>OZ014524.1:517782285-518487285 GCA_963966055.1 Lathyrus aphaca | reverse complement strand
CCCCGCACCTTGAATGACCTCCTGCATAAGGCCCAGGCCTACATCAGATACGAGGAAAAGCAGGTGGTCCACAATGCTCGCAACAGCCGTAATACTGTGGATACCGATCACCCCAAACGCGAAGATACGAACATTCCCCGTCGCAACAGAGACAGACGAAGGGAAGAGAAACCCCGCGAACCTCGGGAAGGAAGGGGCCCCGCAGGCCGGTACAACAAATATACTTTACTGACAGCTCCCCGCGAGCGCATACTCGCCAAATTCATCAACTCCGAGTTCAAACAGGGCAGAGTGAGGTTCCCAAAACCATCTGCACTCAAGCCTCACACCGACAAATCCAAATACTGCAGGTTCCACAGAAGCCACGGGCATGTGACCGAAGACTGTGTTCACTTAAAAGACGCAATAGAGATATTAATCCAAGAAGGGCACCTTAAGCAATACACGAGGAGGAACGAAACGTCCAAACACGAAGAGCCGGAGAAGAGGAGACCTCGGGAGGACACGCCCCCCGACGAGCCTCCTTATCAAGTGTCCCTTTGCGTATCACATCCAGAGGACTTCAGCTTCCTCGAGACACTGCTCGAAGGCCGGATCGCTGCACTCAGTCCCTGGGATGACTTTCCGACTGCCCTCGTCATATCGGGCGAAGGGATAAACGGCGAGGCCGCCGCCCTTTCAGTAAAACACAAGTTCGAAGAGCTCCTTCTGACCGCACCCGAATAAAAGGCAACGCTGACAAAGTACCGGGGCAAATCCAACCCAATATCTTTCTTTTTGGAAGAGCTTCCGGGCGGTTCTCCAAATTCGGGCATCCCACTGTTGATTAGAGCCAAGATGGCTCAGTTCGACGTCAGACGCATCCTGGTCGGTCAAGGTAGCTCGGTGGACATCATGTACGTCCACCTTTTCAAGACTCTGAAATTAGACAAAACCAACCTGTCTCCCTACGTCGGATCCGACCTCCAAGGATTTAACGGGGCCACGACAAAGCCGTGGGGCTACGTCGAGCTCCTCGTCACCTTCAGAGAGCAGGAGACGGCCAAAGAAATCAAAATCCAGTTCCTAGTCATAGAGTGCCTCTCTCTTTACAATTGCATCCTCGACCGCCCGACATTAGCCGAGCTGACCGCGATCCCATCTACCGTCCATCTGAAAATGAAGTACTACACCAAACTAGGCCGCGTAGTCACCATCCACGGCGACATCGAAGCTTCCCGAAGGTGCTACGACGCTGCAGTAAAAGGACAGGCTACAGTCAATACAAAGAGCAACAAAAAACACAAGACCGAAGATCCTCCCCTCCAGGAAATCAACGCCATCAACCTCTATTGCCGCATTGGCCAGGACGAGACTGAAGAATGGAAGCCCACCGAGGAACAGACTCCCGAACACTCATTCCGGCCAATCCCAGACGGAGAGTTCGAGCTCATCCCTCTGGGCGATGACCCTGGAAGAACAGTAAGAATAGGCAAAGGATTGCCCGAGAAAACAAGGGAGCAGCTCGCGACGTGCCTCAAGGAGAACTCCGATCTCTTCGCATGGAACGCCGCAGAAATGCCCGGTCTAGATCCTAAGATCGCGTGCCACCGACTAGCTTTGGACCGAGCAGTCAAGCCCATAGCACAACGTAGGCGCAAGCAGTCCCTCGAGAAAGCGGAGGCTGCCGAGCAAGCTGTAAAAGACCTCTTAGAGGAAAATTTTATTTCTGAAGCCCAGTACACAACCTGGCTCTCTAATGTAGTCCTCGTTAAGAAAAATAATGGAAAATGGCGCATGTGTGTTGATTATACTGATCTTAATAGGGCTTGTCCCAACGATGCTTTCCCTCTCCCTAACATAGATAAACTTGTTGACAATTCTGCAGGTTTCAGACTCTTGTCCTTCATGGACGCGTATAGCGGATATAATCAGATCCCTATGTCGGACACAAACAAGAGACACATGGCTTTCATGACCCCGACTGACAATTACTACTACAACATAATGCCCTTCGGACTCAAGAATGTCGGGGCCACATACCAGCGCATGATGAACAAAGTCTTCAGAGGAGAAATAGGGGATATGCTCGAGGTATACATGGACGACATGATCATCAAATCACACGAGGAGGTCGACCATGCTCAACACCTCTACAAAGTCTTTGAGCAGGCGAGACAGTGCAAAATGAGGTTCAACCCTGAAAAATGCACGTTCGGCGTCCGGGCAGGAAAATTCCTGGGTTTCTACCTCACCGAGAGGGGAATCGAGGCCAACCCCGACAAATGCCGAGAATTCTCGGAGTTTCCGACCCCGAAGACCAAAAAATCCATCCAATCCCTCAATGGGGTGCTCGCCCCACTCTCCCGTTTCATCGCTAAATCTACCCAGCACGCGTTACCTTTCTTCAGACTCCTTCGTAAAGAAGCCAGCTTTGAATGGACCCACGAATGTGAACGGGCACTGCTCCATTTGAAGAAGGTCCTCTCCGAGCCCCCGGTCCTATCGCGACCGTTGGAAAGAGAGACCTTATACCGGTATCTGTCCGTGGCAACCGAAGCCGTCAGTGTCGTCCTGATAAGAGAGACTGACGAAGGACAAAAACCCATCTATTTCACGAGCAAAGCGCTCCAAGGTCTCGAACTCAGATACCAACAAATCAAAAAGGTCGCCCTGACTCTCATAAATGCAGCAAGGAGGCTACGTCACTACTTCCTCGCCCATACGGTCAAGGTGAGAACCGACTGTCGCTCCCAAAAGATGAGACTGGCTCAAATAAGGTACAGACGCGAACGGTCGGCGAAAGGATGAAATGAGAACACACAGGAGTGAACTCAAGAGAAAGAAAGAGTCGCCAGCTAGGCATTTTTATCCCGGAGGAAAGGCAATGCTGCATAGACCTAGAAAGATATGGATGAGACGGTTGCGAACCAGAGAGACTGAGAAAGGGGGTTGGTTACAACCTGGGAAGGTATTAGCACCCAGATTGTCCGCCGTACTCGACGGGATCCACGCTTAAAAGATTTGTGTTTAAAAGGGTAGTGTTAGTGCAATTTGTGTATAAAAGAGCTGGAAAAGGATGTACAGGTGTCAGTGTAAGGGAAATGAGGTGTATAAGTGAAGTGTCAGTGTAAGAACAAAGATGAAATGCTCATGATAATGAGGCTAAAGAAGGATGCTGGAAAGAAGGGGAATATACAGAGACTTTTGTTCGATAACTGTTAAGTTATGCCTACGTATCCTCTCGTGCAATGAGGAAGTCAAAACACCGTAGTTCGACCCAAAGAGACTAAAAGATGAATTGACTGATGAACTGCTTACCTGTCTATGCTCAAGTGTATGACCTGTCTGGCTCAGGTGCAAACTGTCTTGCATTAGACGGAAGAAGCAAGTTCTCGTTTGTGAGTGAATGAGATGAGAAAAGAATCCCGGAGGAGACGATTATTGTTTGTTTTTGTGTTTTCAGTCTTCTATTGCTTTTGAAAGTTTGTCAAATGTTAATGAGTTTAAGTCTGAACCAATGGATTTAGTACACTCATCACATCTTCCCTCTGATTAGGGGTAATGAGAATACCTTAAGTGTGAAGTCAGCTTCTCACACTTAATCACCTTGGTGTAGGGTTAAGATCATTAACCTACTTGTGATTATTTAGATGTTTTTGGTGTTTTTGTTTAGTGTTAAGTAATGAGATTAAGCCATAATCAGGGATTAAACAGACTCATCACACCATCCTAATAGAAGGATAATAGATGAGAAAGTTTAAGCTGAGGAAAGCTCCTCAACTTAATCCATGATTAGGGATTAAACTCATGACAAAACAAGCCTTTGATTAAGTGGATTTTATTTAATGGTGAGATGATGAAGTGAATTTTATGGTTTGTAAGACAACTTGAGGGGGACTTGTCCATTAACACTAGGGTTAGTCCTTCTTAACCAATTAAGGAAGAATTAGAACCCTAATGCAAGGCCCAAGTTACAAGTGTGATGTCTTGATGATTATTATGTGAATTGATTAAAGGAGTTAAACACATTAAGGGTTTAACACTTAGGATTAAAGTTATACACTCCATCCTAATAGAAGGATGCAGGCATAAGCTTAATCACAAAGCCTTAAAGCCTTTAGGGTTTAGTCCCTGATTATGAGATGAGAAGAGAAGACTCAATGAGACACAAAGATAAAAACTAAGTGGGGAGACTAATCAAAACCCTAATCATTGTCATGCTTGGTTGTTCCTAAGGTTTGTGAGGTTTAACAGGAGAAAACTTCAGAAGAACCACTAGGAAGCAGATGAAAAGGAGCCAAGAGAAGCAAGGCAACTTGCTTCATCTAAGTAGACAAGTCACTTGAAGAAAGACAGTAAGAAGGAGAAGAAAGAGCAAGCTCAATCTCAAACACATAACAAAATGCAGCAAGGATGTATAAGAGAGATGAAGAGAAGTTGTGATAAGTGAAGGCAAATTCACTTCTCAAAGTGACTTACCACCTGAAAAGTTAGTGAAAGGAATGCAATGCAATGCAAAATGAAATGAAATGGCATGATGTAAATCAAAACCAGAAGCACATACATGATGTTAATGATGCTATGAGATGATGCAAACAAGAAACAAGGCATTAGGATGACCATATGAACATATGGATGCAAGAGAAGCATGCTTAGAACCATGAACATACATGAAAAGTTATGAAATGCAAATGACATACAACATGGCAAATGAAAGATGAAATGATCAAACATGCTTTTAATATGTCTTAATATGTCTAATGAATCAAATTTATGCACAAAATGCTATGACAAGTCATGGTATGCAAGCAAATGCAAGATGGATGCAAAAGGAAGCCCAAATTAGGGTTTATGATCAATGCATCAAACAAAAACCAAAATCAGAAGCAAACATCAAGATAAAAAAAATGAAAATGCATTCCAAGGGACCCTAACCCTACACAAACTCACTGCCCAAAGGAGAGGTTCCAACTCTTAACCTAATTAGAGTTATGAATTTCCTAAATTTCTAGGGTTTTTGGGTACCTTAACAAGAAAAATGTCAAACAAATTGAAAATGAAAGATCAAATCATGCCAATTTAATCCTACAAACTACATGAGATGCAAAACACAATGCAAAAAGAATCAAAGTCCAACTCTCAAAGACTAGGCAGAAATGATTTTTTGAAGGTTGGGTCAAAATAATGCTTAAAAATTGAATTAATTCCATGGAAAAATATCAAAATGCATCAAGATCAAAAAAGAAATTTGGTTTGAGGGTTGGACAATGTTTCTAAATGATTTTAAATGTTTCATGAATTTTTTGGTGATTTTTAAATACTTAAAAGGATTTTTAATTAATTAATTCTCATTAATTAATTAAAAATAAACTTTTAAATGATTTAAAAATATTTTTTAATGCAAAAAATAAAAATAAAAATGTTTTTAGTTTCTGAAAATTATTAAAAGTGTGTATAAAAATTTTCAGAATTTTTGAATAATTTTTGCTATTTTAAAATAAATGAACAAAAGAAATACAAAACAAATGAATTAATATTAATGAAAATGAAAAGTATTCTAATCCAAAGGCTGACATTCAAATCTGGGAGAAAGAGCTTGACTGCGCGCGTGAATCAAGGGTCAGGATTGGTTCTGGCTTAATTAATTTAATTATGATTTATTAAATTAATAAAACAGATTAGGGCTTTAATGATTCAATCTGGACCGCACAACACTTAAACTAATCTGCATCCAATGGCTGAGAACGCATCTGGCAAATTAATTAGGGTTAGGGTTAATGACTTTCAGGTGACCGGAGGGAAGCTCCGGTCATCTTCTCCGGCGGGTTGGAAACCCTAAAACACGCTACAGGCCACCATTCACCAAATTGAAAGCAGGGAAATGATGCTCTAACCAAACCCCATTCAAATCACCCCTCAAACAACATTTATAACCCAAGAACAGAGGGAATCGAAGCCAACAAGATTCACGGGTGAAATTTCAGAGAGCAACAAAATACTCATTTCTTCACTATTTTTGATTCTAAAGGTACCATCATGATCAGCAAGACAAGCACTTTCAATTTGTAACATAAAATACAAGCTCTGAAAAGTTTGAGATTTGAAGCTACCTGAAGTGGTGAACTATGGATATGAGCTCTCCAGACATCTCTTTGATGCAGAATGCCTCCTCTGGACCCCCTGAAGCCAATGGAATGCTCACAATCCTTTGTTGGTGGCTAATTTGAGAGTTTGAGTTCTGATATGGCAGGTTTCACAGTTGGGATTTGTAGGGTTTCAAGCTGCTTCAATGGTGGATTCTGGTTCTCTTAAGTGTGTATGATTTATTGGTGAAGAGAAAACAAGTGTTTTATGGCTGTAGAGAGATTCGAAGAAGAGGAGTTTTTGACAGATTTTTGTGAAGGCTGTGTTGTGTCTTGTTTCAATGGCCAATGAGTTGCTATAACACTCCCATGATGTGTGAGTAGCCTGTGGAGCAGGTCAGTAGAGGTGGCTGATCACTATTCCAAGAGTATGGGGGTTTTGGCCAAAAAGTCAAGTTGATTTGTACTTGCAGCATGGGCTATGGTAGCAGCAGTCTAAGGGCTTGTCTTGCTTCAGCTTGGGTCAAGGATGACCCTTGGATTGCTTGTGAAAGTCAGCTGCATTTGGATCATGAGTTGTGAGAGATTTTGCAACTTGCCCACTTGTGTTTTCTCATGATTTTGGCTATGTGAATGTGAGAAATCTTGCTGATTTTTTGATGTGGAATGCCTCATTAGATCATGACAATGCATAGAAAACAATTAGTGATCACATAACTCCTTTGAGGATGATTTTGCCAAAAATTCCTCTTTGCATCTTTTATGAAAATGACTTATGGATTCTTGAAAATCAAGTCACACAAATGAGAAATTCCTTGGGCCAATTCTGATTTTATGTCATGTGTAGCATTGGTATGATGATTAGAAGTCATGTTGAAGTCACATAAAGGCTTGCCATGAGAAATTGCAAGTTTTCCATTTGGTGCAAAAGTGAATTTTTAATGATTTTGCTCAACTTTGCAAGGCCATAACTTTTGATCCAAAATGAATTAGGTCATGTTCTTGTACTTTTTGAAAAGGGAATGATCCATTCTACAACTTTCATGACCAAAGTTTTTCCATTTGAAGCTTTTTTGAATCAAAAAGTAAGGGTTGAAAAAGTTGCCTAAAATGACAATTTCATTAAAAGTCAAACTTTCCCAAAAAGTCAACTTTGCAAAAGACTTGAAATTCTTCAATTTTGTGAACTTCCAACATCTTCCATGATCAAATAAAGATCATATACAATCAAAATGATGAAGAACACCCTTTGGTTGGGTCATTGGGGGCCTCAGATGCCCTGATTTTGCACTGACTTGCTTGAAACGTCAACTCTTGATCAGATGACTTCCCCATGGAATTTCTTCATGAAAATTGATATGCATACTCCTTATACCATATAGAGACCAATAGAAACAAGAATGACCAAAAAATTTGGAGTTATGGCCTCTGAAACCAAAACCCTAATTCTAGGTCATCTGTGCAGTCAAACCTGGCTCTGCTTCCATGCCATTTTCAGTTCTTGTGATTCTTTGACATTATTGACTTTGAGAGGATATAATATGATACTTGAACACACATGGACCCCTTTTAAGTGATTGATGACCTTTGGAGTGGCTCAAGAAGCTCTTAGATTGCTCAGATCACAAACCCTAGATGCAGATGACTTTGAACCAATGCAATGTATTGAAAATGTGATATGAGATGCTATGATTGAACTCATGCATATGAAATGATCACAAGACATGGTGTGAATGGGTGAGGGAAAATTTGGGGTGTTTACAGCTGCCCCTATTCAAACATGAGTTAGTTGTGCAGGATGTTAGCTACGGCTTAACAGGCAAACAAGATAACTTGTGGTTGAATACCAAAGACAGTCCAGAATTTGCACTCACAGAATGAAGAAGAAAAGGGATATAGATTGTAAAAGAAAATAAAGTATATTGTAAAGTATGGGCGACGGAGGACGACCGTTGAGCAGAGGACGACTGCTGGGTAAAGAGCAATGACGGGGACGACCGACATGCTGGTAAAGTGCGGAAAAATAAAGCAATGACGGGGATGGCCGACATGCTGGGGAAGGGTGCGGGAAATAAAGCAATGACGGGGACGACCGACATGCTGGGGATAAAAGAATTATGATGGGGACGGCCATCAAGTAAAGCTGTAAGATTCTCTGGGGATTAATGAAAAATGATGGGGACGGCCATCAAGTTCATAAAGCAAAGCAACCAACGATGGGGACGGCCATCGGGCTAAAAAGAAAAGGGACCACGACGGGGACGGCCATCGGGTTTAAGAATAAATGAAATAAACAGATGATGAGGTACGGTCATCAAAGGTGAAGGATGATCACCTAGAAGGGGACGGCTGCTCTGCAAGGGTTAAGATGAGGGACGGTCATCTAAGGTGGAGGACGACCACCTGGCAGGGTACGGCTGCCGAAAATATCGCGACACAGGACGAATGCCGGATAGAAGGTCAACGATGGGGACGGCCATCGGACGAGCATGATGAAGGACGATCATCAAGAGGTGGAGGACGACCACCTAGCAGGGGACGGCTGCTCTCAAGGTTTGTCATGACATAGGACGAATGTCAGATAACAAAAATCAACAATGGGGACGACCATTGGATAAAATGATGAAGGACGATCATCAAAAAGGTGAAGGACGATCACCTAGCAGGGGACGGCTGCTAAATATCACGACATAGGACGAATGTCGGATAGAAAATCAACGATGGGGACGACCGTCGGATGAGCATGATGGAGGACGACCATCAAGAGGTGGAGGACGACCACCTAGCAGGGTACGACTGCTCTCAGGGTTTATCATGACATAGGACGAATGTCAGATAAAAAGAAAATTTTGCTTTGCTGGCGATTTACTGGGGAATAGTAAACACAGATGAGTGTTTATATCCAAGAAATAAAGGTATAAGTGTTTAGATGTTTGTGTATAGATTAAAGATGCGGACGAGCATCCTTAAGACTATGATACAGACGAGTATCAGGTAGAAACAAATACTGACATGTGTTCAGAGATGATGATACAGACGAGTATCAACTGGTTAACAGAGAACACGGACGAGTGTTGAATCTGAAGGGACTATTCTGGGGAATAGTGGACACAGACGAGTGTCTATATTCAAGAAGACAAAAGTGTTTGACACGGTGTATGGATTAAAGATGCGAACGAGCATCCTTAAGACTATGATATGGACGAGTATCATGTAGAAACAAACGCTTGACGCATGTTCTGAGATGATGGTACGGACGAGTACCAACGGGTTAACAAAGAACAAGGACTAGTGTCGAATCTGTGGGGACATAAATGGTGTATACAAGATACAGACGAGTATCTGTATAAGTGAAATAAGTATGAGTGGTGTATAGATGAGTGTTCCACCTGCTGGGGAGAGCGACACAGACGAGTGTCAAAAGGAGGAGAGTATAGTATATACAAATATCTGGTATACAAAGTGTTTATGTTACTGTACTGGGGAAAATGACATGGACGGGTGTCAAGGAATTGTATGTATATAAGTATATGTGAGTGCAAAGAGGATGTCCTTGGCTTTATGCTGGGGATATGACACGGACGGGTGCCACAAGGAGTATATACTGATGTTTGTGAAAATGGGAGGCAACTGCTTTTGCTGGGGAATCTGGGGGGTATTCCGCATATTGCTGATGGATTGTCATTATTCACAAGTGCTTGATTCAAAACATGGCTTATGATTATGCAATATGTTTGATTTCTGCCGTAATGCTCCGTATTAAACGGAATGCTACGCTTTGTGGGTGAATATGATGTGAATGCTATGACTATGCGAAAGATACCGATCCGGGATTCGGATCCCATTGCCGCGAAGATCTCTGGTCGATCTGTTTGAAGTGAACATCCCAGCTGGGGATGAGATCGTTGGTAGATTTGATGAGATGATATCTGCTTGGGGGGATAGGTCACTGATAGACCCATCCTGATAATGAGGGACCCAGCTGGGGTTTGTAGAAGCTTTCTTTACTCTGTTGTGATCCCTTCATGCGTTGCTCTTCTGAATAGAGGCTGACACTCTATGGGGAAGCAGTTCCCTGGCTTTCGTACTTGGCTGAGGAAGAATGATTGGCAACTCGGCTGGGAGAAGCAATAAGTGGTAACTCAGCTGGGGAGAAAACACTTTGAGTGCTAAGAATGAGTGTTGACTTTCCAGCTTGCTGGGATGAAGCTTACATGCCCCAAGTTGTGCTTTGAATACCTGCAATCCTGCAAAGACAAGAGACGCACAAGTAATCCCGAGGTATCCCTTACCGGGTTCCGTCATAGGAGTTAGACACTCCCGGGAATAAGTATATTTCCTGCAAGCACGTGTTTTTATTTATTTTTGAAGACAAACATCTGTATTCATGCAATCAGTTTTTTTAAAGATATCAGACATTCTTTGCAAATAAAATGAAGTGTACGAGGTGAAACTTGACTGAAAATCTGTTTTTATTAATTCATATGCCCTGAATTGGCAAGATACAGTCGAAGAAACATATCTCCTGAAATGAGGAGATTGTTACAAATTGAGAAACAAAATGCTGGCAATGTTGACGGCGCTTTAAGGAGCTTCCTCTTTTGTTGTGACTCGTATGACTTTTGACGTTCTTCTCGTCTTGCTTTCTGAAGAAGGCTGATTCTGAAAGAAGCTTGATCCTTTCGAAGCTTACCAAGTTGTAGGTGATACAGACGAATTCAGAGCGCAGTTGTTTGCTTATTCCCTTATTTTGCATGGATCGCCCTTTCGGGTTTTTAATCCATCGGGATACCTATTTTTGCCTGAGTTGTCCAACGCGGCTTTTCAACTCAGCGGGTGTACATTTTTTTGTTTATTTTCCCTTATTTTTGCCCGAGTCTTTTATTCTGTTTTTGACTCGCCGGGATGCCCTGTTTTTGCTTGGACTTACATTCTGTTTTTATGTCCAGCGGGTCATTTTTATGCGAAGTATTTTTTAACTGCATCTGAATTCACAGGGGACGGGAAGTCTTCACCATCCATGGTGCTGAGCATTAGTGCTCCGCCAGAGAAAACTTTCTTTACCACGAATGGTCCTTCATAATTCGGAGTCCATTTGCCCCTGTGGTCTGTATGAGGAGGGAGGATTCTCTTCAGCACAAGATCTCCTACTTGGTACTCTCGGTGCCTGACTTTCTGATCGAAGGCTTTCTTCATTCTTTTCTGATACAACTGCCCATGACAGATTGCAGCCAATCTTTTCTCTTCAATTAGACTCAGTTGCTCGTATCGGGATCGGACCCACTATGCTTCGTTCAGCTTAACATCCATCAATACCCGTATAGAGGGTAATTCAACTTCAACAGGTAGGACTGCCTCCATACCATACACAAGCTGATACAGTGTTGCCCTAGTGGATGTTCTGATTGACGTGCGGTACCCATGCAAGGCAAATGGTAGCATCTCATGCCAGTCTTTGTACGTAACTACCATCTTCTGCACAATCTTCTTGATATTCTTATTAGCTGCCTCAACAACGCCATTCATCTTTGGCCTGTAAGGAGAAGAATTGTGGTGTTGGATCTTGAAGTCCTGGCATAGCTCAGCCATCATTTTGTTGTTTAAGTTGGAACCATTATCAGTAATGATTCGCTCGGGCACTCCATACCGACAGATGATATCTCTCTTCAGGAATCGGGCTACCACTTGTCTTGTAACATTGGCATAAGAAGCTGCTTCAACCCACTTGGTAAAATAGTCAATGGCTACCAGGATGAATCTGTGGCCATTTGAAGCAGTCGGTTCGATCTTGCCAATCATATCAATGCCCCACATGGCAAAGGGCCAGGGTGAAGACATTATATTCAAAGGATTGGGAGGCACATGTACTTTATCCGCGTAAATCTGACATTTATGGCATTTCCTGGCATAAGCACAACAGTCGGCATCCATTGTGATCCAGTAAGAACCTGATCTTAGCAACTTTTTAGCCATGGCATGCCCTCCCGCATGGGTACCAAAGGATCCTTTGTGCACCTCGTGCATTAACAAGTCTGCTTCTGTTCTATCAACGCATCTGAGGAGTACCATATCAAAGTTTCTCTTGTATAGGGAACCATCAGTGTTCAGAAAGAAACTACCAGCAAGCCTTCTCAAAGTCTTCTTATCATTGGAAGATGCCCCAGATGGGTATGTTTGATCCTCCAAGAAGCACTTAATGTCATGGAACCAAGGCTCATCATCTTTAACAACATCTGTTGCGAACACATATGCTGGTCTGTCAAGTCTGGACACTGAAATCTGAGGTACAAAGTTGGCAGCCTGAACTTTGATCATTGATGAAATGGTAGCCAGAGCATCTGCAAACTGATTCTCATCTAGAGGGATATACTCAAGCTTGGCCGTTGTGAAGAAAGTCAATAACCTCCTTGTATAATCCCTGTAAGGTATCAGATGATCCTGGTGTGTGTACCATTTACCGTTGGTTTGATTAACTACCAGAGCTGAATCTCCGAAAACAGTCAATGTTTTGATCCTGAGGTCAATGGCTTCCTCAAGACCCATAATGCAAGCTTCGTATTCAGCTTCGTTGTTAGTGCAGTTGAAGGTGAGTTTTTCCGAGAAAGGCATGTGAACTCCCTTAGGCGTAATGAGTACTGCACCAACACCACGACCGTTCATATTAACAGCCCCATCAAATATCATAGTCCATTCTTCTTCCGGGTCAGGCCCTTCAGCGTGAACAGGCTCTTCATGATCTTTTGCTTTTATGAACATGATGTCTTCATCAGGGAAGTCAAATCTCATAGGCTGGTAATCATTAATAGGTTGCTCAGCAAGATATTCAGACAGTACACTGCCCTTGATGGCTTTCTGAGATGTGTACTGGATGCCATATTCCGTGAGGATCATTTGCCATCTTGCAACCCGTCAGGTAAGAGCTGGCTTCTCAAAAATGTACTTAACTGGGTCCATTTTTGATATCAACAAAGTGGTGTGGGTCAACATATACTGTCTCAGTCGGCGAGCAGCCCACGCTAAAGCACAGCAAGTTTTCTCGAGCAGTGAATAACGTTGTTTACAGTCGGTAAACTTTTTGCTTAGGTAGTATATTGCATACTCTTTTCGACCAGACTCGTCATGCTGGCCCAGCACACACCCCATTGACTCTTCTAACACTGTCAAGTACATTATCAGAGGTCTTCCTTCAACTGGAGGCATAAGGATTGGTGGTTCTTGCAAGTACTCTTTGATCTTGTCAAAAGCCCTCTGGTAGTCTTCGTTCCACCTGACCATTTGTTCTTTTCTTAACAGCTTGAACAAAGGTTCACAGGTTGCTGTAAGGTGAGATATGAACCGTGAAATGTAGTTCAATCTACCTAGAAACCCTCGAACCTCTTTCTCAGTTTTCGGTGCAGGCATTTCTTGAATGGATTTGACTTTATCAGGGTCGACCTCAATCCCTTTCTCGCTTACAATAAAACCCAACAGCTTACCAGATCGCACCCCGAATGTGCATTTGTTGGGGTTCAGCTTCAGTTGGTACTTCCTCAGACGCTTGAATAGTTTCAGCAGATTTACCAGGTGGTCTTCTTCCGTGAGGGACTTGGCAATCATGTCATCCACATAACATTCGATTTCTTTATGGATCATATCGTGGAATAATGTTACCATAGCCCGTTCATATGTTGCACCAGCATTCTTCAGTCCAAATGGCATCACCTTGTAACAGAACGTGCCTCAAGGTGTGATGAAGGTTGTCTTCTCCATGTCTTCAGGTGACATTTTGATCTGATTGTATCCTGAAAATCCGTCCATGAAGGAGAATACCGAGAACTGAGCCGTATTATCAACCAAAACATCAATGTGAGGTAATGGGAAATCATCTTTTGGGCTGGCTCTGTTCAGATCCCGGTAATCAACACACATTCTTACTTTTCCGTCTTTCTTAGGCACAGGTACTATATTAGCAACCCACGGCGGATAGCTAGTTACAGCAAGGAACCCGGCGTCCCACTGCTTTTGTACCTCTTCTTTGATCTTCATTGCCATGTCTGGGCGAGTACGGTGCAGTTTTTGTTTAACCGACGAGCATTCTTCTCTTAAAGGCAGCCTGTGCATAACAATGTCAGTGTCCAACCCTGGCATATCTTGATAAGACCAAGCAAACACATCCACATATTCCTGAAGCAGGTCAATCAGTTGTTTCTTCACTGAGTCTTGTAAGCAGGCCCCGATTTTAATTTCTTTCAAATATTCATCTGTACCAAGATTAATCGTTTCTACCTCCTCCTGATGAGGAGTAATAACTTTCTCCTCTTGTCTCAACAATCTGGCAAGCTCTTCAGGAAGCTCATACTCTTCTTCAACCCCTTCATCAGCTTGATTGATTGGATTGTCAAAGTCATACGAAGTCATAGCCGTGTTGTTGTCGGTGCAGTCTGGAAGGCACTCTTTGCAAGGGTTCAGTTTGTTCATTTTAGTGATTGATTTTAATCTTGTTTAAAAAAGTGAAATAAAGTTGTCATTTTGAAAACATTGCCATTTATTTTTTGTACAAAAAGAAAAATGGAAAAACAGTGAGCGGAAAAGAAAAAGACTCATTTGCAAAAGATGTCTGATATTTCATTGATTAATCTTGTTGCACAAAAATTACAGATGGCCCGATTACAAAATGAGTCTTATCATCTTGGGCAAGATGCAAGACTTGATGCATGCTTAAAATATACAGGAAATAATAATTACTCTGCAGGAGTAACTCTTATAATTTCCTGGGAAGACCAGTTTGAGATATGGCTCCCCGGAATCCTTGGACGTATCCAGCTCTCCAGGTTGCGCTCATCTTTCGACTCATCTTCCAAGTTGTTGACAGCATCAGGGGTGAGCATCCCCCCACTAACAAAGTTGGGCTTCTCAGCAGCCTCTGCTTGATCTTGTTGAGTTGGTTTGTAACCCAACCCAAATCTATCCTCTTTCTTCTCCACAGGCAACAGCTTGCCCCAGCCTTGAGCATTCCCCTCCTCAACAACCTTCTTGGCTTGCTGGTAGGATGTCATGGAAGTCCCAAGTACAACAGATGTTTCATTAACATTCAGGGCCTCAAACCCTTGACTCATCGTTTCGTGGATCTCCCCATCCATCTCAATGTATTTGTATGTAGCCAGATGGCTAACAAAAATATCCTCCTCCCCACAAATAGTAACGACTTGGCCTTCCCACTCGAATTTTAACTTCTGGTGAAGGGTAGACGTAACTGCGCCAGCGGCATGGATCCATGGTCTACCCAACAAACAGCTGTAGGCAGGCTGAATGTCCATCACGTAGAAGGTCGTTTTGAAAGTTTGTGGGCCAATCGTTACAGGCAACTTAATTTCTCCCAGAACTGATCTCTTAGAGCCGTCAAAGGCTCTCACTACCAAGTTGCTGGGACGTAATGCCAATCCTTCATACTCCAGCTTCACAAGGGATTTTTTAGGTAAGACATTGAGGGATGATCATGTGTCTACCAGCACATGGGAAAGATCTGCACCCTTACACTCCATGGTAATGTGCAAAGCCTTGTTATGATTGCGGCCTTCTGTAGTCAAATCAGTGTTGGTAAATCCTAGTCCATTACTAGCATTAACATTTCCAACCACAGCTTCCAACTGATTGACGGTGATCTCTTCTGGCACATAAGCTGCGTGCAAGACTTTTAGTAGTGCGTTCCGATGAGCCTCGGAGCACATAAGCAATGATAGAATAGAGATCTTGGAAGGCGTCTGGTGAAGCTGGTCCACTATCTTGTAATCACTTTTCTTGATGATTCTCATGAATTCATCAACCTCTTGATCAGAAGGTGTTTTCAAAGCTTCTTTAACAACTTGTTCTTCTTGCATCATGCTCTTCCCTTTTGCCTTGGCAGCAGCTTCTGCTTCGGCACTGGGTCTTGGAATTTGCGGGGCAAAGAGACGTCCGCTTCGAGTGAAGCCTCCGCCTCCCCCCACATTGTCTATTTGTGGTGAAGAAGTTGATGATTCAAGAGTGATTTTCTGTCCTTCGCAGTATAAATCAGAGCCGTAATGCCAAGGGATGGCGTTACTGCTTTCATAAGGTACTGGCCCAGGCACTGTGATAGTGACTGGACTGATGGCAGCTGCAGAAGGGACCATGATAGTCTGTGGATCATAATATATTGTGACTGGTGCTCTGATAGGAATGGTATTTTGTGAGTTGTAGGCAGAATCATTTGCAGGATCATAATAAATTGTAACTGTTGAGACACTTTCATTGTTTGCTGCTGATGTTGTAGGAGACACTGTTGAATGGATGGGTGTTGTTGTTGTAGGAGATTCTGAATGAAGGGGTGCTGAAGTTGTAGAAGGGATGTTTGTTGATATTTGGTCCGTTGAAGTAACAGATGAAACATTTGTTGATGAGATTGAAGAGTTGTTTGGAACAATGGTTGTTGCAGTTGTAGAAGACTCGGGAACTGTTGTTAAGGAGATTGCTGGATTGGTAGGTATTGATGTTGTGATTTGAAGCAGGCCACTCTGGATGAGACCATCTATGCCATCTCTCAAGTTATCACACCCATTCACTGAAATGTTGCAATAAGCACACCCTAGCTCACATCCCGGGAACATTTGACATTCAAGGAGTTGAGCTTTAATCTCTACCAAGGGTGTCCGAATCTGACCCACACTGGTTATCAAGTAAGACGGCTTGTCTTCTTCAATAGCATTGATTTTGGGGCCGCCGTGGTGTGGCATAGGGTTCTTGTTAACATTTGGTGGTGGTGCAAAGTTTAGAGCCTTGGAATCCACTAGGTCCTGTACCTTCATACGCAAGGCTCTACACTTTTCTGTACTGTGGCCAGGTGCATTCGAGTGAAAAGCACATCTGGCGCTGGCGTCATAATTTCTGGGCAGACTGGCAGGATCTGGAGGTGCCAATGTCCTTAGCTCAACCAGGTTGAGTTTCAGGAGTTGTAGCAGTAATGTGGCATAGGGCATAGGGATCAGATCGATCACCCTATTGGCCTGAGAAGGTCTCTGTTGGAATGGTCTTTGCTGATTGTTGTTGCTGGTGTTGTTGTAGTTTCTCTGAGGAGGATACTGAGTTTGTTGCTGATAATTTTGTTGATGTGGTTGATAAGCTGGTTGTGGATGAATTGGAGCGGGAATGGTGACTGATGCCATAGACCTATGAACATATTGGGGTCTGCCCCTGCTGGCATGGATAGCATTGGTCTCACCCGTTCTTCTTGGGCCCACAAAAGACTTTCTTGGGTTGCTGGATGAGCTGGCACCGTTGTCAGAAATTTTGCCCATCTTTAACAGGCTCTCAATTCTTTCTCCAGCTATGACTACATATGCAAAGCTGGTAGAAGAAAAGGCAGCTAGCCTGTCAATGTATGTCCCTTGGAGGGTGTTCATAAACATATCAGCGATCTCCCTCTCTGACATGGGTGGCTGGACAGCAGCAGCAAGCTGTCTCCACCTCTGGGCGTACTCCCGGAAGCTTTCTCTGGATGATTGTGACATTCCCATCAGGAGGGTCCTGTTGGGAGCCATATCCAAATTATACTGGTATTGTCTAATGAAGGCCTCTGCCAAGTCCTTCCAACATTTGACGGTTGCTCTAGTCAGATGAGAGTACCATTCCCTTGAAGCTCCTGTTAAGTTATCCTCAAAATAAAACATCCATAGCTTTTCGTCCATGGTGTATGCCTTCAGCCTCCCCAGAAAGGATTGTAAATGGGTCCGGGGACAGGAAGTCCCGTTGTACTTCTCAAAGCACGGTGGTTTAAATTTGTGGGGAATCCTGACCCCGTCCACTAAGCCCATGTCCATAACATCAAAACCTAAGGAGTTTTGAGACTCCAAGGACCTTAATTTCTCATCAATCTCATCTAGCCTTCTGTCATAGGCTTCCTCCCCAGCTCCCATCACTGTGAACTGATCTTCCTGGGGGTCTTCTTGTAACACTCTGCCTGCAGTGGCAGTCCCTTGCACATTAACAGGGATGTTGATCTCTTGATGAAGGTGGGGTCCATAGACTGGAGGATTAACATGAGGTTGAACTCTCTCATTATTTCTTGTCCCAGCAGTCCCTAGATGGGGGTCTTCCTGATTCTGCCTCTCTACCAGTGCTCTTAATCTCTCTTGGCTTTGAGCCATATTATTCATCACCTCCATAAATTGTGTCATCTGATTCCTCATTTCCAATCTTTCATTGGCCATTTGGTTCCTGACCTCTGTAAGGTCCTGATGTACCTGGTCCATCTGTATACCCGGAAGGTTGTTGCGGGTTGGATATCTGTGTGGACGGTTGAGTGGAAACACCCGACGTCGAGCAATAGTTCCTGAAGTCACAACAGAGTTAGTAACAATAAAACAAAACCTACAAAACAAAACAAAAGGTTAGTATGCAATGCAGTATGCTTATTTGTTTCCAAGGTATCCGGCTTGGCACTTGGTTTTGACCTTTCCAGACCCTTGAGGAAGATGCTTGTGATGTTGCTTTGAAAGAACTCAAATAAAACAAACCAACACATATATTACAAAAAGTAAATGATACATAGTTTGTTTCTTTTTACAATACATGCCCTCTGAGGGGTCAAAAATACAACATAAAGAAAAGTACATGAAATGAAAGCAACAACAAGCAAAAGTCAGACACTAAGACCAAACTCATCCTCCTGAACTTCCTTTAGAAGTGCTTCAGTCACAGGATCAGCCGGACGCTCTGTGAGGTTCCTGATGAGGAGATTCCTGGTAGTAACAGCTGCAGTTAGCTTCTTGTGTTGACTTTGGTCCTTTGACCTCTTCACACCAGCTCTAATCTTCAATTCTGAGATCTCTCTCTGGGCTGCTAGAAGGGCTTCCTGCTGCTCCTTTACACTAGCCTCCAACTGCTCAATCTTGTCCTGAGTCCTTTTATCCTCCTGAGTACGAGCTTCGGTGATCCTGACCCACCTAGCTTGACTTTCTTTCAGATACAAATCAGTCATGGCCTTCTGGAACTGAGCCTCCTTGCAGGCATTCTTCAAGATCTGTTCTCCAGCCCTTGACTTCTTGATATAGTCCTCTGACTTCTCAATCCTAGCTAGATGTTCCACTTTTACCTTTTCTAACCTCTCAATGTCCAGCCGACCATCACTCCTCTCCCAGAGGGTCTTCTGTAGAGCCTGAGTCAGCTTCTCATTTCTCTCTTTCAATTTCTCAAACTCCTCTAAGCTGACAGTGGCAGGAGGTGGTGCTGAAGATGGCCCAGGCACATCTTCAATGGTGAAGGGCATCCCAGAGATTTGAGCCCTGGCATGAGACCACTCACAGTACTGAGCTGAGGCCACATTGTTGCATCTCCCAAGAATGGTTATCCCCTTAGTATGGACATTGTCCCAAGCCCAGGATGCTTGCCTGACAATGGCCAGATTAGGCTTGATCTCACAATAAAGGGTTTCAGTCAGATCCTGTGCTCTAGGAGGGTGGACCAATGCATAGCCCAGTTGTCTTTTGAATAGCAGAGGGTTGTAGTTGATGCAACCCTTCACTCCTATCAGAGGTACATTGGGAAATTGCCCACAACTAGTAATGATGTATCTACCCTTAGTGCTCTGAGTACACCACCTGATATCATCTGAGGTTAAAGCAACAAGTCTCCTAGCCCAATTCTTTTGTTGGTGAGGATTCAGGAATGCATCAGTCTTGGGCAAGTGTTTGAGCAGCCAGGTATGGAACAGGGAAGCACAGCATCTCACCGATCTTCCTCTCTGCTTTTCATTCCTTTGGTGAACAGAGTAGTAGAAGTCTCCCATTAAGGTGGGCACTGGGTTCCTCATAATGAAAAGATGGATTGCATTCTTGCTAACAAACTTAGGCTCATCTGCAAATAATATGACCCCATATATGCTAAGGGCCAATAATGCACAGACTGCCTTCCACTCCCCCAAGGAGGCCTTCAGCATAGCCTGAGAGGTCAAGAAATCCAAATGTAGACCAGAGATTCCAGCCTTGGTAGTCATATTCTGCCCAATCAGAACTGGTTCCAGATACAAGGCCTTTGCCACTTCTTCATTACTTGGAAAAGCCATCTCAGGGTTGAAGGGGACTCCACCCCTGATAGGTATGCCAACTAATGATGAATACTCCTCTAATAAAGGCCCTAACTGAAAATCCCGAAAGGTGAAGCACCTCAGAGGGGGGTCATAGAACTGCAAGCAAGTATGAATCAGGCTCCTCTGTGAAGGGTCCAAATCCATAACCACATCAAGTATGCCTCCATAGTGTTCTCTGAATAGTGGTATATGGTCTGGAGCAATCAGGGTCTGGACCTTCCTGATGCTAGATAACTCAGGCTCAAAGAAATGATAGGAGATGTTGCTCTTTTTGGGTGCCATGTTGCTGAAGAACAGGTGCTGAGAATAACACTGAAGATGGGCCACTGACAGGCTGAGACTGGTGGTGCAAGTGACTGAAGCAGGTAGCTGATAGCTGAAGTAGATACTGATGAAGATAGATCTATGCTGATGAAGGGGTCAAAACCAAGCCAAAATATAGTATGGATACCCTGAAAAACAAATAAGCAAATGTTAAAATGATGCAATGATGATGTATGCAAATGATATGCAAGGGTTTGTGACTGAGCTGGATCTGATCAAGTGCTCTGATACAAGTCTATGTATGCTCAAGAAATCCGGATGGAGGTTCATAAGTCCAGTAACCAAGGTGGGGGACTCAAATAAAGAGCCACATGTCCAGGGTTAAAAATTACAAGAACTGTTCCAACATGGAGTACTCTTAATCAAAACAAAGTAACAGGGTATGCTGAGGTCAAGGGTACCTGCAAACCTGTAAACAGCCCAACCCCCTCACAGGTGGTGTTCTAAAACAAGGATCCTCAGACTTGGATTAGTTATGAGAAGTGTGAACACTTCTAACCCGGAGGTACAGTGTTTACAATAACCATAAAACATCTTCCTCTAATTCACCTCAGTTTCTGAAGGTCAATAATAAAGGTCATCCAGACTTAGCAGGCTTCCCAGATAGCCCTAGCACTACAGGAAATCTGTAGCACAGAGTTCTCAAGAAGAAACCCATATCTGAACCGTGTTTCATATTCCCGCACCAGACCGAAATGGAATGGGAAAGAACATGAACCACTCTAGCCTAGGTGTCACTCAGGTCCCAGGTATAGGACCTCAACTCTCAATAGAACACCCACCCACCAAAGCAACAAAACAGATCCAGCCAGCACAATATGACAGTATGATATATAAAGCTGTAAAGAAAGCAATAAATAACTGTACATAAAGCAATAAAGCAACTATATAAACACAATCAGCACATAACACCCCAGTAAACACAAATCAAACAAGCGCTAGGAGGAACCCACAAAAAGAACCAGAAGCCCTGGTTACAATATAAGGGTCCCCAGCAGAGTCGCCAAGCTGTCGCTCCCAAAAGATGAGACTGGCTCAAATAAGGTACAGACGCGAACGGTCGGCGAAAGGATGAAATGAGAACACACAGGAGTGAACTCAAGAGAAAGAAAGAGTCGCCAGCTAGGCATTTTTATCCCGGAGGAAAGACAATGCTGCATAGACCTAGAAAGATATGGATGAGACGGTTGCGAACCAGAGAGACTGAGAAAGGGGGTTGGTTACAACCTGGGAAGGTATTAGCACCCAGATTGTCCGCCGTACTCGACGGGATCCACGCTTAAAAGATTTGTGTTTAAAAGGGTAGTGTTAGTGCAATTTGTGTATAAAAGAGCTGGAAAAGGATGTACAGGTGTCAGTGTAAGGGAAGTGAGGTGTATAAGTGAAGTGTCAGTGTAAGAACAAAGATGAAATGCTCATGATAATGAGGCTAAAGAAGGATGCTGGAAAGAAGGGGAATATATAGAGACTTTTGTTCGATAACTGTTAAGTTATGCCTACGTATCCTCTCGTGCAATGAGGAAGTCAAAACACCGTAGTTCGACCCAAAGAGACTGAAAGATGAATTGACTGATGAACTGCTTACTTGTCTATGCTCAAGTGTATGACCTGTCTGGCTCAGGTGCAAACTGTCTTGCATTAGACGGAAGAAGCAAGTTCTCGTTTGTGAGTGAATGAGATGAGAAAAGAATCCCAGAGGAGACGATTATTGTTTGTTTTTGTGTTTTCAGTCTTCTATTGCTTTTGAAAGTTTGTCATAAGTTAATGAGTTTAAGCCTGAACCAATGGATTTAGTACACTCATCACATCTTCCCTCTGATTAGGGGTAATGAGAATACCTTAAGTGTGAAGTCAGCTTCTCACACTTAATCACCTTGGTGTAGGGTTAAGATCATTAACCTACTTGTGATTATTTAGATGTTTTTGGTGTTTTTGTTTAGTGTTAAGTAATGAGATTAATCCATAATCAGGGATTAAACAGACTCATTACACCATCCTAATAGAAGGATAATAGATGAGAAAGTTTAAGCTGAGGAAAGCTCCTCAACTTAATCCATGATTAGGGATTAAACTCATGACAAAACAAGCCTTTGATTAAGTGGATTTTATTTAATGGTGAGATGATGAAGTGAATTTTATGGTTTGTAAGACAACTTGAGGGGGACTTGTCCATTAACACTAGGGTTAGTCCTTCTTAACCAATTAAGGAAGAATTAGAACCCTAATGCAAGGCCCAAGTTACAAGTGTGATGTCTTGATGATTATTATGTGAATTGATTAAAGGAGTTAAACACATTAAGGGTTTAACACTTAGGATTAAATTTATACACTCCATCCTAATAGAAGGATACAGGCATAAGCTTAATCACAAAGCCTTAAAGCCTTTAGGGTTTAGTCCCTGATTATGAGATGAGAAGAGAAGACTCAATGAGACACAAAGATAAAAACTAAGTGGGGAGACTAATCAAAACCCTAATCATTGTCATGCTTGGTTGTTCCTAAGGTTTGTGAGGTTTAACAGGAGAAAACTTCAGAAGAACCACCAGGAAGCAGATGAAAAGGAGCCAAGAGAAGCAAGGCAACTTGCTTCATCTAAGTAGACAAGTCACTTGAAGAAAGACAGTAAGAAGGAGAAGAAAGAGCAAGCTCAATCTCAAACACATAACAAAATGCAGCAAGGATGTATAAGAGAGATGAAGAGAAGTTGTGAGAAGTGAAGGCAAATTCACTTCTCAAAGTGACTTACCACCTGAAAAGTTAGTGAAAGGAATGCAATGCAATGCAAAATGAAATGAAATGGCATGATGTAAATCAAAACCAGAAGCACATACATGATGTTAATGATGCTATGAGATGATGCAAACAAGAAACAAGGCATTAGGATGACCATATGAACATATGGATGCAAGAGAAGCATGCTTAGAACCATGAACATACATGAAAAGTTATGAAATGCAAATGACATACAACATGGCAAATGAAAGATGAAATGATCAAACATGCTTTTAATATGTCTTAATATGTCTAATGAATCAAATGTATGCACAAAATGCTATGACAAGTCATGGTATGCAAGCAAATGCAAGATGGATGCAAAAGGAAGCCCAAATTAGGGTTTATGATCAATGCATCAAACAAAAACCAAAATCAGAAGCAAACATCAAGATAAAAAAAATGAAAATGCATTCCAAGGGACCCTAACCCTACACAAACTCACTGCCCAAAGGAGAGGTTCCAACTCTTAACCTAATTAGAGTTATGAATTTCCTAAATTTCTAGGGTTTTTGGGTACCTTAACAAGAAAAATGTCAAACAAATTGAAAATGAAAGATCAAATCATGCCAATTTAATCCTACAAACTACATGAGATGCAAAACACAATGCAAAAAGAATCAAAGTCCAACTCTCAAAGACTAGGCAGAAATGATTTTTTGAAGGTTGGGTCAAAATAATGCTTAAAAATTGAATTAATTCCATGGAAAAATATCAAAATGCATCAAGATCAAAAAAGAAATTTGGTTTGAGGGTTGGACAATGTTTCTAAATGATTTTAAATGTTTCATGAATTTTTTGGTGATTTTTAAATACTTAAAAGGATTTTTAATTAATTAATTCTCATTAATTAATTAAAAATAAACTTTTAAATGATTTAAAAATATTTTTTAATGCAAAAAATAAAAATAAAAATGTTTTTAGTTTCTGAAAATTATTAAAAGTGTGTATAAAAATTTTCAGAATTTTTGAATAATTTTTGCTATTTTAAAATAAATGAACAAAAGAAATACAAAACAAATGAATTAATATTAATGAAAATGAAAAGTATTCTAATCCAAAGGCTGACATTCAAATCTGGGAGAAAGAGCTTGACTGCGCGCGTGAATCAAGGGTCAGGATTGGTTCTGGCTTAATTAATTTAATTATGATTTATTAAATTAATAAAACAGATTAGGGCTTTAATGATTCAATCTGGACCGCACAACACTTAAACTAATCTGCATCCAATGGCTGAGAACGCATCTGGCAAATTAATTAGGGTTAGGGTTAATGACTTTCAGGTGACCGGAGGGAAGCTCCGGTCATCTTCTCCGGCGGGTTGGAAACCCTAAAACACGCTACAGGCCACCATTCACCAAATTGAAAGCAGGGAAATGATCCTCTACCCAAACCCCATTCAAATCACCCCTCAAACAACATTTATAACCCAAGAACAGAGGGAATCGAAGCCAACAAGATTCACGGGTGAAATTTCAGAGAGCAACAAAATACTCATTTCTTCACTATTTTTGATTCTAAAGGTACCATCATGATCAGCAAGACAAGCACTTTCAATTTGTAACATAAAATACAAGCTCTGAAAAGTTTGAGATTTGAAGCTACCTGAAGTGGTGAACTATGGATATGAGCTCTCCAGACCTCTCTTTGATGCAGAATGCCTCCTCTGGACCCCCTGAAGCCAATGGAATTCTCACAATCCTTTGTTGGTGGCTAATTTGAGAGTTTGAGTTCTGATATGGCAGGTTTCACAGTTGGGATTTGTAGGGTTTCAAGCTGCTTCAATGGTGGATTCTGGTTCTCTTAAGTGTGTATGATTTATTGGTGAAGAGAAAACAAGTGTTTTATGGCTATAGAGAGAGATTCGAAGAAGAGGAGGTTTTGACAGATTTTTGTGAAGGCTGTGTTGTGTCTTGTTTCAATGGCCAATGAGTTGCTATAACACTCCCATGATGTGTGAGTAGCCTGTGGAGCAGGTCAGTAGAGGTGGCTGATCACTATTCCAAGAGTATGGGGGTTTTGGCCAAAAAGTCAAGTTGATTTGTACTTGCAGCATAGGCTATGGCAGCAGCAGTCTAAGGGCTTGTCTTGCTTCAGCTTGGGTCAAGGATGACCCTTGGATTGCTTGTGAAAGTCAGCTGCATTTGGATCATGAGTTGTGAGAGATTTTGCAACTTGCCCACTTGTGTTTTCTCATGATTTTGGCTATGTGAATGTGAGAACTCTTGCTGATTTTTTGATGTGGAATGCCTCATTAGATCATGACAATGCATAGAAAACAATTAGTGATCACATAACTCCTTTGAGGATGATTTTGCCAAAAATTCCTCTTTGCATCTTTTATGAAAATGACTTATGGATTCTTGAAAATCAAGTCACACAAATGAGAAATTCCTTGGGCCAATTCTGATTTTATGTCATGTGTAGCATTGGTATGATGATTAGAAGTCATGTTGAAGTCACATAAAGGCTTGCCATGAGAAATTGCAAGTTTTCCATTTGGTGCAAAAGTGAATTTTTAATGATTTTGCTCAACTTTGCAAGGCCATAACTTTTGATCCAAAATGAATTAGGTCATGTTCTTGTACTTTTTGAAAAGGGAATGATCCATTCTACAACTTTCATTACCAAAGTTTTTCCATTTGAAGCTTTTTTGAATCAAAAAGTAAGGGTTGAAAAAGTTGCCTAAAATGACAATTTCATTAAAAGTCAAACTTTCCCAAAAAGTCAACTTTGCAAAAGACTTGAAATTCTTCAATTTTGTGAACTTCCAACATCTTCCATGATAAAATAAAGATCATATACAATCAAAATGATGAAGAACACCCTTTGGTTGGGTCATTGGGGGCCTCAGATGCCCTGATTTTGCACTGACTTGCTTGAAAAGTCAACTCTTGATCAGATGACTTCCCCATGGAATTTCTTCATGAAAATTGATATGCATACTCCTTATACCATATAGAGACCAATAGAAACAAGAATGACCAAAAAATTTGGAGTTATGGCCTCTGAAACCAAAACCCTAATTCTAGGTCATCTATGTAGTCAAACCTGGCTCTGCTTCCATGCCATTTTCAGTTCTTGTGATTCTTTGACATTCTTGACTTTGAGAGGATATAATATGATACTTGAACACACATGGACCCCTTTTAAGTGATTGATGACCTTTGGAGTGGCTCAAGAAGCTCTTAGATTGCTCAGATCACAGACCCTAGATGCAGATGACTTTGAACCAATGCAATGTATTGAAAATGTGATATGAGATGCTATGATTGAACTCATGTATATGAAATGATCACAAGCCATGGTGTGAATGGGTGAGGGCAAATTTGGGGTGTTTACACCGACCAACCAATCAAACAACTCCTCGGGCGACCAGATATGGCCGGTAGAATGCTAATATGGTCGCTGGAACTTTCCGAATTCGATATACAATATGAGAACATGAAGGCCCTGAATGCTCAAGCACTGTCCGACTTTGTCGCGAAAATGACCCATAGCCCGACACCACAAACGGCGCCCATAAATGGACGATCTTCGTCGACGGCACCTCCAGTACGACGGGCAGCGGAGCCGGAATCATCCTCGAGAATGAGGACGAGATCATGATCGAGGTCTCGCTAGCACTGGTTTTCCCGACATCAAACAACCAAGCCGAGTACGAGGCTTTCATCGCCGGTCTGAGATTGGCCTAAGACCTAGGAGCAAAGGAAGTAAAAATATCAACAGACTCCCAACTCGTGGCATCACAAGTACGGGGAGAGTAACAGACCAAGAACGACAACCTTATCGAGTACTTAACTTTGGTCAAAGCAAGACTTGCAAAATTCGAGAAGTGGGAAGTGCAACACGTGCCTTGCGAGCACAACACACGGGCTGACATCTTGTCAAAGCTAGCTAGCACAAGAAAGAAGGGCGAAAACAAATCAGTAATCCAAGAAATCCTTCCTCGACCTAGTATCGAAAAGCCACCTCCTCCAATTGAAGTCAACGTGATCGGGGATACTCATTGTTGGATGACACCCATCTATAATTACCTCACGAAGGGCGAACTCCCCGACAACCCTAAAGAGGCGGCCATCACCAAACATAGAGCGTGCTCGTACGTCCTCCTCGAAGGGAAACTCTACCGTAGGGGGTTTTCCATCCCATTACTCAAATCCGTCGAGGAAGAGAAAGTTCCCGACATATTGGGGGAAATGCACCGAGGAATCAACGCCCAACATCCCGACGGACGATCATTGGCACGAAAGGCTCTTCGAGCAGGCTACTATGGCCGACTATGCAACACGACTCCAAGGAACACGTCAAAAAATGCGACAAGTGCCAACGGCACGCAGACATGCACCTCGCACCCCCGAACGAACTGAAAACACTCTCCTCTCCGTGGCCCTTCGCATGGTGGGGCATGGATATCCTCGGGCCTTTCGTAACCGGATCATACCAGAATAAATACCTCATCGTAGGGGTAGATTATTTTACCAAGTGGATCGAAGCAGAGGCGCTGGCCAAAATAACAACACAAAACATTCTTCGATTCTTTAAACGAAATATCCTCGCTCGGTTTGGTGTGCCACAGGTCCTCATCACGGACAACGGGACGCAATTCACGGACGGGGGATTCCAAGACTTCGTGGCTAGCTTAGGTACTAAACAACATTTCACATCTGTCGAGCACCCTCAAACCAACGAGCAAGCAGAAGCGGCCAACAGGGTAATCCTGCGCGGACTAAACCGCAGACTCGGTGAGGCAAAGAGAGCGTGGGTCGTGGAATTACATAGCGTCCTATGGGCTTACCGCATGACACCTCACTCCACAACCGGGGAAACCCCATTCCGACTAACATATGTCACCGAAGCAGTCATCCCAGTAGAAATACGGGAACCGACGAGACGCATAGAGGAACCCCTAGACGAAGAAATGAACGACGAAGCACTCAGAGCCGAGCTGGACCTCGTCGACGAGATCCGCTCCGAAGCAGCCCTTAGAGAAATATCCCTCAAACAAAAAATAGCCTTGCACCATGACGCGAAGGTCATAAAAAGAGAGTTCCAGGTGGGCATCCTGGTCCTCAGAAGAAACCAAAAAAACCCAAGAGAGGGTAAACTGGCTGCCAACTGGGAATGCCCTTACCGCGTCCGCGATAAGACGAGCAACGAGGCCTATTATCTGGAAAACCTACAAGGCGAAGAACTTGCTCGACCATGGAACGCAGAGAAACTTAGACAATATTACAGCTGAATATGTCACGGGGAGACGTGGGAGGTACGACCACGCTCTTCACCTCCAAAACTACAGGGAGGAATCGCGCGACCCGGGGACGAACGCACCCCTCCAGCGAACACAACCCTCCCCAAAGGTTGGAACCTCGATCGGGCACCAACGTCGCAGTACCAAGATCGGCAGGGCACCCAGCTCGCGATGGGAAAGCCCAAGCCTCGGGGCCAGAGTTCCAGACCACGAACTCGGTTTCGATCTTAAACGGGCACAACGCCCGCTACCTCGTCGGTTCCCTAAACCGAGGAGACAAACATGGTCAAGCATAAAAACAGTTTATAAAATGCAAGATACGAACTAAATAAAAAACCGAGCAAGATGAACAATTAAATGCAAAATATTCATTCATTAACGGCCAAAACAAAAGACAAGTACGCCCGAAGGCCAATATTCATACAAAATAGGCACGCAGGCCACACAAAACGGGCACGCAGGCCGTATAAATAAAACAAATTAAAAATCCTAAGACTCCGCCCGGAGTTACTCTTCCACGTTTTCCTCTCCTTCATCTTCCCCCAGCTCCTTTTCAGCTTCGAAAGGGCAAACGATCTCCCCGTCCTGGACACAATAATTATGGGCTGACCCCTCCATCACCAACTCAGGATTTAATATCCTCAGCTGCTCGACAACATTATCGAAACCCTCCTTGAATACAGCTACAAGGTCCTGGTTGAGGGAGCGAATATGCCCTACCAACTCACCCCGGGAACCGAGAGCAAGCTCCTATTCAGTTTCATCAGCCAAAGGACGGACACTGTCCTCGAGCAGAGCGAGACGAGCACGCAGTCCAGCATTCTCCTCAGCTACCTTTTGATGCTCAGCGGCTTGCTCCTCCAGACTCGCATTGGCCGCCTTCAGCAGGTCTCGCTCCTCTTTGGCCTCGTCCAACTCCTTTTTCCTACCCTCCTGCAGCTGATGCTCCTCCTTATAATCCGACAGGTCCTTGGACAACTTGTCTTTTTCAGACCGGACCTGCAGAAGGGCTTCCTCTAAGGAGGCAGTGGACACAGAGGTGTCAGTCAGAACCATGGGCATTTCCATCACCCTGATGACAGCGGCCAGATCCCTAGCCAATTCTTTGCGCCGGACACCAGCCTCCCGGTTCATAATAGCCTTCGCCTCAGGCGCTGGCACAGCGATGGCGTCCTCAGTCTTGAAATAATCCTGCTCTATGTAGCAGGGGGCATCAAGTAACTTCCAGGGCCACCCGGACTGCCGCTCCCCACTAGAGTTGACCTGGAGAGTGCCTCATCTGGGCGCTTCCGCTTGTGGAGAGGGGATGTTGATGGAGGCGGACTGTCTGGGATATCGATCATAGATGCGCGAGGAGGGGATGAGAGCACTGGACTCGTTGTATTCGAGGTCCCAGCCCCTGAGTCACCAGATACCTCCTGGACACGAGGCGCGGTCTTCTTCTTCTTCTTTGAAACCCTGTCCGGGGCACCTGCCTGGTTAGCCAGCTTGAGAACCTGGTCACGAGCAGAAGGCATAGCACCTACAAAACGGAGACATAAACATCAGCAGGCAGAAACATAAAACAAAACAACATAAGAATTAAAAGAAACACCTACTCAATAATTCCATGGCCTGTTCCTCAGTATTACACTCGAGCAAAGCCTTGGTATTAATAAGGCGAGGCTCGCAGAGAGGCATCCCGGCCTCATCAAGATAAGGCACGTCCTTTCGGTCAACCCAGACCGCCAGGTTGAAACTCTGCACGTACTCCACCAATCTCTTGTAAGTGAGCCTATCCTCGACACCTAGGTTCGAGAATTTGACCCGATAATGACTTGTGGAGAGGTCGAAGTGGTCGGGCTACCACCTCAACAGTATCTTGTACATTAGCTTCTCTTCCCCGTCCGCATCTCGCTTGTAGTAATAAAGAGAATGCAGAGCAACACGGGTGATCGGCCTCACTATGTACCATCGCCCTTTGAAGTGACAGGCAGAATCCACGTACGTTTTGAACAATCTCACTGGCTGCTTGAAGGAGACCCAGCTGTGACGCCCCCGAAGACCAGATCGCTGGAGATGGAAAATGTGAAAGAAGAGAGCCCGAGTGCACCCAATACCGAGGAAGCGGCAGACCATCTCATACGCCCGCATAAAAGCAATGGCATTGGGGTGTAACTGTGACGGCGTCAGCCGAAGCCATTTGAAGATAGACATCTGGAAAGAATTGAAGGGCAGCCTAACCCCCGCCTCTCGGAAAGAGAACTCGTACATGGCGAATTGCTTCCCCGGGAAACGATGACATATCCTGTCCGCCTTTTTGGGAGCCCGACACTGCCAGTTTTCAGGATCCTCACGGCTTCGATTTTCCACCACGGCATAAGCATGGGTCGACTCGTCGCAAAAGTAAGATTCCTCATCCAAGGGTTCGTCCGCAACCCAAGAGAGGTCATGTTGCCCGGATGAGGAGACATGCTCGACGCCACCCCTGGAATTTCCTTCCTCGACAGATAAGCGCGTGATATCCGCATCCACGGGTCGCGGTTCAGTTTCTTCTCCTCTCGGTCGAAGACGCCCGATTGCACCTGAAACGCAGACAGAAAGAGTGAATTCGACATCGTGTCAAATCCACCCTTTCACCGCAGGTCAAGTGAAAGGGCGTAGGGACGGCCTTCGCGGGCAAGTTGGGAAATCCTACCAACTGCCACCAGGCCCAGTTCGGAAATTCCACACATGCTCGCAGCAGTCATATGCACGTGAATGTTCTTCTGCCCCGGGCAAAAATTTCATACATGCTTATGAAATTTTTGCCCGGGACATTTATTTACACATGGAATTTCTGCCCGAGACAGTCAAACCCTAACTCTATTTTTTCACATTTACAGCCTATTTAACTGTTTCTAAGTTAAATCTAACCATCCTATACAAGTAAAACATGCATTCATAGCTATTAAACGCAGAAAAACATGCAAAATAGGGGATTAAAAGGAAAAAACAGTACCTGACATGATGAAAGTCAAAAAGAGACGACGGCGCTCGGGCAACAGCGGTGGTTCAGACAGTGAGACGGGCGGAGGTGAGAAATTTCTTCAGAGATTCCGGTGAACGTCTGAGCGAAAAAGTTCAAATGAAATCACTCAACCCCCTTTTATAGTCACAGGTGCGTGCATTGACGCACTAGGTCATCATTGCCTACTGCCTACGCCGCCGTTTACACATTAAACGAAGCGACGCACCATTAATGCTGAAACACATCAATCTATAAAGAATTTGGAACGACGTCAGGCAACTATACACCTTCTCGACCCCTTAAGGCATCCTCGACTTCCTTGGAAACGTCACGAACCCGTCGAGGACTTTCATCCTCGACACTGGGTGGAGCATCACGTGTCCGGTAGAAAGGATACTACAGTCAGCTCTGTAAACATCACGTTGATCTGACCATATGCCCGCTACTTGTCCTTGACGCCCGTGCCCGACTGTATTACAAGTCATCACTCCGACCCGGAGACTCGACTTGGGGGCTCCTGTTCTGGACTGGGCCTCAAGAATGTATAGGGCCACGACCCAATATGTCGAGCAGAGGCCCATATACCCGAGCAGGGACACCTCTTGGTCAAACCAGCTGCTTATGTGACGGGCATACACTAAGGACGGGCAGAGAGTACATCTGCCAGCTTACTTACCACGTCACCCAACTGCCCTTTATTATCTCCTAAAAGATATGGGCAGTTTGACCAAGGACCAGACCTTTTAGCTAGGTCTTCACGCTTCTTACGCGTTCCTTGGCAGTTCCTCCTTGGGCCTACCTGGTCTAAGCCCATAGAGGGACCTTGGCCCAGCGCTGGGGCACATTATAAATACCCTTTTTCAGTAAAGGGTCAGGTATTCTCACTCATTTCAATTAACCATATTATACTGTACCTCTTTTCACTTAAGCATTGAAGTGCCTTGCAGGTACACCCCATTTTCTCCTCTTATTCTCTGGCCCTTACATCAAGCTACTGGAAGACCCTTCTGGTCAGGTGAGATCAATATATATATATATATATATATATATATATATATATATATATATATATATAATATATATACTCATATATATATATATATATATATATATATATATATATATATATATACATATATATATATATATATATATATGTATATATATATATATATATATATATATGTATATATATATATATATATATATATATATATATATATATATATATATATATATGAGTATACATAGATATATACTTATACTCATATATATATATATATATATATATATATATATATATATATATATATATATATATATATATATATATATATATATATATATATATATATATATATATATATATATATACTCATTCGCCAATTGGTATGACTATTTTAACACTACATAAAGAGATTTTTTTTTTAATATAACATACTTTATTAATTTAATTTCCAAAATAACATAACATTGAAAAAAATTACCAAACTAACATAGTTTGGATGCATGTTCGCCAAACCATGTGATGAACAAGTACAAAATATGATCAATTCGCCATTTGGATTGGCTAGAATGAAATTTTTTTCATGGATTCGCCATACCATTTGGCGAATGAGTGTACTTTCATGTACACATTCGCCAAATGGATTGATGCATGTGTATGTGTTTTTTTTTTTTATAATTTTTGGATTTAAGGTTTTTGTTATTTTTGTGTTATTCATCTATATATATATATATATATATATATATATATATATATATATATATATATATATATATATATATATATATATATATATATATATATATATATATATATATATATATATATATATAATATATATGTATATATGTATAAGTAAATATATATATATATATATATATATATATATATATATATATATATATATATATATATATATGTATGTATAAGTAAATATATATATAAGTATATATATATATATATATATATATATATATATATATATATATATATATATATATATATATATATATATATATATATATATATATATATATATATATATATATATATATATATATACTTATATATATATATATATATTTTTTTCTTTTATAAATATATATATAAAAGAAAATTATAATATGAAATAAAATTATATTTAAAGAAAATTATTGATATAAAAGAAAATTAGAGAATATGAGAAAGAGAAATATAAAGTAAAAGAAAATTATTATTAATAATTCAAGAACGACATTACAAAAACTAATTTCCCGCCCGATCTAACTGCCCCCCAGTACCACATCCACGGGGATGACCCCGTCTTCGAACTCTACCACCAGGTGGTCGAGGTTCCGCTTGTATTTGTGTGTTTGGTGGAGGCGGTTGTTGTTGAGTCCATGATTCAGCTTGTCCCCAATTACGTGGAAGGTTGCTGCCAAAGGCGCTGCCGTAACTGAGTTGTGTGCCCATGTTTTCAAAGCTGGGTCGGATAGGTTGGGCTGGGTTGGATTGGGTTGGGTGAGGACGATAGGCTTGACCAAATGAGGATATTGCCTCGTTTTGAGAACGAAACAAAGGTGGGGGGCTATAGGTTGGTGTGGACATGAAGGGGTTGTCGGGGGTATATTGGTGTTGGTAAGGCTCTTGTTGTTGCGATTGGGTTTGTGGCATGAAGGGGTTATGTGTTTGGATGAATGGCCTATGGGTACTCATTAACCGAACCGTCATTCAAACATTATCGTGACGAAATCAGACTGGCAAATGAAGATGCGTTCAGATGGATAAACCAGATTCCTTTAGATAAGTGGACCAGGGCCTACGACAAAGGACAACGCTGGGGTCACATGACAACAAACCTCGTTGAATCAATGAACTCTGTTTTCAAAGGAATCCGCAACCTACCGATAACCGCTTTGGTGAGGTCAACCTACTTTAGGCTCGGAGCACTTTTTGACACCATGCGTTCAAAGTGGAGTTCAATCCTACAGTCTGGTCAAGTGTTCAGCGATAGTTCTATGACATTCATCAAAGACGAAGCATCCAAGTCTAACACACATGTGGTCACCGTGTTTAACCGCAATAAGGGACATTTCAATGTTGATGAGATCATGGATCACAACGAAGGGAGACCGAGGGGATCCTATCGGGTAGAACTTGATAACAATTGGTGCGACTGTGGAAAATTTCAAGCCTTTCGCATGCCTTGCTCCCATGTCATAGCGGCATGTTCGAAGGTTCGGCTGGACCCTTCAGGCTTACTATCCCCTGTTTACCAAGTGCACAATCTTTGCAACGTCTACAACAAAAGCTTTCCGGTTGTTGCAAATGAGGACTACTGGCCCTCCTACAACGGGGAAATAGTCTGGCACAATGAGAACATGCGAAGAAAGAAAAAAGGCCGTCCTAACAGCACGCGTATTCGCACCGAAATGGATACGGCGAATAAGATGGTGAAACTGTGTAGTTCATGTCGTCAGCCCGGTCACAATCGTAAAAAATGTCCCAACGTTGGACCAAGCTCAACATCGTAAATTAAATCATTGTAACCGTTTTTATTTTAAATGGAAGCCTAGTTCGTTTAATTCATATCAGTAAAATCATACAACCACAAACACGAACATACATAAATAAAACAAGGAAATACATGATTCAGAAAATGACCGTACATAAATAAAACGGAAAAATACATAAATTCAGACATGACCATACATAAATAGAACAACTGCAACATTCAACAAATCTAGCCTATCAGAACCATCAGGACAACTTCACCTCCACCTAGCATCATCGAAAGAACACCTGCATCATTGACAATTTTTCTCCATTTCGTCACACCAGACTCCACAACCCGCTTCTCAATTTTAATTATCTTTTCTTTGTGGCCGATCTCTCCTTCTAACCAGCGGGTTAATTCTCTGTGCAAGTGTTCCAAAGTTTGGGGGTTCCATAACAGCATCTTCAGAGGAGGCTTTGTTGCCGAGAAAAACACTAAAGCATTTTTCTTCAAGATATCAAATTTTGGAAGTGGTTCTTCTGATGTTGAGGAAGACAGTGTCGATGCATAACTAGATGGACGGGGATAAGCCATATTGTGAGAGAGGGAGACTGAAATGACTGAATTTTTAGGGTTTCTAAGGAAGGAGTGAGGTAAATCTGATGTTTATGAGTGAGGCATACATGTTTATGAGTGACGCATATATATAGTAAAAAAATTGCTAACCCTAAACAACCTAAACACATGCAACATTCCATTTGGCGAATGCATGCATGATATTACAACACATTCGCCAAATGGTGTGGCGAATTAGGCAATTTTTTTTAGGGCTAGCCAATCCATTTGGCGAATTGAACCTAATTTCCACTAGTTCTTCAATTCAAATGGCGAATGCATTACCAAACTATGTTAGTTTGGTAATTTTTTTCAAAGTTATGTTATTTTGGAAAATTATTTAATAAAGTATGTTATATTAAAAAAAAATTCACATAAAGACTCATTATATATATATATATATATATATATATATATATATATATATATATATACTCATTCGCCAATTGGTATGACTATTTTAACACTACATAAAGACTCATTCGCCAATCTATTTGTTGAATTAGTTAAAAAAATTTTGCACTTAGCCAAACCATTTGGCGAATTGGTTTGAAAATGAACTTGTTCGCCAATCAACTTGGTGAACATGCATGCAAAATATGTTAGTTTGATAAATTATTTTAAAACATTGTTATTTTGGGAATTAAATTATTAATGTATGTTATTCTAAAAAAAATTCTAGAATTTCATCTAATACTAATTTAAAAGGAATTTCCTTCAATATTAATTATTCTAATATTTTAAAAGCTTTTTAATAATGATAACTTGTGTCTCAGGGACACATTTTAAGAATTAAAAGAAGTAATAATGTTTTATAAATTGAACATTGATTTTAATAAATTTTTCATATGTAAATTTCATAACTCATGCTTCTAGAACATAAATTAGTATTATTCTTATTATCTTTTTTTAACAAAGTATTACCCTTACTTAAATATGACTGGAAATAAATTTAAAAGAAATAAATAAAAAGATAAAAAACTGATTTTTCTAAAAGAATTAAAAAATTAAAATATTGAAACAACAGTATTTGTTCCCTACCCCAATGATCTTCTCCATTTCCAACTTCCTATACAAAAAAGAATCATCACATCCCCATTCATGGCAGATTGGTCTCAACTCCCCAAGGACCTCCTCCACCTCATCTCCCAAAAACTCAACTCCCAATTCTACCTACTCCGCTTCCGCTCCGTCTGTTCATCATGGCGCTCCTCCATCCCCCCAAACCACCACCACCACCACCACCTCAATCTCCCTCCCAAATTCCCAAATCCCTCCAACAACGATTCCGATGATCCCACCTTCCCTCTCTCCAAACGAACCCTCTTCCTCATCTCCCCACCCCCAAATCAACAAACCCTACATCCATGGTTAATCAAAATCGGTCCTGACTCACGTGACCAATCTCACCTCTGGCACCCTCTCTCACGTGACAAACATTTCCCTCTCCATTTCCCTAACCTAATCGATTTCAACCACCTCCCTGTCATCGATCTCGGTTGCGAATTCGTCATTGGTGATTTCCCTTCCGAATCTGCCTCTCTTCCTTTCAACAACAACTCACTCTACATGGAGAAGGTTGTTGTTTTCGACGCTGACGCCGACACGTGGCAGATCGGGAATCGGTGTTCGGTTCTTCTCACTATTCACATTTCTGGAAAACTTGCTGTTTTCCGATGCGGCGATGAACGGTGTGATGAGCGGTGGACGATAATTCCTGAAATGCTGACGCCTTATGATGATGTTTGTGTTTTTAAAGGACGGCCGGTTGCGGTTGATAGTACCGGTCGGGCTGTTGTCGTGGGAGCGGATTTGAGTGTGGAGTTGGTGGCGGAGCCGGTGTTTGGTGGAGATAAGAAATTCTTGGTGGAGAGTGAGGGTGAATTGTTGCTAGTTGATAAATATATGTCTTGTCTTGTGAATTGTTTGAGGGATGATGGTGATGGTGATGGTGACGGTGACGGGGATGGTGGGTTTTATGCTGATGGTGAGTTTTATGAGATTGGAAGGGAGAGGGCTGTGAGGTTTCATGTGTTTCGGCTTGTTGAGAAGGAGAAGACGTGGGTGGAGGTGAAGAGTTTGGAGGATAGGGTTTTGTTTTTGGGGGAAGATTGTGCTTTTTCTGCTTCGGCTTTCGATTTGAAGATTGGTTATGGGAATTGTGTGATATTTAGGGATGATGTTTATAGTGATTCTCAGTCGAGTGAGCTCGGGGTCGGTGTTTTTCACTTCGGTCACTTTCGGATTGCGCCGTTGTCTTGTTTTCCTTGTTATTCTATGTTTTTCTGGCCTCCTCCGGAATGGGTCGGTCTGCATTGACAACAACAGAGTTTGTGTATTGGAACCGATGAAATGTGCTGGAAATAATCAACACTTATTGGTTAGTGCTCTGTTGCAGATTCAATTCTACATAACACCAATTGTTATTATCATTACTATTTTTCATGTTAATGTTGACATTTGATTTGTTTCTGTTGATAGGTTTGATTAATTTTCAATAAGTAGTTGTAGAAAAATAAATGCTGAATTGTTCTTATAATGAATGATTCCTGGGTCTTTGTATAAATTGTAATTGTTTTCTGCACTTCAACTTTATCAAAAGATCTCTTATTGTTTTATCTAACTTGTTTGTAAGCATAGATAATCATCATGCATTTTATCTTTATAAAGTTGGAATAAGAGATCTCTTGAACTGATGTATATAGCCTTATAGGTTCCTGCTCCTTTACCTCTACAAGTTTCACTTCATTACCTTTGTTAATACATTTACACATTTTACTCGATTATATCTCTTGAAAAATAAATCTGTTGCTCTCAGTATATTTCAATTCTAAATGCTAGCTGAAAATCAATTTCCCCTCAAACTTAAAAGCTATTCAAATTGATAGGGATGGTGAATTTTCCCCCTTTACTCAGTTCCTAAATCAAAATGGTGTAGTTCACCTTCTCACTTGTCCTCGCAACCTACATTTGTACGAGTATGTTCTAAATTTGAGTGAAGAAGGGAGATAAATACAGAAAGTAGTTTTGACGTATTGGTAGGAACATTGAATATCATGGATCAAAAGCAGCTCAATGGAATCATTCTGTCTACCCCCTTGCATGCATTGATATCACTTTTGGTTAGCATTGTTGTTTTGCTTTGATCGTAGGCTATTTCAACATTTTCTTTTCTCTGTTGTTTGGTAAAAAACTGTTTTATCTCTTAGAAAGGGGATGATTTATGATTTATTTTGACTTAGAATCATCTATTGAATATTTATGTGTTCAAAAAACTTAAAGAAGCCCAAAAACAGAGAATCTGAGTAAAAGAAAAATCAAAATCATTTAGAAAAATATCACCCAACGTGTTACACCTTCAACAAATATAATGCCAAATAGGATTAGCACTTCCATATAACAAATCTTACAATAGAAAGCTCGTACAAATCAGTGAAATCAACAGAAAAATAAATAGTGAAACATCATTAAAAGTAAAATAACAACTTCACTTCAAACTCTAGTTTCCAACATAGGATTGAAAAACAAGACAAAGATGTATGCAAACAACGTCATAAACTAAATCTTAAATAAATAAAAAAGAACCAAATTTCATATATCTTCATAGAAGAACTTGCTGAAACGCTCCAAATATGCAATCTGAAAATGCAAACACACAATAACAGATCCATCTCCATCAGGATCAAGAGTAATGAATGCCCTATCATGTGGAGACACACAAGCCAATCCAAAGTAAATAGGTTTCCCCCATCCAAAATCAGCTTCATAATATGGCATTCCCATCCAACTAGTTAGATGAAAATTTGGATTCCCAAAATATGATGCATTTTCAGTTTCATCACCTAAAAACAATTCTCTTGCATCATCCATATTCTCAAAACTCCTAACAACATCAATCTGTGACCTTATATACTCATCTGTTAACAACTCACTTGCTTCCCTTAACTTCTGTGAAACATAACCCAAAGGCTTTGATATGATTTCTCCAATATACCCTTTTGATGCTGTTATAGCTAAAGCATTCATAAAACTGTTTTTAGGAAGAGATGGAATCATTCTCTTTCTAATATCACCATTGAATCTAACAACACTTTCTTGATTCTCTTCAAGCTCACGTGCCTTTGATGCACATCTCCATATATGTGCACCAATTGCTTCATATCTACTAAAAGCCCTTGGCCCTTTTTGAAATTCATTGGCTTTTTTCTTCAACTTCTCAACTTGTTCCAAAGAGAGTTTCAACATTTTACCTATTGTCTTTTTCTTTCTTTCTTCACTTGTGTCTGTTCTTCCTAGAATGAGTGGAAGAGGCTGCAACTCCATGTGTTCAAAACGTGGTACTGGTTTGTGAGAAAATTTGAGTATTGTTCTATCTAAAACTGGTAACTCATTAGGCTCTAATGTTCCTCCTCTTGCTACTTTAGCCCATGAGTTGATGAATCCAATGGCTCCAAGTCCATCAGATAAAGGATGGGAATAAGCAACACCAATTGCAAAACCTTCATTGTTTTTAAACCTTGTGAGTTGAACAAGAAACAATGGAATTTCTTCTATAGGTTGAGTGTAATCAATTATTGGAACAAGCTCTTTGGTTGAATCAGAAGGTGAAAAGTCACCATAATCATTCATTTCTTTTGTAGCTTCAGCTTCAAGCAAAATAACTCCTTTTGCATTGAGATTCAATTCTAATCGACTACTACCTTCTTCTTCTGTGAAACACAATCTTCCAGCTATAGGATAGTAGTGAACTAGAATCTTACTGAGAGAGTTTTTCAAAGTGTGTATGGCATTTTCATGGTTTTGTTTTGGTTTGTAAATATAAATAGTGGGTACATGGCGATGACATACTACTTGGTCTTTATCAGAGAGCCATAAACGACCTTGTGGTGTTGATTCTTCTGGAATCACAGTGTAAGAAGCTGTAATGGTAACCATTTTTGTGCTTTTATTACTCTCTAAATAACTTTGGTTTAAAGCTGTAGGTTGAATATGGAAATAGTATTATGTATGTATATATACAAGTATGTCTAGTTCGATGCTTTTAGAATAAAAAGAATTTAAGGATAGATGGTTATCTGGTGGATTGGTTGGTGTATATGCAAAATGAAGAAATATGTGGATGGTAAGGCCTGCACTTGGGAGAATGAGTGAAGATTTTTATGAAAATATGGAACAGAATTAATGATATCTATCTACTTGACAAATAACAAATATGGAAACACAATTAATGATATCTATCTACTTGACAAATAACAAATATGGAAACACAATTTTTTTTTGAAAATATCAAAAAACTGATTTTTTCGAAAATATAAGAAAACGATTTTTTTTCGAAAATATCAAAAACACGATTTTGTTTTTCGAAAATATAAAAAAAAAACTTTTTTTTGAAAATATAAAGAAACCGATATTTTTTTTTATCAAAAATATAAAAAGATCGATTTTATTCTTGAAGCACCTAATGAAATACCCTACTAGTAATATGTACTGGTAGAAAAATAAATGCTAAAAGGTTCTTATAATGAATGATTCTGGGTCCTTGTGTAAATTGTAATTGTTTTCTGTCCTTCAACTTTATCAAAATATCTCTTATAGTCTTATGACTAACTTGTTTTTAAGCATAGAAAAGCATCATGCATTTTACCTTTATATTGATTTTATTTTATTTTTTAAATATAAATTTTAGATAATATTTATTTATTTTAATTAAATATTTAAAGGTTTGATGTATGATTAAATCATTTATTATTAAATTTTTAGGCTAGGAAATATTCTATAATTATATAATTATTAGTGATTTGATCTTGTTCAAAAAAAATTGTTAAATTTTATTTTACAATAATATATTTAAAAAATGGGTATTAATGTTATTTTAATTAATTTATATTAATATATGGATAGTAAATTAAATTTACCAGGTTAAAATATTCTTAAACTTGATTTAGGTTAGTGTAGCCTAACACAAAGGTTTTATAATTTCTTAACTAGTAAGATACCCTTGCTCCTGTACACGATATAAAATATGTTTAAATATATATAAAAAATTTGATACGATATAAAATGTATTTATATACGTATTTAAATCTAAAATTAACTATTAATTTTAAAATGAACAATGATTATGTAAAATTAATTAAATTAAAATATAAAGAAAAAAGGGATTTGTGAGATGGAAAAAATTAATATTTAAAAATAAATATTTTATTTTTTAAATTAAGATAATTATTAATTAAACTAAAATATGTATAATTGAAATTAGTTATTTAATTATAAAATATAAAAAATAATTATACAATTTCAATTGTATTAAATAATGATGCAAAATGGAAAAAATGGCTCGAGACATGAAGAAAGACAAAAAAAAATTGATGCGATAATGACCTATCAAATAAAAATATTATTTGATGTGTACAAATGCAAAATTTAAAATGATTTACTTAATTGTAAAATGAACAATAATTATACAATTTTATTTCTATTAAATAATGATTAAAAAAATCGTGAGATGAAAAAAGAAAATAATTGATATTTAGAAATGAGGATTTTGTCTCTTAAATTAAGATTATGATGAATTATAAAATAGATATTGTGTTGATAGTGACCCTAGAGATAAATATATAGTATTACTTTATTAAAATTAAAAAAAAGGTATATCACTGATAATGGCCCGTAATTTTATTTTGACATTTGAAAATAACACTTTTATCTTTCTAATAAAGAAATTGTTAATTAAAAGAATAAATATGTTGTTGATAATGATCCGTAAAAAATTGAAATTTTGAAATTGAAAATTATTTTTTATCGCAAATAATAAAAATAATTAATTAAAATAAAATATATATTTTTCTAATAATAATTTGTGAGAAAAAATTAATTGTATGTCTGATCCATTATTGAAGTGATATTAGAAAGAGAGAGAAAATATACATTTGAGTGAAAAATGGTAATAAGAAGTGAAACTTAAGAGAGAGAAAAATCAAATTTGAATTTCAAATCTAAAAATTTGAAATTGAGAGAGTTGGTGTATGTTTGTGGATTGATGGAAAATTATTTTTTGATTGTGAGGTAATTGGTGTTTGCCATGTGTCAAACAAATAGATGATGAAGAGAATTTTAATTGTTGAGTTTAGTTATTTACAAAAATAACCGTTTAATAGTATACTTCTTTTAAGTGCAAATGACAAAACCAATAATTCATACAATTAATTTTTGATATATAGTAGATTAATTTAATTTTTTTTTATACTACTACATTAATTACAATACATTAAGAAGAGGGTGTTCTCTTTATACTAATAGTGAATTTCTTAATTTAACTAAATGAATTCTTAATTAATTTAAATCAGTCAGTCTGATAGAGTTTATGATTCATCAAATTACTGAAAAATTAGTCACCGATATAATTAGGGGTGACAATTGAATCCATAAAGATAAAATTCATTCAATCCATTCACTAAAAAAAATCCATCAAATCCATCTACCACGTAAAAAGTAAACTAATGAATTTGACTAAATCCATCTATTTATATGTATGGATTAATTCAATCCATCTAACATATTTTAATGATCAAACAAATTATTTTTATATACATTATATCTATTTAAAAATAATAATGATAAATTATTTTAAAAAATTGATTTTTTTTAGGGAAATAAAAAAAATTGATTTTTTTATAAATACAAAAATAATTATTTTCGAAAAATTTAAAAAATCGATTTTTTATCGAAAATATCAAAAAATTGCTTTTTTTTTTCGAAAATATAAAAAAATTGATTTTTTTCCGAAAATATCAATAAACCGATTTTTTCTAAAACATCGAAAAGCCGGTTTTTTTCGAAAATATCAAAAAACCGATTTTTTTCGAAAATATCATAAAATCGATTTGGCTTAATTGCAATTTTGGTCCCCATATTTTCATTTTTTTTTAGTTTTGGCCCCCCTATTTTCAATTATTTATATTTTTGATCCCCATGTTTAAAATCCATAATTTTGTTCCCTCTATTTTCATTTTATTTTTACTCTTGGTTCCCTAATTTTAAGTTTGTTTTGGATTTTAGTCCCCTTCCCAATTGAGAAAAGGAACCAAAAGTCTAAAAATAAATTAAAATAAGGGACCAAAATATTGAATTTTAAAATTGAGGGATCAAAGGTCAACAAAAATGAAAATATGGGGACAAAAATTCCAAATTTTAAAATAGGGGGACTAAAAGTAAAAAAAAATGAAAATAGGACCAAAAATAACAATTAAACCAATCAATTTTGTTTTCAAAAATATCAAAAAACCGGTTTTGTTTTCGAAAATATCAAAAATCCAATTTTTTTCGAAAATATCAAAAAACGACTTTTTTTTTCTGAAAATATCAAAATACCGATTTTGTTTTCGAAAATATATAAAAAAAACGACTTTTTTTTCTCGAAAATATATGATTTTTTTCGAAAATGTAAAAAATCGATTTTTTTCCCAAAAATTTAAAAAACCGATTTATTTCGAAATATAAAAAAACCAATTTTTTTCGTAAATTTCAAAAAACCGATTTTTTTCGAAAATATAAGAAAATAATGATTTTTTTTCGAAAATATCAAAAAACTGATTTTGTTTTCAAAAATATGAAAAAAAAGACTTTTTTTTTCCGAAAATATCAAAAAATCGATTTTTTTCGAATATGTAAAAAAATCGATTTTTTCCTGAAAATTCAAAATACCGACTTTTTTTTACGGAAAAATATAAAAAAAACAATTTTTTTTCAAAAATAACAAAAAACCGATTTTGTTTTGGAAAATATGAGAAAAAAATGACTTTTTTTCTTTCGAAAATAAAAATAAAATCGATTTTTTTTCGTAAATGTAAACAAACTGATATTTTTCCCGAAAATTCAAAAAACCTACTTTTTTTCTTAGAAAATATAAAAAAAACCGATTTTTTTTCTCGAAAATATAAAAAAAAAAGATGTTTTCAAAAATAACAAAAAACTTATTTTGTTTTCGAAAAATATTAAAAAATCGTTTTTTTTCGAAAATATAAAAAAAACCTACTTTTTTTACTTTTACAAAAAAAATCGATTTTTTCGAAAATAAAAAAAATCGATTATTTTCAAAAATTAAAAAATCGATTTTTTTAGAATATAAAAAATTGATTTTTTATTAAAATAATTTCTAATAAAAAGTTTGGATGGATGAATATCCATCAATTAAAAATATGTTAACGGATGAATTAGATGGATTTTTGACTTAATGGATGAATTCGATTGAATATTTTTCAGAAATTTTTAGTGGATTGTTAATGGATTATGAATTGTTTTGATCCATCCATTTATCATTCAATTTATCCATTTTGCAATCCCTAAATATAATAATTATATTTTGGTTATATCTAAAGGATGAGAAAAAGTTAGTTGTCATGATCTTTCATGAGAAAATCACTATGAGAAACAACTCAAACGACATGTCATGTCATGTCATGTCATGTGTGTAGTTGATGTTCTTTTGTGAATTAATGCATGCATACTGTATTTGAGAAGTCACACCCAATTTCTCTAATAGAACGTGCATGACCGCAAACAAAGATTCGGACGTTCTTGACATTAAGAAATACGTACTATACAGCAAGACATTCGGAAAAGTTAGTTGAAAGTTGTGACATTAAGAAATATACTATACAACAAGACATTCAGAAAAGTTAGTTGAAAGTTGAAAGTTAGAAACTAGATCAAATCTTTTCAAATAAGAAATAATGAATATGTGAAGTCGATTGGAGCAGCAAGGAGTGCTTTTGGGTACACGAAGAGGGGTGAAAAGATAAGACAACTAAGACATCATACTTAGTTACAAGTTGTTAAATATATAATTCTTTGTATTAAACATATTTGTAAAGTGCAAGATTCGATAGAGTCGAAGTCGAATGTGTTCGATATAGTAGTGATCGAATATAGTTTGTAATAGTTGAATATATATGTATTCGACAGAAGGTCAAATATAATTTATAGTAGGCAAAATGTATGTATTCGACAGAGTGTCGAATACAGCTAGTCGAAGTCGAAACAACATGCATTCAAATGAGTTGAATACCAGCATATTGAAGTTAGTTAACTAGTTTGAGATTGCATGATGTGTAAGCAATCTCATTATAAATAGCGAGGAACCCTGCATTTGTAATTTGTCAATTAAATACATTCTTCTTCTCTTCTCCCAAAACCTAAATTTTATCATTCTTCCTTTTTCTTTATAAAATTATCTACTCTCTTCAAATCTTAATGCAATAAAATTGTATTGCAACCAAGGTGTGGTTGAATCACTCGAGTGAAGAGTGAAGAAATAGAATCTTGAATCAATCAAGAAAGTGATTGAATCTTGTTCTATCAAGATCGATTTCAACATCTGGTATTTGGAGCACTTACTGTAATTATTGGGAAGCATAGAGCAATGACTTTTCATCCAAACGAGCATTTTTCCAACAAATGTTCTCATCATTAATGGCAAGACTTACGATAATTGGCGTAAACAAATGAAGGTTGTCTTCTGCTATCAATACATTTGGATCTTATGAATAATGGAGTAACACCAATTGGCGACAATGCCACAAATGAACAAAATGCTGGACATACAGATTTGAAGAAGAAAGATTATAAAGCCCTCTTTGTAATCCATCATTACATTGATCCATACAATTTTGATAAAGTTGGTGATGTAGACTCATCGAAGGAAGCATGAGACATCCTGGAAAAATCTTTTGGATGTGTTGAGAAGGTGGAAGAGGTGAAGTTACAAACTCACAAAAGAATATATGAGTTGCTTCAGATGGAAAAAGTGAAAATGTGGATGATTTCCTCACTAGGGAACAAGAGTAGTGAATAAAATCAAGATGTGTGGAGAAGTGTTGACGCCAAGATCGATATTTGCAAAGATCTTGAGGTCATTGCTTCCAAAATTTGATCAAGTGGTTGTAGCCATAGAAGAATCGAAGGACATGGAAATCATGATAAAATAAGAGCTTCAAGGAACGCTTGAATATCTCAAACAGAGAATTGTTGAAAGATCTGCAAGAAAGACGAAATGTGATGTAGCTTTGTAGGCTCAATCATCTAAAGAAAAGAAAGGCAAAGGAAAATGGAATGACAACAAAGGCAGGGGAGGTTACAAAAGTTAAATTTGTAGGAGTAACCAACAAGAAGGAAACCATAGAGGTGGTGCTAGTGTTAGATGAACAAGTGGTGGAAGAAAACCTAATAAGAGTCATATTGAATGCTAAAATTTTCAGAAGCATGGTCACTAAGCTAGTGATTGTATTGAATAAAAAAGTGATGAAAGACTTGCAAGACACGAAAAACAAGAAATGTTTCTAATGGTCACAATGAAAGATGAAGAAATATTCAAGGACCAATTGTACTTAGACTTAGGATACTCATCACACATGACTGGAAGGAAAAATTGGTTTGTCAACATGAGTCCCTATATGAAGAACAAAGTGAAATTTACAAAAATTAATACCATAGCTACTAAAGACATTGGTGATGTTCTGACCATGAGGAAATATGACAAAATATCAGTGATTTCAAATGTATTGTACATACCAGACATGAAAATAAACTTGCCAACATAGGGAAACTTATCGAGAAAAATTACAAAGTGATGATAAAAGATAAGATGATGGAAGTTTTTGAATCAAGTGGCAAGTTAATCTTGAAGGCACCTATGTCTCAAAATATAAATTTCAAGATTGAACTTGATGTGATGAAACACAAGTGTTTGGAAACTGCAGCTAACAAGATTGAACTTGATGTGATGAAACACAAGTGTCGGGAAACTATAGCTAATATGATTGAATGGCTATGTCACTACAATCTTGGTCATCTAAACTTCAAGGAAATCAACAATCTAAAGAGAACAAAGTTTGTTTTAGGTTTACCAAAAATTGACATTCGAAATGAAGTGTGTGAAGAGTGTGTTCAGGAAAATCAACACAAGAACAACTTCATCAAAGATGTAGAAAGTAAGTCGGAAGTAACCCTTGAGATCATATACTCAAATGTCTGTGGCCTTTTCAGACAAATTCAATTAGAGGTATTAAGAACTTTGTTACATTCATAGAGGACTATAGCAGAAAATTGTAGACTTTGTGATCAAGAAAAGTGGTGTAATTGAGGTATTTACCAAGCTCAAAGATGTGGTGGAGAGACAAAGTGGTCACAAGATCAAAACCTTAAGGATTGATGGTGGTCGAGAATATGTGTCGAGAGATTTTTATGCACTATATGAAAGAGAAAGAATTGAGCATGAGGTGGTGCTACCATGCAGATCCTTAAAATATTGGAATTTCTTAAGAGGAAGAACAAAACCATCATGAACATGGTAAGGAGTATGGTAAAGGGCAAGCACTTACCCAATTAATTATGGGGTGAAGTAGTGTTGACTACAACATACATCTTGAACAAACGTCCCACCAAGAAGCTAAAAGGAATTACACTAGAAGAATGTTGGTCTAGTGTCAAACCTAACTTAAGTAACCTGAAGATGTTTGGATCCATAACACGTAGATATGTACCTGACCAATTGAGAAGGAAAATTGATAACAAGTAAAGATAAATGATCCTGATAGGAGATCACTCAATCGGTGGATACAAACTGTTCGACCCATTGAACAAACAAGTTGCGATTAAAAGAGATGTGATCATAGATGAGCTGAAGGAATGAGATTGGAATGAAAATGTCAAGAAGGATACAATATGAGTCCTATGTGATGAACCAACTAGTGAAACAGATAATGGAATTTGACCAGAAGAAGGTGGGGTTCAAGCAGGCACAAGCTGACCATAAAGGATAAGAAACATGCATGCAAGGCTATATGAATGTGTGATCACATCAGATGATGTGAAAAATGATGAAGGTCAGCTGGTACAATATGCTTGCTATGTAGAAACGAAGCCAATCCATGTAACTGAGGCATTTAAGTGGATGCAATCCATAGAGGTAAACAATGTAACACCCTAATTATTATTTTAGTGATTTAATTTGGATTTGTGGTATTTTGTGTGTGGAAGAAAGAAATATGATTTAATATGATATTTAATTATATGAATTATATTATATTGAATAATTATTTGGTGAATAATTAAATAATTGGAAAATAAAGAGATAAGGGTAAGGTGGTCGTTTGGTGAAAATAGTGAGGGTAAATATGGAAGATCATAGATTGGGTCTAAGGGGTTATGTTGGAATTAAGGAAAAGATAAAAGAGAATCGTGTTTTTGTAAAGCGATATACCGATCGTGAATATGGAGAAGAAGGAAGGAGAAATGGCTAGAGCGTGAAGATGATTTCGAGACCGGAGAAGGAATTCTCATCAAAACCAAGGTAATGGTGATATTCTTCTGTCTCTTAAGGGTTCTATAATGAGAATTAGTTTGTGTTGTTGATTAGAGGTTTGGGGGTTGAGTGAATTTGGATGAATTGTTGTGTTGTGATTGTTGTTATTGATGTATGTGTGTTAGATATAGGTTATATTGCCTTAATTTGGATTAAAATAGGTAAACAAATGCAGTTTAAAAGTGTAAAATCGAAGGGGAAAAGTGCTGTCATCGCAGGAACATCTGGCAAATTCGCAAAAAGAGAGTAGCTCGCTCCTAGCGAGCGACTCCTGGCAGTTTTATTCCAAAACTTCAAAAATTCATATCTTGAGCTTCGAGTGTCCGATTTGTGTGCCGTTCGAAGTTGTGTGAAGCTAAGACAATGTACTTTCATTTAATAATAGTCTCATGTTTCTAGAAACAATTTATATAATATGAATTGATGTTAGAAGGTGATTCCTTGTATATTGAACTAAAGACATGTTTCTATAGATGATGAATCTTGTTCTAAATGGGAGAATGGTGATGTCTTATGACTAGGAATGGTACAACAGATATGTAGGATTTAGTTATATTGATGTAGAGGCGTAGGTAATGCGATATGGTTGATTGTAGTTGAGTCCAATGAATAGACAATGATAATTAAGTGCTAACGACTTTGTGGTGTTAATTATGTGTTGAAGGTTAAAAGATGCTTACGTTGAGCTAAAATATAATGATGGTGTGTTGACGTTTATGATATGATAGTACTTATATGATGATAATGGTGTATTAATGTTTCGTGCATGTATTCATTGATGTTTTAACATGGTATGTAAGTTGTTGTAATATGTGGTTGTTGTTGTTGAGTTGTGATGATATGTCACTGTTGTTGAATTATGATGATATGTCGTGGTTGATAAATTGTTGTAATATGATGATGTTGTTGTTGTTGTTAAGTAGTTATAGTATGTTGTTGTTGATAAGTTGTTGTAATATGTGGTTGTTGTTGTGATATGATGTGATAGTTGGTAGTTGTTGTTGTATGTTATTGATATACGTTGTTGATGTTCCTAGGAGTTGTTGTTGTAGATGTGGACACATGTTGCGGTAGTTGGTAGGTGTTGTTGTAGGTTATTGATACATGTTGTTGATACAATTATGTGTTGTTGGTGATGCTATTGCATGGGATAGTTGTTGTTGTATGTTGTTGGTGATGCTATTGCATAAGATAGTTGTTGTTGTATGTTGTCGGTGATGTTATTTGCATGAGATAGTTGTTGTTGTATGTTGTTGGTGATTTTATTGCACAAGATAGTTGTTGTATGTTGTTGGTGATGCTATTGCATGAGATAGTTGTTGTTGTATGATGTTAGTGATGCTATTGCATGAGATGGTTGTTGTTGTATCTTATAGGTTGTGATGTTGTTGTGTGAAGTAGATGTTGTAGTCATTTCATATTGTCATTGATGTTGCATGTCATGTGCATGGTTTGGGACAATATACCAAGGTAAGGTATGTCCATTTTAATCCCAGAGGGGATCATTGTGATGTGGGTGCAGTCATGAGACAAGGATCATATTGGACCATGAAAGAGGGGTCGAGAGTTCCGACGAGAACTGGATCTTGAAATAGAGATCTGATTATGGTATCACATGCATAAAGTCAAGTAGAGTCTCATTGCATAAGTTGTTGTTGATGTGCATGGTGTTGATATGTGTTGTGGCGTGTTTTTTAGTTGTTGTTGTTGTTGGGAAGTGGTGATCTAATTTTCGATACTTGCTTGATTCTTATTATCTTTCTCTTTTGATGATGTAAGTATCTCACCTCTTCTGTTTGAATGTTACCCTTATGTTGGTAACGTGAAGGTGATTAGGATTAGTAGAGTGGAGGTCGGTGAAGTCAGTGTACTTCACACTTAGATGAGTCGGCTCTGATACGTGCTTTGGGGTGTCGGGTCGATGATATTTCCGTTCTTTACTTATTTTAGAAAAACATCTTGTAAATGAATCTTACTTTATGTTTCTTTTGAGTTTTCTGCTGAAACATAAAATATTTTGTAAGACGTATTACATTGAGCCATGAGTTTTGTTGATCGTGACACTCAGAATAAAATGATGATTTTTATTTACTCAGATTTTAAATTTAAATTTGTGGGGAGTATTTTGGGTGTTACAAAGTGGTATCAGAGAAGGTTGGTCCGTCTGGCCAGGTTGCGTAGTTGTTTTGTCTTTAGCATGCGACATGTGTGTGAGATCACTGTCGATACTTGTTTTGTTTTTCATTGCAGGTTGGGAATGAAACAAGTGGGGGAGAAACATCTGTTTCTCGTTTATATTCTCGGTGTTGAGAGATGGGTTATCGTGTCGTTGCAAGGAGGAGTGTTGTATGGACTGTTGATAACACTAAAATTCACCGTATTTCTGACTCCGATTTCACATGCATTCTTAGCTTTTATTGTTATTTTGTTATGTTATTACTTTGTTTTTCTTTGTGTAATTCTGTGATCAGGTATGAGATGTCCTAAGAGATGTCCCAACACTTGACAGATTTAACCAAAACTTAAATAGCAAGAAAAGTAAACAACACAGAAGTTTGTTAACCCAGTTCAGTGTATAACCACACTTACATCTGGAGGCTACCAAGCCAGGAGGAAATCCACTATAAGTAATATTAATTCTAGACTTAAACCACCCTGTTTAATCTATCACTTAATAACTACCCAATGTAATTTCTACCTAAGACACAACTTAGATAAGAGTACCCTACTCACTCCCCCTCAATCACACAGTGATTTTGTTTACAAGTTTAATGAAATTGAAGTCATACTTCAAACAAAACAGCTTGATCTTACTTCACAGTTTCAATCAAGTCACAAATGCACTTTTGCTTAAAAGCTCATAAAGTGGTACAATTAAAACAACCTACTATTAAAACACTAGACACCCTATTTGGTCTTCTGAAATTCGTACTCAATTCTGTGAGTTTCTGTTGATTAAATAGGTATCTGTAATTTGGGCTTTCTGTAGGATGATCCAGCCCTAATGCGCATGCAGCTTCCACCTTGAATTTAGGGTTTGTTACTTCCTAGATTCTAGGTGATTTAGGTCTTCTGTTTTAATCTGAATCCTCAATATAAAACTCCCTACAGATGCACCTTGTTCTGTTTTTATCCATCATTAATTAATTCCAGATAACTCTCCTTAAATATCTCTGATCAGTTAGTCAATAATTAATTCTGGTAGCAGGATTGAGATGTCTCAACATCTGTTGGGACATCCTGAAAAACTGAACTTAAGTCATTTACACAATGTCCCAACATCTGGTGAGACATCCTGAAATAAGTTCATATACTCTGTTTTATAATGTCCCAACATTTGATAGGACATTCTGAACTGAATTCAATATTTCTTGTTGGTCAAAAATTCTGCCAATTCTAGACATCTACAAACTCCCCCTTTGGCTAATTTTTGGCTAACATTCTTTTCTGATTTTTTAGAGTGCAGCAGAAGATCTTTTATCAGAGTATAGCATTACTTTTCTGTTGATTCATATTTGAGATTACTCCCCCTCAAACATATATGTATCCAGTCTTGTTGTAACAGAAATATTTATCAAAACACACTGATTCAGTTCAGAAACAAACAAACATATTTTTCATTCATAATTAAACAGCAATACTTTTTGTTGTTGTTGTTCTCCCCCTTGTTAGACATAAATTTTGGGGCCAAAGACACTAATCCAGAAATACAATGCAGTGCTGTCATTACATTTGCCTCACATACAATGATCACTCAGACTCCTCACTTTCAGTTTCTTCATCATCTTCAGTTTCTTCATCAGAGGCAGTTTTCTGATCTCCTTCACTCTCCAGCCTTTGGATGATTTCCTCAAGCTTTTGCTTTCTTGCTTCAAGTTCTTTGCAAGTGCTCTTCAGTTCAGCAATTAATGCAGTCTTGGAGATTGGAGTCTTAGCAGTTGAAGGACCTGCAGATGTCCCAGAAGGTGCTTCAACATCTGCTGCATGATGACTGAGGAACAGTTTGTAGTGAAATGCCAGAGGGCTTTCTCTTTTGCAGACTGTGTCCTTCTCAGTGAGGATTCCAGGGTATTGACTTAGCACTATACCACACAGCAAGGAGGGAAAAGCTATTGGCAGCTTTGTTGCAGAAGAGCTAGCATGCTTCAAGGTCTGATCAAATATGTAAGCACCATAATCCAGCTTAGTCTGAGTTCCCACAGCATAGATAAACCTGCCCAAGCCAGTGGATATTGAGGATGTGTGATTGGTAGGCACCCAGTTTGCTGTACCAATCCTGTTCAGCATTGCATATTTTCTTGTCAGCATGCTCACTGAGAGCTTTCCTTTCACTGGCCATGCCTTGACCTGGTTTGCAGTGATAACCTTGCAGACCTGGTTATCAGTTTTCCCTAGTTCATTTGGACCATCTGTTTCTCTTCCAAGGTATTGGTTGATGATTTGAGGAGAGAACTCTACACACCTACCTCTAACAAAGACTTTTCTAAATTCAGAAGATTTACCATTGGCACAATCTTCCTGAAGATTGACAATGAATTCTTTGACAAGAAGTTCATAGCAGGGAGAGAGATTTGAGACTGTTTTGAAGAGGCCTGCAGCAGAGATGAGATCAATCAGTTCAGTGCACTCAAGTGCATTACTTCTCAGCTCTCTTTCAAGAGCTACCCTTCTTTGGTACACAAACTTCCATCTGTTTACACTTGAAACATGATGAAATGAGATGTTGTCCAAGGGAGCTTCTGGAACAACAATTGAAGCCCTAGATGGTGCTGGTTTCTTCTTTGGAGGAGATGTTGGGACATCTGATTCAACATCTGAGTCTGGAGGAGTGACAGCTTTCCTCTTCTGGGTTTGGACTTTACTCCATTGTTTTGTTGGACCAAAGGCAGCTTTAGCTTTGTCTTTCTTTGGGGTAGCTTTCTTCTTTTCAGGAATTTCAAGTTCTGCTTGCATCTTTCCTTTCCTAGACCTGAGCCTTTTGGCTATGCTAGGTCTTACAGAGGCTATGATCTCTGTATCAGAATCCTGCTCCAGATTCACCACAGGAGGAGATTGAGCAGTCTCCTCTTCAGCTGGTTGATCAACAGAGATATGATCTTCAGTTGAGGCTTTGGTCTGATCCTCAGAGTCTTCTTCATCACTTTCATTTGAGGCCTTTTTCTGGTCCTCAGTTTGTTCAATATCAGCATCAGATGAGGTCTTTTTCTCATCCTCAGATGTTCCAACATCTATTGGGACATCCTGTTGAGCAGGAGTGTCCTTTGCAGCTTGAGCTTGTTCTTCTTGAGGGGCAGGCATGGTGTTCAGAGGAATAGAAATCCCACTAACCACTCTCTATTAAAAAAGAATCTTGTTAACTATCTCTTTTATGGAAGCATCCACATAGTCAGAAGATTTTGGAGGCATGTTTGCTGGAGAAGGAATGCCTTTGGATTTGCTGCAGACTTGATCTTTAGCTCTTTTTGGAGTTCTTGGCTTTTTAGCATGATAAGCACTTCCTCTAATTTCGTCCAATGGGGTTGATTTCATTGGTACCACAGAGATGGGGGTTGCATGAACTACATCTTCTTTGTTGAGAACTTCTTCAGGAGTGTTAGGGTTTTGAGACATTGTCAAGGAAGATGGATGAAGAGTTTTAGGGTTGATGATTTCTGAAGAACATCTAGATAATATGATTCGCTTTTGATAGTGTGATGAGAATATTGATAGCTGATTATAAGCTGTTACTAAATAAGTAGCCGTTACATTGCAAATTATTAGGAATGGAATACCCAAGGTTCTTGACCAGACTGGTGTTGCCATCTGGAACTTATGCCATACAATGTCATATGACATGTTGGCACATCTCATTAACTGCTAAATCTCACATAAACAGATTCCCAGTTTGCCCCTTAAGTTCTCAAATTGTGTAGCATCCAATGCTTTGGTAAAGATATCAGCCAACTGCATATTTGTAGCTACATGTTCCAATGAAATCACCTTTTCTTCTACAAGATCTCTGATGAAATGATGTCTGATATCAATATGCTTGGTCCTGCTATGTTGGATAGGATTCTTTGATATGTTGATTGCACTTAAATTGTCACAGTACAATGTCATGACATCCTGTGGGACATTGTACTCAGTGAGCATTTGCTTCATCCAAACCAACTGAGAACAACTGCTTCCAGCTGCTATATATTCAGCTTCAGCTGTAGATAAGGATACACAATTTTGTTTCTTACTGAACCAAGAAATCAAATTGTTTCCTAGAAAGAAGCATCCTCCTGAAGTGCTTTTTCTATCATCAGCACTTCCAGCCCAATCAGCATCACAGAAGCCAGTGAGAATTTGTTTACATCCATGAAAGTACATTATGCCATAGTCACAAGTACCATTAACATATTTAAGAATTCTCTTGACTTGATTGAGATGACTGACTTTTGGATCAGCTTGATATCTTGCACATACACCTACTGCAAATGCTATGTCTGGTCTGCTAGCAGTCAAGTATAACAAGCTTCCAATCATGCTTCTATATAAGCTTTGATCTACATTCTCACCCTTTTCATCTTTAGTCAGCTTTAAATGTGTGGGGGCAGGAGTTCTCTTATGAGTAGCATTTTCCATTCCAAATTTCTTGACTATGTTCTTGGTATACTTGCTTTGGGAAATGAACATTGAGTCTTCCATTTGCTTTATTTGCAGACCAAGAAAGTAGGTTAACTCTCCTACTAGGCTCATTTCAAATTCAGATTCCATCTGCTTGACAAAATGTTTGACCATCCTGTCAGACATCCCACCAAAGACAATGTCATCAACATATATTTGAGCAATCATGACATTTCCTTCTTCATCTTTAACAAACAGGGTTTTGTCAATTCCACCTTTTCTGTACCCTTGCTTGATAAGAAATGTAGTCAGTCTTTCATACCATGCCCTTGGAGCTTGCTTCAAACCATAAAGTGCCTTCTTTAGTTTGTATACATGATTTGGACAGCTTGGATCAACAAATCCTTTAGGCTGTTCTACATATACCTCTTCATTAAGATAACCATTTAAAAATGCATTTTTCACATCCATTTGAAATAGCTTGAACTTTAAGATACAAGCAATTCCCAAAAGTAGTCTGATTGATTCAAGCCTTGCTACTGGTGCAAAGGTTTCATCAAAGTCTACTCCTTCAATTTGAGTGTATCCTTGAGCTACAAGTCTAGCTTTGTTCTTTGTAACAACTCCTTGTTCATATGACTTGTTCTTATACACCCATTTTGTTCCAATCACATTTATGTCATCAGGTCTAGGAACAAGATTCCACACTTCATTCCTTGTGAATTGACCTAATTCCTCTTGCATAGCACAAATCCAGTATTCATCAGTAAGAGCTTCCTTGATGTTTTTAGGTTCTATTTTAGAAACAAAACAAGAACCTGAAATCACTTCTCTTGATCTAGTGCTCACACCTCTGTTGGGATCACCAATTATCAAATCTTTGGGATGATCCTTCTGTATTCTGATGGAGGGAGGTTTGCTGGATTCTTCTGTCCTTGTATCAGTTTGAGTGAAGTTATAATGATCATTCTTTTCTTCAGCTTCAATCTTGATATCAGCAGATGTTCCAACATCTTCTGGGACATCTGTAGGAGCATCATCAATTATCACATTTATGGACTCCATGATAACCTTGGTTCTAGAATTAAATACTCTATATGCTCTGCTGTTTATAGAGTATCCAAGGAAAATCCCTTCATCACTTTTAGGATCCATTTTTCTCCTTTGCTCCCTATCTGCCAGAATGTAACAGTTACTTCCAAACACATGAAAGTACTTAACTGTGGGTTTTCTGCCCTTCCAGACTCCATATATTATGGATGTAACAAGCAGTGTTCATAGCTTCAGCCCAGAAGTACAAAGGTAACTTTTTAGCATGGATCATAGCTCTTGCTGATTCTTGAATAGTTCTATTCTTCCTCTCAACAATCCCATTCTGTTGAGGAGTGATAGGTGAAGAATATTCATGATTGATTCCTTCTGAAGAGCAGAAATCAAAGAACTTTTGGTTCTCAAATTCTTTTCCATGATCACTTCTTATTCTGATCACACAGCTGGATTTTTCCCTTTGTAATCTTTGGCATAATTCTTTGAATACATCAAATACATCAGACTTTTCTTTGATGAAATTTATCCATGTATATCTTGAAAAGTCATCAACCACCACATAGGCATACCTCTTACCACCACGGCTTTCAACCTGCATAGGTCCCATAAGATCCATATGCAAAAGTTCCAAAACTTTGGAAGTTGTCAGATGTTGGAGCTTTGGATGGGACATCTTGGTTTGCTTGCCTATTTGACATTCACCACATATTTTGCCATCATCAATCTTCAGTTTAGGAATACCTCTTACAGCATCCATAGATATTATCTTCTTTATGCCTCTGAAATGAAGATGACCTAGTCTTTGGTGCCATAGTTTCACTTCTTCTTCTTTAGCTAAAGAACAAGTTGAAGTGAGACTGAGGTTTTGAGATTCCCACATGTAACAGTTGTCTTTAGATCTGGCTCCTCTCATGACAACCTCTTGTTCTTTGTTAGTCACTATACATTCAGTTTTGGTAAAGTTTACACTGTACCCTTGATCACATAATTGACTTATACTGATCAGGTTAGCAGTTAAACCTTTAACTAGCAGCACATCATCTAGTCTTGGAACATCTTGACAGTCCAAGGTCCCAACTCCCTTGATTTCTCCTTTAGCTCCATCTCCAAAGGTTACATACCTGGATGAATGTGACTTTAAGTTTACTAGCAGGTTCTTCAATCCAGTCATGTGTCTTGAACATCCACTGTCAAAGTACCAGTCTTCCTTAGCTGATACTCTTAGTGATGTATGTGCTATATATGCAACACTTTTCTTTGACCATTTGAGTTGAGATTTATTTTGATGTCTCTGCCCTGTGTGTTGTTCAACAGCAGATCTCCAAGATTGATTGTTGATCTTGTTCTTGGGTATGTAGCTTTGATCAGCCTGAATGCTAGTTTTTGGTCTCCATACCTTCTTGATGACTTCTGTCTTCTGCTTAGGAGGTTGCTGATTTCTTTGATGTCTATGCAACACTTTCTTGTTAGCTTCTATTTTCTGCTTAGAAGGTTGCTGACACATCTGATTTGGATATCCATGAAGCTTATAACAATGAGGTTTGATATGTCCAAATCTTCCACAGTGATGGCATCTCCATCTTTGATACTTCTTCTTCATTTTGTTCTTTCCAGAATGTTGAGACATCTGTTGGAACATTATGTTTGACTTTGTGTTCTTTTCCTGATGTTGAAGCATCTGTTGGGACATCTTGTTTGACTGTATGGATTTTGAAGTTGTTTTGCTAGAGCTAGATTCATCTTTATGTACTCTGTTAAATCCCAGTCCACTTTTATCCCCTGAATGCTTATTGTTGTTGAGAATAACATCCAGTGTATTTGAGCTGCTGTTCAACATTCTAACAGATTTGGACATATGTTCCAACTTGGAGTTGAGAAGACTTACTTCACTTTTCAAGGTGTCAATGATCTCTTGATCACTTGCTTTTTCATCTTCTAGTGCCTCATTCTGCTTTTTTAGCTGTATAACCTCACTGCATATTTCAGTGCTTCTTTTGTATAGATCTTTGAATGCTTGCTCAAGTTCTTCAAAAGTAAGCTCCCCATCACTGGATTCACTTTCAGACTCACATAATCCAGCTAAAGCAGTGATATGCTTAGCTGATTCTTCTTCTGAGTCACCTCCTGAGTCTTCATCAGACCAGGTTACAGATAGTCCTTTCTTTTGCCTTTTTAAGTAGGTAGGACATTCATTCCTGATGTGTCCATATCCTTCACATCCATGGCATTTGACTCCTTTTTCTTGACTGGTCTTTTCATCATAATTTGACCTTCTGTTAGCATCATAAGGTCTCCTGTTCTCAGAAGAGTTTTTGTATCTTCCACTGGGTTTGGATTTGCCTTCCTTTCCTCTGAGAATATTTTTGAATTGTCTTCCAAGCATAGCAAGGTTGTCTGATAAGCTTTTACCATTTTCTGATTCATCATCTTCTTCTTCATCAGTATTTGTCACCAAGGCTATGCTTTTGTTCTTCTTAACATTTGTGTCATTCATTCCCATCTCAAAAGTTTGAAGGGAAACAACGAGTTCTTCAACTTTCATAGAGCATATGTCTTGAGCTTCTTCTATTGCTGTGACTTTCATGTCAAATCTTTTTGGCAAAGATCTGAGGATTTTTCTTACAAGCTTTTCATCAGACATCTTTTCTCCCAAAGCTCCAGAAGTATTAGCTACTTCTAAGATGTTCATGTAGAATTCATGAACTGTCTCATCTTCCTTCATTCTCAAGTTTTCAAACTTGGTGGTGAGAAGTTGAAGTCTTGACATCTTTACCTTTGATGTTCCTTCATGAGTTGTTTTGAGAGTATCCCACACATCTTTGGCTAGCTCACAATGATGCACAAGTCTAAAGATGTTCCTATCAATGCCATTGAATAGAGCATTTAAGGCCTTTGAGTTGCCTAGTGCTGAATCTTCTTCCTCCTTACTCCATTCTTCTTCAGGTTTCAGCACTTTTGATCCATCTTTGGTATCTTGGACAGGATGATCCCATCCAACATTGACTGCTCTCCATGCCCTGTTGTCAAGTGATCTTAAGAATGCAATCATTCTTGGCTTCCAGTAGTCATAATTAGATCCATCCAGAATAGGTGGTCTATTTACTGACCCTATATCTCTGTCCATGTTACAGAATTTGTATTCCCTAGATCTCACCCAGTATAAACAGGCAGGGTGCCTGCTCTGATACCAATTGTAATTCTGTGATCAGGTATGAGATGTCCTAAGAGATGTCCCAACACTTGACAGATTTAACCAAAACTTAAATAGCAAGAAAAGTAAACAACACAGAAGTTTGTTAACCCAGTTCAGTGTATAACCACACTTACATCTGGAGGCTACCAAGCCAGGAGGAAATCCACTATAAGTAATATTAATTCTAGACTTAAACCACCCTGTTTAATCTATCACTTCATAACTACCCAATGCAATTTCTACCTAAGACACAACTTAGATAAGAGTACCCTACTCACTCCCCCTCAATCACACAGTGATTTTGTTTACAAGTTTAATGAAATTGAAGTCATACTTCAAACAAAACAGCTTGATCTTACTTCACAGTTTCAATCAAGTCACAAATGCACTTTTGCTTAAAAGCTCATAAAGTGGTACAATTAAAACAACCTGCTATTAAAACACTAGACACCCTATTTGGTCTTCTGAAATTCGTACTCAATTCTGTGAGTTTCTGTTGATTAAATAGGTATCTGTAATTTGGGCTTTCTGTAGGATGATCCAGCCCTAATGCGCATGCAGCTTCCACCTTGAATTTAGGGTTTGTTACTTCCTAGATTCTAGGTGATTTAGGTCTTCTGTTTTAATCTGAATCCTCAATATAAAACTCCCTACAGATGCGCCTTGTTCTGTTTTTATCCATCATTAATTAATTCCAGATAACTCTCCTTAAATATCTCTGATCAGTTAGTCAATAATTAATTCTGGTAGCAGGATTGAGATGTCTCAACATCTGTTGGGACATCCTGAAAAACTGAACTTAAGTCATTTACACAATGTCCCAACATCTGGTGAGACATCCTGAAATAAGTTCATATACTCTGTTTGATAATGTCCCAACATTTGATAGGACATTCTGAACTGAATTCAATATTTCTTGTTGGTCAAAAATTCTGCCAATTCTAGACATCTACACTTTGTTTTCAGGATTTCTATGTAATCAGGGCCTAAATCGAGAAAAGGAGCGAAAAAGGTGTGGAAACGAACGAAAACCAAGAAATTCAGCGTTTTACACTTATGGCATCCACCATGGCGGGCGCCATGGGGTCTGCCATGACGTGGCCACGTCTCAAGACCACTCCACAACTGCCAAGACCCACGATCCCCACTCTCTCATCCCACATTAGTCTCATGGCGGGCGCCATGGCCTTGTGGCGGGCGCCACAAGGCAAAAACTTTTCCCTCCACTTTTTAGTGGAGGGGGCATCCTGGTCTTTTTCAATTTAATGTTTTCCTATAAATAGGACCTTCACAATTTCGTTTTTAATCATCCAAACTTAGAATCTCTTAGGCATATATCAGTTTTAAAGCAATTATCATTCCACATCGGGGTGTTACTACAATCGAGTGATCGAGTCTGTATATGTCTGTGTGATCGAGTTTTGAAGCATTCTGGGAGGAAGTTAATCCTGCCGCCATTTTAATTCCAGTTCGTATTTTACTTTTCCGCATTGCTTTACTTTCATTTATTATCCGCACTCGCACTTTATTTTATTTATTTCCTGCACTCGCTTTACTTTTATTTATTTCCTGCACTCGCTTTACTTTTATTTATTTCTCGCACTCGCTTTAAATACCTTTATTTCCCGCACTCGCACTACTTTTATTTACTTTTCACACTCGCACTAAATTACTTTTATGAAAAATTATAAAAAGAACTTTTACTTTACCATGTCTAACTAAATCTATAAAGGTTAGAATGTAAGGATCGTAATTGAACCAGTAATCCGTACAATTGTTCGTGGAAACACTTAAGGGCTATTTTATCTTTCCATTTAAGCAATTGTTTTTAACTATTTCAAAAACAGCCAAAAGCGCTTTGTCTAGTTCATTATGAGTTTTTAGATTAAAAAGAAAAGAGATTTTAAAATGATTTTCGGACGCGTTATGAAGTTTAGAGTCTGGTTCGTGAGAACCTCTTTTTGCTAAGAAATCCAGGTTAAAATACTTTTCAACTTAGTTAAGATACTATATTTCTTAAAAATAGGTTTACTACTCTAACGCAGTACGCACCTTTTTATCCGTGACAATAGGAGGGGTTGATTAGAGAGTACAACTCGGTTCTGAATACGTGAAAGCGACAATTCCTGTTAAATTAGTTCTTTTCAAAGGAGAAAACATTACCCATAAGTAGTTCTATTAACAAGTACCGGATTATCTATTGATTATGTGAATTACATTCGAGCCTGTCCTTTATTAATTGTTTAAAATTACCGTCTTATTTACCATTGCACACTCCTTAAAACCCTTATATTCAGTTGCCTTAGATACACACCATAACAACAGGTATGATAGATTGACACTTGGTCTCTGTGGATTCGACAATCTTTTATATTACTCTGACGTGTTCGTACACTTGTGAAAAACACGCATCAAGTTTTTGGCGCCGTTGTCGGGGGCCAATTTTGTCAAATTTCATACCCTGTAGTTATACCGTTTAGACTAAGGTTGTTACCCACCGGTCAATGCGAAAGACTCGCAGTGCCGGAAGTTTAGTAGACCCTCTAGCTGAACCTGAACGTTATGCTCGCGCACGTTTGTTTTTCCATAGGAATAGGAGAGCTATGGTCGAAGATCAAAACCGAAGACCTCTTAAGGACTTCGCCCAACCATCAAACGAGGAACCTAGTTCTAGTATAGTAAACCCTGCTATCCCAGCCAATAATTTTGAACTTAAACCATCCTTGCTGCAATTAGTGCAACAGAGAAAATTCGCAGGTCTTGCTACTGAGAACCCAAACCAACATTTAAAAAACTTTCTCCAGTTAACAAACACCTTTAAAACCAATGGAGCTCCTCCTGAGGCGATACGCTTAAGATTATTTCCCTTTTCCCTCAGAGATAAAGCTCTATCATGGTTAGATTCCCTTCCACCCAATTCCATAACAACTTGGGAAGACCTTAGAAAAGTTTTCCTTGCTAGGTATTTTCCCCCAAGTAAGACCGCTCTTCTTCGAAACCTAATAACCAGATTTACCCAACACCAAGGAGAGTCGTTGTTTGAAGCCTGAGAGAGATATAAAGAGCTATTAAGAGCATGCCCACATCATGGCTTAGAGAATTGGCTAATCATTCAAACCTTCTATAATGGACTTCATTATAACACTAAGATGACCATCAACGCTGCCGCTGGTGGCGCACTGATGAACAAACCTTACCCTGAAGCTAGTGCCCTTATCGAAGATATAGCCCAAAACCATCAATCATGAAGAGTAGAACGAGCAACAGTGGAAAAGAAGGAAGCCCAAGGAGGAATACATGAGCTAAGCTCTATGAACATGATGCAGGCTAAAATGGACGCGTTGGCCGTTAAAGTCGAACATATGTGTACAACTCCGAATACTGTAGCTGCAGTTTCACCGAATTGTGAGATATGTGGGACGCAAGGACACCAATCCGCCAAATGCAATCTGTTAAATGAGACCAACCCCGAGCAAGTGAACTACACCCAAGGGAACCCATTTTCAAACACATATAACCCTGGATGGAGGAATCACCCAAACTTCTCCTACAAAAATAATAACCCTATTCAAAATACCGCACCTCCGAGACAACAAGGTTACCAAGCCCCAAGAACAAATCAACCTATACAACCTGTACCACCAAGTCCGAGCCTTGAGAAAATTGTGGAGAATTTTATCACCACTCAAACACACCAAAACAAAGAGTTCATGAACCAAAACGTCCATGTTAACGAACTAATTACCCAGTTAGGAACCAAGGTTGATCAAATTATTACTCATAATAAGATGCTTGAAACCCAGATCTCTCAGGTAGCTTTAAACTAAGCCTCTCAGACTACACCTGGAGGATAGTTCCCTGGACAACCTCAACAAAACCCGAAAGGGCAAGCAAATGCCATTAATCTACAAAGTGGAACCACTTATAAGGAACCTTCAAACCCTAGACTAAGTGAGCCCGAGACTTCTGAGAGAAATGAGGAGAAGGAACCAGAGGAATCTGAAAACCCGAAAGGTCAAGAAAAAGGAGAAGAACCTAAAAACAAAACCTTTGTACCACCACCACCATACAAACCACCAATACCATACCCTCAAAGATTAAAGAAAACCCAAATCGATAATCAGTATCAAAAATTCGTTAAGGTTATAGAAAAACTTCACGTAGAAATCCCCTTTACAGAAGCCATCACCCAAATACCTTCTTACGCTAAGTTTCTCAAAGACATACTTACAAATAAACGTAGACTTGAAGATTCGAAACCCGTGGAATGTAATTCTATTTCCGAAAATAGGTTAGCAAAGAAAGATAAAGATCCCGGAAATTTTTCCATTCCTTGTGTTTTGGGGAATCATGTCATCGAAAAAGCTTTTCTAGACTTAGGAGCTAGTGTAAGCTTAATGCCTTTAGCAGTTTGTGAGAGATTAAACTTAGGAGAATTACAACCTACTAAGATGTCACTTCAATTAGCCGATAGATCCGTTAAATACCCTATAGGCATACTTGAAGACGTCCCTGTTAGGATAGGTCAGCTGTTTATACCTACTGATTTTGTTGTCATGGACATTAAAGAAGATGACGAGATACCAATCCTCCTAGGTAGATCGTTCTTATCGACTGCTGGAGCCGTAATAGATGTTTAAAAAGGGAAACTAACTTTCGAGGTAGGTGACGAAAAGATAGAATTTGTCCTTTCGAAATTTCTTATGGCACCTGTAATAGGAGATGCTTGTTATGCCTTAGATATCATTGATGAATGCATTAGGGAATTAGAACAAGAAGAAGAAACTGAATCTATAAAATTGCCATCAACCCTTATTTTGGAAGATGACAATTATAAAAAACCCTACATTGATGATAACCTTCACGAATGTTTATCTCTTACCCCAGATCCTATGCCTTGCCCTATGAAACCAACCGTAAAACTTAAGGAACTGCCTAAGAACCTGAGATATGAATTTCTCGATGAAGAAATGAATCGTCCAGTTATAGTCAGTGCTACCTTAAACCAAGAAGAAACAAACCAATTATTAGATGTTTTACGAAGGTACCCCTCAGCCTTAGGATATAAGATCTCAGATCTAAAAGGAATAAGCCCATCCATATGCATGCATCGGATTTTGCTTGAAGAAGATTCAAAACCTTCCAGAGAACACCAACGAAGAATAAATCCTATGATGAGTAATGTAGTTAAGACTGAAGTTCTTAAGTTACTAGAGGCAGGTATAATATATCAGATCTCGAACAGTAAATGGGTGAGTCCTGTGCATGTAATACCTAAAAAGGGAGGCATCACAGTCATGCAAAACGAGAAGGGCGAACCTGTAGCAAAAAGAACCAATGGAGGTTGGCGTATGTGCATAGACTATAGAAAATTAAATAAAGCAACTAGGAATGACCATTTCCCATTACTATTCATAGACCAAATGTTGGAGCGCCTAGCCAGACACTCTTACTTTTGTTACCTAGATGGATATTTGGGATTCTTCTAAATACCTATTCACCCCGAAGATCAAGAAAAAACTACCTTTACATGCCCTGTTGGAACTTTTGCCTACAGAAGAATGCCTTTTGGACTCTGTAATGCCCCTGCCACTTTCCAATGCTGCATAATGTCTATCTTTGCAGACTATTTAGATGGAATCATGGAAGTATTTATGGACGACTCTCAGTCTGTGGATCTGATTTCAAAAATTGTCTTATCAACCTTGAGAAAATCCTTGAAAGATGTGTGGAGGTAAACCTTGTGCTAAATTGGGAAAAATGTCATTTCATGGTCACCGAAGGGATTGTTTTAGGACATATAGTTTCCGAAAAAGGTATAGAGGTAGACAAAGCTAAAATAGAAGTCATAGAGAATCTAAAACCGCCAAAGACTATCAGGGAGATAAGAAGTTTTCTTGGACATGCCGGATTTTACCGACGTTTTATCAAGGACTTCTCCAAAATAACAAAGCCCTTAACCGGTCTTTTAATGAAAGATGCTGAATTCATCTTCGATGAAAAATGTACTGAAGCATTTAATCTTCTGAAGCAAGCTCTGATTTCAGCACCTATAATGAAACCCCCTGATTGGTCAGAACCGTTTAAGATAATGTGTGACGCTAGTGACTATGCTGTTGGAGCCATTCTAGGTCAGAGAAAAGATAAAAAGTTGCATGTAATTTATTATGCCAGTAGAACCCTAGACGCTGCACAGCTCAACTATGCAACAACCGAAAAAGAGCTCCTAGCTGTAGTTTTCGCCATAGACAAATTTAGATCTTATCTAGTAGGAGCCAAAATTATAGTTTACACCGACCATGCTGCCATTCGTTACTTACTAAGTAAAAAGGATGCCAAACCTATGTTACTTCGATGGATTCTATTACTGCAAGAGTTTGATTTAGATATCCGTGATAAGAAAGGAACAAATAATGTAGTAGCTGATCACCTTTCTAGGCGAGAATACCTGAAGCCTGACTCAGTACCCATAAATGACGATTTTGCCTATGATAGACTGATAGCCCAACTAGAAACTATTGAAGATGATAACCCAGACCCACATGAGTATTCTCATAAATCATTAGCTATAAGTAATACACCTTGGTATGCAGACTTTGTTAATTACCTAGCCGCTGAGATTATACCCCCTGATCTAAACTACCACCGGAAGAAGAAGTTCTACAGTGATGTGAGAAACTTCTATTGGGACGAACCATTTCTTTTCAAGAGAGGTAAAGATGGCATTTTCCGCCGTTGTGTTCCAGAAGAAGAGGTACATAATATAATTGAGCATTGTCACTCTGCACCTTATGGTGGACATGCGAGCACATCTAAGACCTACGCCAAGATTCTTCAAGTTGGCCTATTCTGGCCTACTATGTGGCGTGATGTCCATGCTTTCATTGTCAAATGTGACAGATGCCAACGTACAGGAAATATTTCAAGACGTAATGAAATGCCTCTGAGAAATATCCAAGAAGAAGAACTCTTTGACGTATGGGGTATAGACTTTATGGGACCGTTCCTACCATCTTTCAGAAATCAGTACATCTTAGTAGCTGTTGACTACGTGTCTAAATGGATTGAAGCTATCGCCGCACCCACGAACGACACCAGAGTAGTCATCAAATTGTTCAAAAACTATATATTTCCCAGGTTTGGAACCCCCCGTTTAGTCATAAGTGATGGAGGATCACACTTCATATCAAGAATATTTGATAAACTTTTAAGCAAGTATGGAGTTAAGCATAGAGTAGCAACACCATACCACCCACAGATCAATGGACAAGTGGAAGTATGTAATAGGGAGATCAAACAAATTCTTGAGAAGACTGTCTCTATATCTAGAAAAGATTGGTCGCAGAAACTTCAAGAGGCATTATGGGCCTATAGAACTGCTTTCAAAACCCCTATAGGAACAACCCCTTATCAACTGGTCTATGGAAAATCATGTCACTTACCTTTTGAGTTAGAGCATAAGGCCTATTGGGCCATTAAAACTTTGAATTTGGATTACTTGACTGCTGGTGAGAAACGTATCCTTGATATCCACAAATTAGAAGAGCTTAGACAATCTGCCTACGAAAATGCCATCATATACAAAGAAAGAACAAAAGCTTGGCATGACAAAAGAATCATAAGAAAATACTTCAAAATAGGCGATCCTGTTCTCCTGTTCGATTCTAGGTTACGACTTTTTCCTGGGAAACTCCGTTCGAGATGGACTGGCCCTTTCGAAGTATCTAAGATTCTAAGATCTGGTGCTATTGAAATCAAGAACCAAACTTGTAAACCGTTCATCGTCAATGGACAGAGGTTGAAGCCCTACGAAGGAGGTGACATCCCAACAACATACACATGCCATACTCTGAATGATCCACCGTATCCTTCAAATGATGTATAAAAACCGGTCGTCGAGCTAATGACGTTAAACAAGCGCTGCATGGGAGGCAACCCATGGTTTTCTTATTTATTTACTTTTTATTTATTTTTACTTTATTTTAATTTGTTTATTTTATTATTATGTCAGGACTAACAATTTAATGTTTTATGTGATTTCAGGACTTGTTTGCTAACCTTGTGCAGAATGCAGAACCCCGATGACATGCACGTGGCCTTTAGAGACGACGCACAGAGAGAGCGTTACTATGTCCACAAGAGACTCCCTATGGCTCCTACCAGGTATCCTGACCAAGATTGCATGGATGCCTTGGGGATAGAGCCAAGCGTCAGATTCTTATGCCACCAACTCCAGTGGGACCAGTTTGATGATATGAACAACACTTACAGGAACTTGACTCTAGAGTTCCTCAGCTCGTTTCATTATGATCTTTGGGCTGGACCCGATGGATATGCTGTTTTCAGGTTGTTCGGGATTGACTACTCCTTCTCTCACAAAGAGTTTGGTGATTTACTAGGTTTTCAGACTACTCCTGATGCTATTCCAGAGACACCGATGGGGTATTTTATGAGCACAGAAGTGGAAAAGTTTTGGTCTAACATTTCAGGTGGAGGGAGCCAAGATCCTTCCACCCATTTTTCTCAGGTAATCCACAACCCTATGTTAAGGTACTTCCAGATGATTCTGGCACATTCTTTCCTCGGTTTTCCAGATATAGAGACTCTGCTAAGTGAAGAGGATATTTTCCTACTGTTTTATGCAACTCAATCACGCCCAGTTGCTTGTGGCAACTTTCTGTTGAAGGGCCTTGCTAGTGTTGCCAGATCATCTGTAGGCATTATATATGTCGGTGGGATTGTTACACAGATAGTACTACATTGGGTTTGTCTCGCAAATTATTGCACCTCAGGACCTTCTGCTGCTACACCACCCTGGATGTTGACTTTTGTCTTGACAGAGGACTGATGAGGAGGGCATCTTTTGAGCCCAACACTTTTAGATTACTGATCGACAGTGAAGTGATACATTACTTTACATTACCAGACCCGCTGATGACCAGTGTCCACGACCCTGCTAATTGGAGTTATACTTTAGAGGGTTATGGAGAGACTGTCGAAGAACCGACATAACCTCCCGCCGTTGAGTACACTCCTACACCTCTTTCTCCCCGAATCACTGTTATGTCTAACAATATGTCTTTGCAGCCGCCTGATCTACAAACTCAGATTTATGAGCTCCGCAAGGAGACTACCCTACTCAAGCAGGAAGTAGCAGATTTGGAATTACAGATTCAGGTATCTGATCTCACTCATGCCTCAGAGGCCGATGCTCTATATCAGGAGATTGGAGAGCTTCGGAGGGAGATAGCTGAGATTCGTGGATCAAACCAGGAAGAGAAGCGTACCACATGATTCGTTTTACACTGACGCTATTACCCTAGTATTTGATTTCTTTTTCATGCTTTATTTTATTTCTCGCATCTCCAGACATATCTTACATTATTGCATCTATTACATTTTCTTTTTTCATGTACTTTGAGTTTATCTTATATATATATATATATATATATATATATATATATATATATATATATATATATATATATATATATATATTATTTCGTGCACTAATGTCATTTTTTTCTCTTTTCTTTTGATTTTTATTTTATTTTATTTTTGTCGAGCAAAGAAAAAAAATATAAAGACAAAAATATATTCATTTTTGTCTTCATAAAAAATATGCAAGCGTCTGAGGAAGTACCAACTAAAGTTAAACCCTAACAAATGCACATTCGGGGTGCGATCCGGTAAGCTGCTGAGATTTATTGTAAGTGAGAAATGGATTGAAGTTGACCCTGACAAAGTTAAAGCCATTCAGGAAATGCCTGCACCGAAGTCAGAAAAAGAAGTTCAGGGGTTTCTAGGTAGATTGAACTACATTTCACGGTTCATATCTCACCTTACTGCAACCTGTGAACCCTTGTTCAAGTTGTTAAGAAAAGAACAAACGGTCAGGTGGAACGAAGACTGCCAGAGGGCTTTTGACAAAATCAAGGAATACTTACAAAAGCCTCAAATCCTCATGCCTCCAGTTGAAGGAAGACCTCTAATCATGTACTTGACAGTATTAGAAGAGTCAATGGGGTGTGTACTGGGCCAGCATGACGAGTCTGGTCGAAAAGAGTATGCAATATATTACCTAAGCAAAAAGTTTACCGACTGTGAACAACGTTATTCACTGCTTGAGAAAACTTGCTGTGCTTTAGCGTGGGCTGCTCGCCGACTAAGGCAGTATATGCTGACTCACACTACTTTATTGATCTCAAAGGTGGACCTAGTTAAGTACATATTTGAGAAGCCATCACTTACCGGACGGGTCGCGAGATGGCAAATGATTCTCACAGAATATGACATTCAGTACACATCTCAGAAAGCCATCAAGGGCAGTGTATTATCTGACTATCTTGCTGAGCAACCCATTGATGATTACCAGCCTATGAGATTTGACTTCCCTGATGAAGATATCATGTTCATAAAAGCAAAAGATCATGAAGAGCCTGTTCACACTGAAGGGCCTGACCCAGAGGAAGAATGGACTATGATGTTTGATGGGGCCGTTAATATGAATGGTCGTGGTGTTGGTGCAGTACTCATTACACCCAAAGGAGTTCACATGCCTTTCTCGGCAAAGCTCACTTTCAACTGCACTAACAAAGAAGCTGAATACGAAGCTTGTATTATGGGTCTTCAGGAAGCCATTGACCTCAGGATCAAGACTTTGACTGTGTTCGGAGATTCAGCTCTGGTAGTTAATCAAACCAACGGTAAATGGTACACCCACCAAGATCATCTGATACCTTACCGGGATTATACGAGGAGGTTGTTGACTTTCTTCACAACGGTCAAGCTTGAGTACATCCCTCGAGACGAAAATCAGTTTGCAGACGCTCTGGCTACCATTTCATCTATGATCAAGGTTCAAGCTGCCAACTTTGTGCCTCGGATTTCAGTATCCAGACTTGACAGACCAGCATATATATTCTCAGCAGATGTTGTTAAAGATGATAAACCTTGGTTCCATGACATTAAGTGCTTCTTGGAGGATCAAACATACCCACCTGGGGCATCTTCCAATGACAAGAAGACATTAAGAAGGCTAGCTGGTAGTTTCTTCCTGAATGTTGACGGTTCCTTGTACAAGAGAAACTTTGATATGGTACTCCTCAGATGCGTTGATAGGACAGAAGAGGACTTGTTAATGCACGAAGGATCCTTTGGTACCCATGCTAGAGGGCATGCTATGGCTAAAACGTTGCTAAGATCAAGCTATTACTGGATCACAATGGACGCAGACTGTTGTGTCTATGCCAGAAAATGCCATAAATGCCAGATTTATGCAGATAAAGTGCATGTGCCTCCGAATCCTTTTAATGTGATGTCTTCACCCTGGCCCTTTGCTATGTGGGGCATTGATATGATTGGCAAGATTGAACCGACTGCTTCAAATGGTCACAGATTCATCCTGGTAGCCATTGACTATTTTACCAAGTGGGTCGAAGCAGCTTCATATGCAAATGTTACAAGGCAAGTGGTAGCCAGATTCCTGAAGAGAGATATCATCTGTCGGTATGGAGTTCCCGAGCGAATCATTACCGATAATGGTTCCAACTTAAACAACAAAATGATGGCAGAACTATGTCGGGACTTCAAGATCCAACACCACAATTCTTCTCCTTACAGGCCAAAGATGAATGGCGCTGTAGAGGCAGCTAACAAGAATATCAAGAAGATTGTACAGAAGATGGTGGTCACATATAAAGATTGGCATGAAATGCTACCATTTGCTTTGCATGGGTACCGAACGTCAATCAGAACATCCACCGGGGCAACACCGTATCAACTTGTGTATGGTATGGAGGCAGTCCTACCTGTTGAAGTTGAATTACCCTCCCTACGGGTACTGATGGATGTTAAGTTGAATGAAGCAGAATGGGTCCGATCCCGATACGAACAACTGAATCTGATTGAAGAGAAGAGATTGGCTGCAATTTGTCATGGGCAACTATATCAGAAAAGAATGAAGAAAGCCTTCGATCAGAAAGTCAGGCTCCGAGAGTACCAGGCAGGAGATCTTGTGCTGAAAAGACTCCTTCCTCCTCATACAGACCACAGGGGAAAATGGACTCCGAATTACGATGGCGCATTCATAGTAAAGAAAGTTTTCTCTGGTGGAGCACTGATGCTCAGCACTATGGATGGTAAAGATTTCCTGTCCCCTGTAAATTCAGATGCAGTTAAAAAATACTTCGCATAAAATGACCCGCTGGACGTAAAAACAGAATGTAAGTCCAGGCAAAAATAGGGCATCCCGGCGAGTCAAAAGCAGAATAAAAGACTCGGGCAAAAATAAGGGAAAATAAACAAAAAAATGTACACCCGCTGAGTTGAAAAGCCGCATTGGACGACTCAGGCAAAAATGGGTATCCCGGTGGATTGAAAACCCGAAAGGGCGATCCACGCAAAATAAGGGAATAAGCGAACAACTGCATTCTGAATTCATCTGTATCACTTACAACATGGTAAGCTTCGAAAGATTCGAGCGTCGGTCAGAATCAGCCTTCTTCAGAAAGCAAGACGAGAAGAACGTCAAATGTCATACGAGTCATAGCAAAGGGAAGCTCCTTGAAGCGTCATCAACATTGCCAGCATCTTTTTGTTTCTCAATTTGTAACGATTTCCTCATTTCAGGGGATCCGTTTCTTTGGCTGTATCTTGCCAATTCAGGGCACACAAATTAATAAAATCAGATTTTCAGTCACACACTGTCTCGTACTCGTGCGTTTCTTTGTCTTTACAGGATTGCAGGTTTTCAAAGCACAACATGGGGCACGAAAGTTTCTCCCCAGTAAGCTGCCAAGTCATTGTTTCCTCAACACACCTTCCAAACAGCACCAGAGATGCTTTCTCCCCATCAGAGTTGCCGGGCATCACTTCCCCAACATTTCCTTCAAAGAACAGCACCTGAAGGTGTTCATATCCCCAGCTGAGTTGTCTAGTATCATCCTCGGCAGGATACCCACAGAAATCTCTAGGAAGATCTTTCAGTGATCTTTCTTCTTCCCCAGCCGAGTGTTAGACAGGGAACCATCTCCCCGCAGAGTTTCAACCTCTATCCAGAAGAGCAACGCATGAAGATCTCACAACAGAGTGACAGAAAGCTTCTGCAAACCCCATCTGGGTCCCTCATTACCGAGATAGGTCTATCAGTGATCTAGCTCCCCAAGCAGAGTCATATATGTCAGATCTACTAATGATATCATCCCCAGCTGGGATATACACTTCAAGCAGATCAGCCAGAGATCTTCGCAGCAATGGGATCCGAGTCCCGGATCAGTATCTTTGCATAATCATAGCATTTGCATCATATTTTCCCCACAGAGCGTAGCATTCCGTCTAAAAACGGAGCATTACGGCAAAAATCAAACATGTTGCATAATCATAAGTCATGTTCTGAATCGAACAACCCGCCGACAATATACAGAGTATTTTTCCAATTCCTCATCAGAGAGCCAAAGCATTTCCCTCACAAATACAGTTACACACTCCTTTTGGCACTCGCCCGTGTCATCACTCCCCAGTAAGTCGCCCGAGCATTCTCTACAAACAGACACTTATACTACAGATGCTTCTTGACACCCGTCCGTGTCATATCCCCAGCAGAGAGCCAAAGCGTCCCCTTTGCACTTACAGATACATGTATATACACAATTTCTTGACACTCGTCCGTGTCACCTTCCCCAACATAGTTACCTAAAACACTTTGTAAATCAAATACTTGTTTATAATACACTTTTTCCGGCACTCGTCCGTGTCATGCTCTCCCCAACAAGTTAAACACTCGTCTGTGTCTCACTCATACAGATACTCGTCCGTATCTTGTATATACCAGTTAAATCCCCTCAGATTCGACACTCGTCCGTGTTCTTTGTTAACCAGTTGGTACTCGTCCGTACCATCATCTCTGAACATGCGTCAAACGTTTGTTTCTACCGATACTCGTCCGTATCATAAGTCTTAAGGATGCTCGTCCGTATCTTTAATCTATGCACAGTGTCAAACACTTACGTCTTCTTGAATTTAGACACTTGTCTGTGTCTACTCTTCCCCAGGAGAGTCCCCAACAAAACTCGTTAAACTATTTTCTTTCTATCTGACATTCGTCCTATGTCATGATACCTTTTCGGCAGCCGTCCCGAGTCAGGTGATCGTCCTTCACCTTTTGGATGATCGTCCTTCATCACCCCCAGTGGAGTCTCTATTCATTAGAACCCCTTTCTATCCGAAATTCGTCCTATGTCGTGATATTTCCGGCAGCCGTCCCCTGCTAGGTGATCGTCCTTCACCTCTTGATGATCGTCCTTCATCATTCTACCCGATGGCCGTCCCCATCGTTGATTTTGTTATCTGACATTCGTCCTATGTCATGGTAAACCCCGAGAGCAGGCGTCCCCTGCTAGGTGATTGTCCTTCACCTCTTGATGATCGTCCTTCATCATGCTTATCCGATGGCCGTCCCCATCGTCGACCTTTTCTCTCCGACATTCGTCCTATGTCGTGATACTTTTGGCAGCCGTACCCTGCCAGGTGATCGTCATTCTCCATTGGATGACCGTCCCTCATCTTTATCTCCAACAGAGCAGCCGTCCCCTACTAGGTGATCGTCCTTCACCTTTGATGACCGTACCTCATCATTTGTTTCATTTATGCTTTGAACCTGATGGTCATCCCCATCATTTACTTTACCTTTAATCCCCAAAGAGTCTTATAGCTTTACTTGATGGCCGTCCCCATCATGATCTCTCTGTTTCCCCAGCATGTCGGCCGTCCCCGTCATTGCTTCATCCCCAGCAGTCGTCCTCTGCCCGATGGTCGTCCTCCGTCGTTCGCACTTTATAAATCATACTTCACTTCCTTTTAAAATCTATACCCCTTTTCTTCTTCATTCAGTGAGTGCAAATTTTGGATTGTCTTTGGTATTCAACCACAAGTTATCTCGTTTGCCTGTTAAGCCGTTGCTTACATCCTACACAGCTAACTCATGCTTGAATAGGGGCAGCTGTAAACACCCCAAATTTTCCCTCACCCATTTCTCCATGGCTTGTGATCTTTACATATGCATAAATTCAATCATAGCATCTCATATTGCATTTTTGCTTCACTGCATTGATTCAAAGTCATCTGCATCTAGGGTTTGTGATCTGAGCCATCCCTGAGCCACTTGAGCCACTCCAAAGGTCATTAATCATCTCAAAGGGGTCCATGTATGTTCAAGCATCATATTATATCCTTACAAGGTCAAAGGAAGTCAAAAAATCACAAGAACTGAGAAAGGCATGGAAGCAGAGTCAGGCTTAACTGCACAGATGACCTGAAATTAGGGTTTTGGTTTCAAAGGCCATAACTCCAAATTTTTTGGTCATTCTTGTTTCTATTGGTCTCTATATGTTATGAGGACCACGCATATCCATTTTCATGAATAAATTCAATGGGGAAGGCATCTGATCAAGAGATGACTTCTTGTGCAAGTCAGTGTAAAACCAGGGCATCTGAGGCCCCCAATGACCCAACCAAAGGGTGTTCTCCATCATTTTGAATGTATATGATCTTTATTTGATCATAGAAGATGTTATAAGTTCACAAAATTGAAGGATTTCAAGCCATTTGCAAAATTGCCTTTTTGGGAAAGTGACTTATAATGAAAACTTGCCATTTTGGGAAAGTTTTTCAACCTTCTCTTTTTGATTCAAAAATGCTTCAAATGAGAAAACTTTGGTCATGAAAGTTGTACAATGGATCATTCCCTTTTCAAAAAGTACAAGAACTTTTTCTAATTCATTTTGGATCAAAAGTTATGGCTTTGCAAAGTTGGGAAAAATCATGAAAATTTCCACTTTTGGCACCAAAGAGGGATTTTTGCAAATTCAAATTCCAAGCATTTTCAAGACCTCTAAGTGACTTCTTTGCATCATTATAACATGTTACAACTTATAAAAGTCAAGTTTGTGCCAAGGATTTTTTCATTTCCATGCCTTGGATTACAAGTTGCATAAGGCATTTTTCATAAAGGCTACAAAATTGAAACTTTGCAAAAGGGACCTTTCATGTTTGAATTGAACTCCAATTGGTATCAAAGCATCATAACAATATTACAAAACTCATTTTGTCACATTTTGCCCAAAATATCACAAGTTTCTTTGCCTTGGTTCATGAGAAAATCCAAAGAGGGAAATGTGTAAGAACCTTGGAAACCCTTGATCAAGGCTAGCCAGCTCACAAAGTCAGATCCAAAGGCCTTCCTTGACTCAAGCTGAGGCAGGACAAGCCCTAAGATCTCCTCTGACCCGAGCCATACTCATAGTACACAAGATCTTGACTTTTTGCATTTTTGCCCATGCCAATCCCACTGTGCCACCACCAACTCTCTGCCCAATCAGAGTCAAATATGTGGACATCAAGCATCCCAAAACACACCATACACAAGCCAGAAAGCTCCCACAATCCAGCATCCACAAAATCTGTCAAAAACTTCTCCCTTTCGAATCTCTTCACACAGCCTTCAAACATCAAATATTTCTTCACCCACAAACCACAAATCACTCATAAAACAAGAATCACCCCTTGAAACAGCTTGAAACATCACACATAAAGACCTCCATTTCTGCTACACCAGAGCTGAATCATTCAAACCAGCCACTCCCCAAGTTTTCTAAGCTTCATTCCATCATCAGGAGGTTCAAGGAAGCAGGATTGCACAAAGTTTGAGGCCAGAAAGCTCAAAATCAGGAAAGCTTCATCTCAGGTAACATGAAGAACATTTTTCCCAGAAGTTAATTTTTAAGTTCTTTTATGATGCTATGGTTTCTCCTGATCATGAATATGTATTTATATTTTGAAATGGTGAAGAAACCAGCATGTATGACATCTCTGAACATTTGCCCATGTTTCATATTTTGTTTCGATCCAGGCTTGTGAGAGAAAATAAATGAGTTTGGGATGAGGGTTTAGGTTTAGATTGATGAGAGGATCATTTTGGTGGAAGAAATTTCATGTTTGGTAGCCTGTAGAAGAATCTAGGTTTTTTGTTTCGCAGGAGAAGACGACCGGAACACTGTTCCGGCCGTCTGAATTTGATTAGCCCTAATTAGGTTTAGCAGTGTAATTAATGAGAGTTTGAATATAGGCCGTGCAATAGCTCTTTCCCGCGTGTGTTGGATGGCTGGGATTTCATGATTAACCCTAATCCAGATTTAAATAAATGTTAATTAGTTAATTAATTAAGTTTAGGGAAGTTTGAACCTGGGCCGTCCAGATGTGCGCCAGGTCAAACTTCCCAAGCCCAGATTCAATCTGGACTCTTCATTATGCATACTTTCTTTTATTTCAATTTAATTTCATTTCTTTTCCATTTTATTTACACGAATTTTAAAAAATAGCAAAACATCTTTAAAAATTCTGAATTTTTTTGTCAAGCATTTCATTAATTTTCAGAACCCAAAAATATTTTTATTTTTATTTTTTGCATTAAAAATCATTTTTAAATCATTTAAATGTTTATTTTTAATTAGTTAATGAAAATTAATTAATTAAAAATGCATTTAGGTATTTAAAAATCACCAAAAAATTCATGTTGCATTTTAAAATATTTAGGAACATTGTCAAACTCTCAAAACAAATTTCTTTTTGGTTCTTGAACTATTTTGACCTTTTTCATTGGAATTAAATTCTTTTAAAGGCAATATTTTGGTTCAAACTTTGAAAAATCCATTCTGCCAAACCATTGAGAGTTTAATGATGGTTCTTCTTGCATTGCATCCTTCATAGCAAGTAGTTTCTAGGTTTAAATTGGTTTGAATTCATCTTCCATTTTCAATTTGTTTAGCATTTTTCATTGTGAGGTACCTTGAAACCCTAGTTGACTTAGAAAATTCATAACTTGCACTAGGTTAAGAGTTAGGTCCCCTCCTTTGGGCAGTGAAATTGTGTAGGGTTAGAGTTCCTTTGATCCCATTTTCAATTTTTTACCATAGCATTTGCTTCTGGTTTTGAATTTTTTCATTGCATGTTGTATGTAAACCCTAATTTGTGCCTTCCTTTGCATCCATCTCTCACATGCTTGCATTCAATAACTTGCCATGACATTTTGTGCATCCACATGATTCATAATACATCTTAGGACATATTAGAATCATGTTTGATCATTGCATCATCCATTTGCCATGTTTTGTATCATTAACATTTCATAAACTTTCATGAACTTCTATGGTTCAAAGCATGCTTCATTTGCATCCTCACCCTTGTATGACCATCCACAACTCTTGACATGTGTTTGCATCATCTCTTAGTATCATTAACATTATGTTTATGCTTCTGACTTTGGTTTGCATCATGACATTTCATCTCATTTGCATTGCATTTCATTTCTTTTGCTAACTTTTCAGGTGGTAAGTTGTTTTGAGAAGTGAATTTGCCTTCACTTCTCACAATCTCTTCTCATCCCTCTTGCATCATTGCTGCATTTTATCTTGTGTATTAGGGTGAGCTTTCTCATTTATGTTCTTTCTCTCTTTCTTCCTTCAAGTAACTTGTCTTCTTAAGTGAAGCAAGTTGTCTTGCTTCTCTCTGCTTCTTCCTCCTTACATCTTCCTTCCTCCTTGGTGGCTTCCTTCTTGAAGATTCTCTTGCAAGCCTCATACACCCTAGGAACAACCAAGCATGATCACAATTAGGGTTTGATTAATCCCCCATTAGTTTTACCTTTGTGTCATCTTTGAGTCTTCTCTTCTCACCTCTTAATCAAGGACTAAACCTTAAAGGTTTTAAGGCTCTGTGATTAAGCTTATGCTTGCATCCTTCTATTAGGATGGAGTGTATAACTTTAATCCTAAGTGTTAAACCCTTAATGTGTTTAAATCCTTTAATCAACTCACTTAATAATCATCAAGACATTAAGCTTGTAACTTGGGCCTTGCATTAGGGTTCTAATTCTTCCTTAATTGGTTAAGAAGGACTAACCCTAGTGTTAATGGACAAGTCCCCCTCAAGTTGTCTTACAAACCATAAAATCCACTTCTTAATCTTACCATCAACTAAAAATCCATTTTAATAAAGGCTCTGTTTTGTCATGAGGTTAATCCCTAATCATGGATTAAGTTGAGGAGCCTTCCTCAGCTTAAATGTTCTCATCTATTATCCTTCTATTAGGATGGTGTAATGGGTCCATTAAATCTTTGATTATGGCTTAAACTCATTACTTAACACTAAACAAAACTCCAAAAACATTTAAATAATTACAAGTAGGTTAATGATCTTAATCCTACATCATGGTGATTAAGTGTGAAGTGCTTACTTCATACTTAGGGTATTCTCATTACCCCTAATCAGAGGGAAGATGTGATGAGTTTACTAACCCTTGGTTTAGACTTAAGCTCATTTACTTATGACAAATCAAAAAGCAATAAAAGATTGAAAACACAAAAACAAACAATAATCGTCTCCTCCGGGATTCTTTTCTCATCTCATTCACTCATAAACGAAAACTCGCTTCTTCCGTCTAATGCAAGAAAGTTTGCACCTGAGCCAGACAGGTCATACACTTGAGCATAGACAAGTAAGCAGTTCACAAGTCAATTTATCTTTCAGTCTCTTTGGGTCGAACTACGGTGTTCTGACTTCCTCATTGCACGAGAGGATACGTAGGCATAACTTAACAGTTATCGAACAAAAAGTCTCTGTATATTCCCCCTCCTTCCAGCATCATTCTTTAAGCCTCATAGCCTTGAGCATTTAATTCTTGTTCTTACACTGACACTTCTCTTATACACTTCACATTTCTTTTACACTGACACTTGCATTCTTTTCCAGCTTTGATACACAAATTACATTGACACTACCCCTTTAAAACACAAGTTTTTTAAGCGTGGATCCCGTCGAGTACGACGGACAATCTGGGTGCTAATACCTTCCCAGGTTGTAACCAACCCCCTTTCTCAGTCTCTCTGGTTCACAACCGTCTTATCCATATCTTCCTAGGTCTATGCAGCATTACCTTTCCTCTGGGATAAAAATGCCTAGTTGGCGAATCTTTGTCTTTCTGAGTTCACCCTTGTGTGTTCTCACCCCTTTCGCCGACCGTTCGTGTCTGTACCCCTCTTGGCCCAGTGTCATTTGGTGGGAGCGACAGCTTGGCGACTCTGCCGGGGATCCTTATACTGTAACCAGGGCTTCTGGTTTTTTTGTGAGTTCCTCCTAGTGCTTGTTTGATTTGTGTTTACTGGGGTGTTATGTGCTATATGTGTTATGTATTTATATTTTTGCTTTATGTACAGTCTTGTTTACTGCTTTCCTTACAGTTTTATACATCATACTGTCATGCTGTCATCTTGCTGGATCTGGTTTGTTGTTTTGATGGGTGGGGTTCTATTGAGAGTTTGAGGTCCTATACCTGGAACCTGAGTGACACCTAGGCTAGAGTGGTTCATGTTCTTTCCCATTCCATTTCGGTCTGGTGCTGGAATATGAAACACGGTTCAGATATGGGTTTCTTCTTGAGAACTCTGTGCTACAGATTTCCTGTAGTGCTAGGGCTATCTGGGAAGCCTGCTAAGTCTGGATGACCTTTATTATGACCTTCAGAAACTGAGGCGAATTAGAGGAGGATCTTTTATGGTTATTGTAAACACTGTACCTTCGGGTTAGAAGTGTTTACACTTCTCATAACTGATCCAAGTCTGAGGATCCTTGTTTTAGAACATCACCTGTGAGGGGGTTGGGCTGTTTGCAGGTTTGCAGGTACCATTGGCCACATCATACCCTGTTATTATTTGATTAAGAGTACCTCATTTTGGACAGTTCTTGTGATTTAACCCTGGACATGTGACTCTTTATTTGAGTCCCCCACCCTGGTTATTGGTTTTCTGAACCTCCATCTGGACTTCTTGAACATACTTGGACTTGTATCAAGACAGATAATCAGATCCAGCTTGATCACAAACCCTTGCATATCATTTGCATACATCATCATTGCATCATTTAACATTTGTTTATTTGTTTTTCAGGGTATCCACATTATATCTGGCTTGGTTTTGACCCCTTCATCTGCATAGACCTCTGTTTCATCAGTTATCTGCTTCAGCTATCTTCATCAGTTGTCTGCTTCAGCTGCCTTCATCACCAGAACTAGCCTATCAGTGGCTCATCTCTAGTATCAGTCTTGATCCTCATCAGCACTTGTCTTTAGCTCTTCATCAACATTCATGGCTACACCCAGGAAGAGCAACATTTCATACCATTTCTTTGAGCCTGTGTTGACTGGTATCAGGCAGGTCCAGTCACTTATCACCCCTGACCACATCCCATTATTCAGAGAGCATTATGGAGGTATCCTTGATATGGTTATGGATCTAGACCCTTCTCATAGGAGCATGATCCACACATGCCTATAGTTTTATGACCCTCCTTTGAGATGTTTCACTTTCCCAGACTTTCAGCTAGGACCTCTGCTGGAGGAGTTTTCATCATTGATTGGAGTACCTGTCAGGGGTGGTGTCCCCTTCAACCCAGAAATGACTTCTCCCAGCAATGGAGAAGTGGCAAAAGCACTGTACCTGGAGTCTGCCTTGATTGAGCAAAGCATGACAACAAAGGCTGGGATCCCTGGTTTGCACTTAGACTTCTTAATTTCTCAGGCCATCCTGAAGGCCTCCTTGGGAGAGTGGAGGGCAGTTTGTGCATTGTTAGCCCTCAGTATATATGGGGTTATACTATTTTCAGATGAGCCCAAATTTATCAGCAAGAATGCCATTCATCTTTTCCTTCTGAGGAACCCAATACCCACATTGCTGGGAGATTTCTATTACTCCATTCATCAGAGGAATGAGAAGCAAAGAGGGAAGTTGGTGAGATGCTGTGCCCCTTTGTTTCACACTTGGCTGCTCAAACACCTACCTAAGACAGATGCCTTCCTGAATCCCCACCAACAGAAGAATTGGGCTAAGAGGCTCATTGCTTTGACTTCAGATGACATCAGATGGTGCACCCAGAGCACCAAAGGCAGGGACATAATCATTAGCTGTGGGCAGTACCCAAATGTACCTCTAATAGGAGTGAAGGGTTGCATCAACTACAATCCTTTGCTGTTTAAGAGACAACTGGGCTATGCTTTGGTCCACCATCCTAGAATGCAAGATTTAGCTGAGACTCTGTATTATGAGATAAAACCTAATCTAGCTGCTGTCAGACAAGCATCCTGGGCTTGGGACAACATCCAAACAAAAGGGATGGCTATTCTTGGAAGGTGCAATAATGTTGCTTCATCTCAGTACTATGACTGGTCCCATGCTAGAGCTCAGATTACTGGAATGCCCTTCACCATTGAGGATACACCTGGACCATCTACAGCTCAGCCAGCAACAACTGTTAGCCTGGAAGAATTTGAGAAACTGAAGGAAAGGAATGAGAATCTGTCTCAAGCTCTGAAGAAGACCCTCTGGGAGAGGAGTGATGGTCGTCTGGACATTGAGAGGTTGGAGAAGCTTAGGGTAGAACATCTGGCCAAGATTGAGAAAACAGAGGACTACATCAAGAAAGCAAGAGCTGGGGAGCAACTATTGAAGAATGCCTGTAAAGAGGCCAAGCTTCAGAAGGCTAGGACTGATCTCTATCTGCAAGAAAGTCAGGCTAGGTGGGTCAGGATCACTGAAGCCCGTACTCAAGAAGATCAGAGAACTCAAGCCAGGATTGAGCAGTTAGAAGCCAATGAAAAGAAGCAACAGGAAGCTTTGCTGGCAGCCCAGAAGGAGATTTCAGAGTTGAAGCTTAGGGCTGGGTTGAAGAGATCAAAGGATCAGGATAGGCACAAGAAGCTAACCACTGCCATTGCCACTAGAAACCTCCTTATCAGGACTATTACAGAGCATCCAGCTGGTCCGGTGACTGAGGCACTTTTGAAGGAGGTTAAGGAGGATGAGTTTGGACTAGATGTCTGACTTTTTGATTGTTGCTATTCTCATTTGATGTACTTTTCTTTTGTGTTGTATTTTGACCCTTCAGGGGCATGTGATGTAAAAACAGACTATGTATTATTCATCATTTGTAATACATTTTAGTTTGTTTTCATTTGTGGGGTTTCTTTTCTCAAACAACATCAAAGCATCTTCCTTGAGGTCTGGAAAGGTCAAAACCAAGAACCAAGCCGGATACCTTGGAAAACAAATAAGCATACTGCATTGCATACTAACTTTTGTTTTATTTTGTAGGTTTTGTTATTATTTTGTTTGTTTCTAACTCTGTTGTGGTTCAGGAAATATTGCTCGCAGAAGAGTGTTCCCTGTCAACCGTGCACACCGATATCCTACTCGCAACAACCTTCCGGGTATTATAATGGAGCAAGTGCAGCAAGACCTGACTGAGGTCAGAACCCAGATGGCTAACGAAAGAGTGGAGATGAGAAACCAAATGGCCCAATTCATGACAGTGATGACTGGCTTGGCTCAGAGCCAAGAAAGGTTAAGGGCATTGGTAGAAAGACAAACCCCCAAGGAACCTCATCCCGGAACTGGAGGAACAAGTAATAATGAGAGGGGTCAACCTCATGTTAATCCACCTGTATTTGGACCTCATCTAGATCCGTAAGTCAACATCCCGGGTAATGTGCAAGGAAATACTACTGGGGGGAGGATCTTACAAGAAGACCCCCAAGAGGAGCAATTTACTGTCATGGGAGCTGGAGATGAAGTCTATGACCGAAGGTTTGATGAAATTACTGAGAAGTTGAGGTCCTTGGAGTCTCAAAACTCTTTGGGTTTCGATGTAATGGATATGGGGTTAGTGGATGGGGTAAGAATTCCCCACAAGTTCAAACCTCCGTGCTTCGAGAAATACAATGGAACTTCCTGTCCACGAACTCATCTACAGTCTTTTCTGGGGAGACTTAAAGCATATACCATGGATGAAAAGCTGTGGATGTTCTATTTTGAAGACAGTTTGACTGGGGCTTCAAGGGAGTGGTACTCACACCTGACCAGGGCTACTATCAGATGCTGGAAGGACCTAGTTGAGGCCTTCATCAGACAATATCAATATAATCTGGATATGGCTCCTAACAGGACCCTCCTAATGGGAATGTCTCAATCCTCCAGAGAAAGCTTCAGAGAATATGCCCAGAGGTGGAGGCAGCTTGCTGCTGCTGTCCAACCACCCATGTCGGAAAGAGAAATGGCCGACATGTTTATGAATACTCTGCAAGGAACATATATTGATAGGCTGGCTGCCTTTTCTTCCACCAGTTTTGCTGACGTAGTTATAGCTGGGGAAAGGATTGAAAGCCTTTTAAAAATGGACAAAATTTCTGATAATGGTGCAAGTTCGTCCAGTAATCCCAGGAAGCCTTTTGCGGGACCTCGAAGGACCGGTGAGACAAATTCCATCCATGCCAGCAGGAGCAGACTCAGTATGTTCACAGATCAGTGGCAACCGTCACTATTCCAGCTCCGATTCCTCAGCAAACAGCATATCAACCACAACAACCACATTATCAACAACAAGTTCAGTATCCGCCACAAAGGACCTACAACAACAGCAATAACAATCAGCAACAAAGACCCTTTCAGCAAAGACCGTCCCAGGCAAGCAGGGTAATTGACCCTATCCCTATGCCTTATGCTGCCTTATTGCCACAACTCCTGAAGCTTAACTTGGTTGAGTTAAGAACATTGGCACCACCAGATCCCTCCAATCTCCCAAAGAATTATGATGTCAACGCCAGGTGTGCTTTCCATTCCAATGCACCAGGCCACAATACTGAGAAATGAAGGGCATTGCAAATGAAAGTTCAGGATCTGGTGGATTCTAAAGCCCTCAACTTCGCACCGCCTCCGAATGTCAACAGAAATCCTATGCCTAACCATGGTGGGCCAAGGATTAATGCCATTGAGGAAGACAAACCATCTACTCTGATTACCAGTGTTGCACAAATTCGAACACCTCTGGTCGAAATTAAAGCTCAGCTTCTAGAGTGCCAGGTGTTCCCCGGGTGTGAGCTCGGTTGTGGGTATTGCAACATTGCAGTCAACGGGTGTGATAATTTGAGAAGCGACATAGATGGTCTTATCAGGGATGGTATCCTCCAGATCTCAACAACGGCGCCTACAAATCCAGCAATTCCTTTGACAACAATTCCTGATTCTTCTACAACAGCAGCAACAATCATTCCAATCGATTCATCAATATCATCAGCAATGGCTCCGTCCATCACTTCAACGAGTCAAGTTTCAACCACCATTTCTTCTACAACATCAGCATCCCTTTTATTAGCAGAATCTTCTACAACGCCAACAGAAATTAATGAAGATGTCTCAGCAGTCACCATTTACTACGACCCATCAAATGTTCCTCCGAGCAACAATTTCCAACAACAAACAGTGGCACCTCCTGCCAGGTCACTAGTCACCATTTACTACGATCCGCACACCATTTCAATACCCTCCTCTGCAGCAGTCAGTCCAGTTATTATCACGGTGCTTGGACCAGTTCCCTATGAAAGCAGTAATGCCATACCTTGGCATTATGGCTCTGATCTCTACTGCAACGGGGAGAAAATCACTTTGGATTCTTCAACCTCTTCTCCACAAATTGATAATGTTGGGGGAGGCGGAGGCTTCACCAGAAGCGGACGCCTTTTTGCCTCACAAGTGCAAAGACCTAATGCCGAAGCAGAAGCTGCTGCCAAAGCAAAAGGAAATAGTGTGGTACCTGAAGAGCCAATTGTCAGAGAAACTCAGAAGACATCTTTTGAGCAAGATATAGACGAGTTCATGAGAATCATAAAAAGAAGTGATTACAAAGTGGTGGATCAGCTTCACCAAACTCCCTCAAAAATCTCCATATTATCACTGTTGATGTGTTCCGAAGCTCACAGGAACGCATTATTGAAAGTCCTACACGCAACATACGTGCCAGAGGAGATTACCGTTAATCAGCTAGAAACTGTGGTGGCAAATGTCAATACCAGTCATGGACTGGGCTTTACCAATGCTGACTTAACAACTGAGGGACGTAACCACAACAGGGATTTACATATCACCTTGGAATGCAAGGGTGCTGTTCTGTCTCACGTACTGGTGGACACTGGGTCATCACTCAATGTCCTGCCAAAGAAAGCCAGAGTGAAGCTGGAGTATGATGGCTTGGCATTACGTCCGAGCAATTTGGTGGTAAGAGCATTTGATGGCTCTAAAAGATCAGTTCTTGGGGAGATTGATCTGCCTGTGATGATTGGCCCGCAGACCTTTAAAATTACCTTCTATGTGATGGACATTCAGCCGGCCTACAGCTGTTTGTTGGGTAGACCCTGGATCCATGCCGCTGGCGCTGTTACGTCTACCCTTCACCAGAAGCTGAAATTCGAGTGAGAAGGCCAGATCATCACCATCTGTGGGGAGGAAGACATCTTTGTTAGCCATCTGGCTACGTACAAGTACATAGAAATGGATGGAGAAATCCATGAGACCATGAGCCAGGGGTTTGAGGCCCTGAACATTAATGAAGCATCTGATGTACTGGGAACTTCCATGACATCTTATCAGCAAGCCCGAAAGGTTGTTGAAGAGGGTACTGCCCAAGGCTGGGGTAAGCTGCTGCCCGTGGAAAAGAAAGAAGACAAATTTGGGTTGGGTTACAGATCAATCAGAGGCTGCCAAGAAGCCCAATTTTTTCAGCGGGGGAATGCTCACCCCGGATGCTGTGAACAATTTGGAAGATGAGGAGGAAAGCGACCGCAACCTGGAGAGCTGGATACGTCCAAGGATCCCGGGGAGCCAAGTCCTTAACTGGTCTTCCCAGGAAATTATAAGGGTTACTGATGCAGAGTAATTATTATTTCCTGTATTTTATAAGCATGCATCAAGTCTTGCATCTTGCCCAAGATGACAAGACTCATTTTGTAATCGGGCCATCTTGTAATTTTGTGCAAATGGATTAATCAATGAATATCGGACATCTTTTGCAAATGAGTCTTCTCCTTTTCCGCTCACTGTTTTTCATTTTTCTTTTTGTACAAAAATAAAATGGCAATGTTTTTCAAAATGATAACTTCATTTCACTTTTTCTAAACAAGATTAAAATTGATCACTAAAATAAACCAATCTAAACCCTTGCAGAAAGTGCTTTCCAGACTGCACCGGCAACAACACTGCTATGACTTCGTATGACTTTGACAATCCAATCAATCAAGCTGATGAAGGGGTTGAAGAAGATTATGAGCTACCTGAAGAGCTAGCCAGGTTGTTAAGGAAAGAGGAGAAGGTTATCACCCCTCACCTGGAGGAGGTTGAAACGGTTAATCTTGGTACGAATGAAGACGTGAAAGAAGTTAAGATCGGGGCCTGCCTACAAGATTCAGTAAAAGAGCAACTGATTGCCATGCTTCAAGAATATGTGGATGTTTTTGCTTGGTCTTATCAGGATATGCCAGGGTTGGACACCGACATTGTCATGAACAAGCTGCCTTTAAAAGAAGACTGCCCACCGGTAAAACAGAAGTTGCGCCGCACTCGCCCAGATATGGCAATGAAGATAAAAGAAGAGGTACAAAAGCAGTGGGATGCCGGTTTCCTTGCTGTGACTAGCTATCCGCCGTGGGTTGCTAACATTGTACCTGTGCCTAAGAAAGATGGCAAGGTGAGGATGTGTGTGGATTACCGGGACCTGAACAGATCCAGCCCGAAAGATGACATCCCATTACCTCACATCGATGTATTGGTCGACAATACGACTCAGTTCTCGGTGTTCTCCTTCATGGACGGATTTTCGGGATACAATCAGATCAAGATGTCACCTGAAGACATGGAGAAGACAACTTTCATCACACCCTGGGGCATGTTCTGTTATAAGGTGATGCCATTCGGACTGAAGAATGCTGGTGCAACTTACCAACGGGCTATGGTGACATTATTCCATGACATGATCCACAAAGAAATTGAATGTTATGTGGATGACATGATTGCCAAGTCCCTTACAGAAGAAGACCACCTGGTGAACCTATTGAAGCTATTCAAGCGTCAGAGGAAGTACCAACTAAAGTTAAACCCTAACAAATGCACATTTGGGGTGCGATCCGGTAAGCTGCTGGGATTTATTGTAAGTGAGAAATGGATTGAAGTTGACCCTGACAAAGTTAAAGCCATTCAGGAAATGCCTGCACCGAAGTCAGAAAAAGAAGTTCAGGGGTTTCTAGGTAGATTGAACTACATTTCACGGTTCATATCTCACCTTACTGCAACCTGTGAACCCTTGTTCAAGTTGTTAAGAAAAGAACAAACGGTCAGGTGGAACGAAGACTGCCAGAGGGCTTTTGACAAAATCAAGGAATACTTACAAAAGCCTCAAATCCTCATGCCTCCAGTTGAAGGAAGACCTCTAATCATGTACTTGACAGTATTAGAAGAGTCAATGGGGTGTGTACTGGGCCAGCATGACGAGTCTGGTCGAAAAGAGTATGCAATATATTACCTAAGCAAAAAGTTTACCGACTGTGAACAACGTTATTCACTGCTTGAGAAAACTTGCTGTGCTTTAGCGTGGGCTGCTCGCCGACTAAGGCAGTATATGCTGACTCACACTACTTTATTGATCTCAAAGGTGGACCCAGTTAAGTACATATTTGAGAAGCCATCACTTACCGGACGGGTCGCGAGATGGCAAATGATTCTCACAGAATATGACATTCAGTACACATCTCAGAAAGCCATCAAGGGCAGTGTATTGTCTGACTATCTTGCTGAGCAACCCATTGATGATTACCAGCCTATGAGATTTGACTTCCCTGATGAAGATATCATGTTCATAAAAGCAAAAGATCAAGAAGAGCCTGTTCACACTGAAGGGCCTGACCCAGAGGAAGAATGGAATATGATGTTTGATGGGGCCGTTAATATGAATGGTCGTGGTGTTGGTGCAGTACTCATTACACCCAAAGGAGTTCACATGCCTTTCTCGGCAAAGCTCACTTTCAACTGCACTAACAAAGAAGCTGAATACGAAGCTTGTATTATGGGTCTTGAGGAAGCCATTGACCTCAGGATCAAGACTTTGACTGTGTTCGGAGATTCAGCTCTAGTAGTTAATCAAACCAACGGCAAATGGTACACCCACCAAGATCATCTGATACCTTACCGGGATTATACGAGGAGGTTGTTGACTTTCTTCACAACGGTCAAGCTTGAGTACATCCCTCGAGACGAAAATCAGTTTGCAGACGCTCTGGCTACCATTTCATCTATGATCAAGGTTCAAGCTGCCAACTTTGTGCCTCGGATTTCAGTATCCAGACTTGACAGACCAGCATATATATTCTCAGCAGATGTTGTTAAAGATGATAAACCTTGGTTCCATGACATTAAGTGCTTCTTGGAGGATCAAACATACCCACCTGGGGCATCTTCCAATGACAAGAAGACATTAAGAAGGCTAGCTGGTAGTTTCTTCCTGAATGCTGACGATTCCTTGTACAAGAGAAACTTTGATATGGTACTCCTCAGATGCGTTGATAGGACAGAAGCGGACTTGTTAATGCACGAAGGATCCTTTGGTACCCATGCTGGAGGGCATGCTATGGCTAAAAAGTTGCTAAGATCAAGCTATTACTGGATCACAATGGACGCAGACTGTTGTGCCTATGCCAGAAAATGCCATAAATGCCAGATTTATGCGGATAAAGTGCATGTGCCTCCGAATCCTTTTAATGTGATGTCTTCACCCTGGCCCTTTGCTATGTGGGGCATTGATATGATTGGCAAGATTGAACCGACTGCTTCAAATGGTCACAGATTCATCCTGGTAGCCATTGACTATTTTACCAAGTGGGTCGAAGCAGCTTCATATGCAAATGTTACAAGGCAAGTGGTAGCCAGATTCCTGAAGAGAGATATCATCTGTCGGTATGGAGTTCCCGAGCGAATCATTACCGATAATGGTTCCAACTTAAACAACAAAATGATGGCAGAACTATGTCGGGACTTCAAGATCCAACACCACAATTCTTCTCCTTACAGGCCAAAGATGAATGGCGCTGTAGAGGCAGCTAACAAGAATATCAAGAAGATTGTACAGAAGATGGTGGTCACATATAAAGATTGGCATGAAATGCTACCATTTGCTTTGCATGGGTACCGAACGTCAATCAGAACATCCACCGGGGCAACACCGTATCAACTTGTGTATGGTATGGAGGCAGTCCTACCTGTTGAAGTTGAATTACCCTCCCTACGGGTACTGATGGATGTTAAGTTGAATGAAGCAGAATGGGTCCGATCCCGATACGAACAACTGAATCTGATTGAAGAGAAGAGATTGGCTGCAATTTGTCATGGGCAACTATATCAGAAAAGAATGAAGAAAGCCTTCGATCAGAAAGTCAGGCTCCGAGAGTACCAGGCAGGAGATCTTGTGCTGAAAAGACTCCTTCCTCCTCATACAGACCACAGGGGAAAATGGACTCCGAATTACGATGGCCCATTCATAGTAAAGAAAGTTTTCTCTGGTGGAGCACTGATGCTCAGCACTATGGATGGTAAAGATTTCCTGTCCCCTGTAAATTCAGATGCAGTTAAAAAATACTTCGCATAAAATGACCCGCTGGACATAAAAATAGAATGTAAGTCCAGGCAAAAATAGGGCATCCCGGCGAGTCAAAAGCAGAATAAAAGACTCGGGCAAAAATAAGGGAAAATAAACAAAAAAATGTACACCTGCTGAGTTGAAAAGCCGCATTGGACGACTCAAGCAAAAATGGGTATCCCGGTGGATTGAAAACCCGAAAGGGCGATCCACGCAAAATAAGGGAATATGCGAACAACTGCATTCTGAATTCATCTGTATCACTTACAACATGGTAAGTTTCGAAAGATTCGAGCGTCGGTCAGAATCAGCCTTCTTCAGAAAGCAAGACGAGAAGAACGTCAAATGTCATACGAGTCATAGCAAAGGGAAGCTCCTTGAAGCATCATCAACATTGCCAGCATCTTTTTGTTTCTCAATTTGTAACGATTTCCTCATTTTAGGGGATCCGTTTCTTTGGCTGTATCTTGCCAATTCAGGGCACACAAATTAATAAAATCAGATTTTCAGTCACACACTGTCTCGTACTCTTTTATTTGCAAAAAAAAAAGTCCGATGTCATTAATTTGTTGATCGCATAAATACAGATGCGTCTTTCCAAAACTACATGCTTGCAGGAAATATGCTTACTCCCAGGAGTGTCTAAACTCCTATGATGGAATCCAGTAAGGGATACCTCGGGGGTACTCGTGCGTTTCTTTGTCTTTACAGGATTGCAGGTTTTCAAAGCACAATATGGGGCACGAAAGTTTCTCCCCAGTAAGCTGCCAAGTCATTGTTTCCTCAACACACCTTCCAAACAGCACCAGAGATGCTTTCTCCCCATCAGAGTTGCCGGGCATCACTTCCCCAACATTTCCTTCAAAGAACAGCACCTGAAGGTGTTCATATCCCCAGCTGAGTTGTCTAGTATCATCCTCGGCAGGATACCCACAGAAATATCTAGGAAGATCTTTCAGTGATCTTTCTTCTTCCCCAGTCGAGTGTTAGACAGGGAACCATCTCCCCGCAGAGTTTCAACCTCTATCCAGAAGAGCAACGCATGAAGATCTCACAACAGAGTGACAGAAAGCTTCTGCAAACCCCAGCTGGGTCCCTCATTACCGAGATAGGTCTATCAGTGATCTAGCTCCCCAAGCAGAGTCATATATGTCAGATCTACTAATGATATCATCCCCAGCTGGGATATACACTTCAAGCAGATCAGCCAGAGATCTTCGCAGCAATGGGATCCGAGTCCCGGATCAGTATCTTTGCATAATCATAGCATTTGCATCATATTTTCCCCACAGAGCGTAGCATTCCGTCTAAAAATGGAGCATTACGGCAAAAATCAAACATGTTGCATAATCATAAGTCATGTTCTGAATCGAACAACCCGCCAACAATATACAGAGTATTTTTCCAATTCCTCATCAGAGAGCCAAAGCATTTCCCTCACAAATACAGTTACACACTCCTTTTGGCACTCGCCCGTGTCATCACTCCCCAGTAAGTCGCCCGAGCATTCTCTACAAACAGACACTTATACTACAGATGCTTCTTGACACCCGTCCGTGTCATATCCCCAGCAGAGAGCCAAAGCGTCCCCTTTGCACTTACAGATACATGTATATACACAATTTCTTGACACTCGTCCGTGTCACCTTCCCCAACATAGTTACCTAAAACACTTTGTAAATCAAATACTTATTTATAATACAATTTTTCCGGCACTCGTCCGTGTCATGCTCTCCCTAACAAGTTAAACACTCGTATGTGTCTCACTCATACAGATACTCGTCTGTATCTTGTATATACCACTTAAATCCCCTCAGATTCGACACTCGTCCATGTTCTTTGTTAACCAGTTGGTACTCGTCCGTACCATCATCTCTGAACATGCGTCAAGCGTTTGTTTCTACCGATACTCGTCCGTATCATAAGTCTTAAGGATGCTCGTCCGCATCTTTAATCTATGCACAGTGTCAAACACTTACGTCTTCTTGAATTTAGACACTTGTCTGTGTCTACTCTTCCCCAGGAGAGTCCCCAACAAAACTTGTTAAACTATTTTCTTTCTATCTGACATTCGTCCTATGTCATGATACCTTTTCGGCAGCCGTCCCCTGTCAGGTGATCGTCCTTCACCTTTTGGATGATCGTCCTTCATCACCCCCAGTGGAGTCTCTATTCATTAGAACCCCTTTCTATCCGACATTCTTCCTATGTCGTGATATTTTTGGCAGCCGTCCCCTGCTAGGTGATCGTCCTTCACCTCTTGATGATCGTCCTTCATCATTCTACCCGATGGCCGTCCCCATCGTTGATTTTGTTATCTGACATTCGTCCTATGTCATGGTAAACCCCGAGAGCATCCGTCCCCTGCTAGGTGATCGTCTTTCACCTCTTGATGATCGTCCTTCATCATGCTTATCCGATGGCCGTCCCCATCGTCGACCTTTTCTCTCCGACATTCGTCCTATGTCGTGATACTTTTGGCAGCCGTACCCTGCCAGGTGATCGTCATTCACCATTGGATGACCGTCCCTCATCTTTATCTCCAACAGAGCAGCCGTCCCCTGCTAGGTGATCGTCCTTCACCTTTGATGACCGTACCTCATCATTTGTTTCATTTATGCTTTGAACCTGATGGTCATCCCCATCATTTACTTTACCTTTAATCCCCAAAGAGTCTTATAGCTTTACTTGATGGCCGTCCCCATCATGATCTCTCTGTTTCCCCAGCATGTCGGCCGTCCCCGTCATTGCTTCATCCCCAGCAGTCGTCCTCTGCCCGACGGTCGTCCCCTGTCGTTCGCACTTTATAAATCATACTTCACTTCCTTTTACAATCTATACCCCTTTTCTTCTTCATTCAGTGAGTGCAAATTTTGGATTGTCTTTGGTATTCAACCACAAGTTATCTCGTTTGCCTGTTAAGCCGTTGCTTACATCCTACACAGCTAACTCATGCTTGAATAGGGGAAGCTGTAAACACCCCAAATTTGCCCTCACCCATTTCTCCATGGCTTGTGATCTTTACATATGCATAAATTCAATCATAGCATCTCATATTGCATTTTTGCTTCACTGCATTGATTCAAAGTCATCTGCATCTAGGGTTTGTGATCTGAGCCATCCCTGAGCCACTTGAGCCACTCCAAAGGTCATTAATCATCTCAAAGGGGTCCATGTATGTTCAAGCATCATATTATATCCTCACAAGGTCAAAGGAAGTCAAAAAATCACAAGAACTGAGAAAGGCATGGAAGCAGAGCCAGGCTTAACTACACAGATGACCTAAAATTAGGGTTTTGGTTTCAAAGGCCATAACTCCAAATTTTTTGGTCATTCTTGTTTCTATTGGTCTCTATATGTTATGAGGACCATGCATATCCATTTTCATGAAGAAATTCAATGGGGAAGGCATCTGATCAAGAGATGACTTCTTGTGCAAGTCAGTGTAAAACCAGGGCATCTGAGGCCCCCAATGACCCAACCAAAGGGTGTTCTCCATCATTTTGAATGTATATGATCTTTATTTTATCATAGAAGATGTTATAAATTCACAAAATTGAAGGATTTCAAGCCATTTGCAAAATTGCCTTTTTGGGAAAGTGACTTATAATGAAAACTTGCCATTTTGGGAAAGTTTTTCAACCTTCTCTTTTTGATTCAAAAATGCTTCAAATGAGAAAACTTTGGTCATGAAAGTTGTACAATGGATCATTCCCTTTTCAAAAAGTACAAGAACTTTTTCTAATTCATTTTGGATCAAAAGTTATGGCTTTGCAAAGTTGGGAAAAATCATGAAAATTTCCACTTTTGGCACCAAAGAGGGATTTTTGCAAATTCAAATTCCAAGCATTTTCAAGACCTCTAAGTGACTTCTTTGCATCATTATAACATGTTACAACTTAGAAAAGTCAAGTTTGTGCCAAGGATTTTTTCATTTCCATGCCTTGGATTACAAGTTGCATAAGGCATTTTTCATAAAGGCTACAAAATTGAAACTTTGCAAAAGGGACCTTTCATGTTTGAATTGAACTCCAATTGGTATCAAAGCATCATAAAAATATTACAAAACTAATTTTGTCACATTTTGCCCAAAATATCACAAGTTTCTTTGCCTTGGTTCATGAGAAAATCCAAAGAGGGAAATGTGCAAGAACCATGGAAACCCTTGATCAAGGCTAGCCAGCTCACAAAGTCAAATCCAAAGGCCTTCCTTGACTCAAGATGAGGCAGGACAAGCCCTAAGATCTCCTCTGACCCGATCCATACTCATAGTACACAAGATCTTGACTTTTTGCATTTTTGCCCATGCCAATCCCACTGTGCCACCACCAACTCTCTGCCCAATCAGAGTCAAATATGTGGACATCAAGCATCCCAAAACACACCATACACAAGCCAGAAAGCTCCCACAATCCAGCATCCACAAAATCTGTCAAAAACTTCTCCCTTTCGAATCTTTTCACACAGCCTTCAAACATCAAAGATTTCTTCACCCACAAACCACAAATCACTCATAAAACAAGAATCACCCCCTGAAACAGCTTGAAACATCACACATAAAGACCTCCATTTTTGCTACACCAGAGCTGAATCATTCAAACCAGCCACTCCCCAAGTTTTCTAAGCTTCATTCCATCATCAGGAGGTTCAAGGAAGCAGGATTGCACAAAGTTTGAGGCCAGAAAGCTCAAAATCAAGAAAGCTTCATCTCAGGTAACATGAAGAACATTTTTCCCAGAAGTTAATTTTTAAGTTCTTTTATGATGCTATGTGTTCTCTTGATCATGAATATGTATTTATTTTTTGAAATGGTGAAGAAACCAGCATGTATGACATCTTTGAACATTTGCCCGTGTTTCATATTTTGTTTCGATTCAGGCTTGTGAGAGAAAATAAATGAGTTTGGGATGAGGGTTTAGGTTTAGATTGATGAGAGGATCATTTTGGTGGAAGAAATTTCATGTTTGGTAGCCTGTAGAAGAATCTAGGTTTTTTGTTTCGCCGGAGAAGACGACCGGAACACTGTTCCGGCCGTCTGAATTTGATTAGCCCTAATTAGGTTTAGCAGTGTAATTAATGAGAGTTTGAATATAGGCCGTGCAATAGCTCTTTCCCGAGTGTGTTGGATGGCTGGGATTTCATGATTAACCCTAATCCAGATTTAATTAAATGTTAATTAGTTAATTAATTAAGTTTAGGGAAGTTTGAACCTGGGCCGTCCAGATGCGCGCCAGGTCAAACTTCCCAAGCCCAGATTCAATCTGGACTCTTCATTATGCATACTTTCTTTTATTTCAATTTCATTTCATTTCTTTTCCATTTTATTTACACGAATTTTAAAAAATAGCAAAACATCTTTAAAAATTCTGAATTTTTTTGTCAAGCATTTCATTAATTTTCAGAACCCAAAAATATTTTTATTTTTATTTTTTGCATTAAAAATCATTTTTAAATCATTTAAATGTTTATTTTTAATTAGTTAATGAAAATTAATTAATTAAAAATGCATTTAGGTATTTAAAAATCACCAAAAAATTCATGTTGCATTTTAAAACATTTAGGAACATTGTCAAACTCTCAAAACAAATTTCTTTTTGGTTCTTGAACTATTTTGACCTTTTTCATTGGAATTAAATTCTTTTAAAGGCAATATTTTGGTTCAAACTTTGAAAAATCCATTCTGCCAAACCATTGAGAGTTTAATGATGGTTCTTCTTGCATTGCATCCTTCATAGCAAGTAGTTTCTAGGTTTAAATTGGTTTGAATTCATCTTCCATTTTCAATTTGTTTAGCATTTTTCATTGTGAGGTACCTTGAAACCCTAGTTGACTTAGAAAATTCATAACTTGCACTAGGTTAAGAGTTAGGTCCCCTCCTTTGGGCAGTGAACTTGTGTAGGGTTAGGGTTCCTTTGATCCCATTTTCAATTTTTTATCATAGCATTTGCTTCTGGTTTTGAATTTTTGCATTGCATGTTGTATGTAAACCCTAATTTGTGCCTTCCTTTGCATCCATCTCTCACATGCTTGCATTCAATAACTTGCCATGACATTTTGTGCATCCACATGATTCATAATACATCTTAGGACATATTAGAATCATGTTTGATCATTGCATCATCCATTTGCCATGTTTTGTATCATTAACATTTCATAAACTTTCATGAACTTCTATGGTTCAAAGCATGCTTCATTTGCATCCTCACCCTTGTATGACCATCCACAACTCTTGACATGTGTTTGCATCATCTCTTAGCATCATTACCATCATGTTTATGCTTCTGACTTTGGTTTGCATCATGACATTTCATCTCATTTGCATTGCATTTCATTTCTTTTGCTAACTTTTCAGGTGGTAAGTTGTTTTGAGAAGTGAATTTGCCTTCACTTCTCACAATCTCTTCTCATCCCTCTTGCATCATTGCTGCATTTTATCTTGTGTATTAGAGTGAGCTTGCTCATCCATGTTCTTGCTCTCTTTCTTCCTTCAAGTAACTTGTCTTCTTAAGTGAAGCAAGTTGTCTTGCTTCTCTCTGCTTCTTCCTCCTTTCATCTTCCTTCCTCCTTGGTGGCTTCCTTCTTGAAGATTCTCTTGCAAGCCTCATACACCCTAGGAACAACCAAGCATGATCACAATTAGGGTTTGATTAGTCCCCCATTAGTTTTACCTTTGTGTCATCTTTGAGTCTTCTCTTCTCACCTCTTAATCAAGGACTAAACCTTAAAGGTTTTAAGGCTTTGTGATTAAGCTTATGCCTGCATCCTTCTATTAGGATGGAGTGTATAACTTTAATCCTAAGTGTTAAACCCTTAATGTGTTTAAATCCTTTAATCAACTCACTTAATAATCATCAAGACATTAAGCTTGTAACTTGGGCCTTGCATTAGGGTTCTAATTCTTCCTTAATTGGTTAAGAAGGACTAACCCTAGTGTTAATGGACAAGTCCCCCTCAAGTTGTCTTACAAACCATAAAATCCACTTCTTAATCTTACCATCAACTAAAAATCCATTTTAATAAAGGCTCTGTTTTGTCATGAGGTTAATCCCTAATCATGAATTAAGTTGAGGAGCCTTCCTCAGCTTAAATGTTCTCATCTATTATCCTTCTATTAGGATGGTGTAATGGGTCCATTAAATCTTTGATTATGGCTTAAACTCATTACTTAACACTAAACAAAACTCCAAAAACATCTAAATAATTACAAGTAGGTTAATGATCTTAATCCTACATCATGGTGATTAAGTGTGAAGTGCTTACTTCATACTTAGGGTATTCTCATTACCCCTAATCAGAGGGAAGATGTGATGAGTTTACTAACCCTTGGTTTAGACTTAAGCTCATTTACTTATGACAAATCAAAAAGCAATAAAAGATTGAAAACACAAAAACAAACAATAATCGTCTCCTCCGGGATTCTTTTCTCATCTCATTCACTCATAAACGAAAACTCGCTTCTTCCGTCTAATGCAAGAAAGTTTGCACCTGAGCCAGACAGGTCATACACTTGAGCAGAGACAAGTAAGCAGTTCACAAGTCAATTTATCTTTCAGTCTCTTTGGGTCGAACTACGGTGTTCTGACTTCCTCATTGCACGAGAGGATACGTAGGCATAACTTAACAGTTATCGAACAAAAAGTCTCTGTATATTCCCCCTCCTTCCAGCATCATTCTTTAAGCCTGATAGCCTTGAGCATTTCATTCTTGTTCTTACACTGACACTTCTCTTATACACTTCACATTTCTTTTACACTGACACTTGCATTCTTTTCCAGCTTTGATACACAAATTACACTGACACTACCCCTTTAAAACACAAGTCTTTTAAGCGTGGATCCCGTCGAGTACGACGGACAATCTGGGTGCTAATACCTTCCCAGGTTGTAACCAACCCCCTTTCTCAGTCTCTCTGGTTCACAACCGTCTTATCCATATCTTCCTAGGTCTATGCAGCATTACCTTTCCTCTGGGATAAAAATAACTAGTTGGCGACTCTTTGTCTTTCTGAGTTCACCCTTGTGTATTCTCTACCCTTTCGCCGACCGTTCGCGTCTGTACCCCTCTTGGCCCGGTGTCATTTGGTGGGAGCGACACTAGAGAACTCCTATTTTTGCAAGGATGCCTCACTAGTATCCATATCAATACGGTCCCGTTTATGCTTGTACACATGGCTTTACTTACTAATAAAATAGGACCGATTATTTTTGGAGGACTTGCTACGTCTATTGCTCGGGCTCTTGACCTGAACAATGAGATAGTTACGCTTGAACCACTACCTCCTCGCACAATTAATTTAAAATTTCTAAAAGACATGAAATTGTGCCGAATGAGGAGAGAAGGTGGTTATGAGTTGATGGTTCATGGGGTAGCTATCCCATCTGTTGCTTTACCTTGCAGTAGACGTACTGATGTACGTAATGAAAGGAATTGGACCTATGATCTGAATGCTCCACCTGTTTTGGATCCACTTCCTCCCAATATTCCTGATGGGGAGGCACATGACACTGATGAAGAGTATGATCGGAGAGAGCAGTCTCCCATACCTCACATGTCCCCCCATCGTCCTTCACAGTCACACACCGCACCATCTTCCTCTAACCTGTTGCAGGTGCTGCTCCTGGATTCTATGTCACTGAGGAGATGTGGCGTGATATGACGACTAGAGAGGAAAATCGAGACAACCTTCTCTCTACTATTTCACAACAACTGACGAACAACATGAGCTTCATGCAACAATCGCAATTGGTTTCGGATCGTGCTCACAACAACGTTTGCCGTACCTTGAACGATATCACATCAGAGCAGGCCCATCAGTGAGAAGTCAACCGCCGGCACTACCAGCTTATGGAGGCCACTCAAGGTTCCATCCTAGGTAACCTTCAAGAGGTTCGGGGTACCCAGGCTGCCTTATCGGCACGACTTGACCGGAGGGACCAGCAGCGCAGTAGATCCCGTCATTCCAGACCATCACATCAGGACGGCGAGGGCACCAGTGCTCCTCCGCAATAGTTTTTCAGGTTACCCTCCTTATCTTATTTCGAAACATTGGGGACAATGTTCGATTTAAGTGTGGGAGGGGATTTTATTGCTTTCTGTCATTTCCCTTTTTTTTATTTATTTGCTTTCCGTTATTTCCCTTTTCCAGTAAGTTATTTAGTTTAATTTTCTTAGATAATGCATGAGTCTGACGAGTCACCAGTATAGTGTATTTTTAGTACATCCTCATTTTTTCCCATTTCCTTAGCCTTACCAAATTTTTTTAAAAAGAAAACAATGTTGTTTCACATGTTTTTTGGGCTTTGAGACAGGTTTGGATTAGGATGTGGTGACTTAGGTCAACTTTTTGAAACATCAGTACCATTTTAGCACCATAGACCTATTGAATATAGGAATCACTCCTAAACCCCACACCATGGCCTTTATTATCATTCAAAAAATTGTCCCAAGTAATTTATTCTAGAAGTCAGCTCCGGCCTAAGCATGCTCTACGTAGGGGGCCGATGAACATAAGTGAATGACCCAGTGCTAATAAAAAAAGAAAAAAAGGAAAACTCTGGGATAGGTGACCCTCACAAAGTCATCTAAACCGAAAAAAGAGAAGAAAATTTTTTGGCACAAAAAGAAAAAATTGCAGTCACCTATTGTAAGTTGGTTCAGAGGTATCTGGCACTGAACTTGGTAGGGCGGATTACGATCCGATCCCCCGCAGCTACAATTAGGTCAAATAAAACAGGTTTACACATGCTTATGTGCCAGAAACCTTATGTTATGGATCAGAATCACTAACCGGTCACTCTACTATGAAGCATGTACGGATAACGGGCTTAATGTGATTGCGCCTGAATGAAAAGGACCCAAAAAGATGAGATGATAGGCCTAGGTATTGTGGGATGACATGGGGTGGTTAATATAGGATTGAAGTTTGTGTCTGTGTTATTATGGTACCCTTGGTTCACTTAGTTAGTACCTGTCACTGCATCCTGACTTGAACTTAGAAGCCCTTTAGCCTAAATCACGTGTCGACACCATTTTTTCTTCTTGAGCTTTAATGTTTGCTTGAGGATAAGCAAAAGTCTAAGTGTGGGAGAATTTGATAACACTAAAATTCACCGTATTTCGGACTCCGATTTCGCATGCATTCTTAGCTTTTATTGTTATTTTGTTATGTTATTACTTTGTTTTTCTTTGTTTTCAGGATTTCTATGTAATCGGGGCCTAAATCGAGAAAAGGAGCGAAAAAGGAGTGGAAACAGACGAAAACCAAGAAATTCAGCGTTTTACACTTACAACATCCACCATGGCGGGCGCCATGGGATCTGCCATGACGTGGCCATGTCTCAAGACCACTCCACAACTGCCAAGAGCCACGATCCCCACTCTCTCATCCCACATTAGTCTCATGGCGGGCGCCATGGCCTTGTGGCGGGCGCCACAAGGCAAAAACTTTTCCCTCCACTTTTTAGTGGATGGGGCATCCTGGTCTTTTCCCATTTAATGTTTTCCTATAAATAGGACCTTCACAATTTCGTTTTTAATCATCCAAACTTAGAATCTCTTAGGCATATATCAGTTTTAAAGCAGTTATCATTCCACATCGGGGTGTTACTGCAATCGAGTGATCGAATCTGTATACGTCTGTGTGATCGAGTTTTGGAGCACTCTGGGAGGAAGTTAATCCTGCCGCCATTTTAATTCCAGTTCGTATTTTACTTTTCCGCATTGCTTTACTTTCATTTATTATCCGCACTCGCACTTTATTTTATTTATTTCCTGCACTCGCTTTACTTTTATTTATTTCCTACACTCGCTTTACTTTTATTTATTTCTCGCACTCGCTTTAAATACCTTTATTTCCCGCACTCGCACTACTTTTATTTACTTTCCGCACTCGCACTAAATTACTTTTATGAAAAATTATAAAAAGAACTTTTACTTTACCATGTCTAACTAAATCTATAAAGGTTAGAATGTAAGGATCGTAATTGAACCAGTAATCCGTACAATTGTTCGTGGAAACACTTAAGGGCTATTTTATCTTTCAATTTAAGCAATTGTTTTTAACTATTTCAAAAACAGCCAATAGCGCTTTGTCTAGTTCATTAGGAGTTTTTAGATTAAAAAGAAAAGAGATTTTAAAACGATTTTCGGACGCGTTATGAAGTTTAGAGTCTGGTTCGTGAGAACCTCTTTTTGCTAAGAAATCCAGGTTAAAATACTTTTCAACTTAGTTAAGATACTATATTTCTTAAAAATAGGTTTACTACTCTAACGCAGTATGCACCTTTTTATCCGTGACAATAGGAGGGGTTGATTAGAGAGTACAACTCGGTTCTGAATACGCGAAAGCGACAGTTCCTGTTAAATTAGTTCTTTTCAAAGGAGAAAACATTGCCCATAAGTAGTTCTATTAACAAGTACCGGATTATCTATTGATTATGTGAATTAAATTCGAGCCTGTCCTTTATTAATTGTTTAAAATTACCGTCTTATTTACCATTGCACACTCCTTAAAACCCTTATATTCAGTTGCCTTAGATACACACCATAACAACAGGTACGATAGATTGACACTTGGTCTCTGTGGATTCGACAATCTTTTATATTACTCTGACGTGTTCGTACACTTGCGAAAAACACGCATCAACTGTCCAACTATTTTGAGAATGGTGTTACTCACGAAGAAAGGCAGTCAGGTGTTCTTGTTATTTGCTTCCTTGTGAAGAGGGAAAGCGATGTTTTAGGCCAATTGTTAAATGGTGATGTGTGGAGTATCCTGACGCGTTTCCTTAGGAGGTACACAGTCATGCTCAAGTTGGAACAAGGTGACATTATTCTTTGGATGGATGGATGGAGTTAAACAGTGTGTTTGTAGATTGTTGAGAGGATGTTGTATGATGTTGTTGAACACTATTATGACTTGGTGAAGATGGTTTATACCCCATCATGATTGTCGGATGTATATAAACAAATTGAGGAACTGATCATCCTTAATATCTTGTTGATTACAGACGGGATCATGTTGGATAGGATAGACTTGACTTGCTAAGATAGAGTAGCATGTGCAGTGAATGGTACAAAGTTAAGCCAAGTACTTGCAGAGTGTTTGGATTAGTCGATATAAATTTATATATCTGAAGGTGAGACGAATTCAGGAATGTGAGGTTTTCCATGGATGCAAATATGGTGTTATGGGAATTGGAAATAAGGTCATGACGAACTACTAGTTGTGCGTGGATTTTGGAGTTGTTTTGGAAAAAGGTATCAGATGTTCCGTTAGGAGAGGAAGATGAAACTATATTGGAATTCTGTTCGTGGTCCTGGATTCTATGGTATTGTACGAGATGTCCGGATGATAGAAAAGAGTAGTCAGAGGAGTTATAAATAAAAGGAAAATTGTGAAATCAGGAGTGTCACTATGGAGAATTTTGGTATGATTGGTGAAGAGGAGAACAATGGCTTAGGTTGCATGTTAGTCAGTGAGTAGTATGGGATTCACTATTGTGCTCTAGATAACTTAGATTGGAAGCATGAGGAATCGCAAATGGTTGAAGTTTCTTGATGGTATAGTGGACTATGAGGTGAGGGATGAGTACGAAGTGTGATAATTAGAATCAACAACCATTAAACCATGTGGAACGGTAATGGTAAGTTATAAGTATGGTGGTATGCTTGGGATTGATAAGACGTATATAGAGTGTAAAGTATACAACCATTGTCTTCTATGAAATTCATGAATCGAGAATGTGTGGAACATAAAATTTAAAGATTTGGAAAGGTGACCCAATGAAGGGATAAATAGAAGGCGTGTAATGATTGAAAATTGAATTATAAGTATTAATTGAAGGAAGTAAAGTTGTATGATAAGTTGTCAAAGAGTGATTTTTGGTTGGTAGAGGTGAAGTTGCGTGTTTATGTCAAGTCGAATGAAGGTATTGTTGTAAATCCATAAGATAAAACGTAGTCCTACAATGAGGAAGCTCCAAAGTAAGAAAAGAAATTAAGATGTTTTGGCTATGGATTTTGGAAGGTAGTTCCCAAGTTAGAATTAACTTGCGAAAAATAAGTTGTATGTTCAGGATGCTTGTTGTAGGGGGAGTTTGGAGGACCGAAATAGAAGTTGGCTAGAATTTCAATTTGATTCAGTCTAATCCTAATATGCCGTTTATGGAGTGTTGAGATTTGTGGATGACGAGTTTGACAGGGAATGGATATATGATGGCAAAGTTATAGTTTATGCTTTACGACAATAGAGGATATAGGAAAGGATCCATTCTAATCAAGATTTGGATTGGGGTAGTGGTAGTGGTTGTGTTGAATGATTAAGGAATATGGTTTTATGGACCTAGAATTTGGAGTGATTAATAACACGAAAGTAGGATGATTGTTTGGTCTAACGGATTAGAGTATGAGATGACAAAGAGGATTGGGGACTCCTGATGAAGTAAGTCAAAAGTCTTTGTATCTATTTGATCTGGTGAGTAGAGAGAGTTGGAATTAAGTTAGCAGTTTAGAGCTTTGTGTCTAGTTGAAAGAAAACCCAGTGGGAAGAATGTTGGATATACTAAATGTGAATAGGGATGTATGGTGATTGCTAGAAAGCATAAGAAGTTGGACGTGAACTTGTTGCATTTGACACTAGTAGGTAAATAGAGTGCACAACGGGAGCGGGAGGTAGCGTAGTTTATTCATATGGGTATGACTTGTAAGAATTCGAAGGTTGATGATAAAATTGACGAGACTAATGAGATCATTGGATGTTCCAAGATGGAATTGAGATGGAAAAAAGTTTAATTGCTAATATTGTACTACTAGATGGACGGGTGTATTGGCTGCATGCTCGACTGGGAAATCGTAGATTAGATGTCTTGAAGTTGTGAGATCACATAGTTAGTGGTTTAGATGTGGTAATGTCGTGTTATGGATTTTGGTGTTCTTATATTTGTTGTTGTTGTTGTTTCCTATGATGATGGTTCATATGTGTGTAGCTAATTCATACGATGGAGAATTAGGGAGGTGTTACTTAAGATGACAATAACTATTGTGTTATGCCCGATTCAAGAGTGAACTTGTGCGTTCATAGTTTTATTATTTTGTGTCATGAGTTGGTTGTAGAGTGCACTGCATGAGAAATGTACCTTGTTGTCATGGTCGTCGAAAAGTTGTACCGTGTTGGCATTGTTCGTGGCATTGTTTTCCAGGAAGTAGTGGTTGACTAGTGGTTGTGAAGGTGTATCAGAAGTAGTTCATATTCAGTGAAGTTTCGAGGACAAAAATATTCTAAGTGGGGGAGAGTTGTAACTCTCCAATTATTATTTTAGTTATTTAATTTGGATTTGTGGTATTTTGTGTGTGGAAGAAAGAAATATTTTTTAATATGATATTTAATTATATGAATTATATTATATTGAATAATTATTTGATGAATAATTAAATAATTGGAAAATAAAGTGATAAGGGTAAGGTGGTCGTTTGGTGAAAATAGTGAAGGTAATTGTGGAAGACCATAGATTGTGTCTAAGGGTTTATGTTTGAATTAAGGAAAAGAGAAAAGAGAATCGTGTTTTTGTGAAGCAATATACTGATCGTGAATAGGGAGAAGAAGGAAGGAGAAATGGCTATAACGTGAAGAGGATTTCGAGACCGGAGAAGGAATTCTCATCAAAACCAAGGCAAGGGTGGGATTCTTCCGTCTCTTAAGGGTTCTATAATGAGAATTAGGTTGTGTTGTTGATTAGAGGTTTGAGGGTTGAGTGAATTTGAATGAATTAATGTGTTGTGATTGTTGTTATTGATGTACGTGTGTTAGATATAGGTTATATTGCCTCAATTTGGGTTAAAATAGGTAAAAAATGCACTTTAAAGGTATAAAATCAAAGGGGGGAAATGTTATCATCGCAGGAACTTATGGAAAGCTCGCAGACAGCGAGTAGCTTGCTAAGCGAGCTACCAGCGAGCGGCCCCTGGCAGTTTTGTTCCAAAACTTCGAAAATTTATCTCTTGAGCTTGGAGTGTCCAATTTGTGCGCTGTTCAAAGCTGTGTGGAGCTAAGATAATGTACTTTCATTTAAAAATAGTCTCATGTTGCTAGAAACAATTTAAATAATATGAATTGATGTTGGAAGGTGAGTCGTTGTATATTAAACTAAAGACATGTTGATATAGATGATGAATCTTGTTCTAAATGGGAGAATGGTGATGTCCTATGACTAGGGATGGTAAAAATGATGTGTAGGAATTAATTATATTGATGTAGAGGTGTAGGTAATGCAATAAGGTTGTTTATAGTGGAGTCCGATTAATAGACGATGATAATTAAGTGCTAACGACTTTGTGATGTTAATTATGTGTTGACGGTTAAATAATGCTTACGTTGAGCTAGAATATAATGATGGAGTATTGACGTTTATGATATGATAATAATTATATGATGATAATGGTGTATTAATGTTTCGTGTATGTATTCATTGATGTTTTAACATGATATGTTGTGTTTGTTAAGTTGTTGTAATATGTGGTTGTTGTTGTTGAGTTGTGATGATATGTCATTGTTGTTGAATTGTGATGATATGTCATGGTTGATAAATTATTGTAATATGTTGTTGTTATTGTTGTTGTTAAGGAGTTATAGTTTGTTGTTGTTGATAAGTTGTTGCAATATGTGGTTATAGTTGTAGTTGTGGTGATATGATGTGGTAGTTGGTAGGTATTGTTGTATGTTGTTGATATACGTTATTGATGTTGCTAGGAGTTGTTGTTGTAGATGTGGACATATGTTGTGGTAGTTGGTAGATATTGTTGTAGGTTATTAATACACGTTGTTGATGCGGTTATATGTTGTTGGTGATGCTATTGCATGAGATAGTTGTTGTTGTATGTTGTTGGTGATGCTATTACATGAGATAGTTGTTGTTGTATGTTGTTGGTGATGCTATTGCATGAGATTTGTTGTTGTTGCATGTTGTTCGTGATGCTATTTCATGAGATAGTTGTTATTGTATGTTGTTGGTGATGCTATTGCATGAGATAGTTGTTGCTGTATGTTGTTGGTGATGTTATTGCATGAGATAGTTGTTGTTGGATGTTGTTGGTGATGCTATTGCATTAGATAGTTGTTATTGTATGATGTTGGTGATGCTATTGCATGAGATGGTTATCGTTGTATGTTATAGGTTGTGATGTTATTGCGTGAAGTAGATGTTGTAGTCCTTGCATGTTGTCATTGATGTTGTATGACATGTGCATTATTGGGGACAATATACCAAGGTAGGGTATGTCCATTTGAATCCCAGAGGGAATTATTGTGATGTGAGTGCATTCATGAAATAAGGATCATACTGGACCATGAAATAGGGGTCGAGGGTGTGATCATGAGATAGGGATCATACTGGACCATGAAAGTGGGGTCGAGAGTTCCAACGAGAACTGAACCTTGAAATAGAGATCAAATTATGGTACCGCGTGCATAGAGTCATGTAGAGTCTCATTACATAAGTTGTTGGTGATGTGCATGGTGTTGATATGTGTTATGGTGTGTTTTTTTAGTTGTTGTTGTTGTGAAGTGGTGATCTAATTTTAGATACTTGCTTGATTCTTATTATCTTTCTCTTTTGATGATGTAAGTATCTCACCCCTTCTGTTTGAATGTTACCCTTATGTTGGTAACGTGAAGGTGATCAAGATTAGTAGAGTGAAGGTCGATGAAGTCGGTGTACTTCACACTTAGATGAGTCGGCTCTAATATGTGCTTTGGGGTGTCGGGTCGATGATATTTCCGTTATTTACTTATTTTAGAAAAACATCTTGTAAATGAATCTTACTCTATGTTTCTTTCGAGTTTTCCGCTGCAACTTAAAACATTTTGTAAGACGTATCACATTGAGCCATGAGTTTTGTTGATTGTGACATTCAGAATAAAATGATGATTTTTATTTACTCTGATTTTATATGTATATTCGTGAGGAGTATTTTGGGTGTTACAAAAAAACTGGTCACTAGTCGAATTTTCACAAGGTAATAAGGTAATTGATGTGAAATGGGTGTTGAGTGAGAGTATAGAGTAAGAAAACAGTCTATAGGGGGTGAATAGACCTTTAAACATAAACTTCGACTGATTTGACTGAAATATAATATCAAAGGTTTTTCAAAATTTCACACGAAAGGTTTAAAACAAAAATATAAAGATTATACGTTTATTGGAACTTGACCACATTAACACTAAATTGATTCACAAATACCAAAGATGGTTTTATGATGATACACAAAAGGTAATTAATTGATTTAGTTGTATACTTCTCAAGCTGTGTTGTCGCTCCCGATAAATGGGAATGACCCAGATAAAGGTACAGACGCGAACGGTCGGCGAGAGGGGGTGTGAGAACACACAGGAGTGAACTCACAGGGAATGAAAAGAGTCGTCAGCTAGGCATTTTTATCCCGGAGGAAAGGTAATGCTGCATAGACCTAGAAAGATATGGATAAGACGGTTGCGAACCAGAGAGACTGAGAAAGGGGGTTGGTTACAACCTGGGAAGGTATTAGCACCCAGATTGTCCGTCGTACTCGACGGGATCCACGCTTAAAAGATTTGTGTATTAAAGGGGAGTGTCAGTGCAAATTGTGTATCAAAAGAGCTGGAAAAGGATGTACAGGTGTCAGTGTAAGAGAAGTGAAGTGTAATATGTATAGTGTCAGTGTGAGAACAAGAATGAAGTGCTTAAGACTATGAGGCTCAGAGAATGATGCTAGAAGGAGGGGGAATATATAGAGACTTTTGCTCGATAACTGTTAAGTTATGCCTACGTATCCTCTCGTGCAATGAGGAAGTCAGAACACCGTAGTTCGACCCAAAGAGACTGAAAGATGATTTGACCTGTGAACTGCTTACTTGTCTATGCTCAAGTGTATGACCTGTCTGGCTCAGGTGCAAACTGTCTTGCATTAGACGGAAGAAGCGAGTTCTCGTTTGTGAGTGAAGATGATGAGAAAAGAATCCCGAAGGAGACGATTATTGTTTGTTTTTGAGTTTTCAATCTTTTATTGCTTTTGAGATTTGTCATAGGAAAATGAGCTTAAGCCTAAACCAATGGGTTAGTAAACTCATCACATCCTCCCTCTGATTAGGGGTAATGAGAATACCTCAAGTGTGAAGTTAGCATCTCACACTTAATCACCATGATGTAGGATTAAGATCACTAACCTACTTGTGATTATTTAGATGTTTTTGTTGTTTTTGTTTAGTGTTAAGTAATGAGATTAAGCCATAATCAGGGATTAAACAGACTCATTACACCATCCTAATAGAAGGATAATAGATGAGAATGTTTAAGCTGAGGAAGACTCCTCAACTTAATCCATGATTAGGGATTAACCTCATGACAAAACAAAGCCTTTATTAGATGGATATTAGTTAATGTTATGATGGAGAAGTGAGTTTTATGATTTGTAAGACAACTTGAGGGGGACTTGTCCATTAACACTAGGGTTAGTCCTTCTTAACCAATTAAGGAAGAATTAGAACCCTAATGCAAGGCCCAAGTTACAAGCTTGATGTCTTGATGATTATTAAGTGAATTGATTAAAGGATTTAAACACATTAAGGGTTTAACACTTAGGATTAAAGTTATACACTCCATCCTAATAGAAGGATGCAGGCATAAGCTTAATCACAAAGCCTTAAAGCCTTTAGGGTTTAGTCCCTGATTATGAGATGAGAAGAGAAGACTCAATGATGACACAAAGGTAAAAGCTAAATGGGGGACTAATCAAAACCCTAATTATTGTCATGCTTGGTTGTTCCTAGGGTTTGTGAGGTTTACAAGAGAAATCTTCAGAGGAACCACCAGGAAGCAGATGAAAGGAGCCAAGAGAAGCAAAGTAACTTGCTTCACTTAAGAAGACAAGTCACTTGAGGCAAGAAGGTAAGAAGAAAAAGAAAGAGCAAGCTCAATCTCAAACACAAGTCAAAATGCAGCAATGATGCATAAGAGAGATGAAAAGAATTTGTGAGAAGTGAAGGCAAATTCACTTCTCAAAGTTACTTACCACCTGAAAAGTTAATGAAAGAAATGCAATGCAATGCAAAATGAGATGGAATGACATGATGCAAACCAAAACCAGAAGCACAAGTATGATGTTAATGATGCTATGAGATGATGCAAACATGAGACAAGGCATGAGGATGATCATATGAACAAATGGATGCAAGAGAAGCATGCTTAGAACCATGATCATACATGAAAAGTTATGAAATGCAAATGACATACAACATGGCAAATGAAAGATACAATGATCAAACATGCTTCTAATATGTCTTAAAATGTCTAATGAATCAAATGGATGCATAAAATGTCATAGCAAGTCATGGTATGCAAGCAAATGCAAGATGAATGCATAAGAAAGCCCAAATTAGGGTTTATGATCAATGTACCAAACAAAAACCAAAACCAGAAGCAAACATCAAGATAAAAAATCGAAAATGCAACCAAGGGAACCCTAAACCTATACAAACTCACTGCCCAAAGGAGGGGTTCTAACTCTTAACCTAATGAGGGTTATGAATTTCTCAAGAATGCTAGGGTTTTGAGGTACCTTGTCAAGAAAAATGTCAAACAAATTGAAAATGCCAAATCAAATCATGCCAATTTAATCCTATGAACTACATGATATGCAAGACACAATGCAAAAAGAATCAAAGTCCAACCCTCAATGGTTAGGCAGAAATGAATTTTGGAAGTTTGGGACAAAATATTGCCTTGAAATGATTTTAATTCCATGAAAAATTATCAAAAGTCATCAAGATCAAAAAAGAAATTTGGTTTGAGGGTTGGACAATGTTTCTAAATGATTTTAGAAGTTTCATGAATTTTTTGGTGATTTTTAAATACCTAAAAGTATTTTTAATTAATTAATTCTCATTAATTAATTAAAAATAAACTTTTAAATGATTTAAAAATAATTTTTAATGCAAAAAATAAAAATAAAAATGTTTTTGGTTTCTGAAAATTAATAAATGCTTGTATAAAAATTTTCAGAATTTTTAAATGATTTTTACTATTTTAAATAAAATGTAGAAAACAAATGAATTAAAATGCAAAATAAAATGAATTAAATAAAAAGTATGCTGATCCAATGGCCAGGATTTAAATTTGGCACGCGGGAATTGACTGGCGCGCGTTTGAATGGCTGGGATTCACTCTAAAATTTGAATTTAATTAATCCTGATTAATTACACAAATGACTGGATTAGGGTTTAATGGAAGATCTGGTGCGTTCATTCACGCGGGAGTCAACCCCAGTCAACCTATCCTACGCTCCTTATTCAAACTGAGCCCTAATCCTCATTAATGCACTAATCACTTTCAGGTGGCCGGAGAAGACTTCCGGTCGTCTTCTCCGGCAGGACCCTCACCTGAAAGTTGCTAAAATCCTCAAAACTCCATGAAAATGAAAACTAATCACCCAGAAATCATCCCCATTCGAAACTAAATCAAAACCCCTAAACAAAAATCATTTTTCATTCATCAATCATGCGAATCGAAGCCAAACATGTTTAGGTCAACAAAGTTTCCGAACATGATTAAATGCTTATTTCTCAACCATTTCAAAAAGTAAAAGCATCAGAGTGATCAGCAAAGCATGAGGAACAATTTAGAAACTTAAAAATTCATTTCTGGAAAAAAAGTTCTTGATATACCTGAGCTTTGAGCTTTCTCAGTTTGCAACTTTCTGACCTTCTCTCTTTGTGCAAACCACTCCTCTTAGGCCCCTGATGAAGTCTTGATGCTTAGAAAAAGTTTGTGGTGGCTGGTTTATGAGATGGCAGAGGTTTTGCTCAAAGTGGGGTGGAAATCGTATCTTTGATTCAGGGGGTTTTAGGCAATGGTGAGGGGTGCTTTGTGATCAGTGAAGCATATGGAGAGTGTTTGTGAAGTTGGTTTATGTGTTTGAAGCTTGTGCAATCAGTTTCGAAGGCTTTTGCAATTTGGAGCAAGAAGTGATAACTATGGCTTGGATCCCTTTCAGCTTGCAATGTGTGGTGTGTTATGCTGGCTTTGGCATGTATCAAAAGGGGATAGGTCAGAAAGTTGTTGGTGGCCTATGGTGATTGGTATGGGTCTTTGGCCAAAATGTCAACTTGATGTGTACTTGAGGTATGGGCAATGGTACAACTTGCTTTTTGGCATGCTTGGGCTCAGCTTGAATCAAGGAATGTTGTGAAAAAAGTTTAGAGGCAATGCAGCAAGTGGTTTGTAACTTATGATGAGTTTTGCAAGTTGGTTCAAGTTTGGTTCCTTTGAGATTTCTTGAGTTTCAAGGCATGAAATGAGATGATTCTTGGGCCAATTCTGATTTTTAGGTCTTGGTACATGCTTGTATGAAGATTAGAAGTGTATTTGATAGCTCAATTTGCCTTGGCAAGTGAATTTGCAACTTTGCCTCTTTGGTAGAAAACTTCAAATTTTGTGATTTTTGCCAACTTTGACAAGCCATAACTTTTGATCCAAAATGAATTAGGTCATGTTCTTGTACTTTTTGAAAAGGGAATGATCCATTCTACAACTTTCATGACCAAATTTTTTCCATTTGAAGCATTTTTGAATCAAAAAGTAAAGGTTGAAAAAGTTTCCTAAAATGGCAATTTCATTAAAAGTCAAACTTTCCCAAAAAGTCAATTTTGCAAAAGACTTGAAATTCTTCAATTTTGTGAACTTCCAACATCTTCCATGATCAAATAAATATCATACACAATCAAAATGATGAAGAACACCCTTTGGTTGGGTCATTGGGGGCCTCAGATGCCCTGATTTTACACTGACTTGCCTGAAAAGTCAACTCTTGATCAGATGACTTCCCCATGGAATTTCTTCATGAAAATTGATATGCATACTCCCTATACCATATAGAGACCAATAGAAACAAGAATAACCAAAAAATTTGGAGTTATGGCCTCTGAAACCAAAACCCTAATTCTTGGTCATCTGTGCAGTCAAACCTGGCTCTGCTTCCATGCCATTCTCAGTTCTTGTGATTCTTTGACATTCTTGACTTTGAGAGATCATAATATGATGCTTGAACATACATGGACCCCTTTGAAGTGATTGATGACCTTTGGAGTGGCTCAAGAGGCTCTTGGATTGCTCAGATCACAAACCCTAGATGCAGATGACTTTGAATCTATGCAATGAACCAAAAATGTGGTATGAGATGCTGTGATTGGATTAATGCATATGAAATGATCACAAGCCATGGTGTGAATGGGTGAGGGAAAATTTGGGGTGTTTACAGCTGCCCCTATTCAAACATGAGTTAGCTGTGCAGGATGTAAGCAGCGGCTTAACAGGCTAACAAGATAACTTGTGGTTGAATACCAAAGACAATCCAAAATTTGCACTCACAGAATGAAGAAGAAAAGGGATAATAAAGTATATTGTAAAGTGTGGGCGACGGAGGACGACCGTCGAGCAGAAGACGACTGCTGGGAGAGAGCAATGACGGGGACGACCGACACGCTGGGAAAAGTGCGGAAAATAAAGCAATGACGGGGACGGCCGACATGCTGGGAAAAGTGAGGAAAATAAAGCAATGACGGAGACGGCCGACATGCTGGGGATAAAAGGGATTATGATGGGGACGGCCATCAAGTAAAGCTGTAAGATTCTCTGGGGATTAATAAAAAATGATGGGGACGGCCATCAAGTTTTTAAGTAAAGTAACCAACGATGGGGGACGGCCATCGGGCTAAACTGATGAAGGACGATCATCAGGAAAAGGAAAAGGGACCACGACGGGGACGACCATCGGGTTAAAGAATAAATGAAATAATGATGAGGGACGGTCATCAAAGGTGAAGGACGATCACCTAGCAGGGGACGGCTGCTCTGTTGGGGATAAGATGAGGGACGGTCATCTAAAGTGAAGGACGATCACCTGGCAGGGTACGGCTGCCGAAAGTATCGCGACATAGGACGAATGCCGGATAAAAGGTCAACGATGGGGACGGCCATCGGACGAGCATGATGAAGGACGATCATCAAGAGGTGAAAGACGATCACCTAGCAGGGGACGGCTGCTCTCAAGGTTTATCATGACATAGGACGAATGTCAGATAACAAGATCGACGATGGGGACGGCCATCGGATAAAATGATGAAGGACGATCATCAAAAGGTGAAGGACGATCACCTAGCAGGGGACGGCTGCTAAATATCACGACATAGGACGAATGTCGGATAGAAAAGGTCAACGATGGGGACGACCATCGGACGAGCATGATGAAGGACGATCATCAAGAGGTGAAGGACGATCACCTAGCAGGGGACGGCTGCTCTCAAGGTTTATCATGACATAGGACGAATGTCAGATAGAAAAGAAAATTTGTTTTGCTGGCGATCTACTGGGGAATAGTAAACACGGACGAGTGTTTATATCCAGGAAATAAAAGGTATAAGTGTTTTGACGTTGTGTATAGATTAAAGATGCGGACGAGCATCCTTACGACTACGATACAGACGAGTATCGGGTAGAAACAAATACTGACACGTGTTCAGAGATGATGATACGGACGAGTATCAACTAGTTAACAAGGAACACGGACGAGTGTTGATTCTGAGGGGACTCCTCTGGGGAAAAGTAGACACAGACGAGTGTCTAAATTCAAGAAGACAAGAGTGTTTGACACAGTGTATGGGTTAAAGATGCGGACGAGCATCCTTAAGACTATGATACGGACGAGTATCATGTAGAAACAAACACTTGACGCATATTCTGAGATGATGGTACGGACGAGTACCAACGGGTTAACAAAGAACACGAACGAGTGTCGAATCTGCGGGGATATAAATGGTGTATACAAGATACGGACGAGTATCTGTATAAGTAAGATAAGTATGAGTAGTGTATAGATGAGTGTTCAACTTGCTGGGGAAGGTGACACGGACGGGTGTCAAGAGATATATATACAAATCTGTGAGTGCAAAGGGGACACTTTTGGCTTTCTGCTGGGGATATGACACGGACGGGTGCCACAAAGAGTATATACTGATGTTTGTGGGTGTAAGGCAACTGCTTTAGCTCTTTGCTGGGGAATCTGGGGAGCATTCCGTATATTGTTGATGGGTTGTTAATATTCACAAGTGTTTGATTCAGACCACGACTTATGATTATGCAACATGTTTGATTTTTGCCGTAATGCTCCGTATTAGACGGAATGCTACGCTTTGTGGGGTGATTATGATGCGAATGCTATGATTACGCAAAAGATACCGATCCGGGATTCGGATCCTGTTGTTGTGAAGATCTCTGGTCGATCTGCTTGAAGTGAATATCCCAGCTGGGGATGGGATCATTGGTAGATCTGACATATGGGACTCTGCTTGGGGATATAGGTCACTGATAGACCTATCCTTGTAATGAGGGACCCAGCTGGGGTTTGTAGAAGCTTTCTTCACTCTGTTGTGAGATCTTCAGGCGTTGCTCTTCTGGATAGAGGCTGAAGCTCTGTGGGGATATGGTTCCCTGGTCTTACACCTGACTGTGGAGGAGTAATAAAAGGTAACTCGGCTGGGGAGAAATAACAAGTGGCAACTCAACAGGGGAGAAAGCACTTTGGGTGCTAAGACTGAGTGAGTGTTGATTTGCCAGCTTGCTGGGATGAAGCTTTCATGCTCCATGTCGTGCTTTGGATACCTGCAATCCTGCAAAGATAGAAGCGTACAAGTAATCCCGAGGTATCCCTTACCGGATTCCATCATAGGAGTTCAGACACCCCCCGGGAATAAGTATATTTCCTGTAAGCACGCATTCTTTAGAAAGGAAACATCTGTGTTTATGCAATCAGTATCTCTAAAGACATCAGACATTTTGCAAATGAAAATAAAATGTACGAGACGAGACATGACTGAAAATCTGATTTTATTAATTCATGTGCCCTGAATTGGCAAGATACAGTCAAAGAAACAAATCTCCTAAAATGAGGAAATTGTTATAAATTGAGAAACAAAAGATGTTGGAAATGTTGATGACGCTTCAAGGAGCTTCCCTTTCGCTATGACCCGTATGACTTTTGACGTTCTTCTCGTCTTGCTTTCTGAAGAAGGCTGATTCCGAACGGAACTTGATTCTTTCGAAGCTTACCAAGTTGTAAGTGATACAGACGAATTCAGAATGCAGTTGTTCGCTTATTCCCTTATTTTGCATGGATCGCCCTTTCCGGTTTTCAATCCATCGGGATACCCATTTTTGCCTGAGTTGTCCAATGCGGCTTTTCAACTCAGCGGGTGTACATTTTTTATTTACTTCCCTTATTTTTTCCCAAGTCTTTTATTCTGTTTTTGACTTGCCGGGATGCCCTATTTTTGCCTGGACTTACATTCTGTTTTTATGTCCAGCGGGTCATTTTTATGCGAAGTATTTTTTAACTGCATCTGAATTCACAGGGGACGGGAAATCTTCACCATCCATGGTGCTGAGCATCAGTGCTCCACCGGAGAAAACTTTCTTTACTACGAATGGTCCTTCATAGTTCGGAGTCCACTTGCCCCTGTGGTCTGTATGAGGAGGGAGGATCCTTTTCAGCACAAGATCTCCTACTTGGTACTCTCGGTGCCTGACTTTTTGATCGAAGGCTTTCTTCATTCTTTTCTGATACAACTGCCCATGACAGATTGCAGCCAACCTTTTCTCTTCAATCAGACTCAGTTGTTCGTATCGGGATCAGACCCACTCTGCTTCGTTTAGCCTAACATCCATCAGTTCCCGTAAGGAGGGTAATTCAACTTCAACAGGTAGGACTGCTTCCATACCATATACAAGCTGATACGGTGTTGCCCCAGTGGATGTTCTGATTGACGTGCGGTACCCATACAAGGCAAACGGTAGCATTTCATGCCAGTCTTTGTAGGTGACTACCATCTTCTGCACAATCTTCTTGATATTCTTGTTAGCTGCCTCAACAGCGGCGTTCATCTTTGGCCTGTAAGGAGAAGAATTGTGGTGTTGGATCTTGAAGTCCCGGCATAGCTCTGCCATCATTTTGTTGTTTAGATTGGAACCATTATCAGTAATGATTCGCTCGGGAACTCCGTATCGACAGATGATATCTCTCTTCAGAAATCTGGCTACCACTTGCCTTGTAACATTTGCATAGGAAGCTGCTTCGACCCACTTGGTGAAATAGTCAATGGCAACCAGGATGAATCTGTGGCCGTTTGAAGCAGTCGGTTCAATCTTACCAATCATATCAATGCCCCACATGGCAAAGGGCCAGGGTGAGGACATCACATTCAGAGGATTTGGAGGCACATGCACCTTATCCGCATAAATCTGGCATTTATGGCATTTTCGGGCATAAGCACAACAGTCTGCGTCCATTGTGATCCAGTAATAACCTGATCTTAGAAATTTCTTGGCCATGGCATGCCCTCCTGCATGAGTACCAAATGATCCTTCGTGCACTTCGTGCATCAACAAGTCTGCTTCTGTCCTATCAACGCATCTGAGGAGTACCATATCAAAGTTTCTCTTGTACAGGGAACCATCAGTATTCAGAAAGAAACTACCAGCAAGCCTTCTCAAAGTCTTCTTATCATTGGAAGATGCCCCAGGTGGGTATGTTTGATCCTCCAAGAAGCACTTAATGTCATGGAACCAAGGCTTATCATCTTTGACAACATCTGCTGCGAATACATATGCTGGTCTGTCAAGTCTGGATACTGAAATTTGAGGTACAAAGTTGGCAGCTTGAACTTTGATCATAGATGAAATGGTAGCCAGAGCATCTGCAAACTGATTCTCGTCCCGAGGGATATACTCAAGCTTGACTGTTGTAAAGAAAGTTAATAACCTCCTTGTATAATCCCTGTAAGGTATCAGATGATCCTGATGGGTGTACCATTTGCCGTTGGTTTGATTAACTACCAGAGCTGAATCTCCGAATACAGTCAATGTCTTGATCCTGAGGTCAATGGCTTCCTCAAGACCCATAATGCAAGCTTCGTATTCAGCTTCGTTGTTAGTGCAGTTAAAGGTGAGTTTTGCCGAGAAAGGCATGTGAACTCCCTTGGGTGTAATGAGTACTGCACCAACACCACGACCATTCATATTAACAGCCCCATCAAACATCATAGTCCATTCTTCTTCCGGGTCAGGCCCTTCAGTGTGAATAGGCTCTTCATGATCTTTTGCTTTTATGAACATGATGTCTTCATCAGGGAAGTCAAATCTCATAGGCTGGTAATCATCAATGGGTTGCTCAGCAAGATAATCAGACAATACACTGCCTTTGATGGCTTTCTGAGATGTGTACTGGATGTCATATTCTGTGAGGATCATTTGCCATCTTGCAACCTGTCCGGTAAGAGCTGGCTTCTCGAAAATGTACTTAACTGGATCCATCTTTGATATCAATAAAGTAGTGTGGGTCAACATATACTGTCTCAGTCGGCGAGCAGCCCACGCTAAAGTACAGCAAGTTTTCTCGAGCAATGAATAACGTTGTTCACAGTCGGTAAACTTTTTGCTCAGGTAGTATATTGCATACTCTTTTCGACCAGACTCGTCATGCTGGCCCAGCACACACCCCATTGACTCTTCTAATACTGTCAAGTACATTATCAGAGGTCTTCCTTCACATGGAGGCATAAGGATTGGAGGCTCTTGTAAGTACTCCTTGATCTTGTCAAAAGCCTTCTGGCAGTCTTCGTTCCACCTGACCGTTTGTTCTTTTCTTAGCAGTTTGAACAAAGGTTCACAGGTTGCAGTAAGGTGAGATATGAACCGTGAAATGTAGTTCAATCTACCTAGAAACCCCCGAACTTCTTTTTCTGACTTCGGTGCAGGCATCTCTTGAATGGCTTTGACTTTATCAGGGTCAACTTCAATCCCTTTCTCGCTCACAATAAAACCCAGCAGCTTACCAGATCGCACCCCGAATGTGCACTTGTTGGGGTTCAGCTTCAGTTGGTATTTCCTCAGACGCTTGAATAACTTCAGCAGATTTACCAGGTGGTCTTCTTCCGTGAGGGACTTGGCGATCATGTCATCCACATAACACTCGATTTCTTTATGGATCATATCGTGGAATAATGTTACCATAGCCCGTTGATATGTTGCACCTGCATTCTTCAGTCCGAATGGCATCACCTTGTAACAGAACGTGCCCCAGGGTGTGATGAAGGTTGTCTTCTCCATGTCTTCAGGTGACATCTTGATCTGATTGTATCCTGAAAATCCGTCCATGAAGGAGAATACCGAGAACTGAGCCGTATTATCCACCAATACATCAATGTGAGGTAATGGGAAGTCATCTTTCGGGCTGGCTCTGTTCAGATCCCGGTAGTCAACACACATTCTCACTTTGCCGTCTTTCTTAGGCACAGGTACAATATTAGCAACCCACGGCGGATAGCTAGTCACAGCAAGGAATCCGGCGTCCCACTGCTTTTGCACCTCTTCCTTTATCTTCATTGCCATGTCTGGGCGAGTACGGCGCATCTTCTGTTTTACTGGCGGGCAGTCTTCTCTTAAAGGCAGCTTTTGCATAACAATGTCGGTGTCCAACCCTGGCATATCCTGGTAAGACCAAGCAAACACATCCACATATTCCTGAAGCAGGTCAATCAGTTGTCTCTTCACTGAATCTTGTAAGCAGGCCCCGATTTTAACTTCTTTCACATCTTCATTTGTACCGAGATTAATCGTTTCGACCTCCTCCTGATGAGGAGTGATAACCTTTTCCTCTTGTCTCAACAACCTAGCTAGCTCTTCAGGAAGCTCATACTCTTCTTCAACCCCTTCATCAGCTTGATTGATTGGATTGTCAAAGTCATACGAAGTCATAGCCGTGATGTTGTCGGTGCGGTCTGGAAAGCACTCTCTACAAAGGTTCAGTTTGTTCATTTTAGTGATTGATTTTAATCTTGTTTAGAAAAGTGAAGTAAAGTTGTCATTTTGAAAACATTGCCATTTATTTTTGTACAAAAAGAAAAATGAAAAAAAAACAGTGAGCGGACAAGAAAAAGACTCATTTGCAAAAGATGTCTGATTATCATTGATTGATCTGTTTGCACAAAATTACAGATGGCCCGATTACAAAATGAGTCTTGTCATCTTGGGCAAGATGCAAGACTTGATGCATGCTTAAAATATACAGGAAATAATAATTACTCTGCAGGAGTAACCCTTATAATTTCCTGGGAAGACCAGTTTGAGATACGGCTCCCCGGGATCCTTGGACGTATCTAGCTCTCCAGGTTGCGCTCATCTTCCGACTCATCTTCCAAATTGTTTACTGCATCTGGGGTGAGCATCCCCCCACTGACGAAATTGGGCTTCTTAGCAGCCTCTGCTTGATCTTGTTGAGTTGGTTTGTAACCCAACCCAAATCTATCCTCCTTCTTTTCTACAGGCAACAACTTGCCCCAGCCTTGGGAAGTCCCTTCTTCAACAACCTTCCGGGCTTGCTGATAAGATGTCATTGAGGTTCCGGGTACAACGGATGCTTCGTTTATGTTCAAGGCCTCAAACCCTTGACTCATAGTTTCGTGGATCTCCCCATCCATCTCAATGTATTTGTATGTAGCCAGATGGCTAACAAAGATATCTTCCTCTCCACAAATAGTAACGACTTGGCCCTCCCACTCAAATTTTAACTTCTGGTGAAGGGTGGAGGTCACGGCGCCAGCGGCGTGTATCCATGGTCTACCCAATAGACAGCTGTAGGCAGGCTGTATATCCATCACGAAGAAGGTCGTTTTGAAAATCTGTGGGCCGATCGTTATAGGCAACTCAATTTCTCCCAGAACTGATCTCTTAGAACCGTCAAAGGCTCTTACTACCAAGTTACTGGGGCGTAATGCCAATCCTTCATACTCCAGCTTCACAAGGGCTTTTTTTGGTAAGACATTGAGGGATGAACCTGTGTCCACCAGTACATGGGAAAGAACTGCACCCTTACACTCCAGGGTAATGTACAAAGCCTTGTTGTGATTGCGGCCTTCCGTTGTCAAATCAGTGTTGGTAAATCCTAGTCCATGACTAGCGTTAACATTTCCAACTACAACTTCCAACTGATTGACGGTAATCTCCTCTGGCACATAAGCTGCGTGCAAGACTTTTAATAGTGCGTTCCGATGAGCCTCGGAGCACATTAGCAATGATAAAATGGAGATCTTGGAAGGTGTCTGGTGAAGCTGGTCCACTATCCTGTAATCACTTTTCTTGATGATTCTCATGAATTCATCAACCTCTTGATCAAAAGGGGTTTTCAAAGCTTCTTTAACAACTTGTTCTTCTTGCACCATGCTCTTCCCTTTTTCCTTGGCAGCAGCTTTTGCTTCAGCAATGGGTCTTGGAATTTGTGGGGCAAAAAGACGTCCGCTTCGAGTGAAGCCTCCGCCTCCCCCCACATTGTCTACTTGTGGTGAAGAAGTTGATGATTCAAAAGTGATTTTCCGCCCCTCGCAGTATAGATCTGAGCCGTAATGCCAAGGGATGGCATTACTGCTTTCATATGGAACGGGCCCAGGTACCGTGATGGTAACCGGGCTGACTGCAGCAGAGGAGGGTGTTGCAATAGTATGTGGATCATAGTAGATAGTAACTGGTGATATGGCAGGAGACGCCACTGTTTGCTGTTGAAAATTGTTGTTCGGAGGAATACTTGACGAATCATAATAGATGGTGACTGCTGAGATATTTGCTGGTGTTGTAGGAGAAGATTCTGAATAGAGGGGTGATGACGTTGTAGAAGTAATGTTTGTTGATAGGTGGCTTATTGAAGTGATATTTGAAGCATTTGTTGATGAAACTGAAGAATTGTTTGGAATAATTGTTGTTGCAGTTGTAGGAGACTCTGGAACTGTTGTCGGAGAGATTGCTGGATTTGAAGGTATTGATGTTGTGATTTGAAGTAGACCATTCTGGATAAGACTGTCTATGCCGTTTCTCAAATTATCACACCCATTTACCGAAATGTTGCAATAACCGCACCCGAGCTCACACCCAGGGAAAATATGGCATTCAAGGAGTTGAGCTTTAATCTCTACCAGGGGTGTCCGGATCTGCCCAACATTGGTTATCAAGAAAGACGGCATATCTTCCTCAATAGCATTAATTCTGGGCCCTCCATGGTTGGGCATAGGGTTCTTGTTGACATTTGGTGGTGGTGCAAAGTTTAGAGCTTTAGAATCTACCAGGTCTTGCACCTTCATCTGTAAAGCTCTGCACTTTTCTGTACTATGGCCAGGTGCATTGGAGTGAAAAGCACATCTGGCATTGGCGTCATAATTCCTTGGCAAACTGGAAGGATCTGGTGGTGCCAACGTCCTTAACTCAACCAGGTTGAGCTTCAGGAGCTGTGGCAGTAAAGCGGCATAAGGCATAGGGATTGGATCAATCACCCTATTGGCCTGAGACGGTCTCTGTTGAAATGGTCTTTGCTGACTGTTGTTGTTGTTGTAATTTCTCTGAGGAGGATACTGAGTTTGTTGCTGGTAATGGGGTTGTTGCTGTGGTTGATATGCTGGTTGCTGAGGGAGTGGGGAGGAAATGGTGACTGCTGCCACTGACCTATGAACATATTGTGGTCTGCCCCTGCTGGCCTGAATAGCATTAGTCTCACCGGTTCTTCTTGGACCTGCAAAAGGTTTTCTGGGGTTGCTGGACGAGCTCGCACCATTGTCAGAAATTTTGCCCATCTTTAATAGGCTCTCAATTCTTTCCCCAGCTATGACTACATCAGCGAAGCTAGTGGAAGAAAAGGCAGCTAGCCTGTCAATGTACGTTCCTTGGAGGGTGTTCATAAACATATCAGCCATCTCCCTTTCTGACATGGGTGGTTGGACAGCAACAGCAAGCTGTCTCCACCTCTGGGCGTACTCTCGGAAGCTTTCCCTGGATGATTGAGACATTCCCATCAGGAGGGTCCTGTTGGGAGCCATATCCAAGTTGTACTGGTATTGTCTGATAAAGGCCTCAGCCAAGTCCTTCCAGCATCTGATGGTTGCTCTAGTCAGGTGAGAGTACCATTCCCTTGAAGCTCCTGTTAAGATATCTTCAAAATAAAACATCCATAGCTTTTCATCCATGGTATATGCCTTCAGCCTCCCCAGAAAGGATTGTAAATGGGTTCGGGGACAAGAAGTTCCGTTGTACTTCTCAAAGCACGGAGGTTTAAACTTGTGGGGAATCCTGACCCCGTCCACTAAACCCATGTCCATAACATCAAATCCCAAGGAGTTTTGAGACTCCAGGGACCCTAATTTTTCAGCAATTTCATCTAGCCTTCTGTCATAGGCTTCATCCCCAGCTCCCATCACAGTGAACTGATCTTCCTGGGGGTCTTCTTGTAGTACCCTTCCTGTAGTAGCATTCCCTTGCACATTAGCGGGGATGTTGATCTCTGGATGAAGGTGAGGCCCATACACTGGAGGGTTAACATGAGGCTGAACCCTCTCATTATTGCTTGTCCCCCCAGTCCCTAGATGGGGTTCCTCCTGGGTCTGCCTTTCTACTAGTGCTCTTAATCTCTCTTGGCTCTGAGCCAATCCATTCATCACCTCCATAAACTGGGTCATCTGATTTCTCATCTCCAGTCTCTCGTTGGCCATTTGAGTCCTGACCTCTGTAAGGTCCTGCTGTACTTGGTCCATTTGTATACCCGGAAGGTTGTTGCGGGTAGGATATCTGTGTGGACGGTTGAGTGGGAACACCCGACGCCGAGCAATAGTTCCTGAACCACAACAGAGTTAGTAACAAAAACAAAACAAAACCTACAAAACAAAACAAAAGGTTAGTATGCAATGCAATATGCTTATTTGTTTCAAAGGTATCCGGCTTGGCATTTGGTTTTGACCTTTCCAGACCCCGAGGAAGATGGTGTTTGATGTTGCTTGAGAACTCAGATAGAACAAACTAATAAATATATTACAAAAAGTGAATGATACATAGTTTGTTTTTTACAATACAAGCCCCTGAGGGGTCAACATACAACATAAAAGGGAAAAGTACAATGAAATGAAAGCAACAACAAGCAAAAGTCAGACACCAAGACCAAACTCATCCTCCTGGACTTCCTTCAGAAGTGCTTCAGTCACAGGGTCAGCTGGATGCTCTGTGAGGTTCATGATAAGAAGATTCCTGGTAGCAACAGCTGCAGTTAGCTTCTTGTGTCGACTCTGGTCCTTTGACCTCTTCACACCAGCTCTAATCTTCAACTCTGAGATCTCTCTCTGGGCTGCTAGCAAGGCTTCCTGTTGCTCCTTGGCACTAGCCTCCAACTGCTCAATCTTGTCCTGAGTCCTCTTATCCTCCTGAGTACGAGCTTCGGTGATCCTGACCCACCTAGCTTGACTCTCTTTCAGGTACAAATCAGTCCTGGCCTTCTGGAACTGAGCCTCCTTGCAGGCATTTTTCAAGATCTGCTCTCCAGCCCTTGACTTCTTAATGTAGTCCTCTGACTTCTCAATCCTAGCTAGATGCTCCACCCTTAGCTTTTCCAACCTTTCAATGTCCAGCCGACCATCACTCCTCTCCCAGAGGGTCTTCTGTAGAGCCTGAGTCAGATTCTCATTTCTCTCTTTCAGTTTCTCAAACTCCTCTAAGCTGACAGTAGCTGGAGGTGGTGCTGTGGATGGCCCAGGTGCATCCTCAATAGTGAAGGGCATTCCAGAAATTTGAGCCCTGGCATGAGACCACTCATAGTACTGAGCTGAGGCCACATTGTTGCATCTCCCCAGAATGGCCATTCCCTTGGTCTAGACATTGTCCCAAGCCCAGGATGCTTGCCTGACAATAGCTAGATTAGGCTTGATCTCACAATAAAGGGTCTCAGCTAGATCTTGTACTCTAGGAGGGTGGACCAATGCATAGCCCAGTTGTCTTTTGAATAACAGAGGGTTGTAGTTGATGCAACCCTTCACTCCTATCAGGGGTACATTGGGGAACTGCCCACAACTAGTAATGATGTCCTTGCCCTTGGTGCTCTGAGTGCACCACCTGATGTCAGCTGAGGTTAGAGCAATGAGTCTTCTAGCCCAATTATTTTGCTGGTGAGGATTCAAGAATGCATCAGTCTTGGGAAAGTGCTTGAGCAGCCAGGTATGGAATAGGGGAGCACAGCATCTCACCAATCTTCCTCTTTGCTTTTCATTCCTTTGGTGAACAGAGTAGTAGAAATCTCCCAGTAAGGTGGGTACTGGGTTCCTCAGGATGAAAAGATGGATTGCATTCTTGCTAATAAACTTAGGCTCATCTCCAAATAATATAACCCCATATATGCTTAGGGCTAATAATGCACAGATTGCCTTCCATTCCCCTAGGGAAGCCTTCAGAATAGCCTGAGAGGTCAAGAAATCCAAGTGTAGACTAGAGATTCCAGCCTTTGCTGTCATGTTTTGTCCAATCAGAACTGGTTCTAGATGCAATGCCTTTGCCACCTCTTCATTACTAGGAAAAGCCATCTCAGGGTTGAAGGGGACTCCTCCTCTGATAGGTACACCAATCAGTGATGAATACTCTTCCAACAAGGGTCCCAACTGAAAATCCTGGAAGGTGAAGCACCTCAGAGGGGGATCATAGAACTGCAGGCAAGTATGAATCAAGCTTCTTTGGGAAGGGTCCAAATCCATAACCACATCAAGGATGCCTCCATAATGTTCTCTGAATAGTGGTATATGGTCTGGAGTAATCATGGCCTGGACCTTCCTGATGCCAGCTAGCTCAGGCTCAAAGAAATGATAGGATATGTTGCTCTTCTTGGGTGCTATGTTGCTGAAGAAAAGCTGAAACAAATGCTGATGATGACGACTGGTACTAGAAGATGGGCCACTGACAGGATGAGACTGGTGATGCAGGTGACTGAAGCAGGTGGCTGATGAAGAATAGCTAAAGCAGATACTGGTGGAGATAGGTCTATGCAGATGAAGGGGTCAAAATCAAACCAAAATGTAACAATGGATACCCTGAAAAACAAATAAACACATGTTAAATGATGCAATGATGATGTATGCAAATGATATGCAAAGGGTTTGTGATCAAGCTGGATCTGATTAACTGCCTTGATATAGGTCCATGTATGTCTAAGAAGTCCAGATGGAGGTTCATAAGTCCAGTAACCAAGGTGGGGGACTCAAATAAAGAGTCACATGTCCAGGGTTAAATCACAAGAACTGTCCAAAGTGGAGTACTCTTAATCAAAACAAAGTAACAGGGTATGTTGAGGCCAATGGTACCTGCAAACCTGTAAACAGCCCAACCCCCTCACAGGTGATGTTCTAAAACAAGGATCCTCAGACTTGGATCAGTTATGAGAAGTGTAAACACTTCTAACCCGGAGGTACAGTGTTTACAATAACCATAAAAGATCCTCCCCTAATTCACCTCAGTTTCTGAAGGTCATAGTAAAGGTCATTCAGACTTAGCAGGCTTCCCAGATAGCCCTAGCACTACAGGAAATCCGTAGCACATAGTTCTCAAGAAGAAACCCATATCTGAACCGTGTTTCATATTCCCGCACCAGACCGAAATGGAATGGGAAAGAACATGAACCACTCTAGCCTAGGTGTCACTCAGGTCCCAGGTATAGGACCTCAACTCTCAGTTGAACCCCACCCACCAAAACAAAACCAGATCCAGCCAGATACAGTATGACAGTATGATATATGTAAAGCTATAAAGAAAGCAATAAACAAAATTGTACATAAAGCAATAACATAAATACATAAACAAAAATAGCACATAACACCCCAGTAAACACAAATCAAACAAGCGCTAGGAGGAACCCACAAAAAGAACCAGAAGCCCTGGTTACAGTATAAGGGTCCCCAGCAGAGTCGCCAAGCTGTCGCTCCCGATAAATGGGAATGACCCAGATAAAGGTACAGACGCGAACGGTCGGCGAGAGGGGGTGTGAGAACACACAGGAGTGAACTCACAGGGAATGAAAAGAGTCGCCAGCTAGGCATTTTTATCCCGAAGGAAAGGTAATGCTGCATAGACCTAGAAAGATATGGATAAGACGGTTGCGAACTAGAGAGACTGAGAAAGGGGGTTGGTTACAACCTGGGAAGGTATTAGCACCCAGATTGTCCGTCGTACTCGACGGGATCCACGCTTAAAAGATTTGTGTATTAAAGGGGTAGTGTCAGTGCAAATTGTGTATCAAAAGAGCTGGAAAAGGATGTACAGGTGTCAGTGTAAGAGAAGTGAAGTGTAATATGTATAGTGTCAGTGTGAGAACAAGAATGAAGTGCTCAAGACTATGAGGCTCAGAGAATGATGCTGGAAGGAGGGGGAATATACAGAGACTTTTGCTCGATAACTGTTAAGTTATGCCTACGTATCCTCTCGTGCAATGAGGAAGTCAGAACACCGTAGTTCGACCCAAAGAGACTGAAAGTTGATTTGACTTGTGAACTGCTTACTTGTCTATGCTCAAGTGTATGACCTGTCTGGCTCAGGTGCAAACTGTCTTGCATTAGACGGAAGAAGCGAGTTCTCGTTTGTGAGTGAAGATGATGAGAAAAGAATCCCGAAGGAGATGATTATTGTTTGTTTTTGAGTTTTCAATCTTTTATTGCTTTTGAGATTTGTCATAGGAAAATGAGCTTAAGCCTAAACCAATGGGTTAGTAAACTCATCACATCCTCCCTCTGATTAGGGGTAATGAGAATACCTCAAGTGTGAAGTCAGCATCTCACACTTAATCACCATGATGTAGGATTAAGATCACTAACCTACTTGTGATTATTTAGATGTTTTTGTTGTTTTTGTTTAGTGTTAAGTAATGAGATTAAGCCATAATCAGGGATTAAACAGACTCATTACACCATCCTAATAGAAGGATAATAGATGAGAATGTTTAAGCTGAGGAAGACTCCTCAACTTAATCCATGATTAGGGATTAACCTCATGACAAAACAAAGCCTTTATTAGATGGATTTTAGTTAATGGTATGATGGAGAAGTGAGTTTTATGATTTGTAAGACAACTTGAGGGGGACTTGTCCATTAACACTAGGGTTAGTCCTTCTTAACCAATTAAGGAAGAATTAGAACCCTAATGCAAGGCCCAAGTTACAAGCTTGATGTCTTGATGATTATTAAGTGAATTGATTAAAGGATTTAAACACATTAAGGGTTTAACACTTAGGATTAAAGTTATACACTCCATCCTAATAGAAGGATGCAGGCATAAGCTTAATCACAATGCCTTAAAGCCTTTAGGGTTTAGTCCCTGATTATGAGATGAGAAGAGAAGACTCAATGATGACACAAAGGTAAAAGCTAAATGGGGGACTAATCAAAACCCTAATTATTGTCATGCTTGGTTGTTCCTAGGGTTTGTGAGGTTTACAAGAGAAATCTTCAGAGGAACCACCAGGAAGCAGATGAAAGGAGCCAGGAGAAGCAAAGTAACTTGCTTCACTTAAGAAGACAAGTCACTTGAGGCAAGAAGGTAAGAAGAAAAAGAAAGAGCAAGCTCAATCTCAAACACAAGTCAAAATGCAGCAATGATGCATAAGAGAGATGAAAAGAATTTGTGAGAAGTGAAGGCAAATTCACTTCTCAAAGTTACTTACCACCTGAAAAGTTAATGAAAGAAATGCAATGCAATGCAAAATGAGATGGAATGACATGATGCAAACCAAAACCAGAAGCACAAGTATGATGTTAATGATGCTATGAGATGATGCAAACATGAGACAAGGCATGAGGATGATCATATGAACAAATGGATGCAAGAGAAGCATGCTTAGAACCATGATCATACATGAAAAGTTATGAAATGCAAATGACATACAACATGGCAAATGAAAGATACAATGATCAAACATGCTTCTAATATGTCTTAAGATGTCTAATGAATCAAATGGATGCATAAAATGTCATAGCAAGTCATGGTATGCAAGCAAATGCAAGATGAATGCATAAGAAAGCCCAAATTAGGGTTTATGATCAATGTACCAAACAAAAACCAAAACCAGAAGCAAACATCAAGATAAAAAATCGAAAATGCAACCAAGGGAACCCTAAACCTATACAAACTCACTGCCCAAAGGAGGGGTTCTAACTCTTAACCTAATGAGGGTTATGAATTTCTCAAGAATGCTAGGGTTTTGAGGTACCTTGTCAAGAAAAATGTCAAACAAATTGAAAATGCCAAATCAAATCATGCCAATTTAATCCTATGAACTACATGATATGCAAGACACAATGCAAAAAGAATCAAAGTCCAACCCTCAATGGTTAGGCAGAAATGAATTTTGGAAGTTTGGGACAAAATATTGCCTTGAAATGATTTTAATTCCATGAAAAATTATCAAAAGTCATCAAGATCAAAAAAGAAATTTGGTTTGAGGGTTGGACAATGTTTCTAAATGATTTTAGAAGTTTCATGAATTTTTTGGTGATTTTTAAATACCTAAAAGTATTTTTAATTAATTAATTCTCATTAATTAATTAAAAATAAACTTTTAAATGATTTAAAAATAATTTTTAATGCAAAAAATAAAAATAAAAATGTTTTTGGTTTCTGAAAATTAATAAATGTTTGTATAAAAATTTTCAGAATTTTTAAATGATTTTTACTATTTTAAATAAAATGTAGAAAACAAATGAATTAAAATGCAAAATAAAATGAATTAAATGAAAAGTATGCTGATCCAATGGCCAGGATTTAAATTTGGCACGCGGGAATTGACTGGCGCGCGTTTGAATGGCTGGGATTCACTCTAAAATTTGAATTTAATTAATCCTGATTAATTACACAAATGACTGGATTAGGGTTTAATGGAAGATCTGGTGCGTTCATTCACGCGGGAGTCAACCCCAGTCAACCTATCCTACGCTCCTTATTCAAACTGAGCCCTAATCCTCATTAATGCACTAATCACTTTCAGGTGGCCGGAGAAGACTTCCGGTCGTCTTCTCCGGCAGGACCCTCACCTGAAAGTTGCTAAAATCCTCAAAACTCCATGAAAATGAAAACTAATCACCCAGAAATCATCCCCATTCGAAACTAAATCAAAACCCCTAAACAAAAATCATTTTTCATTCATCAATCATGCGAATCGAAGCCAAACATGTTTAGGTCAAAAAAGTTTCAGAACATGATTAAATGCTTATTTCTCAACCATTTCAAAAAGTAAAAGCATCATAGTGATCAGCAAAGCATGAGGAACAATTTAGAAACTTAAAAATTCATTTATGGAAAAAAAGTTCTTGATATACCTGAGCTTTGAGCTTTCTCAGTTTGCAACTTTCAGACCTTCTCTCTTTGTGCAAACCACTCCTCTTAGGCCCCTGATGAAGTCTTGATGCTTAGAAAAAGTTTGTGGTGGCTGGTTTATGAGATGGCTGAGGTTCTGCTCAAAGTGGGGTGGAAATCGTATCTTTGATTCAGGGGGTTTTAGGCAATGGTGAGGGGTGCTTTGTGATCAGTGAAGCATATGGAGAGTGTTTGTGAAGTTGGTTTATGTGTTTGAAGCTTGTGCAATCAGTTTCGAAGGCTTTTGCAATTTGGAGCAAGAAGTGATAACTATGGCTTGGATCCCTTTCAGCTTGCAATGTGTGGTGTGTTATGCTGGCTTTGGTCCATGTATCAAAAGGGGATAGGTCAGAAAGTTGTTGGTGGCCTATGGTGATTGGTATGGGTCTTTGGCCAAAATGTCAACTTGATGTGTACTTGAGGTATGGGCAATGGTACAACTAGATTTTTGGCATGCTTGGGATCAGCTTGAATCAAGGAATGTTGTGAAAAAAGTTTAGAGGCAATGCAGCAAGTGGTTTGTAACTTATGATGAGTTTTGCAAGTTGGTTCAAGTTTGGTTCCTTTGAGATTTCTTGAGTTTCAAGGCATGAAATGAGATGATTCTTGGGCCAATTCTGATTTTTAGGTCTTGGTACATGCTTGTATGAAGATTAGAAGTGTATTTGATAGCTCAATTTGCCTTGGCAAGTGAATTTGCAACTTTGCCTCTTTGGTAGAAAACTTCAAATTTTGTGATTTTTGCCAACTTTGACAAGCCATAACTTTTGATCCAAAATGAATTAGGTCATGTTCTTGTACTTTTTGAAAAGGGAATGATCCATTCTACAACTTTCATGACCAAAGTTTTTCCATTTGAAGCATTTTTGAATCAAAAAGTAAAGGTTGAAAAAGTTTCCTAAAATGGCAATTTCATTAAAAGTCAAACTTTCCCAAAAAGTCAATTTTGCAAAAGACTTGAAATTCTTCAATTTTGTGAACTTCCAACATCTTCCATGATCAAATAAAGATCATACACAATCAAAATGATGAATAACACCCTTTGGTTGGGTCATTGGGGGCCTCAGATGCCCTGATTTTACACTGACTTGCCTGAAAAGTCAACTCTTGATCAGATGACTTCCCCATGGAATTTCTTCATGAAAATTGATATGCATACTCCCTATACCATATAGAGACCAATAGAAACAAGAATGACCAAAAAATTTGGAGTTATGGCCTCTGAAACCAAAACCCTAATTCTTGGTCATCTGTGCAGTCAAACCTGGCTCTGCTTCCATGCCATTCTCAGTTCTTGTGATTCTTTGACATTTTTGACTTTGAGAGATCATAATATGATGCTTGAACATACATGGACCCCTTTGAAGTGATTGATGACCTTTGGAGTGACTCAAGAGGCTCTTGGATTGCTCAGATCACAAACCCTATATGCAGATGACTTTGAATCTATGCAATGAACCAAAAATGTGGTATGAGATGCTGTGATTGGATTAATGCATATGAAATGATCACAAGCCATAGTGTGAATGGGTGAGGGAAAATTTGGGGTGTTTACATGTGTTTATAAAATGATTCAATTTCAATGAATTATAACTTTAGAATAGTTTCTTAGAATTTTAGCACCACTAAAGCTCAATTAGACACCAATTATAACAAAACCTAACCATACATAATAAACTACTACTAATTGAATAAACTATAAACTACACTAAGAAATAAAAACCTAAGCATGCAGTATCCTAAGAAAATTAAATGCAAAAGTGATATATATATATATATATATATATATATATATATATATATATATATATATATATATATATATATATATATATATATATATATATATATATATATATATATATATATATATATATATATATATATATATATATATATATAGGGAGAGAGATATATTACACCGGGATATATAGTGGTTTGACGCCCGTACTCGCTTTGCCTATTCCACTTTTCAATGGTTTTCCATTGGAACATGTTGTGTTCCTTTTTATGTTTATAAATATTGCAAGAGTTCATAAAAACACTAATCCACAATAATGCTGAGAAAAATAAATATTCTATCAGGATCTTGACTTGTATATAGCGTAACGTCAAACTCTTAGGTGTAATCTTTACTTGATTCACGCTTCTTGAATCTTCCAACTTCACCAATATACTCCAAGCCTTAATTTGTAGCAATCTACCTTTGATCCTATTGATTCCTTGAGCAATGCAATATCTGAAGATTTGATAAGAACTCCACCTTTCCCGTAGTCTTCCACACAATCATTGCCAATGTAATAAGGAGAGAAAATCCTCATTCTTTTCACAAGAATTTGTTAGTACTGATGACAAAAACCTCAATCTTGCAAGATACATGAAAATATCAAACAAATATTTAAGAACAATTATTTTCAAGATGACGTCTCCCTCAATCAATAACAAACTCTTTTGATCAAGATCTGAAATCAAACTAGGGGTTGAAGATGCAAGAATTTCGTTGCAAGATTTTTTTGAACTTTCAAAATAAGAAAGTTTTAATTTCACAAAATCACTATGCAAAAAACATTGTAAAGTCTTATATGTAAAATAATGACAAAAGGATTTTATATGTGCTTGATATTTAGCACAACAATGAATGTAGAAAGTTAGTTAAATTCAAATCAATAACATTTCATGTTTTGATTCAAATCAGCAAATGAAAGGGAATAAGAAAGCAAAAGGATTTTGACCCATTTCTCATATGATTCGAATTCAGATCAAAGTCTAATTTGAGTTAAAATCTCATGATTCGAATCATGTGTAAATATTGATTCAAATCAATTTAAATAGAGCCAAAAGAGAAATCCAGAAAAACGGTCTGATTCAAATAAGGTGAAAAGTCTGATTCGAATCAATGAATCTGAGGTGACCCAAATCAGTTTGATTCTAATTAAGTGTAAAGTCTGATTTGAATCATAAATGTTGTTTGATTCCAATCAAGTTAAAAGTCTGTGTCAAATCAAAGTGCTTAAAAATTCCTGGTTTGCCTCTGTTCGATTTGATTCGAGTTAAGATATGTTCAATATTCAAATCATGCATACAAACAATTTATCGAACACTTGGAGTGAAATAAATATTTTTTGGAAGTTTAATTCATTTTGTTGATGTTAAAAGCCAATCACGATCAAAATGATTATGATTATGTCAACAACAACACTTTTAAAAGAATCACAAACAATTTCTAATCAACGATTAAACGGTAACACATTCGATAAATTACGTAAACGATAATAAAAGCAATGAAAAGATAAAAGAGAGAGAGTGAGAGACCCGAATTTGTTTAGGAAGATCTCCAATCAACCTCACTATGGGTACGTCTGCCTTCAATTCCAAATAGAATTGAGATATTGCAATAAACCTATTTCTTTGCAAAATGTTTATACAACTGATGAAGAACACATACCCCAAAAACCCTATTGTCTTGTGTTGATTCTTCCACCTCCAAACCCTTGATCAAAGCTTGATCCAGTGACCAACAATGCAACTCCAATTCACCGATTGTACCAAGTCCGCCAATATTGAAGCCCAAGATTCCTGAACAGAATTCGCCGTCTCGCATTGCTCCCTTTCAAGGATCCCACCTTGTCCTAAGGCTTTCACTCGAACAAATCTATGTTGACGTGATCTTGTCCAAAACCTTAAAATCAATTCCCAATCTTGAAGGAAAACTCCACCTTGGTTTTCTTATTTGAAACCCACAAAGTTATCAACCCAATATTCTCTGTTACACCAAACCTAATTGAACGTTATCAACCCTAATCTAGATGGTCACCCAATCGAAAAATAATTAAATGTACTTCAATTGTGTGTATGCATAAAAGAAATGTTGAAGACGATGAGAAATGTTTGTGATCATGTTTCGTTAGTTTTTTTTTACTTAAAGATAAACTCTTAAAAAGAATTAGATGCATGTACATGTATTTATATGTGTGTGTGAAAGGAAGGGTAAAAGGAATGCAATGAGTTGGAGAGATGATTGAAAGATATGCGATACACCATGCATATGCCGATTTGTAAAAGCAATAAGTAGGCCTGAAAAGGTTATTAGGCCGACCTGTGAAGGCAATAGGCCGGTCTGCCAAGGTTAATTACTCAGCCTATAATGCAACCTGAAATGCAGCTTGTGGACAAAACCCATAAGCTTCAATACTGCTCCATATAAGCCGGCCTGAAGATTATATAGGTCGACCTGTACTGTAAGATACTTTCGTATAGGTAGGCCTGTACAACTTGAACGGTCAAAAACATGTTTTCTAATGCATTTTTTATGTTGACTCCAATCAAACTCATTTGAATGCTTCCTAATACTAAGATGCACATTTATAATGGGAAGATACCGTCCAATATACATAATTTTACATTTATCCTTGTTTTGACATTACTCAAAATACCAAGGTGCTTTCTCACAACTTGAAAGTTTAGTTGTTTATATTTATTTAAAAATATTGATTTAATTAACCAAAAAAGACAAAGAAACCTAATTTTTTTTATAATTGTAATCGCTAGGGTTTACAATCCTATGCCTACGTATCATCAAATTTGAAGAATCAGAGTTTCGTAGTTCGTATCCCTTATTTTGTTGGTTGGTTGCTTTCATCCCTTGGAAATAGTCCTCACACAACGAGGGTGGAGGAAGATTTAATTTCCAAAAAATGCCTCAATACTCAATACACAAGGGTAGAGGACTTAAATTTTAGGCGAGTTGAGTGTATTTTATCCCTTTATCTCTGATTGTTTAATTTTCAAAATTTTAATTAATTTAATTATAAAAAATAATATAATATTATAATCATATTATATATCCCTTATCGATAGTCTTATACTTATACTCTTGGATTCTAAGAGTTTTATCTTCAAATTTTTATCCCAATTTTATTCCTAATTATCCCTTGTTATTCCAATATCCCTAATATTTGTAAATCACACAAACTATTAATTTATTTAACACATTAATTAACATTTGTAAATTAACCCATACTATATTATCAAAAGGTCATGTATCCCTTATCTCCACATCCCCTAATTATTTAATTACCCTAGTAAACAAATCCCTAAATATCTAATCATTCAAGTTAAATAAATTAAAAACCCTAAATTTATAAATTATGAAAATAAATAAATAAAATAGAACCCAAACTTATTGATTATAAACCCAAATTTTTATAGAAATGATAATAAATCCTCATTTATATAAAAATAAATAAACCTATATTTATATGAAAGTAAAATAAACCCAAAATTATTAACACACATTTTTAATAAATAAAATATAGTAAACCCCCAAAATTGTAAATTAAGCGCACATTTATTCAAATATAGAATTATAATAATCCATATTTACTATAGAAAATAAATTATCATAAACCCCAAAATTATAGATTAAAAATATAATGAACCCCAAATTATGAATTAAACTCAAATTATAAATAAACCCAAATTATAAATTTCCATGAACCCAAAAGTATAAATCCATATTATAAAAATAGGTTCAATAAACATAAAATTAATTAAAATTTATTAGATAAATTATAAAAAGCCCAAAAAATATTAAATTAACCCTATTAATCCTTAAGCTTATATTAATTCCTAAATAATAATTAAATTATTTTATTATTAATCCCGAAATAAATGATTATCCCTAATCCTAATTTTAAAAAAAATTAACTAAAGATTTAATTATTAAATTAACAAAGGGGTGTATATTGTATTAAAGTAGTAATTGGACTCAATGGGTTAGGGTGTGGATAGCAAGGGCATTAATCCCATTAACCTTTGAATCCCAACGCATGCCAAAGGGTTCACGAAGAAAGTTACAAACGTTGACTCTCTCTTTGGGCATTTGACTGATCCAACGAGATCAAACAGGATCTCATGAGAAGCGTCAAATTAACATGCCTAGTCAAATTAAACTACGTGAATGGTTGCGATTGTAACTCAATTAAGAGAGCACGGTAAGTGATGAACCCTAACCCTCACGTATGAACCCTAACCCTAAATCCACACAGAAACAACCCAAATGTAGCAAAGAACCCATATCAAGCAATAACAAGTTAACAACAACAACAAAGGCTCAACAACAACAACAATATTTTAATCAAGAACGACGATGATTTGCAATATCAACAACAAAGATTTAAATAACAACAACAATAGGAGCTAAATGTTGTTACCTCTCCTACAGTGACCAGTTTAAGCTGCTTCGATCCCTTTATTCATTTGATCGATTCCTTGATTCCTTCTTTTAATCCCTTTTCCCTTTATTTGCAGGTGACTAAAATGATTTTCCTAGAGGCTTAGCTCAAAGAACTTATGGTTTAGATGTGAAACCTTAAGTGTTCAGGATTTAGAGCTTTGGTGAAGTATTTTAGAATTTTTGCACAACAATCGTTTTTAGGGTTTCGATTTTTTTTGCCCCCTCTAATTTCTGATTCTCTTATGTTATACAGGGATTGAAATTATGTTAAGGATTTAATTAGTTAAGATTTGTTTTAGGAAGATTTGATTTGATTCATTGTAATATTTGGATTTGATTTGTGTTCAAATTTGTATCTAAGTTTTTTCCCAATTGATGCAAGGCTCAATTCATGGACCTGATGTAAGGGGTCATATTAGGTCAACAAGAATTAAGAACCGTGGTGCAAATGCTTGATGATCAACGCATAAAAGTCCCAGTCGATCCTCCCACTAGGGCAACAACTAATGTCAATAACGATACTATTCCTGAAGGGCCACGAGGGCCTCCTACTCCTATTCCCATCCCTATTCAAGTTCCCAGTCTGGAAGATCATCAATATGAACAGTTCATTATGCTGAATGAGAACATGAGAATCTACGGTGGTGATGATAATCTCAAATTTTAGATGTTGGATGAAAAGGTCCGAGCCCTAGAGTTCCAGAATACTTTGGGAATCGATGTCTCCGACATGGGACTATTCCAAAAAATTGTGATCCCTCCCAAGTTTAAGGCTCCCAAATTTGACAAATACAACAAGAATTCTTGTCCTAAAATGCACCTCCAAGTGATGGAATTAGGCTCCAAGGAATTTAGCCAGCTCTTGGCTCTATCCCTTAGAGAATATGGAAATAATCTCAATCTAAAGACATCATTAATCACGCCAGGGATCTTGAAATTGTCAGTAACATCCAAAAAATGTTTTAAGTGCGAGTGAGGGTCTTCATGAGGAGATCCTGAATGTTGACCAATAGCTTGCAACATTTGAAACATCATAGATATGAATTCAAACTACGGTGCTACGTTTTCTGGTCTAACAATACCATTGCTCATATCGTTAGGATCAAAGACAACATAGTCTCTGATGTTGCGTGCTCTGTCATTGGCTATGCCAATGATGTATTGCTTATCCATGCCTGCTTCGTGCAAGGACTCTTTTGATGATGCTGATGAAGTCGATTTGTTTGTGAAATCTTCATGCACTCCTCCCTCTAACTTAGCCACATCTGATGTTGAAGCATCTCCAGATGCTAGTTGAGATCGTAAGAATCTCCTTCGTGCGTTTAGAATTCTTTCAGGTTCAAAATAACCACTGTAAATTGGTTGTGACAACCTGCACATGCAATAAAGTAAGCCTGCTGCAACATCAACTCATAACAAATGTTAAAAGCTCAAATACAATTTCTTAGACAAAATAAAAACAAAATACAATAGTTCAAAATATATTTTTGACACTTCCCTGACAACGGCCGTCGCTCCCGGGATTTTCATCCTAGTACAAACGCGAAAGTGGCACGGAAAAGGTAGAGTCGCCAGCCAGACATTTTTATCCCGAATGAATGGGAAAGGTAATGCTGTACAAACCAAAGAGAAAAAGGAAATGACAAGGTCCTGCAAACAGAAGAAATGGATTCGGGAGTCGGTTACAACCTAGGAAGGTATTAGCACCCCAGATCGTCCGCCGTACCCGATGGGATCCATGCTTGCTTGTTTATTTCAAAGGGTGAGAAATAAAACAACTGCTGAATAAAAAGAAACTGTTACTGGAACTGGAATGAGAGAGCGAACTGGAAAAAAGAGAATGAAAAGAAAGGGGAAAAATGTAGGGAAAATAAAAAGTGTGCTCGAATGGGCCCTACCCCACTGCCTACGTACCTCATCGGGAAAATGAGGATCAGAGTCGACGTAGTTCGCCTAACTAAGGAGGGAACTTTGTTTGTTATTTTTATGAATTTGAACTACTTAGGCATATGCTTAGGTGTTGCAGGCTCGTCTAGTACGAGTGTGTTACCGTCTTGTAAATAGACAAGTCGTAGGAAGTTCACGTTATGAGTGAAGGTGATGAGAAAATAATTCCCGCAGGGAAAGGCGTGTGTTGTTTGTTAGTTTTCTTTTAAAAGAAGTGTTTTGCTTTTGTTATTTGTGAGACATCCTCATGCTAAGACTTGTTCATCATGATAGATGCCTTACACCTCGCCCCGAAATGGGATGTGTACAAGTACCCCATGGCAAAGTCTCCTGACGCACGAGAAAGCTCGACCTTGATTAGGTGTTTTGTTTTGTTTTGAGATGAGAGAGAGGGACTAAAGTTGACAAATGACAAAAACTAGGGGAACTAAGACTCACCTTAAGTTGTTTATTCATGGGAGATCCTATGGTTTTTGAAGTTTTCTAATCCTAATAAAGAAGAAGAAAAGAAGAGGAAACTAGAGAGAAACTTACTTACCTCAAGAAGTTAAGTTGTTTCTAAAGAGGGATTGACATGAAGTTGTACAAGACAAAGCCTAAAGGGCTAAGACAATCACAATGTGAAATCATAAAGAAGATAAGGAAGAAGTTATATAAACAAATCTTACCTCATCCTCCCTACAAAACAAAGGTTAGTTTTTCAATGTATATTGAAATATAACACAAGGCAAATTCACCACTAATGCTCAAACTAGCTAAGGAAAGGTACTAAGGGTTTCCTCAAGATAAGTTCTAAAAGTAAATGGTCTTAAATTATAAAAGGCTTCTAAAGTCAGTAGCTAAACCACATTAAAGTTTTCTAATATTATAAGATCAAACACTAACAAACTATGTCCTAATGAGGTGCTAAACCCTAAAGAAAGTCAAGGTGAAGTTAGATGGAGAAGTTTGAATGAAAGTGCAAGGTAAACTTGTATCAAACTATGGGTGAATTCGAAAATCAGAACCTAAAATCACTTATAAGTGTCTTAAAAATTAAATGAAAGTGTGACCAAATATATTAAAGTATAAGAGATTGAATGGAGAAGTAATGAGAAGAAAGGAACAAATGACATTCATAAGGAAACAAATGACTTGTAACAAAAGTCAAACATGAAAAAACAAATGTGAACTTCCCATAAAAAATCCATAGGCTATATGATATGGTAAGGTGAATATTAGAAGAAAAATTAACCATAAAATAACAAGCATGAAGTGTTTTAGGGTTATGGGACAAAGAAGTTTGAATTAGAAGTTCTTATGTACAAAAGATTACCAAATGAAGTAAACAGACTTATGAATTGGTAAAATTATGTGACAATGGATAGGGACATACTATGAGATGTATAAGAAGTGTATAACATGGATACAAGGCTCACAAAGTCAATTTATAAGTATCAAAATGAAAGAAGAAGGTGAATTAGGTCAAATAAGTACACATGAACAAAGTGAAACTTAAGAACCAAGCAACCCAAAAAATTTCTAAGGAGGGACCTTTAATTGGACATAAATTATATGTAAACATGTAAGGGACCCCTAAGGACTCAAGTGAAGAACTTCTAAGGAATGGCATAAATGCCTTATCCAAAATGAGATTGGAAGGATGAGAAAAGAATGCTTAAAATGTGACTTGAGAAATAAGGTACCAAATAAATGGTTATGGACATGAAAAAAATATGAAAAATGGTATCCAAGGTCAAAAACCAGGGACAAACAAACCTGTAAAAGGTCTCACAAAAAATAACATTTAAAATCAATCAAATGAATGTGAAAAGTGGATTATGGCATTCATGGATTATGTTCAAAGGAAAGACTCAAAAGTGGACCAAAAATGACCTAAAAATCATGAGAAAAATATTTTTGGGAACCTCAATGTGTCCTCTGGATAGGAAAAAAAGAAAGAGGTCAAGACTATTTTTGGTTTAGGAGAAATAAAATGGATAACGACAAATGGTCAAAAAATAAGGAAATTCCAAAAGAAATTAAAATAAGTATTAATTATGGATCACAAAATAAAAGAAAATGAAATTAAAAATTTGGAAAATTTTGTAAATTGGTGAAAATGAAACATGAATTATTTGGGGATTTTTATGGACCATTTTGTATTTTTAGAAATTAGAAATGAAATGAGAAATAAAATGGAAAATAAAAAGAAAAGAAATTGGAGGAGGAGGTGTAATCAGTAACTGACACCAGTTGAAAAACCATCGGGCCTACGCAAGGAGAGGTGCGATTATTAATTGGAAAAGCCCAATCCAAGGCTACACTGATCACAAACTTCTGGTGGATTTCAGTCAAAACATTGACTCCATCTGGACCTTTGGACTCATCCAATGCACACAACATGATCAAACAAAACAAATCAAGTGGATCTGAAGAGGGACACATGGAATTAAGGTGGAACTCAAACACATAAAACCACTCAGGCACACCTAAAATTCACATGAACATCACATGTTCATTTAAATGCTGGCACGCTCAGGGAAGTTGGATCAGTTTCATCCTAAGGCTAGGACTTAATCTCACAAACAAATTGGGGCAACTGTTCCAGTCACCGGAGACGACCTCCGATCATCTTCTCCGGTGACATTCTGTTAGGTCAAAATCTTAACCTCCATTATAATGAAAACTAAGACCACCAAAATGTTCATTAGGCTATGCACAACAAGAATCCAGGCTCAAACTTCACTAATCATGCATATATTTCTCAAGTCGAAGCAAACAAAATCCAACCTAAAATCTGAATCTAAGAACCTAAGGTGCATATCATCTAGCCAGAGCACCACAAGCTTCTATTAAGCTTCATACATCACAAAACAATAAAAAACAAGCCAAATCGGGCCAAGAAAAGTTGAAGTGAAACCTGAAATTGCAGAACTTCAATTGTTGAAGAAAACCATAGGTGAGGATCCAAAGCTTGATGTAATGTGCTCTTGATCTTTAATTGTGTGAAATAAACACTCCGCAATGCTTAAATTCTTGATGAATTGCTGAAAATTCAGAAGTGCAATCACACTTGTTCTTGAAGATTCAGATGAATTGAGCCATGGAGAGTGAGCAAAAATCGAAGATGATGATGGATGGATGAATATGGAAGTGTGATTGATGAAGAATGGTGCAATCTGAAGCAAAATGCAAAATGTAATCTTCCCAAAATCAGAGAATTCAGAGCATTGGTGTGTGATTTTCAGAGTGATTTCAAGCAAATGATGATGGTCCTACAATTCAGTTAGAGGAGAGTCTTATATATGTGAGGTTATAAGTTAACTAATTCTAGTTAACAGTTAGAACTAGAGTTAGAATTAACTTGAGGGTGAATGAAGTAAGTGAGGGTGGATTGAACAATGGCAATGTGAAACTGAATTTGCTTGCCTCGAATGTGATCCCATGTGATGATGTTCATGTTAGTTATGATGAGGTTGAGTGGAGTGTAGTGAGTATGATCAATGCTGCAGCTTAATGTAATGCAATGCTTCTCATGCTTGGATTTTCAAGAGGTGCGTGGCAATTGGCATGATTATGAAGTCATGTGATAATGTGCACTCTTTAAGTGATGAAGCCTTGTGATCAACATGATAACTAATGCATTCAAGCTTGGCTGAGCTGAATTGAAAAATTATATCATTGCCTTAGATAATAAGTAACTAGATTGCATATGTTGATATTCAATGGTGTAAAGATTCATGCTCAAGTTATTAAAACATGACATTCTTGTGGTCAATTTGAAGAGCATGCATCATAGAACATGATTGATGTTCACACCAATATGAAACAATGTCTCTAAGTCATTCAAACTAATCATTGAACTTCATGTCACAAAACTTCATATTTGGCCTGCAGAGAATTGGCTTGTCTAGGGAAACTTGATTATGACTTGATCAAGGTTAACATCACACTTTGAGCTTTCATAACTCCATAACCATTGATCATACGAGAAATCTTCAAACATGAAAGTTGTAGAGGAGACAACAATGAACAACTTTGATGTTTGAAAAAAATTCATTTGAGGCCCTTTTGATGGAGTAATTTGACCATACATGTTGCACATCACATGTTTGACAAAATTCCTTGCCTGACACGCGCATGGAGCTTATCATGACTTGGTTTTTGCCCTAGTTTGGTCAAACTTTGAATGATCATAACTTTCTCAATTTTAATCCCATTAATATGATCCACCTATGGATTTGAAGCTTAGGATACCCTCTTTCAAACAGTCCAAGTGGAATTTTTGTTTTCCTTTTAAATTGGGAGAAGGCCTCTCTTGAACATGGATGCAAAATGGCCCAAACTTGCTATTTTAAGAAACCCTAATTTCCCAAAAATGGCAAGTCTTGATTTTCTTGATTTTTGATGATTCATCCATCATTTCTTGATCAAATTTTGGCCAATGACTCCTTGTAACATTATGTCGCTCCCCGGATTTTCATCCCGGTGCAAACACGAATCGTCGGCGTTGTTGGAGGTTGAGGTTGAATAGAGTCGCCAGCTAGGCATTTTTATCCCAAAGGAAAGGTAATATTGCATAAACCTGGAAAGATATGGATAAGACGGTTGCAAATCAAAGAGACTGAGTAAGGGGGTAGGTTACGACCTGGGAAGGCATTAGTACCCAGATCGTCCGTCGTACTCGACGTGATCCACGCTTACTTGATTGTGTTTAAAAGGGGATAATGTATGTGATAAACTGTGCCTAAAAAGCTAGGAGGAAAAGGATGTACAAAGTGTTAGTGCAAAAGAAAGTGAATGCTCAAAACTGAGGCTGGGGAAAAGAGAACCTGGGAGGAGGAGAGGGGGAAGACAAAGAGAATTTTGTTCGATAACTGTTAAGTTATGCCTACGTATCCTCTCGTGCAATGAGGAAGTCAGAACACCGTAGTTCAACTCAAATAGACTTAGATGATTTTGTTGTGAACTGCTTGCTTGTCTATGCTCAAGTGTATGACTCGTCTGGCTCGAGTGCTAATTGTCTTGCATTAGACAGAAGAAGCGAGTTCGCGATTTCAGAGTGAATGTGATGAGAAAAGAATCTCGGAGGAGAAGTATATTGTTTGTTTTTGTGTTTTCAGTTTTTTATTGTTTTTGATGTTTTGCATAGGATAATGAGCTTAAGCCTTAATCAAGGGTTTGCAAATTCATTATATCACCCCTGATTAGGGATAATGAGTCTACTTAAGTATGAGATGAAAATCTCAGCTTAATTACCCTAATGATGCAGGATTAAGATCATTAACCTACTTGTGATTATTAAGTATTTTGGATTTTTGTTTGGTGTTAAGTAATGAGTTTAATCTCTAATCAGGGATTAGTGAACTCATTACATCATCCTAAGAGAAGGATAATAAATGAGAACACTTAAGATGAGGAAGACTCCTCAACTTAATCCATGGTTAGGGATTAAAATCATTATATAACAAGCCTTTATTAAAGTTGATTTTAATTAAAGGTGGGATTAAGAAATGGATTTTATGTTTGTAAGACTAAACCTGAGGGGGACTTATCCAATGAACACTAGGTTTAGTCCCTCTGAACCAACAGGCAGAGATGTAACTCTAATATAAAGCCCAAGTTACAAGATTTAGTCTTAATGATTATTAGGTATTTTGATTAGGAGGTGTAAACAACTTAAAGGTTTAACACTAGGTATTAAAGTTATACACTCCATCCTAAGATAAGGATACAGGTATAACCCTAATACAGAGCCCCAAAACTTTAACTGTTTAGCCTTTGATTATGAGATGAGAAGCAGAGACTCAAGGAGACTCAAAGGTAAAAAAACTAGGGGAAACTATGTACAACACTAAAGTTATCATGCTTGGATATTCCTATGGTTTGCGAGGCTTAAGAAAAGATCTTCAGGTGGCCACCAAGGAAGAAGAAGTAGATGAAAAGAGAAGAGGAAGGAGAATAGGTTACTTACTTCCTGAAGAAGTTAAGTAACCTAAGAGAAAGAAAGGGAGAAAGAGAGCATAAGTGAGTCAAACTCACTTCAAAGAGAAATAAAGATGCAAATGGAGAGATAAGAAGAGATTGGATGTGGAGGCAAATCCACATCCTAAACAACTTACCTGAAGCCCCTGAAATGGTTAGTATGAATGCATAAGATATGAAACAAAAGGAAATAAGGCAAATGAAGATGCAATGATCAAGAACAGAAGTGCAAACACAATGAAAATGTGCTATGAAATTATGAAAAGACATGTACAATGTTTATGTATGATCATACAAGAGATGATATGCAAAGGAAAGCAAGTTAGAAGCTTGAAATCACATGAATATACATAAGAAGGAATGAATGCAAAACACATCCAATGGATGCAACAATGATCAACCAATGTTCACACATGTCCTAAGGTGTCTATGATGACATACAAATGCATGAAATGTCATGACAAGCTCACATGATGAAGGTATGCAAAGATGAATACAAATGAACATGGCAAATTAGGGTTTTAAGAAAGTATGAGATGCATATGATCAAAACAGAAGCAAAACACATGATAAAATTTTTAAAATTCAACCAAGTGAACCCTAAACACACATAAGATCACTCCCCAAAGATGGAGGTCAAAAGCTATACCCAAGTCAAGTTATGGTTTTTCTAAGTTAGGCTAGGGTTTTGGGTACTTCTTCATGAAAAATGCCAAACAAATAGAAAATGCAATGCAAAAATATTAGTTAAATGCCTTAGATACTATATTCAAAGTATGAAAGAATGCAAAAAGAACCATACACAAACTCATCTTGGTTGATAAGAAATGAATTTTTGAAGTTAGGGTTAGAAAAATAAGAAATTTGGAAACCCTAATTCATGGTTAATTGTCAAAACATGGTCAAACCCTAAAAGAAATTTGTAAAATGAGTTTGTAAATTGTTCTAAATATGTAAGAATGCTTCATTATTATTTTTTTGTGATTTTTAAATACCTAAAAGTATTTTTAATAAATTAAAATGAATGAATTAATTAAATAATACTATTAAATGATTTAAAAATAGATTTTTAATGCAAAAATAAAAAATGAAAATGTTTTTGATTTCTGAAAATTATTTAAAGTGAAAATGCAAAAGATTGAAATTTTATAAAATGTTTTGCTATTTTAAATAAATAAAGAAAACAAATGCAAAATAAATAAAAAGAAAATGAAAAGTAATTGGAATGAGAGGCCCAGATTGCATGAGAGATGGATCAAGGGTCAGGATTGATAGTCAGCTTGACTTGAGGTAACCAGATCCTAAGGCCTAGATTCAAATTTGTGATTCGCACGTGATCCAATGGCTAAGGTTCATCCTGAGTTAATTAATTATAATTAAGTTAATTAATTAAAATTAGGGTTAAGTGATTTATCTGGACCATTCATACACTAATTAAAAACAGATCCTAAGGCTGATATTCAAACTGGAAACCCTAATCACCATTAACCCTAATTATTTTCAGGTGACCGGAGATAAGCTCCGGTCATCTTCTTCGGCCATCCCCAAACCCCAACTTCACCTACAAGCCACTAAAACGCATCTAACCTGCCCAGAATTGATCCCCAAACATCATAGAACATGAATCAATCAACAAACAACATTTAAACTTCATGAATCAAGCAAATCGAAGCAAACATTTTTTGAGGTCAAACTTTCAGAACAACATGAAATGCTTGTTTCTCAACCATTTTCAATTTTAAACACAACAGGATGATCAGTGCAACACATAGAATCAATTTATAACAAGAAAAAGAGTTTCTGGAAAATTTGTTCTTGATGGATACCTGAACTGAAGTTCTTCAAACTGGAGCTTTCAGGGCATCCCTCTTGTTCAAATCAACTCCTCTGGTCCCCCTTGTGCTAATGACAAGCTTGAATGGAGTTTATAATGGCTGTTTTTAGAGGTTCAGTTCTGGTTCAACATAAATCGTGTTTCTAGTTTAGGGTGTTTCAGGCTACGGTGATGGGTGGGAAATGTTCCTTAGGTCATGTGGAGTTGATTGGTGAAAGAAAATGTGAAGTTTGATGGCTGTGTAATGAGATTCTAAGAGATGAAGTTTTGAGGGATTTTTTGCAATCTGAGTGTGTGTGTTCTTTCAGGGCTTGATGTGCGTTGTTTTATGAATCTTAGGGTTTCTATAAACAATTGCCATAGGTCAGAGGAGTTGTTGTGGCACTGTGGGATTAATATGGTTTGAAATGCAAGAAAGTCAAAAATTGTGTACTTGAGGTATGGGCCATGGTAAAGGCGATTTTCTGGCTGGATTGTGTTCAGCTGAGTTCAAGGATGACTCTTGGATCAATTGTGGTGAACTGTATGGCTTGGATCACAAGTTTGAAATGGTTTTGCATTTTGGCAACTTTGTGAATTTTGTGAAAATTGGCCATGAAACTTGTGAAGCAAGGCATGAATTTTGGTCTCGAGATGTTTCTCATCAATGTTATGCAATGTAGAAATGAATTATAGGCCATTAGAATGCTTAGAAGTCCATTTTTCAAAATTCCCCATTTGACATGAACTTGAAAATTATGTGATTTTTTCCAACTTTGATCCATCATAACTTGAGTTCTAGGATGAATCAAGAGGAGTTCTTGTACTTTTTGAAAATGGGAAGATCAAATCTACAACTTTCGTGTTTGAAGAAAATTCATTTGGAACCTTTTTTATCAAGAAAGAGGAGGTTGAAGATCTTTCCCAAAATGGAAAGTTTTCATTACAAGTCATGCCCAAAAATAGAAAGTTTTCAAATGGCTCAAAATTGTTCAATATTGTGAACTTCCAAGAATTACTAATATCAAATAAAGATCATAAGACCTCAAATTGTTGATGATGACCCTTTGGAACCCTTGTTGGTGGCCTCAGATGCCCTGATTCTGACTTTTCTTGCACAACAAGTTACCATTTGATCAGATGACTTCCACAAGGAATTTTTGCTTAAAATTTGATACACATGCTCCTTATATCATATATAGACCAATAGAATCAAGAATGACCAAACGTTTTGGGTATAAGGGCCTCAAACCCAAAACCCTAATTTCTAGGTCATCTGTGTAGGAGCTCCTAGCATGTCTAGACATCTCTGCAATCCCTTGTGATTTATTGACTTCAAAGAAACCTTGGAGGCATAATATAATCATAGAACACTCATGGAACCTCTTGGCATGCTTCATGGCCTTTGAGATTGCTCAGAACACTTCTTGGGTTCATCTGATCACAAACCCTATCTATGCAGCTATGCAATGAGTTGCTAAAGGAAAAATATGCAATGTGAGATGTGATGATATGCTATGCAGTATGAAGGTTCACAAGCCAAGGTGTGAGAAAAAAGAGAGGGAAAATTTGGGGTGTTTACACCTTAATTTCATGATTTTGATCTCAAAAAGTCAAGAGTTGACATTTTTTCTCTGCACAATTAACTTTTCCCCAATTTCTTGATTTTCAATTAACTGACCAATTGAAGACCTTCTGAAATGGTTCAATGGATGATTTTTCAACCCTAGGTACTTGCAATAATGTGGAAAACATTGAAATCAAGTTTGAACCAAAATTTCCTTGAGAAGCTCCATTTATCAGAAACCCTAATTTCAACCCCCTTTGTTAGGAGGTGTTGCACTGCTTGAATTCTTTGATTAATCCACCTCTTTCTAAGACTAGGGGAATCATTTGAGATCTTGTGGGATGTTAAGAGCCATTTGAAAATTGTTGTGAATCCATATGACCCTTCTATTGCTTTTGTATGATCACCGATTTCACCAGTCATTGACCACATACACTATGCCTCTAGCTATGAGTGTTGTGCTTCAAATCTCTATGCCAAGATGTAAGAGTATGTATGAAATATGATATGATAAATACCATGAAATGAGAGGTAAGATTTTGGGGTGTTACATCTTCCCCTATTCAATCAACTGTAGGCCTGAATGGATGATAGCAACGCTTTTAGACGTTCAAGGTATGGAGGGATTGATTACCCGAATAAACCGGAAAATTTGCACTCCGTGGGAAATAAAATAGGTTAGGAAGAATACCATTCTTGGATGACACTCACAAAAGATCTTCGGATCTAAAACGAAACCATCCTCAAATGGAAACATAATGGTATACGACCTCTGTCGATAACCAGAAACACAAAGACCGACCTTAGACAGACTTTGCAAAAGAGACATACTGACCTCAATCAATATACTCCAAATGGTCTACCATCCTCGAATGATAGCCACACAACAAGACCAACCTCAGAAGAGCTTAGAATGCCATCCTCGAATGACAAATCACAAAAGATCCTCAGATTTAACACGAAACCATCCTTGAATGGAAATGTAATGGTATACCGGCCTCAGTCGATAACCAGAAAATAAAGACTGACCTCAGACAAACTTTGCAAAAGAGACATACTGACCTCAATCAATAGACTCCAAGTGGTATACCATCCTCGAATGATAGCCACACAACAAGACCAATCTCAGAAGGACTTGGAGAAGAGAATGCCATCCTCGAATGACTTCTCACAAAAGATACTCAGATCTAACACAAAAGCATCCTCAAATGGAAATACAATGGTGTACCAGCCTCGTTAGATAACTAGAAACACAAAGACTGACCTCAGACAGACTTTGCAAAAGAGACATACTGACCTCAATCAATAGACTCAAAATTGTCTACCATCCTCGAATGATAGCCACACAACAAGACCAATCTCAGAAGGACTTGAAGAAGAGAATGCCATCCTCGAATGACATCTCACAAAAGATACTCAGATCTAACACAAAAGCATCCTCAAATGGAAATACAATGGTGTACCAGCCTCGTTAGATAACTAGAAACACAAAGACTGACCTCAGACAGACTTTGCAAAAGAGACATACTGACCTCAATCAATAGACTCAAAATTGTCTACCATCCTCGAATGATAGCCACACAACAAGACCAACCTCAGAAGGACTTGAAGAAGGGAATTCCATACTCGAATGATAACTCACAAAAGATCCTCAGATCTAACACGAAACCATCTTCAAATGGAAATGCAGGAGAAAACCATCCTTAGATGATAACCCCAAAATACGAAACCGACCTCAGGCAGAATTGAAAAATTACGAGCTCATCGTACCTAGATGATAACTCGAAGATACAAGGCCATTCTACTTAAATGGAATCGAAGGAAATGCGACCATCGTACTGAGATAGAATCAACAAGAATGAGATCATCATACTTAGATGAAACTCAACTGTAGGCAATAAGTACTGACTGGAAAGAGTAACAGTGCTGAGGAATGGACTTAGCGTTCTCCGTGGATATACTTCAGTCTGATTGAAGAAACAATGTTTCGGGATTTTGTGCAAGATACCAAAATTGGCGTATGCTTTGTATGCATATGTTTGAATTTTTCCATGGCGTAAAGCTCCATAATGATGGAAATGCTACGCTTTTTGAGGATGCAAATGTAATGATGATTGCTAAATGAAAATGCAAAGGGCTCTCCTGATGAGGAGATAACAGATATCCCTAGCAGCTTCACTGGGGAAGAGATGATCACTGCATTAATGTAATGAATCCCTGTGGGGAAGAGCAACTCTACGGGGGATAATGTTAATGATACACTGGATCTGAACTGCCACCATTGCCAAAAATAAATTGGACTTTGAAATTTGAGAACTATGATCCTGTTGGGGAAGATCTTGATTTGGGAGGTACGCCACTCGTAGAACTCTGTTGGGGAAATAATAATCTTCCGACTCGGATGGGGAAAAGGATTTGTTAATACTCTGCTGAGGAAGAATCTACTGGGGAGCTTCTCAGACATGAAACCCTCTATTGGGGAAGAGACAACAATTAAGATTGGACTTTTATTCTACAACTTCACTGTGGAAAACTGCGAACAAATCTATGCAACCATCAGGCTTCTCCCTATCTTCACCTATGCCAGGGAATCACAAATATTTATGTACTGCTAGAGATAAGAAGACTCTGGTGGGGAATAATTTCGCTGAAGGGAAAACCTCTGCTTGGGGAGAAGATCAGCCTTCTGTTACTTCGCTGGGGAAGATTTCAATTTCTGACTCTTCTGGGGATGATGGAAAACATCAAAGAGAATACTTCTTGCTAAAGATAAAAGTTCTAATCGTTTCCCGCTGGGAATAAGAGGTAATAAGCGTCTCATGTTGGGGATGAAAGATACATCATTTCATGCTGGGGATGAGATATGGTGATACCCTTCAGCTCGAGAGGTACCAAACCTCTTCTTGCTACTCTGCTGGAGAAGAAGTGGTCTGATGAGACCTGATGAGGAATCATGCTCAATGATCTGCTGAGAAAAAAATTCCTGATGCCTTGTACTAGCAATGACTTTTTCCAGCATCCGTACCTGCGTGTTAGTGAACACAACTGATAGTGCCTGCAAAAGAGAGAGTTAGTTTGGACTACGTGCCCCAGGTTCATGGTATGAATCACCATCCCTGTTACTCCACAAATCAGAGTCATGTCAAGTGTTTTTACTCTTATGCATGTATTACAAAGCATCCATGTATTCACAATGTAATATTTATCACAATTTGTTGGACGTTTTTGCAATCAACCAATGGTAGATGAAAAACAAAAACACATGAAAGAAAATTTGAATGAAATTACACTTTTATTGATTAAAAAGAATGGCCATGAATAGGCATTACACCAAGAGACAATCCCTAGGAAGAGGAAATTGCACAAAAGGAAAATAAACTATCCTAATGGCAATGTGAAAAATGAATGTCATTAAGTTCCCATCCTACTATGACCCGTATAACCTCTAGACTCTTCGCATGATTCACTTTTGAGGAAGATGATTGGACTGAATCTTAACCCTCAGATTATCCTTGATTGTAGATGACGAATCACGAATCTCGCAGATCGCAGTTGTTCGTTTCAATCCCTCTTTTGCGTGGATCGCCCTTTCGAGTTTTCAATCCACCGGGATACCCTTTTTTTCTTGAGTTGTCCGATGTGGCTTTTTAACTCAGCGGGTGTACATTTTTACATTTATTTCCCTAACTTTTTCCCGAGCCTTTTATTCTGTTTTTGGCTTGCCGGGATGCCCTTTTTTTCCTGGACTTTTATTCTGTTTTTTTTCCTGCGGGTCTCTTTATACAAAGTATTTTTGAACTACGTCTGTGTTGACAAGGGATGAGAAGTCTTCGCCATCCATGATTGTTAACTTTAAGGCTCCGCCCGAGAAAACATTCTTAACCACAAATGGACCTTCATAGTTAGGTGTCCACTTGCCTCTGTGATCTGTTAGAGGAGGAAGGATCCTTTTCAGCACTAAGTCGCCGAGTATGTATCATTGAGGCTGCACCTTTTGGTCAAATGCCCGCTTCATTCTTCTTTGATACAACTGTCTATGGCATACAACTGCTAATCATTTCTCTTCAATGAGGCTTAATTGATTGAATTTGGATTGAAGCCATTCAACTTCATCAAACTTAACATCCATCATAATCCTCAGAGAAGGAATATTGACTTCAACCGGTAGGACTGCCTCCATACCATACACAAGCGAGAATGGGGCTGTCCCTGTTGAGGTGCGCACAAATGTTCGGTACCCATGCAGTGCAAATGGTAACATCTCATGCCAATATTTATATGTCACCACCATCTTTTGCACCATCTTCTTGATGTTTTTGTTGGCCGCCTCGACGTCGCCATTCATCTTCGGGAGGTATGGAGATGAGTTGTGGTGTTCGATCTTGAAATCCCAACATAGATCTGTCATCATCTTGTTATTGATATTAGAATCATTATCAGTAATGATTCTTTCGGGTATTCTATATCGACAAATGATATCCCTCTTTATGAATCGAGCTACCACTTGTTTAGTGACATTAGCATAGGATGCCGCTTCTACCCACTTGGTGAAGTAATCAATGGCAACCAGGATGAAACGATGACCATTTGAAGCGGTAGGCTCGATCTTTCCGATCATATCGATGCCCTATATGGTGAAAGGCCAAGGTGAAGAAATGACACTCAACGGATTAGGAAGCACATGCACCATATTAGCATAAATTTGACATTTTTGGCACTTGCAGGAATATTTGCAGCAATCGGATTCCATGGTGATCCAATAATACCCCGACCTCAGTAGTTTCTTTATCATAACATGTCCTCCCGCATGGGTACCGAAAGTCCCTCATGAACTTATTGCATTAACACGTCTGCTTCATGCCTATCCACGCATCTGAGCAAGACCATGTCGAAGTTCCTTTTGTAAAGCACATCATCCTAATTTAAGAAGAACCCGCCTGCCAACCTCTTAAGGGTCTTCATTACTTTAATAGATGCCCCTACTGGGTACTCTTGAGATTTCAGGAATCATTTGATATCGTAGTACCATGGCTTATCATCGTTAACACCATCAACTGCAAACACATCTTCCGGCCTGTCAAGACGAGACACCTCGATCTTGTGCATATAGTTCTCTTGATGGACCTTAATCATGGAGGATAAGGTTGCTAGGGCATCAGCAAATTGATTCTCGTCCCGAGGTACATAATGCAGCTTGACCTTCATGAAGAACGTCAACAACCTCATGGTATAATCCTTGTAGGGGATCATATGTGGTTGATGGATGAGCCATTTTCTGTTAACCTGATTGATAACCAAAGCAGAATCACCGAAGATATCGAGGGTCTTAATTCGAAAATTAATCGCTTCCTCTATCCCTATTATACATGCTTCGTATCAGCCTCATTGTTGGTGCATTCAAAGGTCAACATGGCAGTGAAGGGCATGTGAACTCCTTCCATTGATATAATAACAACATCAACTCTGCTATCGTTCATGTTAACGGCCGCATCAAACATCAGAATCCATTTGGATCCGGGGTCTGGCCCCTCCTCCGGGAACGGTTCTTCACTATCTTTTGATTTGAGGATCATGATGTCTTCATCAGGGAATTCAAACTTCATTGGCTGGTAATACTCAATTGGTTATTGGGCCAGATAATCTGATAATACACTTCCCTTGATAGCTTTCTAAGAAGTATATTGGATATCGTATTCATTTAAGATCATCAGCCAACGAGTATCTTGTCTCACAGTAGGTAAATGTTTTGCTTAGGTAGTATATTTGAACAGACTTGTCATGCTGACCCATTGATCCCTTGAGCACTGTGAGGTGTCGCTCCCGGGATTTTCATCCTAGTACAAACGCGAAAGTGGCACGGAAAAGGTAGAGTCGCCAGCCATGCATTTTTATCCCAAATGAATGGGAAAGGTAATGCTGCACAAACCTGAGGAAGAAGGAAAGGACAAGGTCCTACGAACCAAAGATCTGGGTTCGGGAGTCGGTTACGACCTGGGAAGGTATTAACACCCCATATCATCCGTCATACCCGATGGGATCCACGCTTGTTTTTTTTGTTTCAAAGGGTGAGAAATAAGATGTTAGTGAATAAGAACTACTAACTGGAACTAGAATGAGAAGGGAATTGGAAAAGAGAGAATGAAAAGAAAGAATGGGGAAAATGTAGGGAAAATAAAGAATGTGCTCGAACGGGCCTTACCCCGTTGCCTACGTACCTCATCGGGAAAATGAGGATCAGAGTCGACGTAGTTCGCCTAACTAAGGTGGAAACTATTTGTTTGTATTTTTTATGGCTAGAACTGCGTATGTCTATGCTCAGGTGTTGCAGGCTCGCCTGGTACGAGTGCTTTTACCGTATTGCATGCGAGACAAGTCGTCGCAAGTTCGCATTCAGAATGAATGAGACGGGAAAGAGAAGTTCCCGCAGGAAAACCGCTTATTGTTTGTTATTTTCTTTTTAAGAGTTTTGTATGAATTTGGCACAAGGAAGTGAATTCAAACTCTTTTCCATGGAATGTATATTTGCTACTACATTCCAAGATGGAATTATAGAACAAGCACACTGATCACACTAAATTTCACCGTATTTCTGACTCCGATTTCGCATGCATTCTTAGCTTTTATTGTTATTTTGTTATGTTATTACTTTGTTTTCTTTTGTTTTCAGGTTTTTATTGTAATCGGGGCTTGAATCGAGAAAAGGAGCGAAAAAGGAGTGGAAACGGACGAAAACCTAGAAATTCAGCGTTTTGCACTTACAACACCCACCGTGGCGGGCGCCATGGGGTTAGCTATGACGTGGCCACGTCTCAAGACCACTCCACAACTGCCAATACCCACGATCCCCACTCTTTCATTCTCCATTGGCCTCATGGCGGGCGCCACAAGGCAAAATTCAGTTCCCTCCACTTTTTAGTGGAGGGGCGTCCTGGTCATTTCCCGCATTTAGTTTTCCTATAAATAGGACTTTAGTTTTTCGTTTTTCTTCATCCAAACTTATATTTCTCTAGGCATATATCAGTTTCAAAGCAGTTGCCATTCCACATCGGGGTGTTTCTGCAATCGATTGATCGAGTCTGTAATCTGTCTGTGTGATCGAGTTTTGGAGCACTCTGGAGGAAGTTAATCCTGCCGCCATTTTAATTCCAGTTCGTATTTTACTTTTCCGCATTGCTTTACTTTTATTTATTTCTCGTACTGCTTTACTTTCTTTATTATCCGCACTCGCACTTTATTTCGTTTATTTCCCGCACTCGCTTTACTTTCGTTTATTACCCGCACTTGCACTGAATTCCTTTATTTCCCGCACTCGCACTAAATTACTTTATTTCTCGCACTCGCACTAAATTCATTTACTTTCCGCACTCGCACTAAATTACTTTTATGAAAAATTATAAAAAGAATCTTTACTTTATCATGTCTAACTAATTCCATAAAGGTTAGAATGTAAGGATTGTAATTGAACCAGTAATCCGTATAATTGTTCGTGGAAACACTTAAGGGATATTTTATCTTTCAATTCAATCTAATTGTTTTTAACTATTTCAAAAACAGCCAAAAGCGCTTTGTCTAGTTCATTAGGAGTTTTTAGATTAAAAAGAAAAGAGATTTTGAAACGATTTTCGGACGCGTTAGGAAGTTTAGAGTCTGGTTCGTAAGAACCTCTTTTTGCTAAGAAGTCCAGGTTAAAATACTTTTCAACTTAGTTAAGATACTATATTTCTTAAAAATAGGTTTACTACTCTAACGCAGTATGCACCTTTTTATCCGTGACAATAGGAGGGGTTGATTAGAGAGTACAACTCAGTTCTGAATATGCGAAAGCGACAATTCCTGTTAAATTAGTTCTTTTCAAAGGAGAAAACATTGCCCATAAGTAGTTCCATTAACAAGTACTGGATTATCATTGATTACGTGAATTACATTCGAGCCTGTCTTTTATTTATTGTTTAAAATTATTATTTTATCTACCATTGCACCCTTCTTAAAACCCCTTTATTTAGTTGCCTTAGATACACACCATAACAACAGGTACGATAGATTGACACTTGGTCTCTGTGGATTCGACAATCTTTTATATTACTCTGACGTGTTCGTACACTTGCGAAAAACACGCATCAAGTTTTTGGCGCCGTTGCCGGGGACCAATTTCATCAAATTTCATTACCCTGTAGTTATACCGTTTAGACTAAGGTTGTTACACACCGGTCAATGCGAAAGACTCGCAGTGCCGGAAGTTTAGTAGACCCTCTAGCTGAACCTGAATGTTACGCTCGCGCACGTTTGTTTTTCCATAGGAATAGGAAAGCTATGGCCGAAGATCAAAACCGAAGACCTCTTAAGGACTTCGCCCAACCATCAAACGAGGAACCTAGTTCCAGTATAGTAAACCCCGCTATCCCAGCCAATAATTTTGAACTTAAACCATCCCTGCTGCAATTAGTGCAACAGAGACAATTCGCAGGTCTCGCTATTGATAACCCGAACCAACATTTAAAAAAAATTCTTCAGTTAGCAGACACCTTTAAAACCAATGGAGCTTCTCCTGAGGCGATACGCTTAAGATTATTTCCCTTTTCCCTCAGAGATAAAGCTCTATCATGGTTAGATTCCCTTCCACCCAATTCAATAACAACTTGGGATGACCTTAGAAAAGTTTTCCTTGCTAGATATTTTCCCCCAAGTAAGACCGCTCTTCTTCGAAACCTAATAACTAGATTTACTCAACACCAAGGAGAGTCGTTGTTCGAAGCCTGGGAGAGATATAAAGAACTATTAAGAGCATGCCCACATCATGGCTTAGAGAATTGGCTAATCATCCAAACCTTCTATAATGGACTTCATTATAACACTAAGATGACCATCGACGCTGCCGCTGGTGGCGCACTGATGAACAAACCTTACCCTGAAGCTAGTGCCCTTATCGAGGATATGGCCCAAAACCATCAATCATGGGGAGTAGAACGAGCGACAGTGGAAAAGAAGGAAGCCCAAGGAGGAATACATGAGCTAAGCTCTATAGAGATGATGCAGGCTAAAATGGACGTGTTGGCCCTTAGAGTCGAACATATGTGTACAACTCCGAACACTGTAGCCGTAGTTTCACCGAATTGTGAGATATGTGGAACGCAAGGACACCAATCCGCCGAATGCAATCTGTTGAATGAGACCAACACTGAGCAAGTGAACTATACCCAAGGGAACCCATTTTCAAACACATATAACCCTGGATGGAGGAATCACCCAAACTTCTCCTACAAAAATAATAACCCTATTCAAAATACCGCACCTCCGAGACAACAAGGTTACCAAGCCCCAAGAACAAATCAACCTATGCAACCTGTCCCACCAAGTCCGAGCTTCGATGAAGTTGTAAAATTTTTTATCACTGCTCAAACACAACAAAACAAAGAGTTCATGAACCAAAACGTCCATGTTAACGAACTAATTACCCAGTTAGGAACCAAGGTTGATCAAATCATTACTCATAATAAGATGCTTGAAACCCAGATCTCTCAGGTAGCGTTAAACCAAGCACCACAGACTACACCTGGAGGACAGTTCCCTGGACAACCTCAACAAAACCCGAAAGGGCAAGCTAATGCCATTACTCTACGAAGTGGAACCGCTTATAAAGAACCTTCTAACCCTAGATTAAGTGAGCCCGAAACTTCTGAGAGGAATGAGGAGAAGGAACCAGAGGAGTCTGAAACCCCGGAAAGTCAAGAAAAAGGAGAAGAACCTAAAAATAAAACCTATGTACCACCACCGCCATACAAACCACCAATTCCATACCCTCAAAGATTAAAGAAAACCCAAATCGATAATCAATATCAAAAATTCGTTAAGGTTATAGAAAAACTTCACGTAGAAATCCCCTTTACAGAAGCCATCACCCAAATACCTTCTTACGCTAAGTTTCTCAAAGACATACTTACGAATAAACGTAGACTTGAAGATCCGAAACCCGTGGAATGTAATTCTATTTCCGAAAATAGGTTAGCAAAGAAAGATAAAGATCCCGAAAATTTTTCCATTCCTTTTATTTTGGGAAATCATGTCATCGAAAAAGCTTTTCTAGACTTAGGAGCTAGTGTGAGCTTAATGCCTTTAGCAGTTTGTGAGAGATTAAACTTAGGAGAATTACAACCTACTAAGATGTCACTTCAATTAGCCGATAGATCCGTTAAATACCCTATAGGCATACTTGAAGACGTACCTGTTAGGATAGGTCAGTTGTTTATACCTACTGATTTTGTTGTCATGGACATTAAAGAAGATGACGACATACCAATCCTCCTAGGTAGACCGTTCTTATCGACTGCTGGAGCAGTAATAGATGTTAAAAAGGGAAAACTAACTTTTGAGGTAGGTGACGAGAAGATAGAATTTATATTGTCAAAATTTCTTATGGCACCTGTGATAGGAGATGTTTGTTATGCCTTAGATATCATCGAAGAATGCATTAGGGAATTAGAACAAGAAGAAGAAACTGAATCTATAAAATTGCCATCAACCCTTATTTTGGAAGATGACAATTATAAAAAACCCTACATTGATGATAACCTTCACGAATGTTTATCTCTTACCCCGGATCCTATGCCTTGCCCTATGAAACCGACCGTAAAACTTAAGGAACTGCCTAAAAACCTGAGATATGAATTTCTCGATGAGGATATGAACCGTCCAGTTATAGTCAGTGCTACCTTAAACCAAGAAGAAACCGATCAATTATTAGAAATTTTACGTAGGTACCCCTCAACCTTAGGATATAAGATCTCTGATCTAAAAGGAATAAGCCCATCCGTATGCATGCATCGGATTTTGCTTGAAGAAGATTCAAAACCTTCCAGAGAACACCAACGAAGAATAAATCCTATAATGAGTACTGTAGTTAAGACTGAAGTTCTTAAGTTACTAGAGGCAGGTATAATATATCAGATCTCGGACAGTAAATGGGTGAGTCCCGTGCATGTAGTACCTAAAAAGGGAGGCATCACGGTCGTGCAAAAAGAGAAGGGCGAACCTGTAGCAAAAAGAACCGATGGAGGTTGGCGTATGTGCATAGATTATAGAAAATTAAATAAAGCAACTAGGAAGGACCATTTCCCATTACCATTCATAGACCAAATGTTGGAGCGCCTAGCCAGACACTCTTACTTTTGTTACCTAGATGGATATTCAGGATTCTTCGAAATACCTATTCACCCCGAAGATCAAGAAAAAACTACCTTTACATGCCCAGTTGGAACTTTTGCCTATAGAAGAATGCCTTTTGGACTTTGTAATGCTCCTGCCACTTTCCAACGCTGCATGATGTCTATCTTTGCAGACTATTTAGATGGAATCATGGAAGTATTTATGGAAGATTTCTCAGTTTGTGGGTCAGATTTCAAAAATTGTCTTATCAACCTTGAGAAAATCCTGGAAAGATGTGTGGAGGTAAACCTTATGCTAAATTGGGAAAAATGTCATTTCATGGTCACCGAAGGGATTGTTTTAGGACATATAGTTTCCGAAAAAGGTATAGAGGTAGATAAAGCAAAAATAGAAGTCATAGAGAATCTAAAACCGCCGAAGACTATCAGGGAGATAAGAAGTTTTCTTGGACATGCCGGATTTTACCGACGTTTTATCAAGGATTTCTCCAAAATAACAAAGCCCTTAACTGGTCTTTTGATGAAAGATGCTGAATTCATCTTCGATGAAAAATGTACTGAAGCATTTAATCTTCTGAAGCAAGCTCTGATTTCAGCACCTATAATGAAACCCCCTGATTGGTCAGAACCATTTGAGATAATGTGTGACGCCAGTGATTATGCTGTTGGAGCCGTTCTAGGTCAGAGAAAAGATAAGAAGTTACACGTAATTTATTATACCAGTAGAACCCTAGACGCTGCACAGCTCAACTACGCAACAACCGAAAAAGAGCTCCTAGCTGTAGTTTTTGCAATAGACAAATTTAGATCTTAGCTAGTAGGAGCCAAGATTATAGTTTACACCGACCATGCTGCCATTCGTTACTTGTTAAGCAAAAAGGATGCCAAACCTAGGTTACTTCGATGGATTCTATTACTGCAAGAGTTTGATTTGGATATCCGTGATAAGAAAGGCACTGATAATGTGGTAGCTGATCACCTATCTAGGCTAGAATACCTGAAACCTGATTCAGTACCCATAAATGACGATTTTGCCTATGATAGACTGATAGCCCAACTAGAAACTGTTGAAGATGATAACCCAGACCCTCATGAGCGTTTTCATAAATCCTTAGCTATAAGCAATGTACCTTGGTATGCAGACTTTGTTAATTACCTAGTCGCTGACATCATACCCCCTGATCTAAACTACCACCGGAAGAAGAAGTTCTACAGTGATGTGAGAAACTTCTATTGGGACGAACCGTTTCTTTTCAAGAGAGGTAAAGATGGCATTTTCCGCCGTTGTGTTCCAGAAGAAGAGGTAAATAATATAATAGAGCATTGTCACTCTGCACCCTATGGTGGACATGCAAGCACATCTAAGACCTATGCCAAGATTCTTCAAGCTGGCCTATTCTGGCCTACTATGTGGCGTGATGTCCATGCTTTCATTGTAAAGTGTGACAGATGCCAACGCACAGGAAATATTTCAAGACGTAATGAAATGCCGTTAAGAAATATCCAAGAAGTAGAACTCTTCGACGTATGGGGTATAGACTTTATGGGAGCGTTCCCACCATCTTTTGGAAATCAGTACATTTTAGTAGTCGTTGACTACGTGTCTAAATGGATTGAAGCTATCGCCGCACCCACAAACGACACCATAGTAGTCATCAAATTATTCAAAAACTATATATTTCCCAGGTTTGGAACCCCCCGTTTAGTCATAAGTGATGGAGGATCACACTTCATATCGAGAATATTTGATAAACTTTTAAGCAAGTATGGAGTTAAGCATAGAGTAGCAACACCATACCACCCACAGACCAATGGACAAGTGGAAGTATCTAATAGGGAGATCAAACAAATCCTCGAGAAGACTGTCTCTATATCTAGAAAGGATTGGTCACAGAAACTTCAAGAAGCATTATGGGCCTATAGAACCGCTTTCAAAACTCCTATAGGAACAACCCCTTACCAACTGGTCTATGGAAAATCATGTCACTTACCATTTGAGTTGGAGCATAAGGCCTATTGGGCCATCAAAACTTTGAATTTGGATTACTTGACTGCTGGTGAGAAACGTATCCTTGATATCCACAAATTAGAAGAGCTCAGACAATCCGCCTACGAAAATGCCATCATATACAAAGAAAGAACAAAAGCTTGGCATGACAAAAGAATCATAAGAAGAGACTTCAAAGTAGGCGATCCTGTTCTCCTATTTGATTCTAGGTTACGAATTTTTCCAGGAAAACTTCGTTCGAGATGGATTGGCCCTTTCGAAGTATCTAAGATCCTAAGATCTGGTGCTATTGAAATCAAGAACCAAACATGTAAACCGTTCATCGTCAATGGACAGAGGTTGAAGCCATATGAAGGAGGTGACATCCCAACAACATACACCTGTCATACTCTGAGTGATCCACCATATCCTTCCAATGATGTTTAAAAATCGGTCGTCGAGCTAATGACGTTAAACAAGCGTTGCATGGGAGGCAACCCATGGTTTTCTTATTTATGTACTTTTTTTATATTTATTTTTTACTTTATTTTAAATTTGTTTATTTTATTATTATGTCAGGACTAACGATTGAATGTTTTATGTGCTTTCAGGACTTGTTTGCTAACCTTGTACAAAATGCAGAACCCTGATGACATGCACGTGGCCTTTAGAGACGACGCACAGAGAGAGCGTTACTATGTCCATATGAGACGCCCTATGGCTCCTACCAGGTACCCTGACCATGACTGCATGGATGGCTTGGGGATAGAGCCAAGCATCAGATTCTTATGCCATCAACTCCAGTGGGACCAGTTTGACGACAGGAACAACACTTATAGGAACTTGACTCTTGAGTTCCTCAGCTCGTTTCATCATGACCCTTGGGCTGGACCCGATGGACTCGCTGCTTTCAGGTTGTTCGGGATTGACTACTCCTTCTCTCACAAAGAGTTTGGTGATTTACTAGGTTTCCAGACTACTCCTGATGCTATTCCAGAGACACCGATGGGGTATTTTATGAGCAGAGAAGTGGAAAAGTTTTGGACTAAAATATCAGGTGGAGGGAGCCAAGATCCTTCTACCCAGTTTTCTCAGGTAATCCACAACCCTGCGTTAAGCTACTTCCAGATGATTCTAGCGCATTCTTTCCTAGGTTTGCCAGATACAGAGACCCTGCTAAGTGAAGAGGAGATTTTCCTACTGTTTTGTGCGACTCAGTCTTGCTCAGTTGCTTGTGGCAACTTTCTGTTGAAGGGCCTTGCTAGTATTGCCCGATCATCCGTAGGCATCATACATGTCGGTGGGATTGTTACACAGATAGCTACTGCATTGGGTTTGTCTCGCAAATTATTGCACCTCAGGACCTTCTGCTGCTACACCACCCTGGATATTGATTTTTGTCTTGATAGAGGACTGATGAGGAGGGCTTCTTTTGAGCCCAACATGTTTAGATTACTGATCGACGGCGAAGCGATACACTACTTTACATTACCAGATCCGCTGATGACCAATGTCCATGATCCTGCAAATTGGAGTTATGCTCTAGAGGGTTATGGAGAGACTGTCGAAGAGCCGAAATCGCCTCCCGCCGCGGAATACACTCCTACACCTCTTAATCCCCGAATCACCGTTATGTCTAACAATATGTCTCTGCAGCCACCTGACCTACAAACACAGATTTATGAGCTCCGCAAGGAGACTGCCCTGCTCAAGCAGGAAGTGGCAGACTTAGAGTTACAGATGCAGGTTTCTGATCTCACTCATGCCTCAGAGGCCGATGCTCTATATCAGGCGATTGAAGAGCTTCGGAGGGAGATAGCTGAGATTCGTGGATCAAGCTAGGAAAAGAAGCCTACCACATGACTCATTCTACACTGACAGCGCTACCCTAGTATTTAATTTCCTTTTATATGCTTTATTTTATTTATCGCATTCCCAGACATATATCACTTTATTGCATCTTTTATATTTTCATGTACTTTGAATTCCTCCTATATATACATATTATGCACTAATGTTAATTTTTCTTTTTCTTTTTGATTTTTAATTATTTTATTTTTGTCGTGCAAAGAAAAAAAATATAAGACAAAAATATTTTCATTTTTGTGTTCACAAAAAAAAAGATGCAAGCCTCATGCCTTGAAAAGAAGAAGAAAACGCTATCCAGACCCCCCCCCCCCGAAGACCAAAGGTGCAAGGAAGGCCCGAAAGGAGGATTTAAAAAATCCAAGGCCCAGGAATTAGCCTTGTGGCGGGTGCCACAAGCCCATGGCGGGCGCCATGGCGTTCTCCCCTATTTTCGGGGCAGAACTTCATTTTCCACCATTTTCATCCCTTTCTTCACCAAAAACCCATTTTTGCAACTTTCCAAAACCTCCTTGAACCCCATTAAAGCTCCCCCATTTCCAAAATACCCTCCATCCATAAAACATATCCAACATCCATTTTCATTTTCATCCACCACAAACCATAAAAATCAAAACTTTATCATTTCCCTCATAAACCATTTTTCTACCATTTTCACTACCTAAGGAGCTATCAACAATGGAGTTCGATGGATTTCTTCTTCGTGATGGAAGACCGGGCGATAGGCAACGGAAAATTATTCAGAGGCTTCAGAGTCGAGAAATTCTCTCGACTAGGTACGTCGACGATAACTGTCTGTATGCTTTGGGTATTTATCATAGTGTTTTTAATTTATTAGAATTTCTAGGCTTGCATAATATTTTCATTAATCAGGAACCTACCTATGAGAGACTGACAATTGAGTTTTTGAGTTCTTTGATATACACTGTCAGTCCTAACACTGCTAGCACTGACGGTACTGTTATTTTTAGACTGTTTGGAATTGAATATGAATTCAGTACCAACGAGCTAGCAGGTTTGTTAGGAATCCCTCATAGGGAAGGTGCGATTTGTGAGGCACCTTTGGATGCGGAATGGTCGGCCGAGGTATTTACCTTCTGGAAAAGGCTTTCAAGTACTTCAATTAATTCTTTTGAAGGGATACTTGCGTCGACCATTCACAACCCGGCCATAAGAGTTTTCAGACATCTTTTGGCATGTACTATTTTTGGTCGGGAAAGTCCAAACAAGGTAAATGCTAGAGAACTCCTATTTTTGCAAGGATGCCTCACTAGAACCCACATCAATCCGGTCCCGTTTATGCTTGCACACATGACTTTATTTACTAATAAAACAGGACCGATTGTTTTTGGAGGGCTTGTTATGTCTATTGCTCGGGCTCATGGCCTGAACAATGAGATAGCTACACTTGAACCACTACCTCCTCGCACAATTAATTTAAAATTTCTGAAAGACATGAAATTGTGCCGAACGAAGAGAGAAGGTGGTTATGAGTTGATGGTTCATGGGGTAGCTATCTCATTTGTTTCTTTACCATGCAGTAGACGTACTGATGTACGTGATGAAAGGAACTGGACCTATGATCTTAATGCTCCACGTGTTTTGGGTCCACTTCCTCCTAATATTCCCGATGGGGAGGCACATGACACTGATGAAGAGTATGATCGGAGAGAGCAGTTTCCCATCCCTCACATGTCCCCCCATCGTCCTTCACAGTCACACACTGCACCATCTTCCTCTAACCCTGTTGCAGGTACTGCTCCTGGATTCTTTGTCACCGAGGAGATGTGGCGTGATATGACAGCTAAAGAGGAAAGGCGAGACGGCCTTCTCTCTACTCTTTCACAACAGCTGACAGACAACATGAGCTTCATGCAACAATCGCGATTGGTTTCGGATCGTGCTTATAGCAACGTTTGCCGTACCTTGAACAATATCTCATTAGAGCAGAACCGTCAGAGAGAGTTCAACAGCCGGCACTACCAGCTTGTAGAGGCCACTCAGGGTTCCATCTTAGGTAACCTTCGAGAGGTCCGGAGTGCTCAGGCTGCTTTATCAGCACGACTCGACCGGAGGGACCAGCATCGTAGTAGATCCCGTAGTTCTAGACCATCACAGCAGGACGGCGAGGGCACCAGTGCCCCTCCTCAGTAGTCTTTTTCAGGTTACCCCCCTTATCTTATTTCAAAACATTGGGGACAATGTTCGATTTAAGTGTGGGAGGGGATTTTATTGTTTTCTGTCATTTCCCTTTTTAGTTAATTATTTCCTTTCAGTTATTTCCCTTTTCAGTAATTTATTTTTCTTAGATAATGCATGAGTCTGACGAGTCACCAGTATAGTGTATTTTTAGTTCATCTTCATTTTTTCCCATTTCCTTAGCCTTACCAGAAAAATTTTAAAAAGAAAATAATGTTGTTTCACATGTTTTTTGGGCTTTGAGACAGGTTTAGATTAGGATGTGGTGACTTAGGTCAACTTTTTGAAACATCAGAACCATTTTAGCACCATAGACCTCTTGAATATAGGAATCACTCCTAAACCCCACCACCATGGCCTTTATTATCATTTAAAAATTTGTCCTAAATAGTTTATCCTAGCAGTCAGCTCCGGCCTAAGCATGCTCTACGTAGGGGGCCGATGAACATAAGTGAATGATCCAGTGCTAATAAAAAAAAAAGAAAAAAAAAGGAAAACTCTGGTATAGGTGACCCTCACAAAGTCATTTAAACCGGAAAAAAAAAGAGAAGAAAAAAATTTTTGCCACAAAAAGAAAAAAATTGCAAGTCACCTATTGTTAGTTGGTTCAGAGGTATCTGGCACTGAACTTGGTAGGGCGGATTACGATCCGATCCCCCGCAGCTACATTTAGGCGAAATAAAAACAGGTTTACACATGCTTATGTGCCAGAAACCTTATGTTATGGATCAGAATCACTAACCGGTCACTCTACTATGAAGCATGTACGGATAACGGGCTTAATGTGATTGCGCCTGAATGAAAAGGACACAAAAAGATGAGAAGATAGGCCTAGGTATTGTGGGATGATATGGAGTGGTTAATATAGGATTGAAGTTTGTGTTTGTGTTACTATGGTACCATTGGTTCACTTAGTTAGTACCTGTCACTGCATCTTGACTTGAACTTAGAAGCCCTTTAGCCCAGAAACACGTGTTGACACCATATTTTCTTGAGCTTTAATGTTTGCTTGAGGACAAGAAAAGGTTTAAGTGTGGGAGAATTTGATCACACTAAATTTCACCGTATTTCTGACTCCGATTTCGCATGCATTCTTAGCTTTTATTGTTATTTTGTTATGTTATTACTTTGTTTTCTTTTGTTTTCAGGTTTTTATTGTAATCGGGGCTTGAATCGAGAAAAGGAGCGAAAAAGGAGTGGAAACAGACGAAAACCTAGAAATTCAGCGTTTTGCACTTACGGCACCCACCGTGGAGGGCGCCATGGGGTTAGCCATGACGTGGCCACGTCTCAAGACCACTCCACAACTGCCAAGACCCACGATCCCCACTCTTTCATTCTCCATTGGCCTCATGGCGGGCGCCACAAGGCAAAATTCAGTTCCCTCCACTTTTTAGTGGAGGGGCGTCCTGGTCATTTCCCGCATTTAGTTTTCCTATAAATAGGACTTTAGTTTTTCGTTTTTCTTCATCCAAACTTAGATTTCTCTAGGCATATATCAGTTTCAAAGCAGTTGCCATTCCACATCGGGGTGTTTCTGTAATCGAGTGATCGAGTCTGTAATCTGTCTGTGTGATCGAGTTTTGGAGCACTCTGGAGGAAGTTAATCCTGCCGCCATTTTAATTCTAGTTCGTATTTTACTTTTCCGCATTGCTTTACTTTTATTTATTTCTCGCACTGCTTTACTTTCTTTATTATCCGCACTCGCACTTTATTTCGTTTATTTCCCGCACTCGCTTTACTTTCGTTTATTACCCGCACTTGCACTGAATTCCTTTATTTCCCGCACTCGCACTAAATTACTTTATTTCTCGCACTCGCACTAAATTCATTTACTTTCCGCACTCGCACTAAATTACTTTTATGAAAAATTATAAAAAGAATCTTTACTTTATCATGTCTAACTAATTCCATAAAGGTTAGAATGTAAGGATCGTAATTGAACCAGTAATCCGTATAATTGTTCGTGGAAACACTTAAGAGCTATTTTATCTTTCAATTCAATCTAATTATTTTAACTATTTCAAAAACAGCCAAAAACGCTTTGTCTAGTTCATTAGGAGTTTTTAGATTAAAAAGAAAAGAGATTTTAAAACGATTTTCAGACGCGTTAGGAAGTTTAGAGTCTGGTTCGTAAGAACCTCTTTTTGCTAAGAAGTCCAGGTTAAAATACTTTTCAACTTAGTTAAGATACTATATTTCTTAAAAATAGGTTTACTACTCTAACGCAGTACGCACCTTTTTATCCGTGACAATAGGAGGGGTTGATTAGAGAGTACAACTCGGTTCTGAATACGCGAAAGCGACAGTTCCTGTTAAATTAGTTCTTTTCAAAGGAGAAAACATTGCCCATAAGTATTTCCATTAACAAGTACTGGATTATCATTGATTACGTGAATTACATTCGAGCCTGTCTTTTATTTATTGTTTAAAATTATTATTTTATCTACCATTGCACCCTTCTTAAAACCCCTTTATTTAGTTGCCTTAGATACACACCATAACAACAGGTACGATAGATTGACACTTGGTCTCTGTGGATTCGAAAATCTTTTATATTACTCTGACGTGTTCGTACACTTGCGAAAAACACGCATCACACACCCAACAAGAAGAATTTATCCAAGACTGGTTTCCACAGATTAGGGTTTAAGTTCACTAGCTTGTTGAACTTTATTAAGTGTTTTTGTTGCTTCTGTGAAGAAATGTCTTTTAGATTTTTCTTTGTGAAACAACCCCTTGATAAGACTTGTACATCATGCTAGATAAGCTTACACCACTCCAAGATGGAATGAGTGCAAGTGCCTCATGGAATAAGGCTATACACAAGGGATTCTTTCATGCATTTATTAAGTATTTTTTATTTTGTTTGAAGATGAGAAAAGAAGACTCAAAAGGAAAAGGTCAAAGCTAATGGGGGACTAAGACACAATCCTAAGTCATCTTATTATGTACAAGTGTGATCCTATGGTTAATGAGGTTTACTAACCTAATGAGAAGAAAGAACAAGTTAGAATTCAACTTACTTCCTAAGGAAGTTAAGTTGAATCTAAAGAGATAAAGAGGGAACCTATGAACAAGGCACAAAGTGCCAAGGCAAGGCAAACAAATGCATAAGAGATAAATAATGAAGTGATTACCTCATCTTCTCCCTTACAAAACAAGAGTTAGCATGACAATTCATATTGAAAGCATAAACAAATGGAAAACTTCACACAAAAACTCACACTAACCTAGGAAAGATGTTAATGAACTCCTATGGTCAATACCTAACCCTAAATCATCTTATAAGGTAAGATACCTAAAACTTCAGTAGCTAAACCAATTCAAAGGTTTCTAAAGGAATTAAGTGTATCACAAAACCCTAAGGATGAAGTTAGAAGGATAACCTAAGTGATTACTATTGCTAAAATTCCTTAAACTTTAAGGTAAATGAAAAAAGTTAGAACTTAACACTATAGGAAAGTGAAGGAAATGAAAGGATCAAATGGGAAAGAAGGGATTCAAGATTAATGATAATCAAGTATGAGATTGAAAAAGAATATGAAGCATATGGAAGCATGGTTATAAAGATGAAACAAAATGACTTAGGAAAGTATTCAAAAATAGACCAAAAGGACTTAACTTCCCCATAAAAAATCCAGGGGCTTGTCAAAAAAATAAAATGGAGATTAAACTTGGAAAATGTTCACAAATGGTGGGTTAAGAAGCATCCTAAGGCTAGGTGTTCAAATTAGGGTTTCTAAAGTCCTTTAGGTGACAAATGAAGTTTAAAAGGAAGCAAAATGGTTCTAAAATTGAGATGAACATGTGAGAATGACCACAAAACACTTATAATACACAAAACAATGATAAGACAAATTTATTTGGTATATTCAAGAATTTTGAATGGTTAAGATGAAGGATGAAGGAAGAATTAGGTTAAAATGGGACATATGTGACTTAGGATTCAAGTAAACTCTAAAAATTAAAGGTAAGGACCCAAGGGTGGCTTTCAATGTCTATGTACATCCTAAATGACCTAATAGAATCAAGGTTGTGACCTCAAAGTATTGGCATGAAGGCCTTAGACTAAAGGGATCAAAAGAAAGAAATGGAAAGACCAAAAACAAGACTTGTGAACCAAACAACTTGAAAAATAGCAAATGACCTTAAAAAATTATGAAAGTTGACAACTAAATACAAAATCTAGAGAGTAGCATACATACAAAAAATCTCACAAAAATTCCTATTTTTGGATGGTAAATGGAAGGGTAGAAATCAATTAGGGCTTTTGAACATACAAGTGAAAGAATGGACTCAAAAAGGACCTAAACATGACCTAAAAATACAGAGAAAACTATTCTGGGAATTTTTGATGAGTTATTTGGATAATGAAAAAGGAACGGCACATTTATCATACATAGTTTGGGAGAACAAAAATGTACACGTTTATTGGTCAAAAATGAAAAAATGAGAAAACAAATAAAGGGGAAATTAATTCTGACTAAAATATTAAAGAAAAATGAAAACAAAAATTATAGAAAATTAAAGAAAAATGTGAGGAATGTTCATGAATTAATTGAGAATTTTAAGAGGCTTTTTACTATTTTTAAAATTAAGAAATGAAAATGGAATTAAATGAGAAAAAGAATTAAAAAGAAATAAACTGAGATGGGCCTTGGGGGTGCAAAGAGTGAAAAAAACACATGAATAGGCCTAAGCCAAATACGCAGGGGGTGTGGATAGTGACTGAAGAATTTTTTGTTGACTTTTCAAGCAAATGCAAGGCACATGCTTTTTAATGCGCTGTCAGGATTAGAGCCCTAGGATGAAGCTGATCCAATGGACACGATATGTTCACATAATTAAATTAGGGCTACTGTTTCGATGGCCGGAGCTAGTCTCCGGTCGTCTTCTCCGGTCATAGCTCTGCTAGGGCTTTCTCAATTCGTCACCTAAATGAAATCTATGCCCACAGTTCAACTCTCCTCTCTTCCCTGATCACGAATATGGTTTTAGTTTTGGCTTAGGGTACTTGAATTGCCAGAATCGAATCAAACAAAATCTTGCCCTAAAGCTGCAACTAAGAATCTAGCATGCATATCAACTAGCCAGATAACAAATGCTTCTAATAAGCTTCCAATTAACAAGAAACAAGCATAAAATTGGCAAATATCGTGCAAGGGAAGATTGATTGAAACCTGGAAATGCAGAGTGCTCAAGGGTGAAGAAAACCAGATAGGAGATTCCAATAGCTAGAGTGCTTGATATTGAGCCTTTTTAGAGTGAAATAAACACTTGATGGATGCGAGTTCTTGAGAAAAATTGATCTTAATAAGAGCAATGGAATATTATGCAGTGGTGGATATTTGATGCTTCAAGCTATGAGATCCATGGAAATTGTGCAACACTTGATGATGAAGATGATTGGATGAAAATCAATCCTGAATTGATGATGTAAACACCCCAAATTTGCTCTAACTATGTTCACACCATGGCTTGTGATCTTTTCATTTGCATAGATTCAACCATATCATCTCATATTTCATTTTTGCTTCACTGCATTGGTTCTAAGTCATCTGCATCTAAGGTTTGTGATCTGAGCAATCCCTGAGCTATCTGAGCCACTCCAAAGGTCTTCAATTATCTCAAGAGGGTCCGTGTATGTTAAAATATCATATTGTATCCTCCCAAGATCAAGAAAGTCAGAAAATCACAAGAACTGAGAAAGGCATGGAAGCAGAGCCAGGTTTAACTGCACAGATGACCTAAAATTAGGGTTTTGGTTTTAGAGGCCATAACCCCAAATTTTTTGGTAATTCTTGTTTCTATTGGTCTCTATATGATATAAGGATCATGAATACCAATTTTGATGAAGAAATTCAATGGGGAAGGCATCTGATCAATAAATGACTTCTTGAGCAAGTCATTGTAAAATCAGGGCATCTGAGGCCCCCAATCATCCAACCAAAGGGTCTTCTCCATCATTTTGGGTGTATATGATCTTTATTTGATCTTAGAAGAAGTTATAAGTTCACAAAATTGAAGAATTTCAAGCCATTTGCAAAGTTGCCATTTTGGGAAAGTGACTTGTAATGCAAACTTGCCATTTTGGGAAAGTTTTTCAACCTCCTCTTTTTGATTCAAAAATGCTTCAAATGAAAAATTCTTGGTCATCAAAGTTGTATATTGGATCATTCCCTTTTCAAAAAGTACAAGAACTTGATCTAATTCATCATAGAACTCAAGTTATGGCCTTGCAAAGTTGGGAAAAATCACAAAATTTCACTTATGTACCAAAGAGGGAAACTTGCAAAAACTCATACCAAGGAAATTTGTGACCTCAAAGTGACTTCTAACCATTACACAAACATCATACATGACCTATAATTCATAATTGGCCCAAGAATCACAACTTTTCATGCCTTACACATCAAGAAATCACAAAGGGGCCAAAGTTGCACCAATTTGCAAAAGCTCATGTAACCATGCCTCCACTTGTTACAGCTCATCAAATCTAATCCATAAGCCTTCCTTGATCTTTTCTGCGGACAACCATGCCCAAATCCAAGCCTGACATGTTCCCATACCTCAAGTACACCAACCCTTGACTTTATGCATTTTGCTCCATACCAATCAGCATAGCCCACAACAACTCTATGACCTATCAAGGATTGATATGTGTACCAAAGACAAGCCATTCCATACATCAAGAAAGCCTGAATCCTCCCACAACTGAGCATACACAAAATCATCCCTCTTTGCATTTTCATTCGAAACACTCAACACAAACATCAAAGCTTAAAATTTTTTCCACCATTCATCTCAGCATCAACCACTGATCATTTGCCACCCTTCATTTTGCCCTAAAAGCCACCATATCAAAAATACGATTTCTCTCCCCCTTTGAACTGAACTGAATCAATCTCATGAACTAGCCATAAGAAATTCCATCCAAGCATTGCAAACTTCTCAGGAGGTTCATTAATGGCATCTTGGGCCAAAGAAGCAGCCAAAAAGCTCCAAGGTTGAAAGCTTCACCTCAGGTAGCTATGCGAATTCATTTTTCCAGAAGCTTCATTTTAAGTTCTTAATTGGTTAAGTGTGATCCACTGAGCATGTTGAACTTTGAATTATTGAAAATGATGAAGAATTGAGCATGTATGGTTTGTCTGAAATTTCTGCCATTTTTATACCTTGCTTCGAATCTTGCTGATGAGTGGAAATAAATTGTTTTTTAGGGTGGGGTTGAGTTTAGGATGAAGAGAGGAAGCAATCTGGAGCTTTAGAACTCCAGAAATGGCCTAGGGAGTGTTTCAAGAGATTCTCAGGTGAGGTGTGGCCGGAGAAGATGACCGGAGGTCATTTCCGGCCACCTGAAAGTAAATTAATATGCTAATTAGGGTTAGGGCAGTGTTTGAACGTGGACCCTTAGATTGTGCTTTCCCGCGTGTGATGGACGTTTGAGATCATTTCATTAACATTTAATCTGGATTATTTAAATAATTAATTGAGATTAGTTAAGTTTGAATGTCATCCGTTAGATAGCGCGCGTGGTCAACCAATATATTCCCAGAATCAATACAAGCCCTTGGATCAGTTTACTTTTAATTTATTTCATTTTTAATTCATATTTTCTCATTTGTTTTGCATATTTATTTTAAAATAGCTAGAGACTTTCAAAAAATTTCATTTTTTGCACCATGACTTTAAATATTTTTCTCATTCTGAAAATAATTTTTATTTTATTTTTGCATAAAATTTGTATTTTTAAAATATTTAAATGTTCATTTTAATTAATTAATGGAAATTAATTAATTAAAATACCATTTAAGTTTCTAAAAATCACCAAAAAAATAACATTGCATCTTGACACATTTAGAGACATTATCAAACCATTCATACAAATTTCTTTTTGGTTCTTGATCCATTTTGACATTTTCTTTGGATTTAGAGTTCTAAAAAATCAATATTTTGACCCTAACTTAGAAAAATATTTTCTGCCTAACCATGAAGGGTTTGATAGTGATTCTTTTTGCATTGCATCTCATATATCATGTAGTTTCTTGGATAAAATTGGCATGAATTTATCTTTCATTTTTGATTTATTTTGCATTTTTCCTTGTGAGGTACCTTAAAACCCTAGCAAACTTAGGAAAATCATAAGTCCTTTAGGGTTTAGCTTCTGACCTTCCCCTTTGGGCAGTGAACTTGTATAGGTTTAGGGTCCCTTTGGTGCCATTTTCAATTTTTTATCTTGTCATTTGCTTCTGATTTTGAATTTTGCATTGCATCTTGTTCATAAACCTTAATTTTTGCCTTCATTTGCATACATTCTTCATATGCTTGCATACATGAACTTTCCATGACATTTTGTGCATCCACATGACATATAAGACATCTTAGGACATATTGAAATCATGTTTGATCATTTCATCATTCATTTGCCATGTTATGCATCCATTGCATTTCATAAGTTTTCATGAACTTTCATGGTTCTTACATGTCTCATTTGCATTCCCATCCTTTGTATGATCATCCACACCTCTTGGTTTGCTTTCATACCACCTCATAATATCATCTGCATCTTTATATGCTTCTGACTTTGGTTTTCATCTTGGCATTTCATCTCATTTCCATTTCACTTCATTTCTTGTTGCTAACTTTTCAGGTGGTAAGTTGTCTTGCTTCTTGTTGCTTCTTTTCCTTCCATCCTTCTTCTTCCTTGTTTCCTTAAAGATTTCTTGCAAGCCTCATAAACCCTAGGAATAACCAAGCATGATCACAATTAGGGTTTGATTAGTCCCCCCATTAGTTTTAACTTTGTGTCATCTTTGTGTCTTCTCTTCTCATCTCATAATCAAGGACTAAACCTTAAAGGTTTTAAGGCTTTGTGATTAAGCTTATGCCTACATCCTTCTATTAGGATGGAGTGTATAACTTTAATCCTAAGTGTTAAAACCTTAATGTGTTTAAATCCTTTAATAAATCCATCTAATAAATCACTAAGACATCAAGCTTGTAACTTGGGCCTTGTATTAGGGTTCTAATTCTTCCTTAATTGGTTAAGAAGGACTAACCCTAGTGTTAATGGACAAGTCCCCCTTAAGTTGTCTTACAAACCATAAAATCCACTTCTTAATCTTACCATTAACTAAAATCCATTTAATAAAGGCTTTGTTTTGTCATGAGGTTAATCCCTAATCATGGATTAAGTTGAGGTATCTTCCTCAGCTTAAATGTTCTCATCTATCATCCTTCTATTAGGATGGTGTTATGGCTTAAACTCATTACTTAACACTAAACAAAAACTCCAAAAACATCTAAGTAATTGTAAGTAGGTTAATGATCTTAATCTTACATCAAGGTAATTAAGTGTGAGGTGTTTACCTCATACTTGAGGTATTCTCATTACCCCTAATCAGAGGGAGGACGTAATGAGTTTACTAACCCTTGGTTTAGGCTTAAGCTCATTTTCTCATGACAAACATAAAAAGCAATAAAAGATTGAAAACACCAAAAACAAACAATAATCGTCTCCTCCGGGATTCTTTTCTCACCTCATTCACTCTTAAACGAGAACTCGCTTCTTCCGTCTAATGCAAGACAGTTTGCACCTGAGCCAGACAGGTCATACACTTGAGCATAGACAAGCAAGTAGTTCACAAGTCAATTTATCTTTCAGTCTCTTTGAGTCGAACTATGGTGTTCTGACTTCCTCATTGCACGAGAGGATACGTAGGCATAACTTAACAGTTATCGAACAAAAGTCTCTGTATATTCCCCCTCTTCCAGCATTATTCTTTAAGCCTCATTGTCTTGAGCTTCATATTCTTTCTTTACACTGACACTCTTTTATCTCACTTCACATTTCTTTTGCACTGACACTTGCATTCTTTTCCAGCTTTGATGCACAAATAGCATTGACACTACCCCTTTAAACACAAAACTTTCAAGCATGGATCCCGTCGAGTACGACGGATAATCTGGGTGCTAATACCTTCCCAGGTTGTAACCAACCCCCTTTCTTAGTTTCTCTGGTTCGCAACCGTCTTATCCATCTTTTCTTAGGTTTATGCAGCATTACCTTTCCTTCGGGATAAAAATACCTAGCTGGCGACTCTTTTCATCCTTTCTCCTTCGCTGACCATTCGCGTCTGTACCCCTTTTGACCGGGTGTCATTTGGTGGGAGCGACAGATGAATTTGATGATGATCTGATCCAAAATGCAGTGCAATACCAGAAGATGCAATGCCTGATCCTTGGATAATCAAGCCATGGAATCCATGGATCTTATGCTCAATGCCATGATGGTGATGAATTGAGGAAGAATGAAGAAGATTGATGAAGAATGGAGCTTCCTCGAAGCAAAATGCAGAAGGAAATTCAGAGAGAAAACTGTGGATGCAAGGTGAAATTTCAGAGCAAAATGATGATTGTGTGGTTCAGCTAGGGTTGACTCCTTATATAGCATGAGTTACACTCTTAACCAGCTCAGTTAACAGTTGGAAGTGCAGTTAACTGAGTCAAGTTGGTTAGAGAGTTTGTTAAGGTGAGTGGAAGTTGATTTGAACTCGAGTTGAAGTGAATTATGAAGCTGTGGAATGAGTTATGAAGCTGATGGAGTTTGATTATATGCAGTGATGTTCATGCTTGCTATGGTGAGGTTTGATGCAATGCCATGAAGCTGGACTGATCAGACTATGCAGCTGAGTGCAATGTCTAAAGATGCACCGTTACTTTGATTAGCATGAAGCACATGGAAACTAACATGATCTTGCATCCATATGATCTCTTGAGCTCTTCTGAATGCAATACAAAGCTACACTCAACTATATGGATCTTAAAACATGTCATAGTGTAATGCCTTATGCTGCAATCAAGACAATTTGGTATGATGAACTTCCATGGGTGATTTCTTCCAATTCAAGCAACTAATGAGAATGATTCTTGTGCTCAATTTGCAGGGAATATTTCATAGAACATGTTTGATGTTCAACCCAAGATGAGACATGACCTCTAAACATCTCAAAAAGACCATTGAATAGAAGATCCCATGACTGCATAGTTGGTTGGCTTGACTTGAGCATGCCTTGTGGCAAATTGCCTATGGAGGATCAATTTGAACTTGCTGACTTTGACCCTTCATAAGTCCAAGAAATATTGATCAAATGAAAATTTGGTAAACATGAAACTTGTAGAAAACATGGAAAGGAACAACTTTGATGTTGGAAGATTTTCCATTTGAGGTCATCTTGTTGAAGAAAAATGGCTCCACTTCTTGCCCTCCACATGTTTGATAAATTGCCTGACAAGTCACGCGCGCCTGGCCTTCCTTGCCTTGCCCATGACCTAGTTTTTGCCTTGATTTGTGAAAACTTTGTAAGATCATATCTCTCTCAATTTTAATGGTATGGGTGAGTTCCACATATGGATTTGAAGCTTAAGATGCCCTATTTAATTGTCTTTAGGTAGAATTTTCATAGCCCTCATATTTTGGGAGAAGTCCTCATTCAAAGTAGCTGCAAAAATAGCCAAAACTTGCCATTTTTTGAAACCCTAATTTTCCAAAAATGGTAAGTTTTGGTTTTTCTTGATTTCTCTTGATTCCTCCATCATTTCTTGATTAAATTTTAAACATAGGATCCTTGTAACCCTAATTTCATGATTTTGATCTCAAAAAGTCAGGAGTTGACTTTTTCTTCAGCATGGTTGACTTTTCCCCAAATTCCTGTTTTTCATTCATCTGACCAATTGAACCCCTTCCAAGATGAATTTGTGGATGAAATTTGAACCCTATACACTTGTTGTCATATAGAACACAAAATAATCCCCTTTTGTTCAATAATTCATGGATAAGTCCTTCACACATAAAACCCTAATTTGGGCCATTTCCTTAGGAGATGTTGCATTGCTTGCTTCCTTGGAGCCATTCAATTCTTTTCATGACTTGTGGCTTCAAATAAGAACTTGAGGGATGTTGTGAACCCTTATCATGATGTTGAGAAGCTTTGTGACCCTTTGATTGCCTTTGTATAGCCTCTAGTTTCTCCATCTAATGACCATATACCTATGCCTCAACCATGATGAATATGATGCAATGTTTTTGATTATTCCATGCAATTATGTATGCTAAATGATATGAAAAATGTTGAGGATATGAGAGGGAACATTTTGAGGTATTACAGCTTCTCTTATTCAATTATCTGCAAGCTTGAATGACTAATTACGAAAGGTCTTAGACGTTCAAGATATGGAGTGATTGAATACTCGAATAAAACTTGAAAATTTGCGCACTGCGGGTAATAAAATATGCTGGAAGAATGCCATCCTCAAATGACAATTCTCAAAAGATTCTCGGATCTAAAACGAAAGCATCCTTGAATGGAAACACAATGGCATACCGACCTCAGATAGACTTTGCAAAAGAGACAAACTGACCTCAATCAATAAGCTCAAAATGGTCTATCATCCTCGAATGATAGCCACAACAACAAGACCAACCTCAGAAGGACTTGAAGAAAAGAATGCCATCCTCGAATGACAATTCTCAAAAGATCCTCGGATCTAAAACGAAACCATCCTCGAATGGAGACGCAACGGTATACCGGCCTCAGTCGATAACCAAAAACACAAAGACTGACCTCAGACAGACTTTGCAAAAGAGACAAACTGACCTCAATCAATAAGCTCAAAATGGTCTATCATCCTCGAATGATAGCCACAACAAAAAGACCAACCTCAGAAGGACTTGGAGAAGAGAATGCCATCCTCAAATGACAATTCTCAAAAGATCCTCGGATCTAAAACAAAACCATCCTCGAATGGAGGCGCAATGGTATACCGGCCTCAGTCGATAACCAAAAACACAAAGAAAATAGGACAAGATGTAACGAGATCATTGTACATAAACGAGAGCCCAGGTCGACAGGACCGTTGTACAAAACGAGAACCTGCGACGCGACTGTTGTACCAAACAAGACGTGAAATAAGTGACAAACATCACCTTGAAAAGGCAGGGATGCCTGGAAAATGGTATTGATATCCTCTGCAAGGAGTATTTCAGGTTGAGAAGATGTTACAGGTCGTATGTAATATACCTCAAAACTGGCCCATGCTGGCATGCGTATGCTTGGATTTATGGCGTAATGCTCCATGGTGATGGAAATGCTACACTTTGGAGGATGAAAATGCAATGATGATTACGCGTATGCAAATGCAAAGGATCTCCCGGAAAGGAGACTGCAAGTATCCCAGATGGCCTGACTGGGGAGGAACTAATGATCACTGCATTGATCTGATCCATCTTGATGAAGATGAGACAACTCTGCGGGGAAAGCTGCCAATGATACACCGGCTCTGAACAACCGCCACTACCAAAAATAAATTGGACTTTGAGATTATAGAGCCAAGACCCTGCTAGAGATGGACCCTTCTTGCACTCTGGTGGGGAAATGGAGACCTCCTGACTTGGCTGGGAACCAGAGGTACAACTCTGCTGAGGAAGCAACTCGCCGAGGAGGAAAGACAATCCTTGTACTGCTGGGAATTGCCCCTGTATTGAAGGGAAAACTCTGCTTGGGGAGGGCAAACATCCCTCGCCATTAATATTGGAGAATAAATTCAACTTCACTTCCACTGGGGATAACTAGATACACCCTGGAAAACACCTGTTCTTGTTCAAGTATAATGAAACGTTCCTCCTGGAAATCTGCTTTATCTCTGTTAGCAACACCTGTACCTGTACCTGCACAAACACAATCGATAGTGCCTGTAACACGGAGAGTTAGTTTGGACCTGTATGCCCCAGGCTCATAGCATGAATCACTATCTGGGCATCTTGACACCCTTTCAGAGTTGTATTAAATGTTTATGTCCTCCTGCATGAGTTAGAAAGCATTCAAATGTTCACAACACAATATAAATCACAATTTGCTGGACGTTCTCGCAATCAATCAATGCTAGATGAAAAATAAAAACCAGAAGCAGATAGTCACAAGTTGACTGAAATTGATTTTTATTGATTTGGAAAAATGGCCCTGAATAGGCATTACAAAGGAAGCAATTCCCTTGAAAGAGGAAACAACCAAAAAGTAAAACAAACTATCCTATTGGAAATGTGAGAAGTGGGTCTCATCAAATTTCAACCCAGTTATGACTCGTATATCTTCAAGACGATCCGCTCGCTCTGCCCCTTGAGAAAGGTGATTGAACTGGTCCCCAACCTCTAGAATAACTTCAATTGCAGATGAGTTACGGATTTCGCAGATCGCAGTCGTTCGTGTTAGTCCCTTTTTTGTGTGGATCGCCCTTTCGGGTTTTCAATCCACCGGGATACCCTTTCATGCCTGAGCTGTCCGATGTGGCTTTTCAACTCAGCGGGTGTACATTTTTTCAAGATTTCCCTAATTTTTGCCTGAGCCTTTTATTCTGTTTTTATTGGCTCGCCGGGATGCCCATTTTTTCCTGGATCTTTATTTTGTTTTTATCCAGCGGGTCCTTTTTTACACGAAGTATTTTCTTACAGCGTCTACGTTGACAGGGGACTGGAAGTCTTCTCCATCCATGGTTGTCAGCATCAAGGCTCCACCTGAGAAAAACTTTTTAACCACGAATGGTCCTTCATAATTAGGTGTCCATTTTCCCCTGTGATCGTTAAGAGGAGGAAGAATCCTTTTCAGCACCAGGTCACCTGGTATGTACCTTTGTGGTCGTACCTTCTTGTCAAAATCCTGCTTCATCCACCGCTGATACAACTGTCCATGGCATATAGCTATTAGGCGTTTTTCTTCAATGAGGCTCAATTGATTATATCTGGATCGGAGCCACTCAACTTCATCTAGCTTAATGTCCATCATTAACCTCAACGAGGGTATTTCCACTTCAATTGGTAGGACTACCTCCATACCATACACCAGTGAGAATGGGGTTTCCCCTGTTGAAGTATGCACTGACGTTCTATACCCATGTAAAGCAAATGGTAGCATCTCATGTCAGTCCTTCTATGTTACAACCATCTTCTGCACGATCTTCTTGATGTTCTTGTTGGCCGCCTCGACGGCGCCATTCATCTTTGGGCAATATGAAGAAGAGTTGTGATGTTCTATTTTGAAATCCCGACACAAGTCAGCCATCATCTTGTTGTTAAGATTAGAACCATTATCAGTAATGATTCTTTCGGGAATTCCGTACCGGCAAATGATGTCTCTTTTAATGAACCGGGCTACCACTTGTTTAGTAACATTGGCATAAGATGCCGCTTCGACCCACTTCGTGAAATAATCTATAGCAACCAGGATGAAGTGGTTACCGTTGGAAGCTGTTGGTTCGATCTTACCAATCATATCAATGCCCCACATGGCGAATGGCCATGGTGAAGACATGACACTCAATGGATTCAGAGGCACATGGACCTTATCGGCATAAATCTGGCACTTATGACATTTACGGGAGTATTTACAGCAATCGGATTCCATGGTGATCCAATAATATCCCGATCTCAACAATTTCTTGGCCATAACATGTCCTCCAGCATGGGTACCAAAGGAGTCTTCATGAACCTCTTACATCAACAGGTCTGCTTCGTGTCTATCCACGCATCTGAGCAGAACTATATCGAAGTTTCTCTTGTATAACACACCATCTTGATTCAAGAAGAAACACCATGCTAGTCTTCTTAGGGTCTTCTTGTCCTTACTGGATGCCCCAGCCGGGTATTCTTGAGCCCTCAAGAATTGCTTGATATCATGATACCGAGGTTTGTTATCTTCACCACTGTCAACTGCAAAGACATAAGCAGGTCTTTCAAGACGGGAGACCATGATTCGAGGCACGAAGTTCTCTTTACAAACCTTAATCATGGACGACAAAGTTGCTAGAGCATCGGTGAACTGGTTTTCATCTCGAGGAATATAATTCAACTTGACCTTAGTGAAGAAAGTTAGCAGCCTGCTGGTATAATCCCTGTAAGGAACCAAGTGAGGTTGATGAACTAACCATTTGCCATTGACTTGGTTCACCACCAGGGCAGAATATCTGAAGATCTCGAGGTTCTTGACTCGCAAGTTGATTGCTTCTTCAACCCCCGTGATGCAAGCTTCATACTCTGCCTCATTGTTAGTGCATTCGAAATTCAACCGAGCAGCTAAAGGTGTATGGATCCCTTCTGGTGAGATGATAACAACACCTACTCCACTTCCGTTCATGTTCACAGCTCCGTCAAACATTAACTTCCATTTGGATTCAGGGTCTGGCCCCTCCCCCGGAAGTGGTTCTTCACAATCTTTCAACTTGAGGAACATGATGTCCTCATCCGGAAACTCGAATTTCATGGGTTGATAATCGTCGATTGGCTACTGAGCCAAGTATTCTAACAATACACTTCTTTTGATTGCTTTTTGCGAAGTGTAATGGATATCATACTCTATTAGTATCATCTTCCATCGGGCTACCCTTCCTGTCAGAGCCGGCTTCTCGAAGATATATTTCACAGGATCCATCTTGGAAATTAAGAGAGTGGTGTGAGTCAGCATGTACTATCTTAGTCGGCGAGCAGCCCATGCCAAAGCGCAACAAGTTTTCTCGAGTAGTGAGTAGTGTGTCTCACAATCGGTAAACGTTTTGCTAAGGTAATAAATGGAATGCTCTTTTCGACCAGACTCGTCCTGCTGACCCATCACACATCCCATTGATCCTTTTAGCACAATAAGATACATGATCAAAGGTCCCCCTGGCACTGGAGGCATGAGAATTGGAGGTTCTAGTAGGTATTCTTTGATTCGGTCAAAAGCTTGCTGACAGTCTTCATTCCATTTAATGGTCCGATTTTTCCTCAGAAGCTTAAAAATGGGCTCACACGTGGCCGTTAGGTGAGAGATAAAGCGTGCAATGTAATTTAGTCTCCCTAAGAAACCACACACTTGCTTTTCAGTCTTTGGCTCAGGCATCTCTTGGATGGATTTTACTTTGGCTGGATCAACCTTAATTTCCCGCTCACTAACAATGAAGCCAAGTAGCTTGCCGGAATGGACCCCGAAGGTGTACTTATTCGGATTCAACCTCAATCTGAACTTTCGGAGTCTGTCAAACAACTTTGATAGATTGACCAAGTGCTCTTCTTCTGTTTGGGATTTTGCTATCATATCATAAACATAAACCTCAATTTCATGATGAATCATGTCGTGAAATAGCGTCACCATTTCCCGTTGGTAAGTGGCCCCAGCATTCTTCAGACCAAACAGGATAACCTTGTAACAGAAAGTGCCCCAAGGCGTGATAAAGGTAGTCTTTTCCATATCATTGGGAGACATATTAATCTGGCTATAACCTGAAAACCCGTCCATGAAAGAGAACACCGAAAACTGAGCAGTATTATCAACAAGCACATCTATGTGAGGCAGAGGGAAATCATCTTTGGGGTTGGTCCTATTCAAATCCCTGTAGTCTACACACATCCTGACCTTACCATCTTTCTTAGGAACCGACACAATATTGGCAACCCACGGAGGGTAACTGGTCACAACCAAGAAACCAACATTAAATTGCTTTCGTACTTCCTCTTTGATCTTGATTGCCATATCAGGGCGTGTGCGCCTCAATTTGTGCTTCACTGGAGGGCAGTCTTCTCTCAGAGGCAACTTGTGTACCACAATGTCAGTGTCTAAACCAGGAATATCCTGGTAAGACCATGCAAAGACATCAACAAATTCTCGAAGCATAGAAATTAGACAAGTCTTGATAGATTCTTCTAATGTGGCCCCGATCTTAGGTTCTTTCTTGTCTTCTTTGGTACCCAGGTTTATCACTTCGATGACCTCTTCATGCGACTGAATCATCTTCTCCTCCTGTTTAAGCAGTCTGGCCAATTCTTCAGGTAGTTCGCAATCCTCTTCAACTTCCCCATCGGCTTGATAAATTGGATTGTCAAAGTCATACTCAGCCATAACAGGGTCGTCATTGATAAGATCTGGTGACGAGCACCTGCATGAATGGTGATTCATGCAAGGCTTTAGAAAAAGCTTGAGAAAATGAGAAACATTGCCATTTAAACTTTTCTTTCTTTTTGAAAAACAAAAAACAAAAAATGAAAGGAAAAGAAGAACAAGGATGAATGTGAAACGTCAGCTTTATTGATGATTATGAATTGTGTTAGGAACAAAAGAACCCTTACAAAAAGCTACTATGCCCCGGGAAAGACATAGTGCTTGAATACAGAAAAAACAGAAACAAAGATTATTACTCTTCGAAAGAGGTGACTGAGATAAGCCTTTCAGACGACCAGTTGCTAAGTTGAGTCCCTGGAACAACATGCCTGATCCACTCATCTAAGTCACAGTCAGTATTGTCGCTCCCCCAAAAAGACACCAGGGTCCCAGGGTGCAGACGTGAACGGTCGGCGAAAAGATAAAGTGAAAAATGAATTGAATAGAGTCTCCAGCTAGGCATTTTTATCCCGAGGGAAGGTATTGCTGCATAAACCTAGAAAGAGAGGGATAAGACGGTTGCGAACCAGAGAAACTGAAAAAGGGGGTTGGTTACAACCTGAGAAGGTATTAACACCCAGATTGTCCGTCGTACTCGACGGGAACCACGCTTACAAGATTGTGTTTAAAGGGGTAGGTGTATGTGCTATCTGTATGCAAAAGCTGAGAATTGATGTACAAGTGTCAGTGCAAAAGATGAATTGCTCAGGAACTGAGACTTTAGAAAAAGAATGCTGAAAGAGGGGGATAACAAAGAGACTTTTGTTCGATAACTGTTAAGGCATGCCTACGTATCCTCTCGTGCAATGAGGAAGTCAGAACACCGTAGTTCGACTCAAAGAAACTAAAAATGAATTGACTGTGAACTGCTTGCTAACCTATGCTCAAGATTATGACTCGTCTGGCTCGAGTTTTAACTGTCTTGCATTAGACGGATGAAGCAAGTTATCATTTGTGAATGAGTGTGATGCGAAAAGAATCCCAGAGGAGACGATTATTGTTTGTTTTTGTGTTTTCAGTCTTGTTATTGTTTTTGGTGTTTTGGATAGGATAATGAGCTTAAGCCTAAATCAAGGGTTTGTAAACTCATTATATCCTCCCTGATTAGGGATAATGAGCCTACTTAAGTATGAGATAAGCATCTCAACTTAATTACCATGATGATGTATGATTAAGATCATTAACCTAATTGTGATTATTTAGATGTTTTTTGGGTTTTTGTTTAGTGTTAAGTAATGAGTTTAATCTCTAATCACAGATTAGTGGGCTCATTACACCGTCCTAATAGAAGGATGATAGATGAGAACACTTAAGCTGAGGAAGATACCTCAACTTAATCCATGGTTAGGGATTAAATTCACTATATAGCAAGCCTTCATTGAAGTGGATTTTAATTAAAGGGTGATATTAAGAAGTGGATTTTAAGTTTGTAAGACAACTTGAGGGGGACTTGTCCATTAAACACTAGGGTTAGTCCCTCTTAACCATAAGGAAGAGATAGAACCCTAATGTAATGCCCAAGTTACAAGATAAAGTCTTGGTGATTATTAAAGTGATTTGATTAAGAGGTGTAAAAAAATTAACGGTTTAACACTTAGGATTAAAGTTATACACTCCATCCTAAGAGAAGGATGCAGGCATAACCCTAATTCCAAAGTCCTAAAACTTTAAGAGTTTAGTCTCTGATTATTGAGATGAGAAGAGAGACTCAAGGAGACTCAAAGGTAAAAGTCTAAGGGGAACTATATACAACCCTAAAAGTTATCATGCTTGGATATCCTATGGTTTTTAAGGCTTAAAAGGAAAGGCTCTTCAAGGCCACCAATGGAAGAAGCAGATGAAAATAGAAGGAGAAAGAAGAACAAGTTACTTACTTCCTGAAGAAGATAAGTAACTTGAAATAAAGTGAGAAAGATGGAACATAAGTGATCAAGTTCACTTCAAAGACATGTAAGAATGCATATGAATGAGATAAGAAGAGATGGGAAGTGAAGGCAAATCCACCTCCCAAATAACTTACCAAAAGTTACTGAAAATGTTAGTATGAATGCATAAGACATAAAGCATAAAGAAATGAAATGAAATGAGATGCAAAGACCAAAGTCAGAAGTGAATGTGCAATGCAAATGGCATATGAGATGATGCAAAACCATACAAGATGCATATGAATGATCATACAAAGATGAGATGTCATGGAAGCATGTTTAGAAGCTTGAAAACACATGGATGTTTATGAAATGATATGAATGCAAAGCATAGAAAATAAATGAAGAAATGATCAAGAAATGTTCAAGCATGTCTTAAGATGTATAATATGTCATATGAATGTTTGAAATATCATGGCAAGTTCACATGATGATGATATGCAAAGATGAACGCAAATGAACATGAGAAATTAGGGTTTTATGAATGTATGAGATGCAAATGATAAAAACAAAAGCATGCATCATGATAAAAGGAAGTTAAGCTCAATCAAACCCTAAACCTATACAAGATAGCACCCCAAAGGAGAAAGTCAGAAGCTAATCCTATTGAAAGTTATGAATTTTCTAAGTTTGCTAGGTTTTTTGGATGATTCTTAAAGGAAAATGCAAATGAAATTGAAAATGCAAGATAAATTCATGATAAAAATAACCTAGAAACTACATGCAATATGTGAAAGAATTCAAAAAGAATCAAGTTCAAACTCATCATGGTTAGGCAGAAATGAATTTTTCAAGTTAGGGTTAGAAAATATGGTTTTTAAGAACCCTAATTCAAAGAAAATTGTGAAATTATGAACAAACCTAAAAAGAATTTTGTATGATGAGTTTGAAAATGTTTCTAAATGTATTGGAATGGTTCATGAATTTTTTGGTGATTTTTAGAAACCTAAATGTATTTTTAATTAATTAAAATCCATTAATTTATTAAAAATAACATTTAAATTTTTTAAAAATACTTTTTTAATGCAAAAAATAAAATAAAAATCATTTTTGGGTTAAGAAAAATATTTGGATCTGAAATGCAAAAGATTATATTTTAATGATGTTTTTAACTATTTTAAATAAATTATGCAAAAGAAATGAATAAAAAATGAAAATAAACAAAATAAAGGAAAAGTCAATGCATCCAAGGGCTGGGATTTAAACTGGGGGGAGGGATTGACCGCGCGCGTTATTGGGTGGCTGAGATTTGATTTGGCATATTTAAATTAACCCTAATCAATTAATCTAATTAAAACAGACTAGGGTTTTAATGAGGCATCTGGGCCCTTCATCCACGCGCGAAACTCACATCCTACAACCCACATTTAAACTGAGGTTTAAACCCTAATTAAGAACCCTAAGCCCTTTCAGGTGACCGGAGCTAGCTCCGGTCATCTTCTTCGGTCACCCTATCAACCTAACTTCTTCCCTAGGCTAAATCAAACCCTCTAAAGCTCCAGAAATGATCCTCTAACATCTCGAAGCATGAATCCAACATCAAATAACATTTATGTTTCAAGAATAGCATGAATCGAAGCAAAACGGAAAAATACACAAAACTTTCAGAAGTTGAATACATGCTTGATTCTTAACCATTTTGAAAACTAAACATATCACCATGATCAGAGAGACATATAGAATCATTTAAGAACTTAAAATAGGAGTTCTGGAAAAAAAATCTTCATGGTTACCTGAGATAAAGCTTTCTTAATCTGGGTTTTGGACCTCTTTCTTTGTTCAAACCAACCCCAATGAGCTCCCTAATGATGTTACAATGCTTGTGTAATACCCCAAATTTGCCCTCTCCTGTTTAGCATCATCATCATATCATATTCATCATCAGCATGTCATGTCCTTAGCATATTGCATAGAAAAATGAAGCATATCACTTGCATATTCCAACATAAGGCATGTGATCGGTCATCAGGGAAATTCAAGGCTCACAAGGCAGGTTACAAGGTTGACATCAGGGTCCAAGCATAAGAAAGGATTGAGGATCAAAATCAGATCAAAACGGTTAACACCGGCTTATTCTTGAAGGTTCCCACCAAAAGGAGGGAAATTCAAAATTCACTGGCGTTAACCGGTTAACGGATTGGTTAACCGGTTAACGGCCACGAATTTTGAATTTCCAGCAGCAATTCAGCATGTGTGTTTTTTTGCTCCAATTTCCATTTTCTGATTTTTATTCATCTTGAATTAATTGGTAAATTAAAAAGAAGGATCTAGAGCACTTGTCCAAGCCTAATCCCATTGCTACATCCTAATCACACTTTCCAAACCATAATTTTGGATCCCAAGCCTAATTTTTGAGCCCTAAACCTAAACCATATTTAATCATTTATCTCCAAACCAAGGAGGAATCTCCCTCATTTTTCACTCTCATTTCTGAATTTTCACTCCTCTCACAATTCTCTCCCAGTTTTCCAAATCACTCAAAGTTCCTCTTTGAAGATCACATAACCTTGCCTTGAGGTGTGTAGATCTTGGAACTAGACCTCTATTCATAGCTTCATGGCATCGTTTTGCTGGTTTTAGTGGTGATTCAGATCTGGTTTGGGATCTAGAAGTGCTTTTGGATCCAAAATTCTGCATCAAGAGCTTGTTCTTGCATTTATTTTACACGGAGAGTGAAGTTTAGCACCAGATCTTCAAGGCTTTGCACGAGATCTATCATTTTCAGTCTGATCAACAATTACCAAAGCACACTTCAGCTTTGTAGGTTGGTTAATTTCAGATATAGCTCTGTTTTTAGCTTATTTGCATGCTTGCGCTTTAGATCCGCCATGTGTTTGCGTATTTGTTTGTGTTGATTGATCGATTTGTGACTGGATCCATGTGTTGATGTTTATAAGCTTCATGATGCCATTTGATGTGAATTGATGCATTATTTTCATGTTTAAATGCTTGCTGGACTGGTATGAGATTGTTTGGAATAAGCTGTTTGTGAGCTGATTTTTGCAGGTTTTTGTTGTTGTTTTAACAGCATTAACCGGTTAACGGATTGGTTAACCGGTTAAAGCACCTGTTTTATGCTGTGTTTATGCAGGTTTTGACATGGTTAACTGGTTAACGCTTTGGTTAACCGGTTAACACTGAAGCAGTGAGCCATTTTTGCCTTATTTCCAGCATGTTTGATCCCCTTACTTGTTCTAAAATGCCATGGATCATTGTATGATCATTGAATATGATTGTTTGGGTGATTTTCTTGCTGATTGACGCATGCTTCCGTGTTCTCGACACGTAAATGCTTGTTTGTGCTATGTTTGGCATGATTGTTTAATCTTGGTTGGTATGAACTTTGAGCATGTCAATCCCATGATTTTTATTGATGAACATGTGCTGGATTTTGCAAACTTGCAGGGGCTAATGGTAAGAGAAGTGTGGATGTTCATCCACGTTTCAACTCTTCATCCTTCTCTCTTTTTAAGTGCTTTCTCTTTGTGTTTTGATGTGCCTTATGCCATCATGTGTTGCAATTATTTTCTTCCCCCTTTAGGAGCAACTTATCTCCTTTAGAGGAGTAAGTTGCTTGCTAGCTCTTGCTTTCTCTTTTTCTTGCTCTTCTTTGGTTTCTTTCCTTCCTTCTTATTCATTAGGATAGTTGAAACCTCACTAACCTTAGGACCACTCTTTTGCATGATAACTTTAGGATTAGTCTTCCCCCATTTTAGACTTTTACCTTTTTGCTCCTTTGGTTTCTTTCTCTTCTCGCCTCAAAACAAAACAAAAAAAAAACATTAATAAAAAGAAGTGACTTCTTGTGTAATAACCTTATTCCATGGGGGGCATATGTATTTATTCCATCTTGGAATAGTGCATTTGTCTAGCATGATGCACAAGTCGGATCATGAAGTCATCTTCATCAAGAAAAACCCTAAAAAAACACTTCTTCATTTTTAATCGCTAAGACACCTAATAAATTCAACAAGTCAATGAATTTAGGCCCTTGCCTTTGGAAACAAGTCTTGGATACGTTCTCCTTGCATGGTGTGCTTGTTCTATTATTCCATCTTGGAATGTAGTACAAGTCCACATTCCACGGAAAATAGCTTGAGTTCATTCTCTTGTGCCACACCAATAAAAAGCTCTAAAAAACATAAACAAACAATAAGCGTCTTTCCTTCGGGAATTCTTTTCTCATCTCCTTCGCTCCGTCCGCGAACTTGCTTCTTCTTGTCATTTTGAAAGACGGTTACACACTCGTCGTCCGAGCCTGCAACACCTGAGCATTGGCATAGGCAGTTCAAGCCTTAATTCACAAGCAACCGTTTCCACCCCTAGTTAGGGGAACTACGTCGTCTCTGATCCTCGTTCTCCTGATGAGGTACGTAGGCAGCGGGGTAGGGCCCGTTCGAGCACAATCGTTATTTTCCCTACATTTTTCCTCTTGGTTTCTTTTCAGTTTTTTCCCCATTTCGTTTCATTTTCAGTTTTGCAGCAGCTTTCATCCCCTCACCCCTTTGAAACATTTTCTTTGCAAGCGTGGATCCCGTCGGGTATTGTGGATGATTTGGGGTGCTAATACCTTCCCAGGTCGTAACCGACTCCCGAACCCAGTCTCTTTGGTTCGCAGGACCTTTGTCCTTTATTTTCTTTCTTCGGTTTGTGCAGCATTACCATTCCCGTCTCTTCGGGATAAAAATGCCTGGCTGGCGACTCTACCTCTTTCCGCGCCACTTTCGCGTTTGTACCAGGATGGAAATCCGGGGAGCGACAGCTGGCGACTTTGCTAGGGATCGAACCCAGAATCTCTGGTTCCCCTGAGAGTCAATCCTAGCGCTTGCGTGTTTCTGTTTCGTTGGGTGTTGATTGTTTGCTGTTGCGTGCGTATTTTACTGTTATTTTATTTACAGCTTTATTTACAGTTTTCAGTATTTAAGTTCATGCATCATTATACTGGATTGTCTGGCTGTGCTGGTTTCCTTTTTTCTGTGGGACTGAGAATTGTTACTGAGAGATAAGCTCGTAACCGGGGCTCGAGTGCACCATAGGACTTAGAGTGGGCAGTCACTTTGGATTTATGGCATCTTGCTATGTTGGTAGTAGTGAGTTCCACACCTAGACTTGCAACCGTCTTGGAAATGTATTATGCCGGAATTTTTCTGGGGTAATACACAACCTCGATAGTTATGTGCATCTGGGGACCGATCATTGAGGACCTTTGTGGAAACATCCCTCTTCAGTGGTGATAGTGGCACACCACATTTTGTGGCAAACCCATTCACACCTGAGGTCCCACTTTGGAACTCGCATAGGATGACCTGGTTCTTTTATAGGAGCTCAGTCAAAGCATCTGATCGTATGACGATAGTATTGTACCCTTCGGGATGAATGTACTATTGTTTCTTGATTCTGTCGCTCCCCCGAAAAGACACTGGATCAGATATGGTACAGACGCGAACGGTCGACGAAAGGAGAAAATGAAAGTGAAGATGAATAGAGTCGCCAACTAGGAATTTTTATCCCGAAGGAAAGGTAATGTTGCATAAACCTAGAAAGATATGGATAAGACGGTTGCGAACCAGATAAACTGAGAAAGGGGGTTGGTTACAACCTGGGAAGGTATTAGCACCCAGATTGTCTGTGGTACTCGACGGGATCCACGCTTACAAGTTTGTGTTTTAAAAGGGTAAGGTTATGTGCTATCTATGTGCAAAAGCTGGAAACGAATGTACAAGTGTCAGTGCAAAAGGTGAATGCTCAGGAACTGAGGCTTAAAAGAATGCTGAAAGAGGGGGAAAACAAAGAGACTTTTGTTCGATAATAGTTAAGTTATGCCTACGTATCCTCTCGTGAAATGAGGAAGTCAAAACACCGTAGTTTGACTCAAAGAGACTGAAAGATAAATTGATTGTGAATTGCTTACTTGCCTATGCTCAAGTGTATGACTCGTCTGGCTCGAGTGTTAACTGTCTTGCATTAGACGGATGAAGCAAGTCCTCGCTTGTGAATAAGTGTGATGAGAAAAGAATCCTGAAGGAGACGATTATTGTTTGTTTTTTGTGTTTTCAGTTTTTTATTGTTTTTGGTGTTTTGCATAGGATAATGAGCTTAACCCTAAATAAAGGGTTGTAACCTCATTATATCCTCCCTGATTAGGGATAATGAGCCTACTTAAGTATGAGATAAGCGTCTCAACTTAACTACCATGATGATGGAGGATTAAAATCATTAACCTACTTGTGATTATTTAGATGTTTTTGGGTTTTTGCTTAGTGTTAAGTAATGAGTTTAATCTCTAATCATAGATTAGTGGGCTCATTACACCATCTTAATAGAAGGATAATAGATGAGAACACTTAAGCTGAGGAAGATACCTCAGCTTAATCCATGGTTAGGGATTAAATTCATTATATAACAAAGCCTATATTAAATGGATTTTAATTAAGGTATGAGATTAAGAAATGGATTTTATGGTTTTTAAGACAACTTGAGGGGGACTTGTCCATTAAACACTAGGGTTAGTCCTTCTTAACCATAAAGGAAGAATTAGAACCCTATGTAAGGACCAAGTTACAAGATTGAAGTCTTAGTGATTATTAAGATGATTTGATTAAGAGGTTTAAACAAATTAAAGGTTTAACACTTAGGTTTAAAGTTATACACTCCATCCTAAGAGAAGGATGCAGACATAACCCTAATTCCAAAGTCCTAAAACTTTAAGAGTTTAGTCTCTGATTATGAAGATGAGAAGAGAGACTCAAGGAGACTCAAAGGTAAAAAATAAGGGGGACTAATCGCAACCCTAATTATTATCATGCTTGGATGTTCCTATGGTTTGTAATGCTTGAGAAAGATCTTCAAGGAAGCCACCAATGGAAGAAGCAGATGAAAGGAGGAAGAAGTAGAAGAAATAAGTTACTTACTTTATTGAAGAAGATAAGTAACTTAAAGAAAGAAAGTGAGAAAGAATGAACACAAGTGAACAAGTTCACTTCAAAGAAACCAGCAAGATTCATGTGAAATAGATAAAGAGAAATGAGAAGTGAAGGCAAATCCACTTCTCAAAGTAACTTACCACCTGAAAATGTTAGCATGAATGCATAAAGTTCAAGGCATAAAGAAATGAAATGAAATGAGATGAGATGAGATGAAATGGCCAAAGTTAGAAGTGTTTATGCAAGGTTAATGTCATGTGGGATGATGCAAAGGCATACAAAGTTCATATGAATGATCATACAAAGATGAGATGTCATGTAAGCATGCTTTGAAGTTTGAAAGTTCATGAAAGTTAATGAAAGGAAATGAATGCAAATCATGGCAAATGAGTGAAGAAACAATCAATCATGATTCTAACATATCCTAAGATGTCTACGGTGACATATGAATTCATGAAATGTCATGGCAAGTTCATGTATGGATGCATATGCAAGATGAATGCAAATGAGCATGTAAAATTAGGGTTAAATGGAAGTATGAGATGCACATGAACAAAACAGAAACATATGAGATGATAAAAATTTGAAACCAAGCTCAAACAAACCCTAATCCCATACTAGGTCACACCCCAAAGGAGAAGGTCAGAAGCCTTACCACTCAAAAGTTATGAATTTCCTAAGTTTCTAGGGTTTTTTTGGGTAATTCTCAAAGAAAAATGCAAATCAATTCAAAAATTCAAGATATATTCATGAGATAAATGACCTATAAACTACATGCTATGCACAAAACAATTCAAAAAGAATCATCTTCAAACTCTTCTTGGTTAGACAGAAAAGATTTTTTTAAGTTAGGGTTCAAAAATATGATTTAAATGACCCTTAATTCAAAGAAAATTCTCAAGTTATGATCAAACCTAAAAAGAAATTTGTATGAAGAGTTTGAAAATGTTTCTAAATGCAAAGGGATGATTAATGATTTTTTTGGTGATTTTTAGAAACCTAAATGTATTTTTAATTAATTAAAAGACTTTAATTAATTAAAAATAACATTTAAATATTTTAAAAATACTTTTTAGATGCAAAAAATAAAATAAAAATCATTTTCTGATTAAAAAAAATATTTGAAACAAAAATGCAAAAGGAAATATTTTTTGGATGATTTTTGGCTATTTTAAAATAATTATGCAAAAGAAATAGAAAGAAAATGAATTAAATGAGAAAGTAAACGCATCCAGTGGTTGAGATTCAAACAAAAATGGTGGGAATTGACTGGCACGTGAATCAATGGATGGGATCACTCCTGACTAATTAATTGAGTTTTAATTTAATTAATCTGAAATTAACTTAACGAACTAATCCTGACCACTCATATGCTAACCCTAATCCTCATCTAACGACCAAGATTCAAACTGGGGATTAAAACATGGATTAGCCCTAATGACTTTCAGGTGGCCGGAGAAGACCTCCGGTCATCTGCTCCGGGCAACTCTTCATCTGACCTTCCTCAAATCATCACCCCAAGCCCCCCAAATCTCCAGAAATGATCAACTAACTACCCTAAACAATAATCCAGCTTCAAAAATCATTTATCATTCCTCATCATCAAGATTCGAATCAAAACATCAAAACGACAAAAATTTCAGAATATCATGAAATGCTTAAAACTCAACCATTTTCAAAAATAAAGGCATCAGCATGACCAATGAAGCACGAGGAATCATTCTATAACATGAAAATGCATTTTTGGAAAAAAAAGTTCTTGAGGTTACCTGAAGTTGAGCTTTCAGTTCTTGAGCTTTCTAGACCTTTCTTTGGTGCAAACCAACCCCAATGAGCTTCCTGAGAATGCTTTGATGCTTAGAGTGAGTTTATTTGGCCTCTTTCTGAAGTTCAGTTTTGAGAGGTGAAAAATCGTATTTGTTGTGTGATGTGTTTCAGGTCATTTTAATGGTTGGGATTTGTTCCTTAGTGTCGCTCCCCGGATTTCCATCCTGGTACAAACGCGAAAGTGGCGCGGAAAGAGGTAGAGTCGACAGCCAGACATTTTTATCCCGAAGGAACGATAATGGTAATGCTGCACAAACCAGAAGAAAAGAAAAGGAAGGACACGGGTCCTGCGAACCAAAGAGACTGAGTTCGGGAGTCGGTTACGACCTGGGAAGGTATTAGCACCCAGATCGTCCGCCGTACCCGACGGGATCCACGCTTGCAAAGAAATCTGTTTCAAAGGGTGAAGAAATGAAAGCTGCTGCAAAAGAAAAGGAACTGAACTGGATAAATAAAAGAAAAGGGAACTGAAAAAGAAATGAAAAGGAAAAAGAATGTAGGGAAAATAAAGATTATGCTCGAACGGGCCCTACCCCGCTGCCTACGTACCTCATCTGGACAATGAGGATCAGAGTCGCCGTAGTTCCCCTAACTAGGGGTGGAAAGGATTGCTTGTGAATTAAGGCTTGAACTGCCTATGTCAATGCTCAGGTGTTGCAGGCTCGGACGACGAGTGCGTAACCGTCTTGCAAAATGACAAGTAGGAGCAAGTTCACGTACAAAGCGAAGGAGATGAGAAAAGAATTCCCGAAGGAAAGACGCTTATTATTTATTTGTGTTTTTTAGAAACTTTTTATGAATGTGTCACAAGGAAGTGAACTCAAGCTCTTTTCCATGGAATGTGTACTTGCCACTACATTCCAAGATGGAATAATAGAACAAGCACACTCAAGTAAGGAGAAGATCCCCAAAACTTGAACCCATAGATTAGGGCTTAAGCTCACTAACTCATTAACTTATTAAGTGTTTTTGTATTTACAATGAAGAAGTGTGTTTTATGATTTTCTTGGTGAAGATGATATCCTGATCAGACTTGTACATCACAAGACAAGCTTGTACTATCCCAAGATGGGAAGACTACAAGTGTCTCATGGGATAAGGCTATTGCTCAAGATATCACTTCAATCTTTATTAAGTGTCTTCTTAGGGTTTTGAGATGAGAAGAGAAGAGAAACAAAAGGATCTCAAAGGTAAAAGTTTAATGGGGGACTAATGAATCCTAAAGTTATCATGCAAAGGTAATCCTAGGTTAGTGAGGTTAACTATCCTAAAGAAGAAAGAAAGAAGAGAAACAAGAGAAAAGAAGAATGGAGAATAGAAGGGGGAGGAAGTAAGGCCTAAGCCCAATAAACACAAGGTTAGAAGAAAAATAATAAAGAAAAGAGATAAGATTTGGAGATGTGGGAATCACATCCACACCTCTCACTTACCAAAGCCCCTGAAATGGTTAGTGACACAAACATAAACGCAACCCAAAGTGAACATAATGGCAAACTAAAGTCACACAACCAGAAGTGAAGTCATAAACACAAATTCCAAAGGCAAACTCAAAGCACAAGAATGAGAAAAGAATTATACAACTCAACATGAAGCAATATGAATCACTATGGCAAAACAAAGTGAACATGAGAAGATGCAAAGCAAAATAGTCAAAGCAAAACCACAAAGCTCAAGACCAGAACCCTAATATGTTAGAAAAGTGCCTAAGGAACATGAGATGAAGAGAAGAAATGCACCTATTCAAGTATTCACATTATGAGAAGAAGGAAGCAAAAGAAGTGAAGTGAGCATGCATAAGTGTGGAAGAACTTCAAGGGCAACCAAACACAAACTTTCTCAAGGAACAAACCACAACTTAAGACCAGAGGGGTATCAACAACCTAATATGGCCCTAATCAACTTGAAGAAGTTGGCACAAGTGCCCTTCTAAGTTAAGGAATGTACATATGATCCAAAAGAAACAAAAAGGGACAAGTGAAGAACCAAAATTCAAATTAATTCAAGTAAGCATCCAAAAATTCCAATAACTTGCACAAATGATCTTCAATCATACCATATCAACATGCCAAAAGGAAAGAATGAGAATCAGAAGTTAGGCAAGTCAAATGAGGGTTCAAACATGGATCAGGGTTAGAAAGCTTTATGCACAAGTTAGAGACCAAACTCAATTAAACAAAATTCTAAAAGAATCATTCATGATTTTTTTATGATTTTTGGAGACCTATTACTATTTTTAAAAATTGAAAAGCAAACTGAAAATAAAATGAAAAAAAAAAAAGAAAACAGGCTAGAGGTGTATTTAGAAGAGAAAGCCAGTTAAATCAATTGGGCTTCCACGCAGGGGGGGTAATAGCAATTGAGGCCCATCCAATCTCAGTGCAGCTTACAATAATGTGGTGGATATTCATAAAATCAGGAAAAAACAAAGGCCTTCAGATCAAATGTACGCATGGGATTGAGTCATTCATTAAACATAGTAATCTCATTGATTGGCCAGGGTGAGGAGTGCATGGCATTATGGTGTGGTGAGTCACACAAAGATTAATTCAGTTTTAATTATAAAACAGAAAGCACGTGAGAGAGAGAGGGTGGAGCTTTAATGTGTTGTCATGATGTCATCCGTCCAGATCCTGCATCCTACGGCTACGCTTCATCTTCTTCACTCAAACTCAAATGAACAAAATCCAGAATTCGGTGACCGGAGCTAGGGCTCTGGCACCGGAAAATTCAAACTAAGAACAAAACATCACATAAATGTATCAAAATGTCCAGATCAAATAAACAACTCATGCTGAATCTAAATATAGCAACCAAATTCACAATGGATCAAAGAATAAGCTGGATCGAAGAAAAACAGATTTATGCATCAAATTTCAGATCAACAATACAACCTCAATATTCATTCATTTTCAAATCGAATCATCACAGAATCATCAGCATATCACACAGATCAAAATGCACACAACTAAAACCATTTCTAGATCCATGAATTCATTGAGTTACCTGAACTTGCAGAGCACGAATTAGGTCAAGATAAGCCTCCAAATGCTGCAGATCTACCTCCTTTAACCTCTCCTTGCAAATTAAATGCAAGAGAGGGCTTGAATTGCTCTAGATCTTGAAATTCGAATTGAACTGCACCTGAACTGCACCTTATGAAATCTTGAGCTTCAGCTTGAATCAATGGTGGATTGATGATCCTTAGGGTTCAAGGAAGAAGAATATGAAGTTTATTTGGTGAATGAGTGAGGGAATCAGAGGATTCAAAGAGAAATGCAAAAGAATCCAAAACTTGAGAGTGATGAAATTGTGATGGATCTGAGCACAAAGTAAACCCTAGTTACTTATATATCATGTTAAATGATCACTGATGAAAAATAAGAGGGAATGCACGTGAGGAATGAGTGGGAGGAAGAAAAATGAAAAATTGGCATGAAGAGTGTGGTGAAGTGTTTTGCTCGTGCATCCCTCTCATCCTTTGCACATGTTCAGTCACAATCCATCCCTTGGTTCAAAACTGGAAATATCCTGGCCATTGGATGTGAAGGTCATGCATTTGGAGTGATCATGCAATTTTGCACCTTATGGAATATCTCTCATCTCATGCACGAATTTTGTGATATTCTTGGAGCAAAACAAACTTTATGCAATGCTTTGTAAGAGTATGATCTTATTTTGTCCATAACACCACTTAAAAACAAGTTACATGAGATTTTGCATTTGGAGGAGGTTTAAAATTCAAGTCATGCCCTAGAATTCAAGAGATTTTCGAAGGCCTCATCTCACAAACCATGAGGGCTATGAAAAAGTACTTGTACTTTTCAAAAATGGAGGACTTTAATCTTCAATTTTCATGTTTGGTGGCAATTCATTTGAAGCTTTTTTCACCAAGTTATGTACACTTGAAAATTAGGGCAAAAGGTTACTAAAAATGGCAAATCACATGCCCAAAATGCAAAACACCTCAAAACCTCTTGATTCTTGATCTTTTATCTTACCAAACCTCTTATAAGGTTATAAGAACATCCCTTGACTAGAAAAATAGGGTTGGACCCTTTGAATTCCCACAGTTGACTTCTGCACAATTGACCAATTTCTTCCTTTACAGGCAACTAAAGAAATACCTGACTTCCACAAGGAGTTTTCTCACCAAATTTCATCCCTAGGGTCCTCTTAATATATGAAAGAATTTTCCCAAATGAAATGGCCAAAGTCCCAAAGTTTTCATGCTTGAAACTCAAACCCTAATTTGGGATCATTGTGTAGGAGCTTTGCCCTAGCTTGAATTCCCTGAGGATCCTCCAACCTCCTGGGCTTTTGTGAATGATCTTAAGCTTGTGAATGAAATGTAGACTCCTCATAGGACTTGAGAAAATCCATTGGGTCTCTTGTTATAGCTTGAGGTGCCTCAAATCCCTCCACAGATGATCATATGCCTAATGCTAGGTCATGAGAATGTTATGCCTCATCTTTCCATGCAAAGATGCCAAGAGTATGATATGCTTATGATGAATATGATATGGTGATGATGCTTACAAAAGAAGAGGGAAAATTTGGGGTACTACACTTAGGTGATGCTGAGTTGAATGGTGAAGAAAGTTTTAAGTTTTTGTGGCTGTGTGATGAAATTCGAAGAGGGAAAGTGTTATGGAGGATTTTGTGATTCTGAGTCTATGAATGCTTGCAGGCTTGTGTGTTGATTGAAATGAGTCCCTTAGGGTTTGCATAAGAGGTCTTGATTGGTCAGAAAGTTGGTGGTGGCATAGTGTGATTGGTATGGTTGTTTTTGCAAAAAGTCAACATTGGTTGTACTATGAGCATGGGTCATGGCAGGAGTGGTTCCAAGGCATGTCTTGCTTCAGCGTACTTTGTAGAGGGCCCTTAGATCATTTTTATGCAGCTATATCACTTAGATGAAGAGATACCATAGGTTTTGCAAAATTCCTTCTTTGAAGTTTCTTGTTAATCAAGTCATGAAAATGCCAAATTCTTGGGCCAATTCTGATGTTTAGAAGTCACATAGGCATGTTATGAAGTGTAGATGTTGATTAGAGGTCCTTAGAATGCTTGAACATGCAATTTTGCAAAATCCCTCTTTGACATGAAACTTGAAATTTTAGGATTTTTGCCAACTTTGAAAGGCCATATCTTGAGTTCTAGGATGAATCAAGACATGTTCTTGTACTTTTTGAAAAGGGAAATACCTAATCTACAACTTTCATGACCAATTAATTTTCATTTGAAGCATTTTTGGTTGAGAAAGAGGAGGTTGAAAAACTTTCCCAAAATGGAAAGTTTCCATTACAAGTCATTTCCATTTTTGGCAAGTTTGCAAATGGCTCAAAATTCTTCAATCTTGTGAACTTCCAACCACTTATAAGATCAAATAAAGATCATATAACTTCAATTTGATGAAAATACCTCTTTGGTTCCATTGTTGGGGAACTCAGATGCCCTGATTTTGACTTAACTTGCTCAAGAAGTTACCCAGTGAACAGATGACTTCCACAATGAATTTCTTCATCAAACATGGTACATATAGAAACAAGAATGGCCCAAAAATTTGGAGTTAAAGCCTCTGAAACCAAAACCCTAATTTTGGTCATCTGTGTAGTGAAAACCCTAGCCCTGCTTCCATGCCTTGCCAGTTCTTGTGATCTCTTGACTTCCATGAACTTTGAGGGACATAATATGATGATAGAACACACATGGACCCTCTTGGAAAGATTTGAGGCCTTTGGGATGGCTCAGATGGAATCTTGGATTGCTCAGATCACAAACCCTAGATGTAGGTGAACTTGAACTATGAAGATGAAACAAATATGCAAAGTGATGTAATGATTATGTTTATGCAAACATGAAAGATCACAAGCCATGGTGTGATATGAGTGAGGGAAAATTTGGGGTGTTTACAGATTCCAGCGCTTGAAGCTGGGAACTTATAAAGGATGCTTGTATTCCCGGGCTCAAGATGATGCCTCCCTGAGTATTACATAATGCCAAACCGATTCCCTGATATGGTCATGAGCCATTTCTCAGAAATGGTAAACGTATTATTTCTATTCGGCTTTGAGAGTCCGTGATGTTTGACCCGAAGCACACCTGTGAGATTGGGAGGGGTTTACAAGTTTGCAGGAACCCTTGACCTCATCATACCTCATTTCCAGTACAGTTCTATGATTTTATATGGCTCCGTGGATTTGGATATATGATTTGGGGCTTTTGAGACTAAATTCTTGTTCATGGGGATTTATTCAGAGAATCTTGGTTCTTGCTCACTTGGGTCCAGTGTTCCGTATCCAGACAGTCCCAGTGGTTGATCATGTGTCTGCATTGCATTTGCATCACATCATACTCTCACTAACTGTTTGTGTTTCCATTACAAGTTATCCTTCATCTCAGTACCCAGTTTTGGTATTCATTGTTCCTCCAGATGACAGAAATCCAAGAGATACCCAGAAAAAGGAATGTTCATTATACTTTCCCGCAACCCGAAACCGAGAGTATTCAGAAACTAGTAGACTTTGTAAACACCCCAAATTTTCCCTCACTCATATCACACCATGGCTTTTGATCTTTCATTTTTGCATAAGCATAAGCATACTATCTCATATTGCATATTTGTTTCATCTGCATAGTTCAAGTTCATCTACATCTAGGGTTTGTGATCTTAGCAATCCAGGATTCCATCTGTGCTACCCTAAAGGTATTAAAAGCATTCCAAGAGGGTCCATGTGTGTTCTACCATCATATTGTGTCCCTCAAAGTTCAAGGAAGTCAAGAAATCACAAGAACTGGGAAAGTATGGAAGCAGAGCTAGGGTTTTCACTACACAGATGACCAAAATTAGGGTTTTGGTTTCAGAGGCCTTAACTCCAAATTTTTGGTCCATTCTTGTTTCTAATGTTCTTAAGATGTTATAAGGATCATGTGTACCAAGTTTGATGAAGAAATTCATTATGGTAGTCATCTGTTCACTGGGTAACTTTTTAAGCAAGTCAGAGCAAAATCAGGGCATCTGAGGCCCCAACAATGGAACCAAAGGGGTATTGTCGTACCTCGAAAAAAATACGATCCTAAAACAAACAACAGAGTCGCCACCTAATTCTATTTATTCTAACTAAAGAAAAGGGAGATATAGATACAACCTAATAAAGGATAAGAAATGGTTTACGAAACCAAATTCTAAGTTCGGGAGTCGGTTACGCAAGGGGAAGGTATTAGCACCCCTCACGTCCGTTGTACTCAACGGGAACCTCTTAGCTAATTATGCGTTTAAATGCTTGATCTTAAGCTTTGTCTTCTTAATGTCTGTTAATATGTTTGTTCCAAGGAAATTAAAGTTATATTATTAATAAGTCAGAGAAAAGATTAAAAGTTTGTTATTATTGCGACGGAGAGAAAATGTTGAATTTTTTATTATGGTGCTCGCGAAGGATTAAAATCCCCGTGCCTACGTATTCCCCTGTGCAATGGGAAAGTCAGAGCTTCGTAGTTCGTGCCTACGGTTTGTGTGTTTTACTTGAACTATTTGTTTAAAAATGCATTCTACTGCTAAGCGTTGGCTCATACTCGTGGCAGAGGCTGAAGCGCTAGCTGTTTGTGAGAAAGATTTAAACAATGTTCGTTTAGCTAAATTTTTTGACCTTTATTAAGGTATTTTAAACGAAAGGACGAGTGAACCAAGTCGCATGGGGCTAGCCCATGAGTGATTGCATTCCAGAACGTGCAGAGTGCTAGACTCCGGAGCTCTGTTCTTTCATTGATTAATTATGAAAATGATTTGAATTGGTTGGTAAGTTTTAGATTGTTTTTAAGTATGAAAGAGCGAATGAATCACGTCGCATGGGGCTAGCCCAGGAGAGATTCATTCTAGAACGTGCGAAGTGCTAGACTCCGGAGCTCTGTTCTTTCACGAATTAATTTGTACGATTAAGATATTATGTTTAGTTGTTTTAGGATTAACGCTTTTTTTTAATGATGAAGGAGCAAACGAAACGCTACGCGTGGGGCTAGCCCAGGTGTGGTTCGTTCTAAAACGTGTGGAATGCTAGACTCCGGAGCTCTATTCCTTATTAAATTAATTAAGACACGTAAAAGTCGTGCAGACGGCAGTCACATTGCGACAGACTTACGTGTGTGCGGAGCGTAGGCGTATGAATTGTTTTACTTGGCGTTGGACCAATACTTAAATTTTTATTTTTTGAAATGATTAGAACTAGGGTAAATATACTTATTATTATTTACTTGACAGTTTATGATCATAATGCCGAAATAAATCATACATGTGAGCAAGACATTCAAAAATATAGAAATAGACAATGATCGTCAAACATATACCAATAGTCATCACATAAGCCAGAAAATCGGGTAAAAGTTTATCCAATAGATTTCCTGGTAAATAATAAGTTAACATAGAAAATGAATAAATAAAACAACTGAAGTAATTAAATTACATGTAACATTTCTTGTGTTGTTTTTTTTATGAGAAAAACAAATACATAAAAAATAAAATTAAAATAACTAAATTACATAGAATTTTTCTTATGTTTTTTTTAGAATTTTATAAGAAAAACAAATAAATGAAAAGAACAAAACCAAAAATAAAAATAACTACAAAGTAATAAGGGAAAGGGGCTAGATAAGAAAAGTAAAAGGGGGGGGGGGGTTGAAAGAAAACAGGCCCAACAAGGGAGTGGGTCTCTGGATTGGACAAGATGACACGCTCAGATAAGCTCTCTCTCTCTCTCTCTCCACTTCCCTATTTCTTTTGATTTTCTCCGTTTCTTACTTCTAGCTGTTATTTGTTGTGTAGTTGAGGGATATAATTTGAAGGTTAACGAGGTTGGTTTGGAGTGCTACTCGATGATGCAGTATGAAAAAGGCTTGATAGTGACTCACGGTTGGATCAGGCTCAAATTGTTGAAGGTATTTTCTGTGGTTTCTACTTTTTCGAATTTCTTTGCTGAGATCTTATTTTGTTTTTTGAGTCAGAAGTTTTATGGTTATTTTGTTCTGGTTTTTTTGTGTGGCTGTCTGTTTTCATAAAACAACCTCCCCCCTTTTGAATAAAACTGTCAAATTTTATATATGATAGGACTAAGGTTTTAGGGATTTTGAAATTGTGAAAACTTGTTAGCTAAGTTTGACAGAGTTTTTGTTTGATACTTATGTCCTATCTCTTTCGGTTTCAGTTCTTTGCTTATGGAGGGTGAGGCTTTCCATATTTCGGTAAAAGCAAAAATTGCAGATTCTACTTTCTTGTTTGCAGCTAAGGTGGTAGATAGAGGGTTAGCATTCTGCCAACCTGCACTTGCAGCAGGCCTGAGTTCTGCCAACAGAAGGTATATTATAGTTTCCTCAATTTTGTCTGTATTTCCTTTTAAAAGTAGCCCCTGCTATCTGTTGTTGATGGTACCACCCCTTTTGTGAAATTCCTTCTCTTCCTCTCAAATGCAAATTTATGACTTATGTATGTGTATGCATTGGAATGTGGCATGATTTAGAAATTTCTATGATAAATTGAATGAATTTGAATATGCTATGAACTTGAATGGATTACATGTTTTAATGAAATTTGTTATGAATGGACCTTGAATTGTAAGATGATTTTGCTTATGATATGGATATGATTATGCGGAAACAATAGAATAAATTTGACAAAATTGAATGACTTTGAATTGTGATGAGACGATGATGATGTGAATGCAACTTAACCGTGAATGACATACTAACTCTTGTTTATTTTCTATTTCATGTGCATTGGAATTGTCGTGAGCACGGAAGTGAGGACATGGCTTGGCTTGGAGTGGAAGAACAAACATGAAGACTCGGCGTCGAGAATGAATTGAAAACTTGATGTCAAAATAAAAGTTTTAGGACAAAAACTTGTGTAGGCCTCTTGTGATTGTGTGATAAAAAAAATGTATTTGACTTGTATTGCACCTTATTTATAGCTTGTAACTTGTAATTTTGGACATGAATTTGTAACTTGACATTAAATTTAAGAATTTTATTTGACATGAATTACAACCAACTTGGGACAAAATTGAATAGAATTGAAAATTGAAATGAATTGACACTTGAATCGAATCTTTGAGATGAGAATTGGAATGTTTTCTTGAATGAAAAAAAGAAAATTTAGCATTCGAAACTTGGATAGTGATCATGAGTTTGGATTGAGTTTGGAAATTGAATTGGTAGCTTAGGAATGAAACTTAGGATAAAAAGAAGTGAGAACTTAAATTTAAAACATTAACTTGGAATGGGACTTGAAAAGTGACCAAAACAATGAAAACTTAAAATTTGAAATGAGTATTGAAAATAAAACTTAAGATGGAAATTGAAATTGAAATCGAAAACTAGAAATATAATTGGAATTTGAAATTTGAGAATTGAAGTTGGGATTAAAATTGAATTGGAACCTTGAAATTGGAAGTGAAAAATTAGACTAGAAATTTAGAATAAACTTAGAAGTTGAAATGAAAACTTGACATGGAAATTGGAAAGAAATTAAATGAAGAGTTTTTTTTGTTTGATAAGATTAAAATTTCTTGGTGACTTTGTTATTGTATTTTATATGGAAAATGAAACAAATAAATAATAACAAGAAGAAGCTTTGAATGAGATGGGAATAGAAGTTGCAATATGGATATTGAACTGTAGGATTTGAATTGAAAATTTGACAATGGAATTGAAATTGGTCTTCCTATGGAACTCAAGATTTAAAAAATGAAATGACACATGAATTTATTTATGAAATGGTAATGAGCATGGTACTAACACCTAAGCCTCGAAACTTAAAAAGAAGTGATCTTGAACTTAAAAAGACTTAGAATCTAAAAAACTTGAATTTGAAATTTTTGAAAATAAAAGAAAGATGAGAACTACAAAAAAAAAAAAAACAGAAAATGGGATGAAAACCTGGAGAGGAAATAAAATCCAAAAACTCTCCTTGACAAAACCTTTTCAAATCCAAAACATGTCCGATACACCACGGTATGCTAATGATGGGATGAAATGTATGATATGGAAAGATAGGGGTAAAATTTAGGGTGTGACAGTTGCCCCTATTTAAATAACTTCACCAGATAAAATGAGTGATGTTAATCCTCAGAAAATCGGAGTGAAAGGTATTTAAATATAGAAATAACCGAAAATTTTGCCCCTAAATGCAATGGCATGCTATGAACTTAAGAAGGACTCTTTGCTTGGGGATATGATATGAGAGATGCAATGACCTAACATGCTGATTTTTTTAAAATGATGAATATGCTGAAAATGGTATGATGAAGATAAATGCAACGGTGATTCACAGAAGCGAAATTAAAGGTGAAGACCCACAGGGGATAACAAATTGATGGGGATGACAAAATAGAAACAAGATGTATTCAAAGTGATAAATCAACAGGTTCAAGTGTAACTGCTGGCACTAAGAATAACAAAAAAAAACGGGAGACAAAACGGAAATCCTAATATGATTAAAGACAGACTGATAACCCATGATAACAAGAAAGTGCCATGAACAAGAACAGACTATCTGAAGTGATGAGTTAGCAAGCTCAAGGTGGCTGCTGGGGATCCCAATACAACAATTCGGTAATTGAGAGAAAAAGAAAATGAAATGACATCGGCTGGGCAGTCAGGAGAACAGAATAGCAGACATCGACACGGTGATCGGGAAATGAAATAACAAACGTCGATGCGATGGTCGGGAAAGCAGTTCAACATGGCAGTTGAATAAATAAATAACTGTCATCGACGCGGTGGTCGGAAATAAAATAGAAGACATCGACACGGCGGTAGGGAAAGAGGATAACAGATGTCGACACGGCGGTCGGAAACAAAATTCAACACGGCGGTTTGAAGAAATAAATAACTGTCATCGACGTGGCGGTCGGAAATAAAATAGCAGACATCGACACGGTAGTCGGGAAAGAAGATAACAGACGTCGATACGGCGGTCGGAAACAAAATTCAACACGGCGGTTTAAAGAAATAAATAATTGTCATCAACGCGGCGGTCGGAAATAAAATAACAGACATCGACACGGCGATCGGGAAAGAAGATAACAGACGTCGACACGGCGGTTTGAAGAAATAAATAACTGTCATCGACGCGGCGGTCGGAAATAAAATAGCAGACATCGACACGGCGGTCGGGAAAGAAGATAACAGACGTCGACACGGCGGTCGATAAAAAAATAAAATAACAGATATCGACACGGCGGTCGGGAAAATAAAATAACAGACATCGACACGGCGGTCGGGAAAGCAAACTCAACACAGCAGCTGAGGAAATAATAAAGCAGACATCGACATGGTGGTTGGGAAATAAAATAACAGACCTCGACACGGCGGTCGGAAAATAAAACTCAGCACGACGGCTGGGGAATTAAACAACAGATATTGACACGACGGTCAGAAAAATAAACTCAGCATGACGGCTGGGGAATTAAACAACAAATATTGACACGCCGGTCGGGAAATAAAAACGGACATCGACACGGCGGTCGGGAAAATAAATAACATACATCGACACGGCGGTTAGAAAAATAAATAACATACATCGACACGGCGGTCGAAAAACAAAAATAACAGACATTTAATCCAAAGTGGTAAATCAACAGGTTCAAGTGTAACTGTTGATACCGAGAATTGGGAAACGAAAACAGTATTTAGGCAGTGGCTCGGTGCAAAACAACTGATATTGGGAGTAGCATGCGAAGCGTTTAAAGATAAATCAAACAGCTCCAAGCGACCAGCTGGCAAACTAAAAAAAATGTTGGAATTTTCAATGAGATAAACGACCAACCTCCGGAGATTTCTTAAATGAAGAATTCAAAGAAGAAATTTTAGGAATTATCAGGAGAACACGGATGCGTATTGAATTAAACATCCTTAAATCTTAAGCAAACAGCTTGAAAGATTTATTCCACTGATAATTGGGATTTTAAAGAAATATTGGTGGTACTAAGGTACATATCAAGGAGGGCTCCTGCAGGGAATACCAGTGTTGTTGGGAAAAAACCTTGGTTAACCACACTTCAGGGTACCAACAACAATGGATTTCAACATAAAAATTGACAGTAACCCGGACCTGGAGTTAGACAGACGACAACTGGGGATAGACAGATGATTATGTCAAATGCGTATGATTGAGCATGATGCGAATGATCATGATATGCAAATACTGACTCTAGGGAGACGGAAAGTTTTGACAAAGCAGGGGAGAGCAGGATCTTCACGCCAATACTTAGACGAGTAAAAAGAAAGATGTTGGGGAGATGTCTTCAAACTTGGAAATCGAAGTTTGGTCCAAGGATCCATCCAAGAGTGCTATCGGCTTCTAATCCTTTATAGGGAATTTTGTAATAATGGCATGAGAGTGTTGCTGCCAGCTAGAGGTTTTTTTTAGAAGACAGAAAATCTTTTATTCTTTCTAAAGCCAAAGAAATTTGAATGTTTTCCAGTATGTTTTCAAAAATTGTTTCTAAAATTTGTCATTTTAAGAGTTAAATTGTAATTCAGTAAAGACATTTTGCATAACAAAGAAAATAAGAAGCTGAAAGACAAAGTTTAAAGGCAAAGGTTGTATTTCATTCAAGAATGGTAGCTTTCCAATAGCAAAACTCCATGGAAAATTACAATTTGAAAATGGCAATGGGGAAAGGTCTACATCGAATCCAACGACCACTATAATCCCTAATAACTAAGACCGCCCAACACCTCGCTTCTGACAAGAGCGACTGGATTGGACTTCAAGTAACGATCTTCAGTAATGGTAAACACCATCTGATACAGTCAAATTCCTTTGTCCCTAATTTTTGCCTGGACCGCCCTTTCGGGTTTTCAATCCACTGGGACGCTCTTTTTTGCCTAAGCCGCCCTTTCGGGTTTTTAACTTAGCGAGCTCTTATTTTTTATTTTTATCCCTAACTTTTGCCTGGATCTCCTTCATAGGTTATGATCCATCGGGATACCCATTTTTTCCTAGGTCGCCATTTCTGGTTTTCGACCTATCGGGTTCTATTTAGGCATAGTATTTTTTAACTGCATCAGAATTCACCGGGTGTTTCAGTTGTTCACCATCCATAGTTATGAGGATTAGGGATCCTCCGGAGAATGCCACCTTCACAACATATGGGCCTTCATAGTTAGGGCTCCATTTTCCACGCGTGTCTTTGTGGACTGGCAAGATTTTCTTGAGTACTAGGTCTCCTTCTTTGAATTCTCGGAGACAGACTTTCTTATCAAATGCTCTCTTGATGCGCTTATGGTATAACTGGCCATGGCACATGGCGGTCATTCTCTTCTCATCAATGAGGTTCAGTTGATCATATATGTTTTGGACCCACTCAGCTTCTTCCAGTTTGGTTTCCATCAAGATCCATAAAGATGGTATCTCTACTTCGATAGGGAGAACTGCATCCATCCCATACACCAAAGAGAACGGGGTTACCCCTGTTGAAGTGTGAACTGATGTTCTGTATCCGTGTAAGGCATACGGTAACATCTCATGCCAGTCTTTGTAAGTCTTCACCATCTTCTGCAAGATCTTTTTGATGTTCTTGTTCGCAGCCTCGACGGCTCCATTCATCTTTGGATGATAAGGAGAAGAGTTATGATGTTCAATCTTAAATATATCGCATAACTCCTTCATCGTATTATTGTTCAAATTGGTCCCATTATTTGTGATGATTCGGCTTGGGATCCCATAATGACAGATAATTTGGTTCTTGATGAAACAGGCAACCACTTGCTTTGTCACATTGGCGTAGGAAGCTGCTTCTACCCACTTGGTAAAGTAATCAATTGAAACCAAGATAAACTGGTGACCATTGGAAGCTTTAGGCTCAATTTCCCCTATCATGTCGATGCCCCACATTGAGAAAGGCCAGGGTGATGATAGAGCATTCAAAAGGGTCGGAGGCACATGCACATTGTCGGCATAAACCTGGCATTTATGACACTTCCTGGCATATTTGAAACAATCTGATTCCATGGTCAACCAGAAGTATCCAGCTCTCAAAATCTTTCTGGACATGGCATGTTCGTTGGCATGTGTCCCAAATGATCCTTCATGGATTTCCCTGATCAATCAGTCTGCTTCGCGCTTGTCCACACATCTGAGCAGAACCATATCGTGATTTCTCTTGTAAAACACATTGTTGCTGAGGAAGAATTTGGATGCCAATCTTCTCAGAGTCTTCTTGTCTAATGCTGTTGCATCCGCTGGGTATACCTGATTTTGCAAATAGTTCTTGATGTCATAGAACCATGGTTTCTCATCAGTTTCTTCTTCGACCAGTAGACAGTAGGCTGGTGTAGTTTTTCGCTCGATTGAAATGAGTGGAGCTTCATTAAGAAATTTGACTTGAAACATAGAGGCCAACATAGCCAAGGCGTCTGCTATTTGATTCTCTGCCCTTGAAACGTGATGGAAAGTGACTTCATCAAAGTATTCAATTAATTCCACAATGTAGGCACGTTAAGGGATCAACTTCTCATCACGGGTCTCCCATTCACCTTTGACTTGGTAGATTACCAAAGCTGAGTCTTCATATACTTCAAGGATCTTGATTCTGGTATCAATTGCAGCTTCGATACCCAAAACACATGCTTCATACTCTGCAATGTTGTTTGTAATTTCAAAACATAATTTGGCTGTGAAAGGAGTGTATCCACCATCCGGATTCATCAAAACAGCTCCCACACCATGCCCCATGTAATTAGAGGAACCATCAAACATCATCTTCCAACGAGAACCTGGCTCGGGACCTTCATATGGACCTGGAACTTCACAGTCCTTTATCAACATGATGTCCTAGTCTGGGAAATCGAATTTCAAAGGTTCATAATCTTCAACAGGGTGATCCGCAAGGTAGTCAGACAAAACACTACCTTTGATAGACTTCTGGGTTACATACTGGATGTCGTATTCATATAACAACATATGCCAACAGGAGAGTCTTCCAATCAAGGCAGGCTTCTCAAAGATGTACTTTATTGGATCCATTTTCGAGATCAACAAAGTAGTGTGACAAATCATATACTGCCTGAGGCGTCTGGCAGCCCATGCTAAAGCACAACAAGTCTTCTCTAAAAGTGAATATCTGCTTTCACAATCTGTGAACTTCTTGCTTAAGTAATAAATGGCACGTTCCTTACGACCGGTTTCGTCTTGTTGGCCTAATACGCAACCCATAGATCCCTCAAGGATAGTCAGATACATGAAGAGAGGCTTCCCTGGGGTAGGCGGGATCAAGATAGGAGGTTCCTGTAGGTAAACCTTAATATTCTCAAAAGCCTATTGACAATCAGAATTCCATGTAATTGCTTGATTCTTTCGGAGCAACTTGAATAAAGGCTCACATGTAGAAGTCATGTTAAAGATGAATCTGGAGATGTAGTTCAATCTTCCAAGGAAGCCTCTGACTTGCTTTTCTGTTTTTGGAGCTGGCATCTCTTGAATTGCTTTGACCTTGTCCGGATCTACTTCAATTCCTTGCTGACTAACAATAAAACCAAGTAATTTTCCTGACCGGACACCAAAGGTACACTTAGCTGGATTTAGACGTAGTTAGAACTTTCTAAGGCGCTCAAATAACTTCAGGAGATGATTCAAATGATCCTCCTTACTCTGTGATTTGGCAATCATATCATCCACGTAAACTTCTATCTCTTTATGCATCATATCATGGAAAAGGGTGACCTTGCCCTTTGATAAGTGGCTCCTGCATTTCTGAGACCGAATGGCATAACCTTGTAACAATACGTGCCCCATGGTGTGATGAAAGTAGTTTTTTCCATATCATCAAGATCCATCTTGATCTGGTTGTATCCTGAAATTCCATCCATGAAGGAGAAAACAACAAACTTGGCAGTGTTATCGACCAAAGTATCAATGTGTGGAAGAGGGAAATCGTCCTTTGGACTGGCTTTGTTCAAATCCCTATAGTCCACACACATTCTAACTTTGCCATCCTTCTTGGGGACTGGCACAATGTTAGCTACCCACTTAGGGTACTTCGCGACTGCGAGGAATCCAACATCAAACTGTCTTTTGACCTCCTCTCTAATCTTCAAATCCATGTCTGGTCTCGTTCTTTGAAGCTTTTGCTTTACTAGAGGACAATCTGGTCGAAGAGGCAACTTGTGGACCACTATGCCTGTGTCTAAATCGGGCATATCCTTATACGACCATGCAAACACATCCATATACTCTTTGAGAAGCTTGACCAATCTTTCTCTGATGTCTGCCCCAAGTGTTGTACCAATCTTGACTTCCTTCTTATCTTCATCGGTGCCAAGATTGATGGTCTCTACTTGCTCCTTATGTGGCTGAAGATCTGTGTGCTCATAATCAACTAATCTTGCCAGTTCTTCGGGAATGTCACAATCTTCCTCCCTTTCATCTTCCGCTTGGTAGATGGGCGAATTGAAGTTAGGAGAGAATATAAAGTCATTGGATTCAACAGGGTTTTCATTTGTTCTGCATGTGGGAATGATTTTCTTTTATTAAAAGTGAAAATAGAGGGATGCAAGAAAGACTTTTTATTAGTTTTGAAAGATTGCCATTTTCTTTTAAAAGTGAAAAGAGAAAAAGCAGTAAATAAAATAAAACAGGAATTTAACAAAAGGCCTTCATTGATTAAATAACTTGAAAATGAGAAGGGGCCCTACAAAATGATCACATAGCCTTGGGCGAAGCTAGGGAACTTTGAAAACATTAAAAAAACAATAAATTACTTTGACAGTGGAAAAAATTCTGGGATCTCAACTGCCTCCCAATTGCCCAAAGCTGCCTCACACTGATAAACCAAATGATCCACATATTCATCTTCAACATCCCCATTAATTGCATTGATCTGGTAGCCGGCACTGGAAAACACCTCTTGAATGGTCTTTGGACGTCCTTTAACGGAGGTTGACGCTCCTTCCTTCACATGAGTTGGTTTGTAACCCAACCTGTAGCGATCTAGCTTCTGTTTGACTTCAATGACATCACCCCAACTTTCATGGCTTCCTTCTTCGATAGTGGAAATGGTACTCTTCAGCGACGCAAAAGATGGAATACCTTTCCCCTTTGGCTCCTCTACTTCCATAAGGACAACATTGGCTATCTCCAGAGCTTGGAAAGCAGTTTTCAAAGCATCTTCATCAGCCTCAATATAGCTAAAGGAAGAAAGGTTGCTGACCATGATATCTTCTTTACCAGACACAGTTACCAGCTTATTATCGACCACAAACTTCATCTTCTGGTGTAAGGTAGAAGTGACTGCCCCAGCGGCATGGATCCAAGGTCTTCCCAATAAGCAACTGTAATTAGGGTTAATGTCCATAACCTGGAAAGTGATTTTGAACACCTGTGGTCCAATCAAGATTGGCAAGTCTACTTCTCCAATAACAATTCTCATTGACCCATCAAAAGCTTTTACAATCAGCGCACTGGGTCTCAACTCTGCCCCTTGATAAGATAACTTAGCAAGTGTTCTTTTCGGCAAAATATTCAATGAAGATCTTGTATCCATAAGAACTCTTGCTAGAGTATCCTCTTGACATTTTACAGATATATGAAGAGCACGGTTATGGTCCAAGCCATCTTTTGGAAGATCCTCCATACTGAAAATGAGATTATTACATGCGGTAATATTGGCAATGACACCATCAAACTGACTCACAATTATGTCGTGCGTAACATGAGCTAGGGCTAGTAATTTCTGGAGAGCACCTCGGTGGGCCGGCGAATGCATAAGAAGTGATAAGATAGATATTTTGGAAGGTGTTTGATGTAACTGATCAATAACCTTATAATCACTCTTCTTAATGATTTTGAGAAATTTTGCATCCTCTTCTTCCAAGACCAACCCTTTATCCTTGTTGGCAACAACGGGAATTGCTTCTTTAGGTGGAACGGGTGGTAGTGTATTGACTTGTTGAGTATAAACATGACCACTGCGAGTTAATCGACTTGCACCTGCTATGTCAGCATTCGCCATTTTTAAACTTTCTTTCTGACCAGCCTGTTCAAACTTCTGATGAACTCTCCCTGTATCATACTTCCACGGAACTGCTCTGGTATCTTCATAAAGAAAAGGGCTACGGTCTTCTATTCTGAAAGTTGGAATTCGGATGAGGAGCTGGAGTCCTCTGCTGGTAAGCTGAAGCATTGGGCGTTTGTTGATAGCCTGGATTGTTGAGCATTGGTTGATAAGATGGAACCATTGGAGCCGCTAGTTGATACATCGGTACTGCTTGAGTTGGACTTGTTGATTATATGACGGTTGAACTGCCGCTACATAAGGATGTTGAACATACTGTGGTGGATAGGCATATTGCTGTTGAGCCACAGGTGGAAGCCTCTGCCAAAGCTGATTTCTCCTTTGACTCATCATTAATGCATTTGTTTCGCCTTCCTTCTTTTTGTGGAAATTTCTGGTAAACTTCTTAACATTGTTTCCGCTACTGTTATTGGAGCTGCTGGATGCACCATTCATCTTTCCATTCTTCAGACCAAGTTCAACCTTGATTCCCACAGCTACAAGGTCAGAGAAGCTAGCGGTTATGCTTCCCACCATTCTCTCAAAGAATTTTGGTCGCACCGTGTCAACAAACTAGTCAGCTAACTCTTTTTCAGTCAACGGGGGATCTACCTGAGAAGCGGTCCCTCTCCACCTTTGAGCATATTCTTTAAAAGATTCGGAATCTTTCTGGGACATACTCAACAGCTGCCTCCTATCAGGAGCAAGGTCCATATTGTACTTGTATTGCTGGATGAAAGCATCTGCCAGGTCTTGAAAACTGCGGATCTTTGACTAATCTAGTGTTAGATACCACTTGGAGGAGATTCCCTTCAGACTATCCTGGAAGCAATGGATCATTAATTTGTCATTGTCCACCTGCGCAGCCATTCTTCAATAGTACATTAAGAGGTGGTTCTTAGGACATGTTGCGCCCTCGTACATCTCAAAAGTGGGTATCTTGAACTTTGGAGGTATTACCAGTCCAAACACCAGACACATCTCTCTAGCAGCAGCCCCAAAGATCTGGTCACCTTCAATTGCCCTCAACCTCTTTTCAAGGGTATCAAAATTCTCTTGCATCTTCTCATGTTTTTCATTTCCATTCTCAGACATGTCTGGCACATCATACACCTGAGGGTAATTAAAGTATTGTTGTACACAGGTGTGCACAATATCTGGTGTAAAATTGGTAACCACATGGTTCTCTTCGGTAGTCAAGGGAATAATCTGCTGAGCAGTAAATCCTTGAGGGGGAGGCACAAAACCTTGGGAAGGAAATGCAACACCCTGAGAAGGAGGTGCAAAACTTTGAGAAGCAAAGCCTTGGGAAGGAGGGAAGAAACCCTGAGCAGTGAGTCCTTGGGAAGGAGGAATAAAACTTTGAGAAGAAAAACCCTGAGGAGGAGGTACAAATCCGTGAGGAAGCCCAAAAGGAGGCCAGGTTACAGGGGTAGTGACTGATGGCGTAGGCTCAGTCGTTGCAGTGAAAATCTCAGACACCATAGTCTGTTGGGTATCTAATTTTGCTCGAATGACTTGCAGCATTTCCATCATCTGACCCATATTCCACGAAGATCAGAAAGCTCTTCATTAACTTTCTCCATTTCAGGGTCCCTGTCAACCATCTTCTTCTTGGCCTGAGCTCGGGTGGAATACTTGCGTGAGATCCTTAATGTGACAGCTGGAAAGGAAGTGACGAGAATGAGTTTTTGACAAAATGCAAATGCGGAGATGCAAACATGAGTAGAAAAATGCAAATGCTTCAAGGGACCTAAGAAGCTATTGCAAGACATCAAAATGGATAAAGCTTTCTTATTATTTTTCAAAAACTAAAAACTGAAGTCCATTCATGGTAAAATATATGAGGTTTGCAACAAAAACTTCTTTGTTCCTTGAGGCTCTTACTAAAATGATGCATATGATGCTGAGATGCAAAGATGCAGGGATGCGAGGATGCAAGGTGCCACAAGTAAATTTGGAGTCTCCTTAACAGGTGGGCTGTAAGAGATTGGTTCTACGTTTTACTACCCATAAGTCCCACTCACGGGATGGTTTCTACGGTGATGGTTTAAGGAAACTCAAGGTCACAGACGTTTATCGTACTAACGCCCCACCGCAGGCTAGCTGCATTGTGACGATAATAACGATAAGGTCTACCTTGAGTGGAGTTCTCATGCTAGGCTGATAAAGGGGCGAGCCCTCGGAGCCTAACATTACACAACTACCAAAATTGAAACAGGTCCTAGAGGGTCCCAGAATCACAGCCCTTTCATGAATCGGGTCACGCGACAGACTAGCTGCGTTGCGACAAGATCTACGAAAAGTCTAACTATCTGGGGAAGCTTTCATTCTAGGCGTGCAAGGAGTGAGTCCTTGGAGACTAACACTAATAACATCCAATTCTAAACTTAGGTGTTCCCTCTTCTTTTTTCATAACTCATTTTTACTTGCAAAGTGACCCCAAGATCCCACAGTCAAGTATAATAAGTAATAAAAGAAAGCGAATAAAAGAACAAATAAACAAGACATAAATAGCAAACATAGAGAAGACGAAAGACAAAATCAGACAGATAAACACATAAAGCTAAGTTAGGCTCGACCCTCTCTAGCATGGAGCTAATTTCCCCAGCAGAGTCGCCAACTGTCGTACCTCGAAAAAAATATGATCCTAAAACAAACAACAGAGTCACCACCTAATTCTATTTATTCTAACTAAAGAAAAGGGAGATATAGATACAACCTAATAAAGGATAAGAAATGGTTTACGAAACCAAATTCTAAGTTCAGGAGTCGGTTACGCAAGGGGAAGGTATTAGCACCCCTCACGTCCGTTGTACTCAACGGGAACCTCTTAGCTAATTATGCGATTAAATGCTTGATCTTAAGCTTTGTCTTCTTAATGTCTATTAATATGTTTGTTCCAAGGAAATTAAAGTTATATTATTAATAAGTCGGAGAAAAGATTAAAAGTTTGTTATTATTGCGACGGAGAGAAAATGTTGAATTTTTTATTATAGTGCTCGCGAAGGATTAAAATCCCCGTGCCTACGTATTCCCCTGTGCAATGGGAAAGTCAGAGCTTCATAGTTCGTGCCTACGGGTTGTGTTGTTTACTTGAACTATTTGTTTAAAAATGCATTCTACTGCTAAGCGTTGGCTCATACTCATGGCGGAGGCTGAAGCGCTAGCTGTTTGCGAGAAAGATTTAAACAATGTTCGTTTAGATAAAATGTTTGACCTTTATTAAGGTATTTTAAACGAAAGGACGAGTGAACCACGTCGCATGGGGCTAGCCCAGGAGTGATTGCATTCCAGAACGTGTGGAGTGCTAGACTCCGGAGCTCTGTTCTTACATTGATTAATTATGAAAATGATTTGAATTGGTTGGTAAGTTTTAGATTGTTTTTAAGTATGAAAGAGCGAATGAATCACGTCGCGTGGGGCTAGCCCAAGAGAGATTCATTCTAGAACATGCAAAGTGCTAGACTCCGGAGCTCTGTTCTTTCATGAATTAATTTGTACGATTAAGATATTATGTTTAGTTGTTTTAGGATTAACGCTTTTTTTTAATGATCAAGGAGCAAACGAAACACTACGCGTGGGGCTAGCCCAAGTGTGGTTCGTTCTAAAACGTGCGGAATGCTAGACTCCGGAGCTCTATTCCTTATTAAATTAATTAAGACACGTAAAAGTCGTGCAGACGGCAGTCACATTGCGACAGACTTACGTGTGTGCGGAGCCTAGGCGTATGAATTGTTTTACTTGACGTTGGTCCAATACTTAAATTTTTATTTTTTGAAATGATTAGAACTAGGGTAAATATACTTATTATTATTTACTTGATAGTTTACAATCATAATGCCGAAATAAATCATACATGTGAGCAAGACATTCAAAAAAATAGAAATAGACAATGATCGTCAAACATATACCAATAGTCATCACATAAGCCAGAAAATCGGGTAAAAGTTTATCCAATAGATTTCCTGGTAAATAATAAGTTAACATAGAAAATGAATAAATAAAACAAATGAAGTAATTAAATTACATGTAACATTTCTTGTGTTGTTTTTATTAATGAGAAAAACAAATACAAAAAAAATAAAATTAAAATAACTAAATTACATAGAATTATTTTTATGTTTTTTTAGAATTTTATAAGAAAAACAAATAAATGAAAAGAACAAAACCAAAAATAAAAATAACTACAAAGTAATAAGGGAAAGGGGCTAGATAAGAAAAGTAAAAGGGGGGGGGGGGGGTTGAAAGCAAACAGGCCCAACAAGGGCGTGGGTCACTGGATTGGGCAAGGGACTGGTCGGGTCGAGTCAACCCGGACCCGGTCCGATTGTTTTCTAAAAAAAGGGGGACAACTAGGGTTCACAGCCGTTAGCATATGTTATAACACAAAAACAGAAAAAAGTCTGGGAACGCAACACTCTCATCACCAAAACACGCTTACCTTCACCCTCTTCTCTTATCCGCTTCTCCTCCGATCGAGTACCCTAGCGAGAACAGCGCACAACGGCCCTCAACAAAACAACAGAAAACCTAAACAAACCCTAACCCCTTCTTCAAGTAAATTATGAATTCATATGCTAATTTCCCAAAAATACGTCTTAACATAGAGAACAAACTCTCAACCGAAACCCTAAATCTACCCAAAAGCTGTCGAATCTTGCAATTAATCGAGGAAAATGGCAACACTCACAAAGTAGTTCCGAAAAGAATAAAAAAGTGAGAAAAAGGCAGGATAATACCTGATCCAAATTCCGACGAGGCTGTTCTGGCGATGACAAGATGACACGCTCATATAAGCTCTCTCTCTCCACTTCCCTATTTCTTTTGATTTTCGCCGTCTCTTACTTCTAGCTGTTATTTGTTGTGTAGTTGAGGGATATAATTTGAAGGCTAACGAGGGTGGTTTGGAGTGCTACTCGATGATGGAGTATGAAAGAGGCTTGATAGTGATTCACGGTTGGAAGAAAGTGAGGCTCAAATTGTTGAAGGTATTTTCTGTGGTTTCTGCTTTTTCGAATTTCTGTGCTGAGATCTTCTTTTGTTTTTTGAGTCAGAAGTTCTATGGTTATTTTGTTCTGGTTTTTTTGTGTGGCTGTCTGTTTTCGTAAAACAACCTCCCCCCCTTTTGAATAAAACAGTCAATATATATATGATAGGATTAGGGTTTTAGGGATTTTGAAATTGTGAAAACTTGTTAGCTAAGTTTGACAGAGTTTTTGTTTGATACTTATGTCCTATCTCTTTCGGTTTCAGGTCTTTGCTTATGGAGGGAGAGGCTTTCCATATTTCGGTGAAAGCAAAAATTGCAGATTCAACTTTCTTGTTTGCAACTAAGGTGGTAGATAGAGGGTTAGCATTCTGCCAACCTGCACTTGCAGTAGGCCTGAGTTCTGCCAATAGTAGGTCTATTATAATTTCCTCAATTCTGTCTGTATTTCCTTTTAAAAGTAGCCCCTGCTGTCTGTTGTTGATGGTACCACCCCTTTTGTGAAATTCCTTCTCTTCCTCTCAAATGCAAACTTATGACTTATGTATGTGTATGCATTGGAATGTGGCATGATTTAGAAATTTCTATGATAAATTGAATGAATTTGAATATGCTATGAACTTGAATGGGTTACATGTTTTAATGAAATTTGTTATGAATGGACCTTGAATTGTAAGATGGTTTTGCTGATGATATGGATATGATTATGCGGAAACGATAGAATAAATTTGAAAAAATTGAATGACTTTGAATTGCGATGAGACGATGAAGATGTGAATGCAACTTAACCGTGAATGACATACTAACTCTTGTTTATTTTCTATTTCATGTGCATTGGAATTGTCGTGAGCATGGAAGTGAGGACATGGCTTGGCTTAGAGTGGAAGAACAAACATGAAGACTCTGCGTCGAGAATGAATTGAAAACTTGATGTCAAAAGAAAAGTTTTAGGACAAAAACTTGTGTAGGCCTCTTGTGATTGTGTGATAAAAAAAATGTAATTGACTTGTATTACACCTTATTTATAGCTTGTAACTTGTAATTTTGGACATGAATTTGTAACTTGACATTAAATTTAAGAATTTTATTTGACATGAATTACAACCAACTTGGGACAAAATTGAATAGAATTGAATATTGAAATGAATTGACGCTTGAATCGAATCTTTGAGATGAGAATTGGAATGTTTTCTTGAATGAAAAAAAGAAAATTTAGCATTCGAAACTTGGATAGTGATCATGAGTTTGGATTGAGTTTGGAAATTGAATTGGTAGCTTAGGAATGAAACTTAGGATAAAAAGAATGAGAACTTAAATTTAAAACTTTAACTTGGAATGGGACTTGAAAAGTGACCAAAACAATGAAAACTTAAAATTTGAAATGAGTATTGAAAATGAAACTTAAGATGGAAATTGAAATTGAAATTGAAAACTAGAAATATAATTGGAATTTGAAATTTGAGAATTGAAGTTGGGATTAAAATTGAATTGGAACCTTGAAATTGGAAGTGAAAATTAGACTAGAAATTTAGAATAAACTTAGAAGTTGATATGAAAACTTGACATGGAAATTGGAAAGAAATTAAATGAAGAGTTTTTTTTGTTTGACAAGATTAGAATTTCTTGGTGACTTTGTTATTGTATTTTATATGGAAAATGAAACAAATAAATAATAACAAGAAGAAGCTTTGAATGAGATGGGAATAGAAGTTGCAATATGGATATTGAACTCTAGGATTTGAATTGAAAATTTGACAATGGAATTGAAATTGGACTTCCTATGGAACTCAAGATTTAAAAAATGAAATGACACATGAATTTAGTTATGAAATGGTAATGAGCATGGTACTAACACCTAAGCCTCGAAACTTGAAAAGAAGTAATCTTGAACTTAAAATGACTTAGAATCTAAAAAACTTGAATTTGAAATTTTTGAAAATAAAAGAAAGATGAGAACTACAAAAAAAAATAGAAAATGGGATGAAAACCTGGAGAGGAAATAAAATCCAAAAACTCTCCTTGACAAAACCTTTTCAAATCCAAAACATGCCCGATACACCACAGTATGTTAATGATGGGATGAAATGTATGATATGGAAAGATTGGGATAAAATTTAGGGTGTGACAGGTATTTTCATCAAATTGAAGTTCTATGATCTTTATTTGATCATTGAAGTGCTTGGAAATTGATAACGAGAAATCGTATCGTATTATTACTATGTTTTTAGTCTATTTTATCCTACATTGGTCCTTTTAACTCCCGATTGTTTTGAGTTTTTTATGTCACATTGCAGGTATAACATGTTTAGAGACAAATTATGAGAAAAAGATCAAAGGAACAAAATTCAACATGAAAAGAAAAGAAAGAAATCAATTCTGCTAAAGTTTGCATATTTTGTTGCTCTCACGGTCGTCACAACTGCCTCATGACCGTGACACGCCAATTTGAGGACTCACGATCGTCACCATGGTCTAACGACCGTGACGCGCTAATATGAGGAAATCTGCCCGTTACACCATGTCACGAACGTGACAAGCAAAAGTTATTTAATTTGTTTGAATATAATTGAGAACGTGCAACGAGTCTTCAGAGACTCCTACTTTCTCTCAACTTCAGCAACGCCCAGTAAACCACGTCACCTGGATTTTCTCTCAACTTCAGCAACGCCCAGTAAACCACGTCACCTGAAATTTTATGCGGAAGCTCTGCCGTTTTTACAACCCACTTTATTTCCAACTTTTGTTCTTGTTGTTTCCCTTTTTTATTTCCAAACCCTTTAATAACAATTTCCAACATTAGGAAATTGTTATCTTAGTTATATTTTTCTTTAAGCCTCAGAATTTAGTATTTTATTTCGATTCCGACGCTCCAAGCTTGCCAATTTGTGGAAGAATGAGCTTAAGAATTCATTTGTTCAGGTTTTTTTTGTTTTGCAATTAATATCAAGTTTATTTATTTATGTTAAGTTTCTGTTATAATTATATAATGCATGCTTTAATATTTATTAATTTCATTTTGTGTTTTTATGTTGTTTCAATTAATATGAGTAGCTAAATTAATCGAGTCGGTATGTAATAAAAAAGACTAAAACGGATGAATCGAATCTAAGCTAAAAATAATTACGAACTTATATTTTGGTTGTGGCTTTTTATAATTAAAATCAAGCTTTTTGTTACGAGAGTAAGAGAAGTGAAATAGGTTAGGTCGAGACCACGAGAGTGTGAGATTTTAACCTGATAGCTAAAGTTAGGCATTCGATTTAAATACAGCGAGAGCGCTTTAAAACGAATTAGACTTATTAAGTTTTCAAAAAGTATTTTCTAAACACTTATGGGCTAGCGAGAGCAGACATAGGGCTTTAGGAGTATGATCTGAGATAAGACCACAAGAGTGTGAGTCGAGGGTTTTTAAACTGGTAATCTCTACAAAATTATTTAAGTGAAACATCTTTATAAGCTTAGACTAGATTGACCCGCATAGGTTAATATTATTACGTACCGACCGCCTTATCATTATTTCCTTAATTAAGTTTATTTCACGTTTTTAATCCTTAAAACCATAACCATGACAAATTTCCGCCTTAGCTAAACTAGCAGACCTTCTAGCACTAGAGTGATTACAAAGTCCCTGTGGGTTCGACATCATTTTATTACTATTGCGATAGACTGTGCACTTGCAGTATAGATACCGTTAGACACATCACGTCTTCGCCCCATCAGAAGTTCACAAAATTGAAGAAATTTGAGTTAAACCAAAAGTTTCCAAAAATGGAAATGACTTGTAATGGAAACTTTCCATTTTGGGAAAGTTTTTCAACCTCTTCTTTCTTGATCAAAAATGCTTCAAATGAAAAATTCTTGGTCATGAAAGTTGTAGATTAGGTCTTTCCCTTTTCAAAAAGTACAAGAACATGTTCTAATTCATTATGGAACTCAAGTTATGATCCTTAAAAGTTGGCGAAAATCCTATAATTTTCAAGAATGCACCAAAGAGGATTTTTGCAAAACCACTTACCAAGCCATTTCTTGACCTCTAATGCATCTCTAAACATCATACCATCATAGTGCAACTCATTTTGATCAGAATTGGCCCAAGAATTATGCATTTTCATGCCTTGAATTTCAAGAAATTTCAAAAGGGCCAAAACTTCTCAAATTTGCAAAATGGTATAGATCTTTCCATACACTTGTACCAGCATACCAAATTTGTTTACATGGTCCTCCTTGAACTCAGCTGAGGCCAGACACCCCTTACAACCAGGCCTGCCATGACCCATACCTCAAGTACAACCAAACTTGACTTTTTTCATTTCACACCATACCAATCAGCATAGCCCACAACAACTCTTCTGACCTATCACAGCTTCATATACATGCCCTAAGGATCACATTTCATAACATCTTGGAGCTTGAATCATCTTACACATTCAGATTGCCAAAATCCTCAAGAAGCTTTCCCTCTTAGAAATTCATAACACAGCCACAAAAACTTCAAGCAAACTTCACCATTCAACTCAGCATCACTCATAGAACATTTCCCACCCTCCATTATAGCCTGAAACATCACAAAACAAAAACACGATTTCTCACCTTTCAAAACTGAACTTCAAAAAGAGGCCACATACACTCTAGCAAATCATCAAAGAAGCTCAAGAGTGATCATAGGAGGGTGTTTGCATCAAGAAGAAGGCCCAAACAGCTCCATTGGCAAAGCTTCATCTCAGGTACCTTCTTGAAACATTTTTCCAGAAATCGTTTCTTTAGTTACAAGATGATAGAGTTTGCTCTCCTGATCACAATGAACTTTTATTTTTGAAGAATGGTTGAGAATTAAGTGTGTATGTGTGTTCTGAAATTTTATCCATTTTTATGTTTTTGTTCGAATCTTGATCATGATGCAAAATAAATGAAATATGTTGTTGGATTCTTGTTCTATGATGCTTAGTGATAATTTCGGGAGATTTGGGGAGTTTTTTATGGCCTGGGAAGAGAGATGAGGTAGGAACCCTGCCGGAGAAGACGACCGGAACACTGTTCCGGCCGTCTGAGGTTAATTAGGGCTAAGCTCAGGTGATTAAGTGAATTTGAATTTGGACCGTTAAATGAGTGCTTGTTGCGCGTTTTGAAGGGTCAGGATCAGTCATTAAACCCTAATCTTTAATTAATTAGTTTAATTTAAATTAATTAGTCAGAAGCAATCAGGACCACCCATTTACGCGCCAGTCAATTCCCTCCACCTAACTTTGAATCTCAGCCTTGGATCTTGCATGCTTTCCATTTTAATTCATTTTTATTTCATTTTTATTCATTTTTCTTGCATATTTATTTTAAAATAGTTAGAAAAATCACAAAAATTTGATCTTTTGCATTTCTGATCCAAATAATTTTCTTAATCAGAAAATGATTTTTATTTTATTTTTTGCATATAAAAAGTATTTTTAAAATATTTAAATGTTTATTTTAATTAATTAATGGAAATTAATTAATTAAAATAACATTTAGGATTCTATAAATCACCAAAAAAATCATGTTGCATCTTAACACATTTAGAAACATTTTCAAACCTCTCATACAAATCTCTTTTTGGTTTTGATCATCATATGACAATTTTCTTTGAATTTAGGGTTCATAAAATCACATTTTTAAATCCTAACCTTTGAAAAATCTTTTCTGCCTAACCATGAGGGTTTGAAGTTGGTTCTTTTTGAATTGTTTTACACATATCATGTAGTATCTAGGATATTTTTGGCATGAATTTATCATGCATTTTTAATTTGTTTAGAATTTTACATTGAGAATCACCCAAAAAACCCTAGAAACTTAGGAAATTCATAACTCCTCCTAGGTTTAGCTTCTGACCTCCCCCTTTGGATGGTAACCTAGTATAGATTTACGGTTCCTTTGAGTGCATTTTCAATTTTTTTTATCATATCATTTGCTTCTGTTTTGGTCATTTGCATCTCATCCTTCCATGTAACCCTAATTTTGCATCTTCACTTGCATCTTACATTGCATTGCATGAACATGGGAACTTACCATGCCACCCTATGCATCTGTATGCCATCTTTGACATCTTAAAACATTGCTTGAACATTGCTTAATCATTTATTCATACATTTTCTATGCTTTACATCCATTTCATTTCATAAACATCCATGTGTTCACATGCTTCCTACATGCTTCATTTGCATTCATTCTCTTGTATGATCACACCATTGCATCTTGTATGCTTTTGCATCATGTCATAGCATCATTTGCATCATGTACATGCTTCTGGTTTTGGTCTTTGCCTTTGCATATACATTGTTTCATTTCATTTCTTTCCTTATGCATCTTGTGCTAACTTTTCAGGTTAATGGTAAGTTATTTGAGAGGTGGATTTGCCTTCACTTCCCATTTCTTCTCATCTCTTCCATATTGCATCCTTGCTGAATTTTGTTTCTCTTTGAGTGGGCTTGCTCACTTGTGTTTCTCTTCCTTTCTTTCTTCAAGTTACTTATCTTCTTCAATGAAGTAAGTAACTTGTTCTTCTTTCTCATCTTCCTTTCATCTGCTTCTTCCTTGGTGGCTTCCTTGAAGACTTCTCTTGAGCCTCACAAACCATAGGATATCCAAGCATGATAATAATTAGGGTTGTGATTAGTCCCCCTTAGCTTTTTACCTTTGATTTTTCTTTGTGTCTCTCTTCTCATCTCATCATTAGAGACTAAACCTTTAAGGTTTTAGGACTTTGGAATTAGGGTTATGCCTGCATCCTTCTCTTAGGATGGAGTGTATAACTTTAATCCTAAGTGTTAAACCCTTAATTTGTTTAAACCTCTTAATTAATCCATCTAATAATCACTAAGACATTAACTTGTAACTTGGGCCTTACATTAGGGTTCTAATTCTTCCTTTATGGTTAAGAAGGACTAACCCTAGTGTTTAATGGACAAGTCCCCCTCAAGTTGTCTTACAAACCATAAAACTCATTTCTTAATCTCACCCTTAGTTAAAATCCACTTAATAAAGGCTTGTTATATAATGAATTTAATCCTTAACCTTTGATTAAGTTGAGGTATCTTCCTCAGCTTAAGTGTTCTCATCTATTATCCTTCTATTAGGATGGTGTAATGAGTTCATTAATCTGTGATTAGAGATTAAACTCATTACTTAACACTAAACAAAAACCCAAAAAACATCTAAATAATCACAAGTAGGTTAATGATCTTAATCCTACATCATCATGGTAATTAAGTTGAGAGGCTTATCTCATACTTAAGTATTCTCCTTATCCCTAATCATGGAGGATATAATGAGTTTACAAACCCTTGATTTAGGCTTAAGCTCATTAACTTATGCAAAACACCAAAAACAATAACAAAACTGAAAACACAAAAATAAACAATAATCGTCTCCTTCGGGATTCTTTTCTCATCACACTCATTCATAAACGAGAACTCGCTTCTTCCGTTTAATGCAAGACAGTTAGCACTCGAGCCAGACGAGTCATACACTTGAGCATAGAAAAGCAAGCAGTTCACAGTCAATTCATCTTTTAGTATCTTTGAGTCGAACTACGGTGTTCTGACTTCCTCATTGCACGCGAGGATACGTAGGCATAACTTAATAGTTATCGAACAAAAGTCTCTGTGTCTCCCCCCTCTTTCAGCATTCTCTTTTAAACCTCAGCTCCTGAGCATTCACCTTTTGCACTGACACTTGTATATTCTTTTTCCAGCTTTTGCACACAGATAGCACATACACCTACCCCTTTAAACACAATCTTGTAAGCGTGGATCCCGTCGAGTACGACAGATAATCTGGGTGCTAATACCTTCCCAGGTTATAACCAACCCCCTTTCTCAGTTTCTCTGGTTTGCAACCGTCTTATCCATATCTTTCTAGATTTATGCAACATTACCTTTCCTTCGGGATAAAAATGCCTAGCTGGCGACTCTTTTCATCTTCATTTCATTTCTCCTTTCGCCGACCGTTCGCGTCTGCACCCTATCTGACAAGGTGTCTTTTCAGGGGAGCGACAGCTTGGCGACTCTACTGGGGAGACTTATATTGTAACCAGGGCTTTTGGTTCTTTTTGTGGGTTCCTCCTAGCGCTTGTTTGATTTGTGTTTACGGGGGTGTTATGTGCTACTTGTGCTTATTATTTATTGCTTTAATTATTGCTTTCTGTACAACTTTATTTATTGCTTTCATTTACAGTTTTATGCATTTCATACTGTCATTATCATATGTGTTGGATCTGCTGTTTCCTTGGTGGGTGGGGATCACTGAGTGATTAAGGTTCCATACCGGGGACCTGAGTGACACATAGGCTAGAGTGGCTTCATATTCTTTCCCATTCCATTTCGGTCTGGTGCGGGAATATGAAACACGATTCAAACATGGGTTTCTTCTTGAGAACTCTGTGCTACGGATTTCCTGTAGTACTAGGGCTATCTGGGAAACCTGCTAAGTCTGGATGACCTTTTATGACCTTCAACATCTGAGGTGAATTAGAGAAGGATCTTTTATGGTTATTGTAAACACTATACCTCTGGGTTAGAAGTGATTACACTTCTCATAACTGATCCAACTTTAAGGATCCTTGTTCTAGAACATTACATGTGAGGGGGTTGGGATGTTTACAGGTTTACAGGAACCCTTGGCCTCATCATACCCTGTTACCAGTTTTGTTTTAAGAATGCATCACTTTGGACAGTTCTTGTGAAACCCTGGACTTGTGACTCTTTATTTGAGTCCCCCACCTGGTTACTGGTTTTCTAAGCCTCCATCCGGATTTATGAACACACATGGACCCTATCAAGGCAGATAACAGATCCAACACTTAATCACAAACCCTTTGCATATCATTCTGCATACATCATTTTGCATCATTTAACATTTGCCTATTTGTTTTATAGGGTATCCACCTTATTATCTTTGGTTTGGTTTTGACCTGTTCTGCTGCTTAAACTTTTTCAGTTATTTGCACCAGCATCTTCACCAGAGTTCCTTCTCCAACCTTCATTAGTTTGTCTTCATCAGAGACTCTCCACCGGCATTCTCACCAGAGATTCTTCCCAGTTCTCTCCATCAGTTGTCTTCATCAGAGACTCATCTTCAGCATCTTCTTCAGTGACCTTCATCAGGGTTTCCCCTCAGTTTCTTCACCAGCATCCAGTATCAGCATGGACACTTCCATGAAGAGCAACATCACATACCACTTCTTTGAGCCTACCCTGACAGGCATCAGACAGATCCAGTCTCTCATTACTCCTGATGATGTCCCTTTATTCAAGGAACATTATGGAGGCATATTGGACATGATCATGGACCTGGATGCATCCTAGAGGAGCATGATCCACACCTGCTTACAGTTTTATGATCCTCCTCTCAGATGCTTCACATTCCCTGATTTTAAGTTGGGACCTCTGCTAGAAGAATTTTCCATGTTGTTAGGTTTCCCTATCAGGAGAGGGATTCCTTTCAACCCTGAGATGGTTGCTCCCAGGAATGAAGATATAGCTAAGGCATTGCATTTGGAGCCTGCCCTCATTGATCAGAGTATGACCACCAAGGCTGGAGTCCCAGGCCTTCACTTAGACTTCTTGATCTCTCAAGCCACCCTGCGTGCTACAGCAGGGAAGTGGGATGTTGTTTGTGCACTTCTAGCCCTCAACATATATGGAGTTGTCTTGTTTGCAGACGAGCCAAAGTTTGTAAGCAAGAGTGCCATTCACCTGTTCTTACTAAGGAACCCAGTGCCTACCTTGCTTGGAGACTTCTATTATTCAGTGCACCAAAGGAATGAGAAGCAAAAAGGAAGATTGGTCAGATGATGTGCACCCCTCTATTACTGTTGGTTGTTAAGACACCTGCCAAAATCAGACACTTTCATGAACCCTCATCAGCCAAGGAATTGGGCAAAGAGATTGATTTCCCTTACATCAGAAGACATCAGGTGGTACACTCAGAGCACCAAGGGCAAGGACATCATTACTAGCTGTGGGCAGTATCCTAATGTGCCTTTGATAGGAGTAAAAGGTTGCATTAACTACAACCCTTTTCTTTTCAAGAGGCAATTAGGGTATGCTTTGGTTCATCCCCCAAAAGGGCAAGACTTGACAGAGACCCTCTATTGTGACATTCAACACAACTTAGCTATTGTCAGACAAGCTGCCTGGGCTTGGGACAACATTCAGACTAAGGGGACAACTATCCTGGGCAAGTGCAACAATATAGCTTCAGCACAATATCTTGATTGGTCTCGTACCAGGGCACAGATCACCCGAATGCCATTCACCTTAGAAGATGTACCTGGACCTTCAGCAGTGCAGCCTGTAGCCACTGTCAGCTTAGAGGAGTTTGAGAAGTTGAAGGAAAGGATTACTCAACTCTCTGAAGCCTTGAAGGAGACCCTCTGGGAGAGGAATGACAGTCGTTTAGATAATGCGAGGTTAGAGAAGCTCCAGATTGAGCACTTAACCAAGATTGAGAAGACGAACGACTACATCAGAAAGGCTAGAGCAGGGGAGTTAGTACTGAAGAATGCTTGCAAGGAAGCAAAGATTCAAAAGGCTAGGACAGAGCATTATTTAGAGGAGAGCCAAGCTAGGTGGATCAGGATCACTGAAGCTCGTGCACAGGAAGATCAAAGAACTCAGGCTAAGATATAGCAACTGGAGGCTAGTGAGAAGAAGAATCAGGAGGCATTGTTAGCAGCACAGAAGGAGATCTCTGAGTTGAAACTCCGGGTGGGGTTAAAGAGATCAAAGGATCAGGATAAGCAGAAGAAGTTGACCAGTTCCATTGCCACCAGGAACCTCCTCGTCAGGACTATCACAGAGCACCCGGTTGGTCCAGTGACTGAGGCCCTCCTGAAGGAAGTCAGAGAAGATGACTTTGGATTGGATGTTTGACTCTTTTTTGTTTGTACTTCATTTTGATTGTATTTGCCTTTTGTTGGTGTATTTTGACCCGCCATGGGAATGTTATTGTAATCAAACTATGTATCTTCACTCTTTGTAATATATATGGTTTGTATTATTTTTGTGGGCTTTATCTCTCTCTGCAACATCATCAGCATTTCCTCGAGGTTTGGAAAGGTCAAAACCAAAGAACTAAACCGGATACCCTTGGAAGACAAATAGGCATCATGCATTGCATACTAACATTTTCTTTGTTTTGTAGGTTTTTGTTTGTTGTTGTTTCTCACTTTGTTGTGGTTTCAGGAAACATTGCTCGCAGAATAGTGTTCCCTGTCAACAGAATACACTGGTACCCAACAAGAAACAACCTTCCGGGACTATAGATGGATCAGGTTCAACAAGACTTGACTGAAGTGAGGGCCCAGATGGCCAATGAAAGGATAGAGATAAGGGCTCAAATGAACCAATTTATGACAGTGATGACTGGTCTAGCTTAGAGCCAGGAAAGATTGAGGGAGTTGGTTGAGAGACAAATTCCCGAGGAACACCATCCAGGTACAAGGGGTACCAGTAACAACGATCACGTGCAACCTCGCACTGATCCACCAGAGTTTGGACCTCATTTGAACCCAGACATCAACGCCATAAGAAATACCCAGGGTAACACTAATGGAGGAAGGGTCTTGCAAGAGGACCCACAAGAAGAGCAGTTTACTGTGGTCGAGGCTGGAGACGAAGTTTACGACCGTCGGTTGGATGAAATTGCAGAGAAGCTGAGGTCTCTTGAATCCCAAAACTCTCTAGGTTTTGATGTCATGGACATGGGATTGGTGGAAGGGGTGAGAATTCCTCACAAGTTCAAACCCCCTTGTTTTGAAGATATAATGGAACATCCTACCCACGTACCCACCTTCAGCCTTTCTTGGGAAGATTAAAAGCATACACCATGGACGAGAAGCTGTGGATGTTTTACTTCGAGGATAGTGTTGCACCCCAAAATTTGCCCCTTTTTCTCGTCGTTTTGATCATTTCGCGGTTTATGCATTACATTCGCATTGCATTAAGTCATGTTCATAATCATGCGTTTTGTTCTCCTCAAAGTATGGGATCAGGGATTCCTATTGGTTAGGTTTTACTGAATTTCGGGGATCTTATTCCATTCGAATTTTAGAGGTGGGCTTTAAAGAGCTTTGTCATAGATATTCGTATCATGTTTCATCAAATGGTCGGGATGGTCTCTACTTTTCAAACATCGGGATATAGTTCACCCGAATCGTCAGGTTGAGGTTGTGTAACATGGAATTATGGGAAGATTGATCTGTAATAGAAGAAATGGGTTGAAGACGCATTGTGACCGAGACTATCACTTCTCTGACCATTTAACATGCAAGCTTATGATCAGACTGAGGAGATTGAACTGTGGATTAGGGCACTTTAATTTGAAAAAATATTTTTTTAGGGTCTTAAGAAACCAAATGTTGCCCCCTCATTCAAGTTATTAAAATCTCGGGATCATTATTACTTTCGAGGTCATTATGAAGTTTTGCCTTTTGTCATAAGAATTTTTTTTATTGGACGTTGTCAAGTTGATGCATGTTGCCTTTAAGTCACGGTCTTTTAAGGTTTGATTTTGAAATAAACATGATTATTCAAATTTTACGAATTATCTTCAAGTTCAATATATCATACAAAGAATTGGAGTTGTATTGCCAGAATATTTTCCAGTTGACTATATTAGGACTTGAGTGTTGTCAAGATAATTGTAATTTTGGTAAAGTAAGATTATCTAAGTCAAAGGTTTATATCATCAATCTCAAGGAATAATTCTATTGGTTAAGCGGGCAAATGACTAATCAAAAGATCACATCATGAATATATTGCTACTCATCTAAAAGGAGTCAAATCCATGAAGCAATATTCAATCATGTTGAATAGTTGATGGCGGTTTTTTTCAGGATCATATCATAAAATGTTACAAAAAGCAATTCCAGAATTATTATAGTTACATTGCTACAAGGTAAATGTTTGAGCAGCTGGTGGCATATGAAATTGTTACAGTTACACTAATAAATTCAGAGTCCCAAGCGTTTCAGCCTGTACTATCTTTTAACAAAAACAGAGAAACACCTTTGTCGCTGCCATATTTGTTTATTCTCTGAACGGTTTGCGAACGCCACTTCCGTATCAGCTCGTCCGTCCTGCAAGATAACACAACCATTTTTTAGAAAAAATCAGATGAAACCACAAATTTCTAATACAGTATTGTCTGAAGCACATCCTGATGGAGATGATGGACGACGATCAATTCATAGTCACCAGGAAATGTCGAATTTCTCGCTCTACTATGAATGTTCCTAGCGCTGGTAAGAATGTCTTGTTGTGATGATGAATGTGAAGTCTAGTGTTTCCACAATAGAAAATTGGTGATTGCTAGCTGCTACTTCTACTTCAACGCAAAGACGCGTCAAATATGCTCTTAGTACCTCAGTTTAACAATGCAAATGCGAAAAATGGAAATTACTCAACACCCATGATCAGTATATTTGACAAAAAGAAAAAGGATACTAGAACAGTAGATGCACCAGTTGCAAAGAGGCCCCGAGGCTGAGCATCTCGTACCGGTAGGAAGGTTCCTGTCCTAGGCCAAAAACATGCTGCCACAATCAAACAATGTTTCCATTGGTCAAATAGTTTATCATCCATCTTCGGAGACTCAAGCTTGAAGAGCAGAGTATTCACTTTGTTTCTTTCCACGCGCGAAAATTTGAAAGGGATGGAGGAAGCCTCTGGATTCAAAGCAACCAGAGCCTTTGACATTTTTACCTTCTTGAAGTTCCATGCTTTGTTGCATATAGTTTTTGTAAATTCTGAGTGAACTCCTCTATATTAAGTGTAATGGTAGGAATTTCACATAGGTCTTCGTAGAAGGCATCTTCGATGTCACTTAGTATTTGTTCCGAACATTCTGGCTCTGGAGTTGCCGGCTCTTCAGATCTTGCCAGTTGTCCGCTCATTTCTGTTTCTGGAATTTCTTCCACTTGGTTTGTATTCCCAGCAAGAGGCAACTGCAATGGACTCATGACTACAAGACTAAATGCTATTAGGGTGATGCCACTATAATGAGGTGAAACGTCTCTCAGCCACTCGAGGTCAATGCTTCCATGATTATTAACCGATCACTTCAGGAATTTCTGCATAATGAATTATGTAACATGGCACTACGTCAATAAACTCTTTCTGTCCAGAAAATGATTAATAGCACTTCATTGAAATTGCATTTTACCTGAATACGTTCGGAAAATCTATGCAAGATAGCCAAGTTACCTTCATCCTGAATGCAGCATCAGATGACAGAGCCTGCACATTTGTGGGAACAGTTGCTTATGTTCCTCCAGAGGTTCTTGTTTCTTCTCCCGCAACTTTCGGAAATGACCTCCGGATACTTAGCGGCACATTATATCAAATGCTTTCTGGAACTTCCCCTTTTTAAGATGCAAGTGAGTGGCTTATTTTCCGAAGAATTGCAGCAAGAGAAATTCAATTTCCAGATTGCTTTTCAGAGGAAGCAAAGAAGATCAGAATATCTGTCGCATTTCACTAGGCATAGACATTGGCAAAAGAGAGAACCTGCAAGTATCTTCGCATTGGTGCATCACCTAGAAATAGGATGGATCCTTATCAAACACTTAAGCTTCTTCTAACTACCAAGTTTGCAATGGAGAAGTTGATACACTTGTTCCTGATGGCATTGATTTCGAGCGACTCAATATTCAACCTGGAAAGACTTACTGATTACGTAATACGGGCTCAGATCATTACATTGTAGAAGGTGCAAGATTTGTGATTGAATTGCATTGGAGAAAGGCTACTTGCGTTGGTATCTTGCATTATTCAAATTCAAAGGGGAAGCAAAAGGGGGCCGTGATCAGCAAATCCCGATGATCAATTCCACAAAATTTTCCCAATAAACCAAGCAAGCTCCATCAGACAGAATGTACAAGCCCATGGTGCTTTCCCGAACTCACAACGATCATCCAGATACGGCTCCGTCGATGTGACAGATGTTGATGCTGATAAGGCCTTGTCTCCCTTGACCACTGCTAGGTGTGGATAATAAAAGCAATGAAACACATCCGCTAGCATATGACAACATGGTTGAATGATCGACGGGGTGTGAATCTAGAGTGGACTTCAATCCTTATATCATCTACTTGAGAGGCGAATTTCAGAAGCCATAATTGGTGCTCATTACTACCAAGTACTACGAGCAAACGAAGTTGAAGGTCGAAACTGCGTTAGCCGATAGAAGATCAAGCCGAACTCCAAGCCCATCTTCCCTAACCCTGCACCATATATTCTACAAATGCAAGAAACTAAAAGAATATCAATTAAGTTTAGATTCAAGTTAATTAGTTAATTCATTTCAAACTAAATAAACTAAGTCAGTAAGGGTACAGTGTTAAGTTACAAACAGACAAAGAGCAGGGAAGAAACCGCAACAGGTTACAAAATCGAGATCTTCACAAATTTGGCAAAAACTTTTTGACATGAAAAAAAGTTGCAGTAGACACATCAAATATAAAAATCCTTCAGTTGATTTGGGGATTCAAAAAAACCCTAATTTATACACTATAAAAGGAGGACAATTTTCGCAGTTCAGGGAGGCACAAAAAAAATACAGAAAGAAATTCTACAAAGAGGCGATCAAAAATCCAATAATCAGGGGACAACGACTCATCGGAGAGGAATACACATTCGAAAAGGGACGCAGAAACGAAGGGAAGAACACATGGGAAACAACACATACCTTTGGACTTCCACGATCCGGTAACTTCCGGAAGGTATTCTTTTCTTCCCTTTATTCTTCTCGTCGACTGATGAGTATCGTGTAGCATTGATTATAACTCTCAGTGTTGTGGTGACATTCATAATTTCGTTTTGATGTCTTCTAGCTTCCTTTGACTTTGTTGTGTTCTTGACTGTTTGTTACGGATGTCGAATTAGGATTCAGGTTTTCTTTTCCAAATAAAGATTAGGGCTTACCCTTTGAAAGGTCAGTTGTTGCCATCCTTTTAGTTCCTGTTTTGTTTCTGTAAATTCGAAGGAGAGGTTTTGTGCGGGTAGACATAGAAAGGTTTGCGTCTCGGGTTTCCGGCGAGAGAGGATTTGAGGAGAATTGATTTGCCTGAGAGAGACAGTGAGGTTAGGTTTTTGGCGAAGGGAGCGAGGCGTTGAGGATGGTTTTTTTTTTCTTTTTTCTTCGTCTGAGCTTGTTTCGTTAATGATGAAGGAAAAGGATACCGGGTTGGATCTGGGTCAGGACCGACCCGGCCTGTTTTTGATTTTGGCATCCGTGGGCTAGCTTCAACCCTTTCCTTTTGGCCCATCTTACCTTTTTTTCTTTTATCTTCTTTTATAGTTATTTATTTTGTTTTTTATCTTACCATATTCAATTAACTCTTAAAGAAAATAAATGAGATTACTTCTCACTAAAAATATGTTTTTTTAATTTACTAATAAATTTTTATTTTAATTAAGGTAATTAATCATTAATTATTTCATCAAAAAAAATTATATTTTTCTTTCGCTAGTGGGTTAAATGACTTTACGTTTATTAAGGTGTATGTTGTTTATTTTTCTGCTTTCGATCATCATCTGGTCGTGATGATGACATTTCATTCGCATTAGGTTTCGATTGTTATTTTCTTATCTCGATTATAATTTGTCAAAATATTAATAATAAACATGATCACCTCAAGAATAATTATTTCAAAAAAAGATAAGTCATTTGTTTGGTCCAACGCCATTTAAACACTTTTAAAATACACCAAGTAGTTTCATAAACTCATTTTTGCACACACATAAGTCGGTCACCATGTGATCGCCATCTGCACTACTTTTATGTATCTTAATTAATTTAACAAAGAATATAACTCCGGAGTCTAGCACTCCGCATGTTCTGAAACAAATCACAATTGGGCTAGCCCCACGCGTAATGTTTCGCTCACTCCTTTGTTATTAAAATATGCTAAACCTAAAAACTTCTAAAAACAATTATCCAACTTATTAATTTAATACGAGATCAGAACTCCAGAGTCTAGCATTCCACACGTTCTGGATTGGACCGCTACTGGGCTAGCCCCACGTGACGTGTTCAATCACCATTCGTATATCAAAATATCTCAATCGTCTTATAATTTAAATTACGAAAGAAGAAAGCTCTGGAGTCTAGCATTCCGCATGTTCTAGAATGGATCGCTCATGGGCTAGCCCCACGTGACGTGGTCCATTCGCATCTTTCATATCTCAAATACAATTTAAAATTTACCAGCCAATACAAACTATTTTCCATAATTAATCAGCGAGTAACTGAACTCCGGAGTCTAGCACTCCGCATGTTCTTGATTGTAATCATTCCTGGGCTAGCCCCACGCGACGTGGTTTATTCTCCCTCTCGTTTAAAACACTTTAGTAAAGATCAAATATCTTCTTCTTTTTTTTTAAAACGAACATTGTTTAAATCTTCTATCTCGCAAACAAGCTAGCGCTTCAGCCTCCTATCGCGAGCAGATAAGCCAACGCTTAGCAGTAGAATGCATTTTCAAACAATCGTTCAATTAAAAAATCACAAACCGTAGTAGCACGAACTAGGAAGCTCTGACTTTCCCATTGCACAAGGGAATACGTAGGCACAGGGATTTTAATCCTTCACGAGTACAATAAAAAAAAAACTTAACCTTTCCCCATAACAAATAATAATTTTTTTCCCTTTAATAAGCAATCTCAGTAACTTTAATAAAAAAGAAGACAATAATAATAAGTTAGCATTTAAGCGCAAATTAGACTAAAAGGTTCCCGTTGAGTACAACGGACGTGAGGGCTGCTTAATACCTTCCATTTGCGTAACTGACTCCCGAACTTAGATTAGTGGTTTCGTTGACCATTTCTTATCCGATTTAGGTTGTGTCTATATCTCCCTTTTCTTTAGTTAAAATAAATAGAATTAGGTGGCGACTCTGTTATTTGTTTTAGGATCGTATTTTTCGAGGTATGACAGCTGGCGACTCTGCTGGGGACATGTGCGTTAAGCATAAGAGAGTCGAGCCTAGCTTAGGATAGTTTGTGCTTGTTTACTGTTTTGTCTTGTCTTCCTTATTTACTATCAATATTTTATATGCTCGTTTATTTATTTCCCTTTTCATTATATTGTTCATTATTATATTCTCCTGTTGGATCTCGGGATTACGTCACGGGTATGAATGTGTACTTGAATTTTGAAAAATCAGAGGGAACATCTAAGCTTAGATTTGGATGTTATTAGTGTTAGTCTCCAAGGACTCGCTCCTTGCACGCCTAGCATGAAAGCTCCCCCAGATAGTTAGACTTTTCGTAGACCTTGTCGCAACGCAGCTAGCCTGTCGCGTGACCTGATTCACGAAAGGGCTGTGATTCTGGGATCCCCCAGGACCTGTTCCAATTTTTGGTAGTTATGTAATGTTAGGCTCGAGGGCTCGCCCCTTTACTAGCCTAGCATGAGAACTCCACTCAAGGTAGACCTTATCGTTATTATCGTCACAATGCAGCTGGCCTGCGGCAAGGCGTTAGTACGATAAACGTCCATGACCTTGGGTTTTCCTTATACCATCGCTATAGAAAGCTATCATGTGAGTGGGCATTATGGGTAGAAAGATATAGACCAACCCTCTAGAGCCTACATCTTAGGAGTTCCAAGCTCCCAATGTTATCCCAAATCCAGCTTTGTGCATTCATGATCATGTAGCATATGCATCATAACTTACACATCTTGTTATTTCAGGGAAACACATCTATTTGTTTTCTCGCATTCAAAACAGTCATGAGTTCAGGAAAAAGGAAGACTCTACAGTTGAAAGCTTTCTCACCAAATACCACTGTTCTTATGGATTGCTTGGAGAAAATGCCCTCTTCCTACAAAAGGGCTATTGAAGTAAGGTTTGGCCAAGTGCTTCATCTCCTGGAAGTCGACATACAAATTCCAGCCCTCACAACTTTGGCCCAGTTCTATGATCCGCCGATGCGAAGTTTTTTGTTCCAGGACTTTCAGCTAACGCCGTCTCTAGGAGAGTTTGAAGGGTTCTTGGGTTTTTATATGAAGGGAAAGGCACCTTACACCCTCGTTAGCCAGGATCTTAAGGTAGAAGTATTAGCAGAAGCTCTTCAGATTCCCACTGCCACAGCTAAAGCTAACTGGAAGCAGAAGAGAGAGTTTTGGGGTTTCCAGAGGCTATATTTAGAACAAGAAAGCAAGAGGTTAATAAAGGAACGTCAATGGGCTGCTTCACTCAATGTGTTAGCTCTCCTCATTTACGGTTTGGTTTTATTCCCAACCTTCGAAGATTTCATTGACATGGCGGCAATTAATGTATTCTGGGCAGTTAGGAAAGAAGGTCAAAGCCCGGTGTATCCGTTATTGGCAGACGTGTTCTATAATCTCCATCTCCGTCATGAGAAGAAAGGCGTTGTTTTGACCTTTTGTTTCCCTTTACTATATAAATGGCTCACATCTCACATCTTCAAACGCCATGCTTTGATTCCTAAGATGACAGGCAGGGAATGGTCCCAAATGTTGGTTTCCCTCACTGAAAGAGACATCACCTGGTATCCCAATAAGTTGGATGTTGACTGAATCATTATGAGTTTTGGGAATTTCAGAAATGTGCCATTGATGGGATCAAAGGGGTGCATTAGTTACAAGCCCATCTTAGCCATACGGAAACACGAGTACCCTATGCTGGGAAAGCTAGAGGACGCCGAATTAGAAGAGATGATCCTCCACAACAGAGGTGTGGATGATCCAGCTTTACTTTTCAGAATATGTCGTTCTTGGGAGTAGATTCACACCAAGGGCTCTGAGTTAAGGAAAAGAGATGGAGTGTTCAGGACACCTTACCGGCAGTGGGTTCTTGAAAGGGTCCAAATCATCAAGCTACCATTTTTCGGAGAAGCACTCCCCAAACCTACTGCGCATGAACCAATATCCTTGGAAGAAGTATAGGAACTTTGAATTAAGATAGCTAATCTTGGGAAAGAAAATGAAGAACTCAGTTCAAAATTGCACCGGGTCACCCATGAGAGGAATGAATTAAAGTATGACCTAACTCGTAAAACTGACCAGTTCGAAGCAATTCAAGAAAAAGCTAATGAAGAAGAACGAAAGAAGAACAATGTCAAATGGTGTCTGGAACAGACTTATGGTAGGGTGGTTCACTTAAAAGAAGATTTAAACAAAGTTTGCATAAAGAGTGCGAATAATGAAGATTGGTATATTCGGGCGACTAAAAAAGCAAAGATTGAAAGAGATGAATTTGAAAAGAAAATTGCAGAGCTTACCACAGCTCTTGAGGAAGCAGTGAGAAGCTCAAATCAGGAATATGAACTTAGAATTCAGACCATGAATGTCTCACAGTTCACCATGGAAGATTGGGATTACAAATGTCAAGAGGTGAATCATGCTGAAGGAAACGCCCGGTATTGGAAAGAACAATATGAGGCTTTGCTCAAAGATCGCAACATTTGGGAGTCAGTGAGAGATAAGGTGCAAGGTCATTTCCAAGGATACGAGCAAGCTGTACAAGATCAGATTAAAGAAAGAGACATGTATCGTGATAAGCTTAATCGGCTTATTGAATGGTGCAACTTGCAGATGGAAGAATTACCTTTCCGGCTTTCTATGGCAAGAGGGGAATTCGAAGACGATGGATCCTACCCAGCTGTGAGTTATTTTCTCTCGATGTGCCAGAACATGTTGAAGACTTTCAAGGAAGAGGTGAAAGAATGTAGTGCACAAAGATCCGAGAATTAGTCTTACTGTTGTAATTTTTCTTTATTTATTTTGTTTATTTAAGAAGAGAATTGGCGTTATTTTTGTAATAGTTAATGAACCAAAATATTTGTACTTGATGTTTTAAGTCTTGTTTGTTTGAGAATGAATGACGCTTGGAGTTTTCCTTTAGTCCTTGACTTCTATGATGTTTTGAATGCTGCACATTAAAATTTTGGTATTTGTGATTGTTTTTCCTGAAGTTGACATTTTGTAGCATGGCATTCATACATCTCCATCATTTGCTGCATTTGTTAAAACATGAGGCTCATACGTGTCTTTTTACCCAGTCGTCAAACTGTTTCGTCCATACAAAACCGGAGCCGACCTTCGAAGGAGGATGGAGAGACTCGAGCAGGAAAATCAAGAGCTTAGGGGAGAAGTGTCTGCTTTAAAGGATAGTTTGGAAGGGCTTACCAATATGATGGAGACGATTGCTGCTACGCAGAATCAGACATCTCAAAATTCTCAGGAGACTGGACAGAGGACCGAGGCCATGGCCATCCCAACGACCGCGGCCCCTAGCAATGATTCCCAACATGTCGTGACCACTGGTTTCCCTTAGGGCATCCCTCGTGATTTCATACCGGAAATTCATCAACCATACGTCTCACACATCGCTGCTGTAATGACTACTCCTCAGCCTGTAGTACACACCGCCCATTACAATGAAGACCCCCCTTCCACACAGCACCAAGCGAAAACGCGGGAGTAGACGATAGGTTGGATGAGTTCCAAGATCGTTTTCTAGAAATGCAAAACGAGATTAGGGCACTTCGAGGCCAGGATTTGTTCGGAAGAAAGGCTTCTGATCTTTGCTTGGTCCCTAATGCCAGGGTTCTGCACAAGTTCAGAGTGCCTGAGTTTGAAAAGTATAATTGAAACTCCTGTCCTCAAAGCCACTTAATCATGTACGCCCGGAAGATGTCCACCCAGCAGGACAATGACCCGTTACTGATTCATTATTTCCAGGACAGCTTGACAGGTGCTGCCCTAAAGTGGTACATGAGTTTGGACAGCGCGAAAATCCGGACCTTCAATGACCTAGGAGAGGCTTTCATCCGACAATATAAGTACAACCTTGACATGGCCCCGGACAGAGATCAACTCCGGAGCATGTCGCAGAAGGACAAGGAAAGTTTCAAAGAATATTCTCAAAGGTGGCGTGAGGTCACGGCTCAAATATACCCCCCTCTGGAAGAAAAAGAAATGACCAAGATTTATTTGAATACGTTGAGTACGTTCTATTATGACCGTATGATCGCAAGCGCACCCAGTGACTTTACTGAAATGGTAAATATGGGAATGCGGCTTGAAGAGGTCGTTAGAGAAGGGCGTTTAGTGAAGGAAGCGGGATCATCCAGCGGCATCAGGAAATTCGGAAACGGTTTCCACAAAAAGAAAGAGCAGGACGTTAGTGCCATTTACTAGAGAAGAAGTTATCAATAGCAGGTGGCCGCAATTACCCCGGTTGTCAATACAGCTTCAGGTCCCAACTACCGACCACACTTCCCTCAAAATCAACAAACCACTCCACAACACCAACATCAACCCCAACAATTCCAGCAGCGACAACAACAGCCTCCACAATAGGCTCACCCCCAGTACAACAATAATCATATTCCGAGAACCCACGTTTACGACCCCATACCAATGACTTACGCAGAATTATTTCCATCTCTACTACAGAAGGGGCATAGTCAAACAAGACCTCCCCTCCCTCCGCCCAGGAATCCCACTTATGGGTTCAAAGCTGACCAGTTTTTCATTTATCATCAAGGTGGGCCAGGCCACAATATCGAAAACTGTTATGGCTTTAAGGCCGATGTCCAGAGGTTGATTAAAAACGGTGTTTTGACTTTTAAAGATACCAATCCAAATATTCAAGCGAATCCTTTGCCTCCACATGGGGGGCTTCAGTGAATATGGTGCACGGTTGTCCAGGGGACTATGCTGTTTACGATGTCAGATTAATTAGAGGTTCTTTAGTGCAAAAGCTTGCAGAACTGGCAGAGCTTATCTACTTCCATAACGGGATACATGATTACGATGCATGCAGAATCTGTTCTGTTAATCCGCGGGGGTGTCGCGTAGTACGAGAAGATCTCCAGAGGATGTTGGATCAGAGGTCTATTAGAATAATGTATCCCAGAAACCCTAATGATGTTGAAATTGATGAAGAGACATTTGTCATAATACCACAATTTGATGAACCAGGACCCATAGAGATCACCTACGACAGTAGAAGGATCGCTGCAACTCCATTAGTCATTGTTGTACCAGAACCAATGCCATACCAGTCTGAAAGGGCCGTACCATACAGATATAATGCAACCATGATTGAAAATGGAAAGGAGGTTCCATTACCATCCATTGTCAACATTGTTGATGTCAGCCGAGTTACCAGGAGCGGGAGGGTATTCCCTAACAAAGCTAGAGAAACTGTGATGCATAAAGAAACCCCATTGGTGAACACTTTTAAGCAAGTAGGCCAGTCAAGCAATACAAATCAAAGCAAGGGAGATGATGAAGTGCTAAAGCTGATAAGGAAAATTGAGTACAACGTAGTGGATCAACTGTTAAGCACGCCTTCAAGAATTTCAATCTTGTCTCTTCTGATGAGCTCTGAGGCGCATCGGGAAGCTTTGCAGAAGGTCTTAGAGCAAGCATTCGTGGACCATGATGTCACCATCGGCCAATTTGACAATATTGTTGCAAATATAGCTGTTTGTAACAATCTTAGCTTCTGTGACGAAGAGCTCCCGGAGTAGGGAAGGAACCATAACATGGCACTGAATATCTCTGTTAATTGCAAGACCGATGCTTTGTCCAGTGTGCTGATAGACACCGACTCCTCGCTAAATGTTATGCCAAAGTCAACTCTCTCGATGTTAGCATTTCAGGGCACTCCTATGAGAGTTAGTGGGGTTATTGTCAAAGCTTTTGATGGGTCCCGAAAGACTGTTATTGGGGAAGTGGATTTGCCTATAACGATTGGACCTCATACCTTTCAGATCACGTTCCAAGTGATGGACATCAAGGCTGCATATAGTTGCTTATTGGGTCGCCCTTGGATCCACGAAGCAGGGGTCGTAACTTCAACTCTGCATCAAAAGCTCAAGTTTGTAAATCAAGGAAAGCTGGTGACAGTGTTTGGGGAACAGGCTATGATTGTAAGCCATCTTTCCTCTTTCTCGTATGTGGAACCGGAAGATGCTATTGGAACTCGTTTCCAGGCCCTAACCATTGCTGATAAAGAAGTGAAGAAGAAAGGGGCATCCATTTCTTCTTTCAAGGATGCTCGGCAAGTTGTTGAGAGTGGTTCGTCTGAAGGGTGGGAAAAGGTCGTGGTTTTAAGTGAGAATAAGGCCCGTGAAGGAGTCGGTTTTTCGCCCGAATCTGCAAGACTTACAAGGGATGAAAGGGTCATCTTCCCAATACAAGAAAGTTTCCGCAGTGGAGGATTCATGAGTCCAACTCCACCAGAAGTTGACGCAATTACTGAGGATGATTCTGAATAGGATTTACCAGACTTTGTTGTGCATGAAGCTTTGTGCCAGAATTGGACTGCTGTTGATATCCCATCTGTCGTTCGTCTATCTAAGTAATGATTTTGTGTTAACCTCTCGCCCTGCCCAAGGCGAGAGAATACTTTGTAGGGTTTTCTCTTTATGCAGTTTAAGAATTTTTGTCTCCTCTTTGCTCTGCCCAAAGCAAGAGAGTTATTTTGTTGGGCCATTTTGTTTCGAAAATTAAACAATCATTAATGAAAGTGTTATTTTTCGACTTCCTTTATCTTTTGTTATTTTTTTTACTTTTTTCTTTTCGGAAAAGTGGTAATCCTAAAAACACATCTACATATTTGCATAAATAAAAATATAAAAAAAAAGATTTATTTTCAAATATCTGCATACGCTTCCATTTGTCTAGTGCTAAAATGAAACATCAATCACATGTGCAGATTAATCATAAAAAAAAACCCATTGAAAAGCATAACCCATTGCCTACTCCCAACTTTGAGTTCCCGGTATTTGAGGCCGAAGAAGATAATGATGAAGAGGTCCCTGATGAGATTTCGCGATTACTGGAGAATGAGGAAGAGACTATCCAGCCATACAAAGAAACAATGGAGGTAATTAATCTGGGGACAGAAGACGATAGGAAGGAAGTCAAAATCGGCACGCTACTCATTCCCGACGTCAAGAAAAGAATGATAGAACTTTTGAAAGAGTATGCGGATGTGTTTGCGTGGTCCTATCGGGATATGCCGGGATTGGATACCCGTATCGTGGAACATCGCCTTCCTTTGAAACCAGAATGTCCGCCGGTCAAACAGAAGTTGAGGAGATCACGCCCCGACATGGCTATCAAGATCAAGGAGGAAGTTCAGAAGTAGATCGACGCCGGTTTCCTTGTCACCTCCGAATACCCACAATGGTTAGCCAATATAGTACCCATGCCGAAGAAAGATGGGAAAGTCAGAATGTGTGTCGATTATAGAGATATGAACAAAGCCATTCCTAAGGACGATTTCCCACTACCCCATATCGACATGTTGGTCGACAGTACAACTAAGTTCAAAGTTTTCTCGTTCATGGATGGTTTCTCCGGATATAACCAGATTCGAATGGCTCCAGAGGATATGGAGAAGACCTCGTTCATTACATCTTGGGGAACATTTTGCCACTAGGTAATGCCTTTTGGTTTGAAGAATGCAGGCGCAACTTACTAAAGCGCAATGACAACATTGTTCCACGACATGATGTACAAAGAAATCGAAGTATACGTTGATGACATGATTGCTAAATCCAGAACCGAGGAAGAGCATGTGGAATATCTTTTGAAGTTGTTCCAACGTTTAAGGAAGTACAAACTTCGCCTGAATCCCAGCAAATGCACATTCGGTGTTCGTTCAGGGAAGTTATTGGGTTTCATTGTTAGCCAGAAAGGTATCGAAGTAGATCCCAACAAAGTCAAGGCCATTCGAGAGATGCCCGCGCCAAAGACGGAAAAAAAAGTAAGGGGATTTTTAGGTCGTCTGAATTACATCTCTAGATTTATTTCTAATATGACTGCGACCTGTGGGCCGATCTTCAAACTCCTGCAAAAGAATCAAAGTTGCAAGTGGACTGAAGATAGCCAAAAAGCTTTTAATAACATCAAAGATTACTTAATGGAGCCACCTATCTTGGTCCCTCCAGTTGAAGGAAGACCTCTGATCATGTACTTGACAATACTAGAATATTCCATGGGTTGTGTGCTCGGGCAACAAGACGAAACAGGACGGAAGGAGCATGCCATCTATTACCTAAGCAAAAAATTTACAGATTATGAGTCTCGATACTCCATGCTCGAGAAGACCTGTTGTGCTTTAGCTTGGGCATCCCGATGTCTCCGACAATACATGATTAATCACACTACTTGGTTGATTTCAAGGATGGATCCGATTAAGTATATCTTTGAAAAACCGGCCATGACAGGAAGAATTGCTCGTTGGCAGATGTTACTATCAGAATATGATATTGAGTATCACACTCAGAAGGCTATCAAGGGAAGTATTTTAGCCGAACATCTAGCCCATCAACCCATTGACGATTACGAGCCCGTAAAATTTGATTTTCCAGATGAAGATGTCATCTATTTAAAGATGAAAGATTGTGACAAGCCTCCGCTCGACGAAGGGCCAGAACCAGGGTCCCGTTGTGGATTAATTTTCGATGGAGCTGTAAATCTGTATGGAAAAGGAATTGGGGCAATGATTGTAACTCCCCAAGGTGCTCATATCCCTTTCGCTGCGAGAGTGATGTTCAACTGTACCAATAATGAAGCCGAGTACGAAGCTTGCATCATGGGCTTGGAAGAAGCAGTTGATTTAAGAATCAAGAACCTAGATGTATATGGTGACTCAGCCCTGGTAATCAATCAGATCAAGGGGAAGTAGGAAGTCCTACAACCTCATTTAATTCCATAAAGGGATTATGCAAGGAGGATCTCGACATTATTTGATAAAATTGAGTTTCACCAAGTACCCCGCAGTGAGAACAAAATGGTCGATGCTTTGGCTACCATATCCTCCATGATTGTTGTAAATCGACAGAACGATGTGCCGAAGATTGAAATTATGCGCCTCAATAGACCCGCTTATGTGTTCACCTTGGAAGAGGCTATTGACGATAAACCATGGTACTACGACATCGAGTGTTTCTTACGACACCAGGAATATCCGCCCGGGGCATCCAACATGGTACTTGTATCGGATTATTCGTTTAATAATAAAAGGCATTTCTTTATTATGTTTGTCTTTCAGAATAATAAAGTCCCTAGAATAGTTAGTCTGTTTAATGAAATGTTAAGTGTGACTTAATCATGAGATCCCATTAAACATAAAGACATTATTCTTAAAATATCCGTAGTCAAGCTTTATTGCAAAGTGGGATAACATTAAAGCATTGAGACTATTATGAAGATAGACTGATGATCACATCTCATGGATCATGGATAAAGAGTTATCAAGTCTTGACATAGGTATAAATATTAGGAGTAATATTTATACCGGATTGACCCGCTATGAGAATACTACATAGTATGTTATGCAAAGTGTCATAAGTTATTCTCATGGTGATAATGGTGTATTACCACCCTTCGACCTGAAACCACTATGGACCCTAGATGTAGAGTCGGGTGCTTTATTGCTGATCAAACATTATCCGTAACTGGATGATCATAAAGACGGTTGATGGGCACTCCACGAAGCATGCTGAGGGACATGAGTGTCCTAGATGGAATTTGCCAATCCTGCATAACAGGAGAAATGTCTAAGGGCCCAATATTGAACTGGACAAGGATGACACAGTGTATGCCTTGTGTTCAATATAGACATAGGGGCAAAAGGGTAATTGTACAAACATATATTATCACGAAAAAGGTTTTGTCAGATCACATGACACTTTCGTGACTTGGGTAGCAGTGATGTGTTGCTAGATACCGCTCACTGTTTATTATGTTAAATATATAATTTAATATAATTACCAACGTTACGAAATCCTACAGGGTCACACACATAAGGACAGTTTGATGAGAGATAGAGAAATCAAAGGAACACCGTAAGGTACGGTGCACTTAAGTGAAAAATAGAAATTCGAATAATATAATAATAATTATTGTTATTTTATAATGGTTATAAAATAATAATAAAATAAATATATTTATTATAATAATAGTTATTATAATAATATATAATATTATTATGGATCATGTGAATTGGGCTTTTAGCCCGCAGCCCACAAGAGAGTCTATAAAAGGAACCCTTGTGATGAAGCTTTCACTTGATGCAATTTCGTTTTTGATTCTCTTTTCTCACTCAAATAATTCCGTTCGTAAAGCAGCTAGCACTGTGACCGGAAGCTGTTCGTGTGGACTGAGTAGAGGCGTTGCACTTCATCAACGCTTGTGATCGCTGCATCAAAGATCTGAATCGCCACAAAGAGGTAACGATTCTATCACTGACCATGCTCATTCGTAAGGATCACTAAAGGAAAATTTTTGTTTTCCGCTGCGTTTAGATCGCAATTTTCCTTCAGTGGTATCAGAGCCACTTACGAAACCATGGATCTGATAGCTGTTAAATTTCCGTTTTTTTTTCTGTATTTGATTCGATTAAAACACAGAACGAATTTAACAATAAACGATTAATTAAATTTGGCATCTGTTGTGTACGATTTGGATGATTGATGTTGATTATGCTTCAGAAACCGACATTAGTATGGTGAAGTTGTGCGATACATTGATCATCCACAGGTTACACAATTAGATCGATCACTTTTATATAAGATATAAGAAATTCTGATGCAAAGATGGTATATGGGATATACTGTTTTGATTTCATCCATTCAATCACATAAGGATTGTAATTCTTTTGAAAGATCATCATTTTCATTCGCTTCGGAATCCGACGTTAGTATGGTGAAGCAATGACATGTTGATCTATCATATTGAGTTATCAATCGAGTTGTGTTTGACGGCATGAAATTGTTGCATTAGGATTAATGGCAGTACAAGTGTTGTATTGCCGCAGACTTTTCCGGTTGGGGTTGTAAATGCACAAAAGTTGTGCAGGAAACGACGTGAAATACAATGAAGTGTTCATAAAAATTTTCGCCGGGGCGCTGCCCCTGACAACCCCGCAAGGAGGCGCTGACCGGGCAGCGGAACCCCCGGCTAAGTCTGCAAAGTGTGATCAATCAACCGAAATTTAATTTAGTTTATTTAATTATCGGAATTTTAAACTAATAATAAAAGTGTGTTTATTATTATTTATTTGTGGTGATCAGTTATGGCCTTAGTTTATCCTTTATTATTGTTTTGGGATTTTTAAATACGGCCTGCGTGTCGTGCCTCTCTCTCAATCTCTTTATGTAACTTCTTTTCTCATCTCACTCCCTCGTATGTAAAACGAGTTTTCTTATATGTAATGTAATATTATGTTATGAAGAAAAAAGAAGTATTCAATATTAAAGGAGGATAACCTTGGAGATCATGCTTGGAGAAGCTTAGATCGTTATTAGGTTAGCTTAGGTTCTCTCATTGGCTTGAGAGAACAATTGCGTTAGGGGCCATAATTGTATCTTTTTATATGTATGTTGATGCATGTAATTGTATGTTGATGCATGTGAGAGACGTTTTGCATGTTAAACCGGTGAGATCAAACTAATAACAAATTCCCTCAAAAATTAAATATTAAGTTTATGCTTTCCAATTTTTAGCACTCATCAAGACTAGTATCGAGCATTGTAGGTTTCGCCTACGCGAGGTGCATGTTCTATATTAGTAAGGTGTGATGGGATAATTGTAATATCCAATTGCTAAAACAATGGGTCAAACTTAACTAAACAAATTATAATAAGATTATACATGTTTAGAAGCAAGAATTGGGAATGATTCATGTGATGGATCAGAATAAGGAGTTATTCACCCAATTGAAAATATTCGAGAGTTGTATGAGATACAATTGGAAGGAGTTCCTACCTAAATAACTTAGTTTTGTGTAATCAGCCTAACGCTGACTTAAAACAAAGTGAAACATGGATCTCGACCCACTAGAAAGTCTTCCAACGGGATTTTCCGAATCAAATGATGAGGGTCATTTGTTTTGAATAAAATAGTGGGAGCATATTTGATTAAAGGCCTAATTAAATATGTTGTTTTAATGATACTTATATTTTCATATTTCTCTTGTAGATTACCATGACAACAAACACATCGAACAATATTTTGCGATCCATCCTAGATAAGGAAAAATTGTCTGGGACAAATTTCCTGGATTGGCACCGTAATCTGAGGATTGTCCTCAAGCACGATAAGAAGCTGTATGTCTTGGAGACACCAGTTCCTGAGGAGGAACCTCCTAGTTCTGCACCAAAGGCAGAAAGAGATGCTTATAAGAAGCATTTCGATGATGCCAATGAAACCGCTTGCCTCATGCTTGCTACCATGAACTCTGAGTTGCAAAAGCAACACGAGAACATGTCTGCGTTCGATATGATCGGACATTTGAAAATGCTTTATCAAGAGCAAGCAAGAAATGAGAGGTTTCAGGTTTCAAAGTCCCTTTTTAACAGCAAGTTAGCTGAGGGAGCCCCTGTAAGTCCCCATGTACTCAAGATGATTGGGTATGTGGAGAACCTTGACAGATTAGGGTTTCCCCTTGGAAAAGAATCTGATCGAAGAGAAAAGGATGATAGCTTTATGCCATGGACAATTATATCAACAAAGAATGAAGAAGGCTTTTGATAAGAAGGTTCATCCTCATGTGTTCAGGGAAGGCGACCTCGTGATTAAGAAACTCCAGCCTTTTATATCAGATTCTAGGGGCAAGTGGGCTCCTAATTATGATGACCCGTATGTTGTCAAGAGAGTTTTTTCGGGCGGCGCATTAATCCTCGCAACGATGGATGGCGAGGAATTCACCCGTCCTACCAATGCAGATACAGTCAAGAAATACTTCGCCTAATAAAAAAATAAAAGAACAGCTCGGTAAGTTGAAAACCCGAAAGGGCGACTTAGGCAAAATAGAGCGTCTCGGTGGGTCGAAAACCCGAAAGGGCGACTCAGGCAAAAGTTAGAGACATAAACAGAAAGTGATCATCCCGCTGGATTGAAAACCTGAAAGGGTAGTCCAGGCAAAAGTTAGGGATAACGGCAAGTAACTGTATTGGGCTATGATGACAACGTCGTGTGCCAAGAATTCCTCAAATCTGGCTCGAGCTCAAGAATACTAGGGATTCAAAGTCGCTGGAGAAAGTAATGATCATTGTAATTTTAATGTAGTCTCTTCCATTTAATTACCATTTATTCCATTTTTTTTGTAAGATCTGTGGAATCCCGATATTGGCAGATTACTATTCCATTAATGAAAATTTGAGCCTTTGCCTTTGCTTGCAATTCTTATTCTGTCTTCATCTAAAAAATGACACTGTTATTAATGATAATGATTTTTGAAACAAAAAAACTTTTACTATACCTGTTTTTTTTATATGTGCGTGTGCTTACTGAATTGGCGGGCCGAAAGATGGGCGTTAATGGTTGTTCCAAGGATGGTTAAACTGCGAGATGTGAAACAATTGTCTCATTAAGTGCGACATACTCAGGATTCTCTAATATGGGTCGTTGAAGTGTTACGTGTGTAACCCGTTTTTCTACGATAAAGTTTTTGTTACTCAGCGCCTTTGGTGAGATGCTAAGCCTGATGCACTCGGTTGAGCCTGATTAAAATCACTCCAGTAGACTGTTGGTTCTCTTCCCCAGCAGAGAACAAGCTATTTCATCCTTGTCGAAGCCAACTGTGCTATGGGTAAAAAAGGTTGTTTGGGTATATTTCCCAATTTAAGGTTTTCTCTATCCTTGAAGAAGTGTGAGCTTTGTAGCAGGAGTTTTACTCCTTGGTTGGCTCTTTACCCTGTTAGTCGCTCACGTCTTGTTAAGACTGGTCGGGTATCCGGTTGTTGTTGTTTTTTTCTCAGCAATCTATCTTGCGTTTCTGTTTTGTCTGTTTGTCAGCATAAACATAATGCATATACATACATGTACATCATTTTTGAATTCACATTCATATTCATGTTGCATTCATTGATGCATACCTCCTTCACCTTGGTCGTGGTTATCCCCAAGTGATGTGTCTCTCTCAAAATAGAGTTGTCAGCCTTAGGCAGAAAATGTACGATCTTTCTAATTCCCCACTGAGTTTTTACCCTCGTGGAAGATTTTTGCTTTAGTTCTCCTTTCCACACTTGGATAGGATAAATCCCCAGTCGAGTTCATTCCTCATGGGTTAGTGTCTTGCTTGACAGTTTCTATCCAGCTTGTTCCTGGATTGAATTTGGTCTTTGACAATTTTAATGATTGAACTTCCATATGGAAAGTGCATTTATTTTGCACCTTTGAATATTTTGTCTCCCAGAAAGAGTTTATTAAAGGTTCCCCGGTGAAGACAGACCTTGCTCTCCGGTAGTATTATTGCAACATTCTCTTGGAATACTTATACCTGACAACAAGTGGCAGTCTCTTTATTGGAGAAGCTTGTTCTTATCCCTGGACCTTCAAACGGAATCAACAAGTGGCCGTCTCCTTATTTGAGAGGCTTGTTTCTTATCCATGGATTTCCCAGTAAATCAACAGATGGCATTCTCTTTTCGAGCAGTTTGTTCATCCTCAGCAAGGTTTCGATTCTATCAAATGGCATCTCTTCTAGTACACGTTGAGAAATTTGATATGAATCTCTTTTATGTTTTCCAACAAATGGATATCTCATCCAGACAAGTTGAGAAGTTTGTTGTGAATTTTCCGATTTCCATCAAATGGCATCTCTTCCAGACAAGTTGAGAAGTTTGAGCGTGAAGTTGTTCTCCATCATATGGCTGTCTCTTTCAGAAGAAGGGAAGTATGGTTAATGTTCTATCAAATGGCCGTCTCTCCAGTACACGTTGAGAAGTTTGATACGAATCTCTTTACTTTTCCAACAAATGGATATCTCTTCCAGACAAGTTGAGAAGTTTGTTGAAATTTTTCCAATTTCCGTCAAATGGCTATCTCATCCAGACAAGTTGAGAAGTTTGAGCGTGAAGTTGTTTTCTCCATCATATGGTTGTCTCTTTCAGAAAAAGGGAAGTATGGTGAATATTCTATCAAATGGCCGTCCCTCCAGTACACGTTGAGAAGTTTGATACAAATCTCTTTACTTTTCCAACAAGTGGTTATTTCATCTAGACGAGGTGAGAAGTTTGTTGGGAATTTTTCCAATTTTCGTCAAATGGCTATCTCCTCCAAACAAGTCGAGAAGTTTGAACGTAAATTTTGTTTTCCATCATATGGTTGTCTCTTTCAGAAAAAGAGAAGTATGATGAGAGTTTTGTCAAATGACATCTCCCCGATGTATGTTGTCATCTGTTAACCAGTTGTCATATGGTTACGCTCGGAAGATTTCTCATTTTGATTTTGTTCCGATCATGTGTGTATAATGCTCAGTAGAATCATCTTTTGCATCCTAGTAGTTCTTGTTTTATTAGGCGTTTCCACCACACTTTCCCTACTCTGTTGAGTGCAAATTTTCTGGTTCTTTTAGTATTCAAACCTCTTCTACCTTTCAGGCTTAAGCCGTTTGAATAGGGGCAGCTGTTGCACCCCAAAATTTGCCCCTTTTTCTCGTCGTTTTGATCATTTCGCGGTTTATGCATTACATTCGCATTGCATTAAGTCATGTTCATAATCATGCGTTCTGTTCTCCTCAAAGTATGGGATCAGGGATTCCTATTGGTTAGGTTTTACTGAATTTCGGGGATCTTATTCCATTCGAATTTTGGAGGTGGGCTTTAAAGAGCTTTGTCGTAGATATTCGTATCATGTTTCATCGAATGGTCGGGATGATCTATACTTTTCAAACATCGGGATATAGTTCACCCGAATCGTCAGGTTGAGGTTGTGTAACCTGGAATTATGGGAAGATTGATCTGTAATAGAAGAAATGGGTTGAAGACGCATTGTGACCGAGACTATCACTTCTCTGACCATTTAACATGCAAGCTTATTATCAGACTGAGGAGATTGAACTATGGATTAGGGCACTTTAATTTGAAAAAATCTTTTTTTTAGGGTCTTAAGAAACCAAATGTTGCCCCCTCATTCAAGTTATTAAAATCTCGGGATCATTATTACTTTCAAGGTCATTATGAAGTTTTGCCTTTTGTCATAAGAGTTTTTTTTATTGGTCGTTGTCAAGTTGATGCATGTTGCCTTCAAGTCACGGTCTTTTAAGGTTTGATTTTGAAATAAACATGATTATTCAAATTTTACGAATTATCTTCAAGTTCAATATATCATACAAAGAATTGGAGTTGTATTGCCAGAATATTTTCCAGTTGACTATATTAGGACTTGAGTGTTGTCAAGATAATTGTAATTTTGGTAAAGTAAGATTATCTAAGTCAAAGTTTTATATCATCAATCTCAAGGAATAATTCTATTGGTTAAGCGGGCAAATGACCAATCAAAAGATCACATCATGAATATATTGCTACTCATCTAAAAGGAGTCAAATCCATGAAGCAATATTCAATCATGTTGAATAGTTGATGGCGGTTTTTTTCAGGATCATATCATAAAATGTTACAAAAAGCAATTCTGGAATTATTATAGTTACATTGCTATAAGGTAAATGTTGGAGCAGCTGGTGGCATATGAAATTGTTACAGTTACACTAATAAATTCAGAGTCCCAAGCGTTTCAGCCTGTACTATCTTTTAACAAAAACGGAGAAACGCCTCTGTCGCTGCCATATTTGTTTATTGTCCGAACGGTTTGCGAACGCCACTTCCGTATCAGCTCGTCCGTCCTGCAAGATAACACAGCCATTTTTTAGAAAAAATCAGATGAAACCACAAATTTCTAATACAGTATTGTCTGAAGCACATCCTGATGGAGATGATGGACGACGATCAATTCATAGTCACCAGGAAATGTCGAATTTCTCGCTCTACTATGAATGTTCCTAGCGCTGGTAAGAATGTCTTGTTGTGATGATGAATGTGAAGTCTGTAGTGTTTCCACAATAGAAAATTGGTGATTGCTAGCTGCTACTTCTACTTCAACGCAAAGACGCGTCGAATATGCTCTTAGTACCTCAGTTTAACAATGCAAATGCGAAAAATGGAAATTACTCAACACCCATGATCAGTATATTTGACAGAAAGAAAAAGGATACTAGAACAGTAGATGCACCAGTTGCAAAGAGGCCCCAAGGCTGAGCATCTCGTACCGGTAGGAAGGTTCCTGTCCTAGGCCAAAAACATGCTGCCACAATCAAAAAATGTTTCCATTGGTCAAATAGTTTATCATCCATCTTCGGAGACTCAAGCTTGAAGAGCAGAGTATTCACTTTGTTTCTTTCCACGCGCGAAAATTTGAAAGGGATGGAGGCAGCCTCTGGATTCAAAGCAACCAGAGCCTTTGACATTTTTACCTTCTTGAAGTTCCATGTTTTGTTGCATATAATTTTTGTAAATTCTGAGTGAACTCCTCTATATTAAGTGTAATGGTAGGAATTTCACATAGTTCTTCGTAGAAGGCATCTTCGATGTCACTTAGTATTTGTTCCGAACATTCTGGCTCTGGAGTTGCCGGCTCTTCAGACCTTGCCAGTTGTCCGCTCATTTCTGTTTCTGGAAGTTCTTCCACTTGGTTTGTATTCACAGCAAGAGGAAACTGCAACGGACTTTTGACTACAGGACTGAATTCTATTAGGGTGATGCCACTATAATGAGGTGAAACGTCTCTCAGCCACTCGAGGTCAATGCTTCCATGATTATTAACCGGTCGCTTCAGGAATTTCTGCATAATGAATTATGTAACATGGCACTGCGTCAATAAACTCTTTCTGTCCAGAAAATGATTAATAGCACTTCATTGAAATTGCATTTTACCTGAATACGTTCGAAAAATCTATGCAAGATAGCCAAGTTACCGTCATTCCAAATGCAGCATCAGATGACAGAGCCTGCACATTTGTGGGAACAGCTGCTTATGTTCCTCTAGAGGTTCTTGTTTCTTCTCCCGCAACTTTCGGAACTGACCTCCGGATACTTAGCTGGACATTATACCAAATGCTTTCTGGAACTTCCCTTTTTTAAGATGCAGGTGAGTGGCTTATTTTCCGAAGAATTGCAGCAAGAGAAATTCAATTTCCAGATTGCTTTTCAGAGGAAGCAAAGAAGATCAGAATATCTGTCGCATTTCACTAGGCATAGACATTGGCAAAAGAGAGAACCTGCAAGTATCTTCGCATTGGTGCATCACCTAGAAATAGGATGGATCCTTATCAAACACTTAAGCTTCTTCTAACTACCAAGTTTGCAATGGAGAAGTTGATACACTTGTTCCTGATGGCATTGATTTCGAGCGACTCAATATTCAACCTGGAAAGACTTGATGATTACGTAATACGGGCTCAGATCATTACATTGTAGCAGGTGCAAGATTTGTGATTGAATTGCGTTGGAGAAAGGCTACTTGCGTTGGTATCTTGCGTTATTCAAATTCAAAGGGGAAGAAAAAGGGGGCCGTGATCAGCAGATCCCGATGATCAATTCCATAAAATTTTCCCAATAAACCAAGCAAGCTCCATCAGACAGAATGTACAAGCCCATGGTGCTTGCCCGAACTCACAACGATCATTCAGATACGGCTCCGTTGATGTGACAGATGTTGATGGTGATAAGGCCTTGTCTCCCTTGACCACTGCTAGGTGTGGACAATAAAAGCAATGAAACACATCCGCTAGCATATGACAGCATGGTTGAATGATCGACGGGGTGTGAATCTAGAGTGGACTTCAATCCTTATATCATCTACTTGAGAGGCGAATTTCAGAAGCCATAATTGGTGCTCATTGCTACCAAGTACTACGAGCAAACGAAGTTGAAGGTCGAAACTGCGTCAGCCGATAGAAGATCAAGCCGAACTCCAAGCCCATCTTCCCTAACCCTGCACCATATATTCTACAAGTCAGAAAACTTTTGAGTTGGGAATAACCATATTTCCATGTCACGAACAGAAAAAATGCAAGAAACTAAAAGAATATCAATTCAGTTTAGATTCAAGTTAGTTAGTTCATTTCAAACTAAATAAACTAAGTCAGTAAGGGTGCAGTGTTAAGTTACAAACAGACAAAGAGCAGGGCAGAAACCGCAACAGGTTGCAAAATCGAGATCTTCACAAATTTGGAAAAAAAATTTGACATGAAAAAAAGTTGTAGTAGACACATCAAATATAAAAATCCTTCAGTTGATTTGGGGATTCAAAAAAACCCTAATTTATACACTATAAAAGGAGGACAATTTTTGCAGTTCAGGGAGGCACAAAAAAAATACATAAAGAAATTCTACAAAGAGACGATAAAAAATCCAATAATCAGGGGACAACGACTCATCGGAGAGGAATAAACATTTGAAAAGGGACGCAGAAACTAAGGGAAGAACACAGGGGAAACAACACATACCTTTGGACTTCCACGATCCGGTAACTTCTGGAAGGTATTCTTTTCTTCCCTTTATTCTTCTCGCCGACTGATGAGTATCGTGTAGCATTGATTATAACTCGCAGTGTTGTGGCGACATTCATAATTTCGTTTTGATGTCTTCTAGCTTCCTTTGACTTTGTTGCGTTCTTGACTGTTTGTTACGGATGTCGAATTAGGATTTAGGTTTTCTTTTCCAAATAAAGATTAGGGCTTACCATTTGAAAGGTCAGTTGTTGCCATCCTTTTAGTTCCTGTTTTGTTTCTGTAAAGTCGAAGGAGAGGTTTTGTGTGGGTAGACGTAGAAAGGTTTGCGTCTCGGGTTTCCGGCGAGAGAGGGTTTGAGGAGAATTGATTTGCCTGAGAGAGACAGTGAGGTTAGGTTTTTGGCGAAGGGAGAGAGGCGTTGAGGATGGCTTTTTTTTCTTTTTTCTTCGTCTGAGCTTGTTTCGTTAATGATGAAGGAAAAGGATACCGGGTTGGATCCGGGTCAGGACCGACCCGGCCTGTTTTTGATTTTGGCATCCGCGGACTAGCTTCAGCCTTTTCCTTTTGGCCCATCTTACCTTTTTTTTCTTTTATCTTCTTTTATAGTTATTTTTTTTTATCTTACCATATTCAATTAACTCTTAAAGAAAATAAATGAGATTACTTCTCACTAAAAATATGTTTTTTTAATTTACTAATAAATTTTCATTTTAATTAAGGTAATTAATCATTAATTATTTCATCAAAAAAAATTATATTTTTCTTTCGTTAGCGGGTTAAATGACTTTACGTTTATTAAGGTGTATGTTGTTTATTTTTCTACTTTCGATCATCATTTGGTCGTGATGATGACATTTCATTCGCATTAGGTTTCGATTGTTATTTTCTTATCTCGATTATAATTTGTCAAAATACTAATAATAAACATGATCACCTCAAGAATAATTATTTCAAAAAAAGATAAGTCATTTGTTTGGTCCAACGCCATTTAAACACTTTTAAAATACACCAAGTAGTTTCATAAACTCATTTTTGCACACACGTAAGTCGGTTTCCATGTGATCGCCATCTGCACTACTTTTATGTATCTTAATTAATTTAACAAAGAATAGAACTCCGGAGTCTAGCACTCTGCATGTTCTGAAACAAATCACAACTGGGCTAGCCCCATGCGTAATGTTTCGCTCACTCCTTTGTTATTAAAATATGATAAACCTAAAAACGTCTAAAAACAATTATCCAACTTATTAATTTAATACGAGATCAGAACTCTGGAGTCTAGCATTCCACACGTTCTGGATTGGACCGCTACTGGGCTAGCCCCACGCGACTTGTTCAATCACCATTCGTATATCAAAATATCTCAATCGTCTTATAATTTAAATTACGAAAGAAGAAAGCTCCGGAGTCTAGCATTCCGCACGTTCTAGAATGGATCGCTCCTGGGCTAGCCCCACGTGACGTGGTCCATTCGCATCTTTCATATCTCAAATACAATTTAAAATTTACCAGCCAATACAAACTATTTTCCATAATTAATCAGCGAGTAACTGAACTCCGGAGTCTAGCACTCCGCATGTTCTTGATTGTAATCATTCCTGGGCTAGCCCCACGCGACGTGGTTTATTCTCCCTCTCGTTTAAAACACTTTAGTAAAGATCAAATATCTTCTTCTTTTTTTTTAAAACGAACATTGTTTAAATCTTCTATCTCGCAAACAAGCTAGCGCTTCAGCCTCCTATCGCGAGCAGATAAGCCAACGCTTAGCAGTAGAATGCATTTTCAAACAATCGTTCAATTAAAAAATCACAAACCGTAGTAGCACGAACTAGGAAGCTCTGACTTTCCCATTGCACAAGGGAATACGTAGGCACAGGGATTTTAATCCTTCACGAGTACAATAAAAAAAAAACTTAACCTTTCCCCATAACAAATAATAATTTTTTTCCCTTTAATAAGCAATCTCAGTAACTTTAATAAAAAAGAAGACAATAATAATAAGTTAGCATTTAAGCGCAAATTAGACTAAAAGGTTCCCGTTGAGTACAACGGACGTGAGGGCTGCTTAATACCTTCCATTTGCGTAACTGACTCCCGAACTTAGATTAGTGGTTTCGTTGACCATTTCTTATCCGATTTAGGTTGTGTCTATATCTCCCTTTTCTTTAGTTAAAATAAATAGAATTAGGTGGCGACTCTGTTATTTGTTTTAGGATCGTATTTTTCGAGGTACGACAGATAGCTTGACAGGGGCATCCCGAGAATGGTACTCCCACTTGACCAGAGCCATAGTAAGAAACTGGAAAGATTTGGCTGAAGCTTTCATCCGTCAGTATCAATATAATCTGGACATGGCTCCAAACAAGACCCTTCTAATGGGAATGTCTCAGTCTTCCCGTGAAAGCTTTAGAGAGTATGCCCAAAGGTGGAGGCAACTAGCTGATATCGTTCAACCCCCGATGTCTGAAAGGGAGATGGCAGACATGTTCATGAATACTCACCAGGGTACCTATATTGACAGATTGGTTGTATTTTCTTCCACCGGCTTTGCAGATGTGGTGATAGCTGGGGAAAGAATTGAGAGCTTACTGAAGATGGGAAAGATCTTCGACAACGGTGCATGTTCAAGCAGTGCAAGGAAGCCATTTACTGGGCCCCGTAAATCTGGTGAAACAAATTTTCTACATATGGGAAAAGGAAGACCCCAATATCTGCCCAGATTAGTTGCTGCCGTCACTATCTCTGCTCCACCTCCTCAATATACTCAACAACCACAACACTTTCCACAAAAACCACAATTTCCTCAACAGAGATCTTACAACAACAATAACAACGATCAACAATAATGCCCTTTTCAACAGCGGCCATCTCAGATCAATAGGGTGATTGACCCTATTCCAATGCCATATGCTACACTGCTGCCACAACTCCTAAAGCTCAATCTTATTGAGTTGAGGAAATTGGCTCCACTTGATCCTCAGAACCTTCCAAGAAACTACGATGTCAACGCTAGGTTTGCTTTTCATTCTAATGCACCTGGTCACTCCACGGAAAAATGCAGAGCTCTGCATATGAAGGTCCAGGATCTGGTAGATTCAAAGGCCCTGAACTTTGCACCACCTCCCAATGTCATGAAGAATCCTATGCCAAGCCACAGTGGGCAAAGGATTAATGCTATAGAAGAAGGTTCACCCATGAGTTTAATAGAAAATATTGCAAGTATTTAGACACCTCTGGCAGAGGTTAAAGCCCAGCTTTTGAAATGCCAAGTGTATCCAGGTTGTGAGGCCTGTTGTGAATCATGCAAATTTTACGAGAATGGGTGTGAAAGCTTGAGGAGTGGAATTAATGGCTTGATCAAAGAAGGCATTCTGCAAATTACCACAATAGCTTCTACAACACCAGCAACTCCTTTGTCAACAACAAATGATTCTTCTACAACTGCAACAACAATTGTTCCTACTGATTCATCTACAACTTCAACAACCACTTCTTTCATCACTTCAGCAAACAACAATTCTATTTCATCTCCTTCTACTACTCCAGCAATCACCAAAAACGACGTCTCCACAATTACTATTTATTATGACCCTACAACGGTCCCAAATTCCAGCAACTTTCAACAATCTCAACAACAGTTTCAATCAAGCTTTAATTCACCACCACCAACATCCACCAGAAGTCCTGTCACTATCTTCTACGATCCACAAACAATAATGGTTCCAACTTCTGCTGCAGTGAGCCCAGTCACCATCACGGTGCCAGGGCCTATTCCTTATGATAAAGTCAGTGTTGTACCATGGCATTATGGTGCCGATCTTTACTGCAACGGGGAAAAAGTCCTTCTTGATTCTTCAGTTCCTATTCCCCAAGTGGATAATATCGGGGGAGGCGGAGGCTTCACCCGAAGCGGACGCCTCTTTGTGTCACAAGCTCCAAGAACTAACACTGAGGCAGAGGCTGCTGCCAAAGCCAAAGGAAAGAGTGTGATACATGAAGATCCTGCACCAAAAGAGACTCATAAATCATCCTTTGATCAGGATGTGGATGAATTTATGAGGATAATTAAAATAATTAACTATTAAGTTGTGGATCAGCTCCACCAGACTCCTTCTAAGATCTCTATACTATCCTTGTTGTTGTGTTTCGAAGCCCATCGGGATGCACTACTCAAAGTTCTGCACGCTTCCTATGTGCCATAAGAGATCACAGTGAATCAGCTTGAAACAGTGGTGTCTAATATCAATACTAGCCATGGGCTAGGTTTCACTGATGTTGATTTAACAACGGAAGGACGTCACCACAACAAAGCTTTGCACATAACCCTGGAGTGCAAAGGAGATAAACTATCTCATGTTCTTATAGACACTGGGTCCTCACTCAATGTCTTACCCAAGAAAGCTCTTGTCAAGCTCGAATAATATGGAATAGCTCTCCGACCAAGCAATCTTATGGTCAGGACTTTTGATGGCTCCAAGAGGTATGTTCTTGGAGAGGTGGAGCTGCCAGTGATAATCGGTCTGCGGGTCTTTAAGACTACTTTCTATGTGATGGACATACAACCGGCCTACAACTATTTGTTGGGTCGACCATGGATTCACGCCGCAGGCGCAGTAACGTCGACCCTTCACCAGAAATTGAAATATGAGTGGGAAGGACAGATTATCACCATCTGTGGTGAGGAGGACATCTTTGTTAGCCATCTGGCTACATATAAATACATTGAGATGAATGGTGAAATCCATGAAACTATGAGCTAGGGGTTCGAGGCCCTGAATATCAATGAGGCGACAACTGAAGTATTTGCTGCATCCCAGGAGGATAGGATGGGTACTTCAATTGTCTCCTATCAGCAATCCCGAAAGGTTGTTGAAGATGGTAATGCCCAAGGCTGGGGCAAGCTGCTGCCAGTGGAAAAGAAGGAGGACAGATTCAGTTTGGGTTACAGACCATTCCGACAAGATCAATCAGAGGCTGCAATAGAGCCCAAGTTCATCAGTGGGGGATGCTCACCCCAGATGCTGTTAACAACCTGGAAGATGAGGCGGAAAGCGACCTCAACCTGGAGAGCTGGATACGTCCAAGGATCCCGGGTCATCAAGTTCTTAACTGGTCTTCCCAGGAAATTATAAGGGTTACTCCTGCAGAGTAATTATTATTTCCTGCCTTTTTTTTAGCATGCATCAAGTCTTGCATCTTGCCCAAGGCGTCAGGACTCATTTTGTAATAGGGCCATATTGTAATTTTGTGCAAATGAATTATCAATGAATATCAGACATCTTTTGCAAACGAGTCTCTTTTTTCGCTCACTGTCTTTTCATTTTTTACTTTTGTACAAAACAATAAAATGGAAATGTTTTCAAAATAAATAACTTCATTCTTTTTCTAAACAAGATTAAAACTGATCACTAAAATGAACAAATCTCAACCTTTGCAGAGATTATCCTCCAGATTGCACCGACAATAGCACTGTTATGACCTTGTATGACTTCGACAATCCAATTAATCAAGCTGATGAAAGGGTTGAAGAAGACTATGAGTTACCTGAAGAGTTAGCCAGGTTGTTGAGGCAAGAAGAGAAAGTGATTACTCCTCATCAGGAGGAGGTTGAGACAGTTAATCTTGGTACCGAAGAAGCTTTGAAAGAATTGAAGATTGGGGCCGGTTTGCAAGCTTCAGTAAAAGAGCAGCTTATTGATATGCTTCGAGAATATGTCGACGTCTTTGCTTGGTCCTATCAAGACATGCCAGGTCTGGATACGGATATTGTTATGCACAAGATGCCTTTGAAAGAAGATTGTCCTCCAGTAAAGCAAAAGCTACGCCGTACTCGTCCGGATATGGCCATGAAGATAAAGGAAGAAGTACAAAAGCAGTGGGATGCCGATTTCCTTGTTGTAACTAGCTACCCGCCGTGGGTTGCTAACATTGTACCAGTGCCTAAGAAGGATGACAAAGTACGGATGTGTGTGGATTACCGGGATCTGAATAGAGCTAGCCCGAAAGATGATTTCACATTACCTCACATTGATGTATTAGTCGACAACACATCTCAGTTCTCGGTGTTTTCCTTCATGGATGGTTTTTCCGGGTATAATCAAATCAGAATGTCACCCGAAGACATGGAGAAAACAACCTTCATCACACCTTGGGGCACATTTTGCTACAAGGTAATGCCATTTGGACTGAAGAATGCCGGTGCGACTTATCAACGGGCTATGGTAACATTATTCCACGATATGATCCACAAAGAAATTGAATGCTACGTGGATGACATGATTGCCAAGCCCCTTACTGAAGAAGACCATCTGGTAAATCTGCTGAAGTTGTTCAAGCGTCTAAGAAAGTATCAATTGAAGTTAAACCCCAACAAATGCACATTCGGGGTACGTTCTGGTAAGTTGCTGGGATTTATCGTAAGTGAAAAGGGAATCGAGGTTGATCCCGACAAAGTCAAAGCCATTCAGGAGATGCCTGCACCTAGGACTAAAAAAGAAGTTCGAGGGTTCTTAGGTAGGTTGAACTACATCTCACGGTTCATATCTCACCTTACTGCAACCTGTGAGCCCTTGTTCAAATTGTTAAGAAAGGAACAAACGGTCAGGTGGAACGAAGATTGTCAGAAGGCTTTTGACAAAATCAAGAAGTACTTACAAGAACCTCCAATTCGCATGCCTCCGATTGAAGGAAGACCTCTAATAATGTACCTGACAGTATTAGAAGGATCAATGGGGTGTGTGTTGGGCCAGTATGACGAGTCTGGTCGAAAAGAGTATGCAATATACTACGTGAGCAAAAATTTTACAAACTGTGAACAACGTTATTCACTGCTCGAGAAAACTTGTTGTGCTTTAGCGTGGGCTGCTCGCCGACCAAGATAGTATATTTTGACTCACACTACCTTGTTGATTTCAAAGATGGACCCCGTCAAGTACATATTTGAGAAGCCAACACTTACCGGAAGGGTACACATCTCAAAAGGCCATCAAAGGTAGTGTATTGTCTGACTATCTGGCTGAGCAACCCATTGATGATTACTAGTCAATGAGATTTGACTTCCCTGATGAAGACATCATGTTCCTAAAAGCAAAAGATCATGAAGAGCCTGTTCACACTGAATGGCCTGACCCAGAAGAAGAGTGGACAATGATGTTTGATGGGGCTGTCAATATGAATGGACGTGAAGTTGGTGCAGTGCTCATTACACCTAAAGGAGTTCATATGCCTTTCTCGGCAAAACTCACTTTTGCTTGCACTAACAACGAAGATGAATATGAAGCCTGTATCATGGGTCTTGAGGAAGCCATTGACCTCAGGATCAAGACATTAACTGTATTCGGGGATTCGACTTTGGTAATCAATCAGACCAACGACAAATGGTACACTCACCAAGAGCATCTGATTCCATACCGTGATTACACTAGGAGATTGTTGACGTTCTTCACAACAGTTAAACTTGAGTACATCCCTCGAGATGAAAATCAGTTCGCAGATGCTTTAGCTACCATTTCCTCCATGATCAAGGTTCAAACTGCCAATTATGTGTCTCGGATTTCAGTATCAAGATTAGACCGACCAGCATACGTATTCTCTGTGGACATTGCTAAAGATGACAAGCCTTGGTTCCATGACACCAAAAGCTTCCTAGAGGATCAAACATACCCATCTGGGGCATCATCCAATCATAAGAAGACATTAAGAAGGTTGGCCGGTAGTTTCTTCCTTAATGCTGATGGTTCATTATACAAGTGAAACTTTGACATGGTTCTGCTCAGATGTGTTGATAAGAAAGAAGCAGACTTGCTGATGCACGAAGTACATGAAGGTTCTTTTGGTACCCATGCCGGAGGATATGAAATGGCAAAGAAATTGTTAAGATTAGGTTACTACTGGATCACAATGGTTGCAGACTATTGTGCCTATGCTAGAAAGTGCCACAAGTGCCAGATCTACGCAGATAAAGTGCATGTGCCTCCAAATCCTTTGAACGTGATGTATTCACATTGGCCCTTTGCCATGTGGGGCATTGACATGCTTGGAAAGATCGAGCCGACTGCTTCAAATGGCCACAGATTCATCCTGGTAGCCATTGATTACTTCACCAAATGGGTTGAGGCAGCTTCATATGCAAACTTCACCAGACAAGTGGTAGCCAGATTTCTGAAAAGAGACATCATCTGTCGATATGGAGTACCCGAGCGAATCATTATTGATAATGGTTCCAATTTGAACAACAAAATGATGGCAGAACTGTGTCGGGACTTCAAAATTCAACATCACAACTCTTCTCCTTACAGGCCAAAGATGAATGGTGTTGTTGAGGCAGGTAACAAAAACATCAAGAAGATTATGCAAAAGATGGTGGTTACTTACAAAGACTGGCATGAAATGCTACCATTTGCCTTGCATGGGTACCGAACCTCAATCAGAATGTCTATTGGGGCAACACCTTATCAGTTGGTATATGGTATGGAGGTTGTCCTACCCGTTGAAGTTGAGCTACCCTCCTTACGGGTACTAATGGATGTAAAGCTAAATGAAGCGGAATGGGTCCGGTCCCGGTACAATCAATTGAATCTGATCGAAGAAAAGAGATTAGTTGCAATCTGTCATGGGCAACTATATCAGAAAAGGATGAGGAAAGCCTTCGATCAGAAAGTCAGGCTTCAGGAATACCAAGTGGGAGATCTTGTGCTGAAAAGACTTCTTCCTCCTCATACAGACCACAGGGGCAAGTGGACTCCTAACTGTGATGGTCCATTCATAGTAAAAAGGTTTTCTCTGGTGGAGCACTGATGCTCACTACTATGGATGGTGAAAATTTCTTGTCCCCTGTAAATTCAGATGCAGTTAAAAAATACTTCGCATAAAATGACCCGCTGGACATAAAAACAAAATGTAAGTCCAGGCAAAAATAGGGCATCCCGGCGAGTCAAAAACAAAATAAAATACTCGAACAAAAATAAGGGAAAAAAATGTAAACCCGCTGAGTTGAAAAGCCGCATTGGACAGCTCAGGCAAAAATGGGTATCCCGGTGGATTGAAAACCCGAAAGGGCGATCCATGCAAAATCAGGGAATAAGCGAGCAACTGCATTCTGAATTCGTTTGTATCCTTACAATACGGCAAGCTTCGAAAGGATAAAGCATCAGTTAGAATCAACCTTCTTCAGAAAGCAAGATGAGAAGAACGTCAAGGTCATACATGTCATAGCAAAGAAAGCTCACCGGAGCATCGTCAACATTGCTAGCACTTTTACTTTTCTCAATTTATAGAAATCTCCTCATTCAAGGGGATCTGTTTCTTTGACTGTATTTGCCAATTCAGGGCACCCAAATTAATAAAATCAGAATTTTCAGTCACATCTCTTTTTGTACATTTTTGTTCTATTTACAAAATGTCCAATGATCATAATAAGTACTTGCATAAAGCAAATGAGCCATTTTTTATAAATGCTTGCAGGAAATATATTTACTTTCAGGAATATCTAACTCCTATGACGGAATCCGGTAAGGGATACCTCAGGATGCTTGTGCGTTTCTTTGTCTTAACAGGTTGCAGGTAATTTAATATGCAGTATGGGGTGTGCCAAGCACACTTCCCCCGCATACCTCCTCCCCAAGCAATATCTGGAATGCTTTTCCCCAACGGAGTTGTCAAAGCCTTCTTATCCAGGAGCATCCCCAGCCAATCTCCCCACAGAGTTTTCATCCTCTCCCCATAAGAGCAATGCCTGAAGCTCCTACACAACAAAGTGACGAAAGCTTCCTTCTCCCTAGCCGAGGTTCTCCTTACAGGATAGGTCTATCAATGATCTATTTCCCCAAGCAGAGCTATATATCCTAACAGATCTACCAATGATCTCCCCCAGTTGGGATATCCCTCCAAGCTGATCAGCCAGAGATCCAATCTTCAGCGGGATCCGAATCCCGGATCGGTTTCTCTTTTGCATAATCATAGCATTCACATCATATTCACAAAATAAGTGTAGCATTCAATCTAACACGGAGCATTACGGCAAAAATAAAACATATTGCATAATCACAAGCCAGGTTCGAGCCAGTCACCTGCAATTACCATCAGTATTTCATCAGCAGAATATAAAAAAACAACATCCCCTGAAAATAAAAGCCAAAGCGTCCTCGTTGCACTCTCCAATACAAATGTCTGTTTATATATACTCTTTCGACACTCGTCCATGTCATATCATTCCCCTGCAGATATAAGCCAAAAACATCCCCTTTGCATTCTCAAATACAGATACCTATACATTCTCTTTTGACACTCGTCTGTGTCACCTATCCCCAGCATGGTTGTCAAAACACTTGTTTATAACACACTCCTTTCGACACCCATCCGTGTCATCCCCGCAGGTCGCCAAAACACCTTTTACACACTCACAAGCAAATATTTGTTCATAACTCTTACATATTTTTCTCTTGACACTCGTCCGTGTCATACATTCCCCAGCAAGTTGAACACTCGTCTGTGTCTTGCTCATACTTCACCAACAATATTCACTCATACTTATACAGAAGATACTCGTTCGTATCTTGTATATATATCACTCTTCAACAGATTCGACACTCGTCTGTGTTCTTTGTTTACCAGTTGGTACTCATCCGTATCATCATCTCTGAACACGCGACAGCGTTTGTTTCTACCGATACTCGTCCGTATCATGGTCCTAAGGATGCTCGTCCGCATCTTTAATCTATACACAGTGTCAAAACACTTATACCTTTTATTCTGGAAAGCGTAAACACTCGTCCGTGTTTACCATTCCCCAACAGAACAACTCTTCTCCTATCTGACATTCGTCCTATGTAGTGATACTTTCGGCAGCCGTCCCCTGCCAGGTGATCGTCCTTCACCTTTGGATGAACGTCCCTCATCCTTTCCCCAACGAAAGTCCCCATTAGTGGAACCCTTTTTTATCCGACATGCATCCTATGTCATGATATTTTAGCAGTCGTCCCTTGCTAGGTGATCGTCCTTCACCTCTTGATGATCGTCCTTCATCATTTTTATCCGATGGTCGTCCCCATCGTTGATCTTGTTATCCGACATTCGTCCTATGTTGTGATAAAACCCCGAGAGCAGTCATACCCTGCTAGGTGATCGTCCTTCACCTCTTGATGATCGTCCTTCATCATACTTATCCGATGGTCGTCCCGATCGTCGACCTTTTCTATCCGACATTCGTCCTATGTCGTGATAAAGAGCAGTCGTCCCCTACTAGGTGATCGTCTTTCACCTTTGATGACCGTCCCTCGTCATTTATTTTATTAACCCGATGGCCGTCCCCATCGTTGTTTACTTTACTTTCCAAACCTGATGGCCGTCCCCATCATTGCCTTTACTTCAATCCCCAAAGAATCTTATTTTCTTACCTGATGGTCGTACCCGTCATGGTCTCTTTATTTCCCTAGCTTGTCGGTCGTCCCCGTCACTGCTTGGTTTACTGTTTATCCCCAGCAGTCGTTCTCTGCCCGATGGTCGCCCTCCATCATTTTATTTGATAATCATGCTATACTACCTTTTACAATTTATATCCCTTTTCTTCTTCTATCCAGCGAGTGCAAATTTTGGACTGTCTTTGGTATTCAACCACAAGTTATCCTGTTTGTCTGTTAAGCCAGGCGCTTACATCCTGCACAACTAACTCATGTTTGAATAGGGGCAGATGTAAACACACCAAATTTTCCCTCACTCATATCACACCATGGCTTGTGATCTTTCATTTTTGCATAAGCATAAGCATACTATCTCATATTGCATATTTGTTTCATCTGCATAGTTCAAGTTCATCTGCATCTAGGGTTTGTGATCTGAGCAATTCAAGATTCCATATGAGCTACCCCAAAGGTCTTAAAAGCATTCCAAGAGGGTCCATGTGTGTTCTACCATCATATTGTGTCCCTCAAAGTTCAAGGAATTCAAGAAATCACAAGAACTGGGAAAGCATGGAAGCAGAGCTAAGGTTTTCACTACACAGATGACCAAAATTAGGGTTTTGGTTTCAGAGGCCTTAACTCCAAATTTTTGGGCCATTCTTTTTTCTAATGTTCTTAAGATGTTATAAGGATCATGTGTACCAAGTTTGATGAAGAAATTCATTGTGGAAGTCATTTGTTCATTGGGTAACTATTTGAGCAAGTTAGAGCAAAATCAGGGCATCTGAGGCCCCCAACAATGGAACCAAAGGGGTATTTTCATCAAATTGAAGTTCTATGATCTTTATTTGATCATTTAAGTGCTTGGAAGTTCACAAAATTGAAGAAATTTGAGCTAAACCAAAAATTGGGAAAGTTTTTCAACCTCCTCTTTCTTGATCAAAAATGCTTCAAATGAAAAATTCTTGGTCATGAAAGTTGTAGATTAGGTCTTTCCCCTTTCAAAAAGTACAAGAACATGTTCTAATTCATTATGGAACTCAAGTTATGATCCTTCAAAGTTGGCAAAAATCCTATAATTTTCAAGAATGCACCAAAGAGGATTTTTGCAAAACCACTTACCAAGCCATTTCTTAACCTCTAATGCATCTCTAAACATCATACCATCATAGTGCAACTCATTTTGATCAGAATTGACACAAGAATTATGCATTTTCATGCCTTGAATTTCAAGAAATTTCAAAAGGGCCAAAACTTCTCAAATTTTCAAAATGATATAGATCTTTCCATACACTTGTGCCAGCATGCCAAAATCTGTTTCCATGGTCCTCCTTGAACTCAGCTGAGGCCAGACACCCCTTTCAACAAGGTCTGCCATGACCCATACCTCAAGTACAACCAAACTTGACTTTTTGCATTTCACACTATACCAATCAGCATAGCCCACAACAACTCTTCTGACCTATCACCGCTTCACATACATGCCCTAAGGATCGCATTTCATAACATCTTGGAGCTCGAATCTGTCGTACCCCAAAAAATACGACCTCACGCGATCCGAATGGACGGAGCCGCGCGCCGGACGGACTGAAGAGTCGCCACCTAATTCTATTTATTCCCGAAGAGGGAAAGGGAAGATATAGATACAACCCGGGAAAAGAAGGATGAGGACAAAGGTCAACGGAACCATTGCCTGGGTTCGGGAGTCGGTTATGCAGGGGGAAGGTATTAGCACCCCCTACATCCATCGTACTCGATGGGAACCATCTAAGTTAACGCGCGAGAAAGGATGTCTATGCTTAAACGAATTGCTTGCTAGAGGGAAATGAGTTGAATTATAAGTTAGATTGAACCTAGGTGCTCGGCAAGGATGGAGATCCTCGTGCCTACGTACTCCCGTGTGCAATGGGAAAGTCAGAGCCTCGTAGTTCGGCCTACTAAGGGTAATGGTTGTTGATTTTATTACCTTTCGTCGATGAAAGGGTTTAGGAGTTGAAATGCACTAAAGACTATGGATAGTTTATCTCGCCCAACAAGACGAGCGTCCTGCGTCGAAATAATCAGAGCGAGTAACGAGAGCTCGTTATCCTCCTTTCTACCGCTTAAGGCTCGTGGCGTACAAATCTTCTCGTTTTTATTAAAGTGTTTTATTTCCTAAGACCGCTTGACGTTGGATCAAGGGTTTGGATCTAATCGAAACGTTTTGGTTTTTTTGAGGTTAAAGGGTAAATGCAAGTGGAGATTATTTTTGTGGTTTGTTAGCGAGGCACGAAGCGCTCGGCTCGCAAAGAGAGGTGGATCCTAATAAGCGAAAATAACTGGAAAATAAAGTGCAAGTGTGCAAGTGCAATCGCTTGGCGTTGGACCAAGGATTCAGAATTAAATAAAATACGGGAAATAAAAATGCGTACAAAGTAAGGGGAGAGGGATACAAAATAAATACAGGGGATTGCGAGAAATAAAGGGTATCATTGTAATTTGCCCAAGAGGAAGCGTGTGTGCAGTGTTTTTGAACAGTTTGAAGGCGTTCGGACTGTTAATCGGGACGCAACTATTTGAAGGCGTTGGACCTTTTTCGAGCGCAACTATTTGAAGGCGTTGGACCTTTTCGGGACGCGGCGAAATTTTGTTCGTGAACTGCCTTAGAATCGGTTCAAAATGGGAACCATTCTATAAGGAGTCGAATCAATACTTTTTAAAATGCGAAAAAATAAATAAATTAAATGAATTGAATTGTTAGAAAAAATAAAATAATGAATATAAATAATAAATGAATTAAATGATATTAAGGATAATAAAATGAATTAAATTAAAATACATGTTTGTTTTGTCGAAATAATAATAAAAATAATTACAAAGGGGGGCCTCATATTGACCAAAAATCACCGATTAGAATTGGGCGATAAATTGGCCGTTTAGTATATCATTGGCCCTAAATAAAGTCAAAAAGAAAACTAGATATAAATCAAATGAAACATAAGAAATTGATATAAAATCAATATGAAACCAAATTTAACATTTTTTTTAATCATCCTAATAAAAAAGAACTTAAAAAAAATAATGCAAACACACATGGACAGGGATGCAGCCGTGAAGCAATAGGGTGTAAACAGAAATTCTGTGGGCTTAGGCCCAAGTGTTACCAAAAAAAAAACCTTTTTTATTATTTTTTTCTCTTAAAAAAACATGAAGAAAGGGGGTCCGGTTGGTCTAGAGTGGCAAATAGCAAGATGAATTGGGTAGAGCCCAAACAGAGTTTATGAAGGTCTCTTTTAAAACTCAAAAATAAATTGTAAAAAAAAATAATAAAGCTCAGAAGCAACAAATGGTCAATATAATGAAAACAGGGGATCCTATGTTTCAAAAAAAAGAAATCACGTTATACCTATAAAAAAGGATGAACCCCCCCTTGATATCAGTCTCACGGCGCTACAGATCGGCACGGGTCTCTCACTCACGATTCAAAGACGCGGATTTCAGATCTTTCGGCCTCTCCCCTGCGATTTGGCTTTCACGGTTTTAGCGGCGGCTAGAGGTTTTTCGGTGGTGGTTTCATGGTGAGGTCTTCCTTGCGAATTTCTCACAGTTTTGCTCTCGACTCTCTTTCTTTCTGTTCTGATCCGCAACTCGGTTTTGGTGCGACGAGGATAACGATTTGTGGTTTTGAAGTTTGTAACGATGTACGGTTGTCGGCGGCGGTTGTGGTGGCTTCACGGTTTCGTTTGTAAGGGTGTCGACGAAACAATGGAGTGTTTGAAAGGAAAAGGTTTGAGTGTTTCGGATATGGGTTTTTTTAAAAACTCGCGGCGTGTTATGGTGTTTTGCGGTGAAGATGGGCTGCGGCTTTGTGAACGGCGACGAGGCTTCGGTTCTTTGTTTGGCTGAGTCAGTTTGGAGCGGAAATGGTGAAGGATTGAAGGTTAGTTGGTGAGAGTTTTGTTTTTGTGTTTAATGGTTGGTTTTGGTTTGCTTTCTGTTTTGAGAAAGGGGGTGGAACGATTTGTTTCGGTTTGTTTTCTCAAGGTGGTTTCGGATCATGATGCAGAAACGATGTTTGTTCATGGGTTTAACGAGATGAAGGATGTTTTGTGCTTGCTCGGATTCGTCACTGCGTTTGTGGGTGTTATACGGCAGATTGGGAAGCGGCAGTTTTGTGGGAGGTTTTTTGGTTGTGACGGTGGTGTTTTCTGGGTTCAAACGGTGATAGTGCTTGGGTAGCTCGACGAAGGGTGGCTGTAATGAGTGAGGTTTTCGCTTCACAGTAAAAAAAAAGTCATAGCTTCATGTACATGTTGATGGTTCTTTGTGAGTATGAAGAAAAGAAAGATTTGAAGGGCTTTGAAGGTGGTGGCCGGCTGTTTACGACGGTTTGTGTGGTGAAACGATTTTGAGATTTTTGAGGTTTGAGCAGAAATTTGGTTTATGGTTTGGATTGAAGCTTGTACGATTTGAGGCTGAGTTGTATTCTGCAAAATTGTTTTAAGCTTTTTTCGTTTTTTCTTCTCCTCTTTTTGAATGTTGAGAGGTTTCACTTATAGAAATCCATAAAGGGTAATATGGGAAGCAATTGGTGGTGAAATTGGAATGCAATATTTTGTTGTGAGCTGTGGAATTTGTTGCATTTTGCGAGTGGCTTTTGCGGAATTGTTGGTGGAAAGGTGTATTGTTGGATGAAGAGTGTGTGTAGGTGGGACAGGCTGGATGGTATTTGTGTGAGTGGCAACGGGCAAAAGTTGTTAGTGTGAGAGTTTGTACTGGAAATTGGAAATTCTGTTGATAACAAATTAAGGACTTTCTCTATAAAAAAAATGTCAGTTGATAATATTAATAAGATTAAGAAAAAAAGAATATACTAATAAAATTATAATAATAATAAGAATAGAAAATGATAATAAAACAATAAAATAAATAATAACAATTTTGACAGTACTAATAATAATAACAAAATAATAGGTAATATAAATAATATTAATGACAAAATTAGAACAAGATTGGTAATAATAACAATAATAAAAGTAAAAGATTATAAAAATAATATCAATAACAATAAAAGAGATAGAAATTGCCGAAATGTAAATGAGAAATGAAAATACTTATATTTTTTCCTTTTTTTTTATACTATTATTTATCTATATTTTTGGGAAATGGACTAACTTCACTAAAATTAATAACAATAATAATAATAATAATAATTGAAATGAATCTAATATTAATAAAGAATAATAAAAATAACAAAGCAAATAAAATATAAAGGAAATAATATACAAAGTAATAATGGAAATGATAAAAAGGAATAAATTGAAAATAACGGACAGTAGAAAGAAAAAAGGACACGTAATCGAGAAATGTAAACGAATAGTCGATGCATCGATTTTTCAATATCATAAGCACACACCCTGATGACACTGGATGAGAATCCCGATTTTGATTTGAAACAGGTGAAACACAAATTTTATTTTTTCTAAAAACGGGTAGGACAAATTTGGGGTATGACAGAATCATCCCACACATTCATATTGCCAAACTCCTCAAGAAGCTTTCCCTCTTCGAAATTCATATCACAGCCACAAAAACTTCAAGCAAACTTCACCATTCAACTCAGCATCACTCATAGAACATTTCCCACCCTCCATTATAGCCTGAAACATCACAAAACAAAAACACGATTTCTCACCTTTCAAAACTGAACTTCAAAAAGAGGCCACTACACTCGAGAAAAGCATCAAAGAAGCTCAAGGGTGATCAGAGGAGGGTGTTTGCATCAAGAAGAAGGCCTAAGCAGCTCCATTGGCAAAGCTTCATCTCAGGTACCTTCTTGAAACTTTTTTTCCAGAAATCGTTTCTTTAGTTACAAGATGATAGAGTTTGCTCTCCTGATCACAATGAACTTTTATTTTTGAAGAATGGTTGAGAATTTAGTGTGTATGCGTGTTCTGAGATTTTATCCATTTTTATGTTTTTGTTCGAATCTTGATCATGATGCAAAATAAATGAAATATGTTGTTGGATTCTTGTTCTATGATGCTTAGTGATCATTTCTGGAGATTTGGTGAGTATTTTTTTATGGCCTGGGAGAGAGATGAAGTAGGGACCCTGCCGGAGAAGACAACCGGAACACTGTTCCGGCCGTCTGAGATTAATTAGGGTTAAGCTCAGGTGATTAAGTGAATTTGAATTTGTACCGTTAGATGAGTGCTTGTCGCGTGTTTTGAAGGGCCAGGATCAGTCATTAAACCCTAATCTTTAATTAATTAGTTTAATTTAAATTAATTTGTCAGAAGCAATCTGGACCACCCATTTACGCGCCAGTCAATTCCCTCCACCCAACTTTGAATCTCAGTCTTGGATCTCGCATACTTTCCATTTTAATTCATTTTTATTTCATTTTTATTCATTTTTCTTGCATATTTATTTTAAAATAGTTAGAAAAATCACAAAAATTTGATCTTTTTCATTTCTGATCCAAATAAGTTTCTTAATCAGAAAATGATTTTTATTTTATTTTTTGCATATAAAAAGTATTTTTAAAATATTTAGATCTTTATTTTAATTAATTAATGGAAATTAATTAATTAAAATAGCATTTAGGTTTCTAAAAATCACCAAAAAAATCATGTTGCATCTTAACACATTTAGAAACATTTTCAAACCCCTCATACAAATCTCTTTTTGGTTTTGATCATCATATGACAATTTTCTTTGAATTTAGGGTTCATAAAGTCACATTTTTAAACCCTAACCTTTGAAAAAAATATTTTCTGCCTAACCATGAAGGGTTTGAAGTTGGTTCTTTTTTCATTTTTTTACACATATCATGTAGTATCTATGATATTTTCGGCATAAATTTATCTTGCATTTTCAATTTGTTTGGCATTTTACATTGAAAATCACCCAAAAAACCCTAGACACTTAGGAAATTCATAACTCCTCCTAGGTTTAGCTTCTGACCTCCCCCTTTGGATGGTAACCTAGTATAGATTTAGGGTTCCTTTGAGTGCATTTTCAATTTTTTATCATATCATTTGCTTCAGTTTTGGTCATTTGCATCTCATCCTTCCATGTAACCCTAATTTTGCATCTTCACTTGCATCTTACATTGCATTGCATGAACATGTGAACTTGCCATGTCACACTAAGCATTTGTATGCCATCTTAGACATCTTAAGACATTGCTTGAACAATGCTTGATAATTTATTTATACATTTGCTATGCTTTATGTCCATTTCATTTCATAAACATCCATTTGTTCACATGCTTCCTACATGCTTCATTTGCATTCATTCTCTTGTATGATCACACCATTGCATCTTGTATTCCTTTGCATCATGTTATATCATCATTTTCATCATGTACATGCTTTTGGTTTTGGTCTTTGCCTTTGCATATACATTGTTTCATTTCATTTATTTCCTTATGCATCTTGTGCTAACTTTTCAGGTTAATGGTAAGTTGTTTGAGAGGTGGATTTGCCTTCACCTCTCATTTCTTCTCATCTCTTCCATATTGCATCCTTTCTGCATTTTGTTTGTCTTTGAGTGGGCTTGCTCACTTGTGTTTCTCTTCCTTTCTTTCTTCAAGTTACTTATCTTCTTCAATGAAGTAAATAACTTGTTCTTCTTTCTCATCTTCCTTTCATCTGCTTCTTCCTTGGTGGCTTCCTTGAAGACTTCTCTTGAGCCTCACAAACCATAGGATATCCAAGCATGATAATAATTAGGGTTGTGATTAGTCCCCCTTAGCTTTTTACCTTTGAGTTTTCTTTGTATCTATCTTCTCATCTCATCATTAGAGACTAAACCTTTAAGGTTTTAGGACTTTGGAATTAGGGTTATGCCTGCATCCTTCTCTTAGGATGAAGTGTATAACTTTAATCCTAAGTGTTAAACCCTTAATTTGTTTAAGCCTCTTAATTAATCCATCTAATAATCACTAAGACATTAACTTGTAACATGGGCCTTACATTAGGGTTTTAATTCTTCCTTTATGGTTAAGAAGGACTAACCCTAGTGTTTAATGGACAAGTCCCCCTCAAGTTGTCTTACAAACCATAAAACTCATTTCTTAATCTCACCCTTAATTAAAATTGTAGATGTTTAGAATTGGCAGAATTTTTGACCAACAAGAAATGTTGAATTCAGTTCAGGATGTCCTATCAGATGTTGGGACATTATCAAACAGAGTATAAGTAAATGAACTTAACTCAGGATGTCACACTAGATGTTGGGACATTGTATCAGTTAATGAAATAAGTTCAGTTTATAGGATGTTACATCAGATGTTGTGACATTGTATCAGTAAATGAAGTAAGTTCAGTTTTTCAGGATGTCCCAACAGATGTTGTGACATCTCAAACCTGCTACCAGAATTAATTAATGACTAACAGAACTGAGTAAATTAAGGAAAGTTATCTGGAATTAATTATGGATGGATAAAACAGAATAAGGCGCATCTGTAGGGAGTGTTGTTATATGTCTTCAGCATAATCAGAAGAACTGAATCACCTAGAATCTAGGAAGTAACAAACCCTAATTCAAGGTGGAAGCAGCATGCGTTTCAGGATTGGATAAACCTACAGAAAGCCCAAAATCCAAACACCTATTTAAGCAACAGAAACTCTCAGAATAGAGTACGAATTTCAGAAGACAAAATAGGGTGTTTTGTGTTTTAATAGCAGGTTGTTTTTATTGTACCACTTTATGAGCTTTTAAGCAAAAGTGTATTTGTGTCTTGATTGAAACTGTGAAGTAAGATCAAGCTGTTTTTGTTTGAAGTATGACTTCAATTTTATTAAACTTGTAAACAAGATCACTGTGTGATTGAGGGGGAGTGAGTTGGTACTCATATCTAAGTTGTGTCTTAGGTAGAAATTGCATTGGGTAGATATTAAGTGAAAGATTAAACTGGGTGGTTTAAGTCTAGAATTAATATTACTTATAGTGGATTTCCTCCTAGCTTGGTAGCCTCCAGATGTAAGTGTGGTTATACACTGAACTGGGTTAACAAATTCCTGTGTTGTTTAATTTTCTTGCACTTTAAGTTTTAGTTAAGTCTTCAAGTGTTTAAACATCTCATTCGACATCTCATACCTGATCACAGAATTTCAATTGGCATCAGAGCAGGCACCCTGCCTGTTTATACTGGGTGAGATCTAGGGACTGCAAATTCTGGAAACATGGACAGAGATGTAGGATCAGTAAATAGACCACCTATACTGGATGGATCTAATTGTGACTACTGGAATCCAAGAATGATTGCATTCTTAAGATCACTTGACAATAGGGCCTGGAAAGCAGTCAACAATGGATGGGAACACCCTGTCCAAGACACCAAAGATGGAGCAAAAGTGTTGAAACCTGAAGAAGAATGGAGTAAGGAGGAAGAAGATTCAGCACTTGGCAACTCCAAGGCCTTAAATGCTTTATTCAATGGCATTGATAGAAACATCTTTAGACTTGTGCATCACTGTGAGCTGGCCAAAGATGTTTGGGACACTCTCAAAACAACTCATGAAGGAACATCAAAGGTGAAGATGTCAAGACTTCAACTTCTCACCACCAAGTTTGAAAACTTGAGAATGAAGGAAGATGAGACAATTCATGAATTCTACATGAACATCTTAGAAATAGCCAATACTTCTGGAGCTTTGGGAGAAAAGATGACTGATGAAAAGCTTGTAAGAAAGATTTTCAGATCTTTACCAAAAAGATTTGACATGAAGGTCACAACAATAGAAGAAGCTCAAGACATATGCACAATGAAAGTTGAAGAGCTCATTGGTTCCCTTCAAACATTTGAGATGGGAATGAATGACACAATTGTAAAGAAGAACAAAAGCATAGCCTTGATGTCAAATACTGATAAAGAAGAAGAAAATGATGAATCAGAAACTGATGAAAACTTATCAGAAAACATTGCTATGCTTGGAAGACAATTCAAAAAGATTCTCAGAAAGATGGAAGACAAGTCCAGACCAAGTGGAAGATACACAAACTCTTCTGAGAACAAAAGACCTTATGATAGAAGGTCAAATTATGATGAAAAGACCAGTCAAGAAAAAGGGATTAAATGCCATGGATGTGAAGGATATGGACACATCAGGAATGAATGTCCTACCTATTTAAAAAGGCAAAAGAAAGGTCTCTCTGTAACCTGGTCTGATGAAGACTTAGGAGGTGATTCAGAAGAAGAATCAGCTAAGCATATCACTGCTCTAGCTGGATTATGTGAATCTGAAAGTGAATCCAGTGATGGGGAGCTTACTTTTGAAGAGCTTGAGCAATCATACAGAGAACTAGTCAAAAGAAGCACTGAAATATGCATGGAAAGTATAAAGCTAAAGAAGCAGATTGAGGCACTAAAGGATGAAAAAACAAGTGATTTAGAGATCATTAACACCTTGAAAAGTGAAGTAAGTCTTCTCAACTCCAAGTTGGAACATATGTCCAAATCTGTTAGAATGCTGAACAGTAGCTCAAGCACACTGGATGTTATTCTCAACAACAATAAGCATTCAGGGGATAAAAGTGGACTGGGATTTAACAAAGTTCATAAGGTTGAAGCTAGCTCTAGCAAAACTACTTCAAAGTCCATACAGTCAAACAAGATGTCCCAACAGATGCTTCAACATCATGAAAAGAACACAAAGTCAAACATAATGTTCCAACAGATGTCTCAACATCCTGAAAAGAACATAATGAAGAAGAAGTATCAAAGATGGAGATGTCATCATTGTGGAAGATTTGGACATATCAAACCTCATTGCTACAAGTTGCATGGATATCCAAATCAGATGTATCAACAATCTCCTAAGCAGAAGATAGAGGTTACCAAGAAAGTGATGCATAGACATCAACATCAAAGAGATCAGCAACCCCCTAAGCAGAAGACAGAGGTCATCAAGAAGGTATGGGTACCAAAAGCTAGTCTTCATGCTGATCAAAGCTACATGCCCAAGAACAAGATCAACAAACAACCTTGGAGCTCTACTGATGAACAATGCACAGGGAAGAGGTATCAAAAGAAATCTCAACACAAATGGTCAAAGAAAGGTGTTGCATATATAGCTCATACATCACTAAGAGTATCAGCTAAAGAAGACTGGTACTTTGACAGTGGATGTTCAAGACACATGACTGGATTGAAGAATCTGCTAGTAGACTTAAAGTCATATTCATCCAGATATGTAACCTTTGGAGATGGAGCTAAAGGAGAAATCAAGGGAGTTGGGACCTTGGACTGTCCAGATGTACCAAGACTAGATGATGTGCTGCTAGTAAAAGGTTTAACTGCTAACCTGATCAGCATAAGTCAATTATGTGATCAAGGGTACAGTGTAAACTTTACCAAAACTGAATGCATAGTGTCTAACAAAGAACAAAAGGTTATCATGAGAGGTGTCAGATCTAAAGACAACTGCTACATGTGGGAACCTCAAGACTTCAGTCTCACTTCAACTTGTTCTTTAGCTAAAGAAGAAGAAGTGAAACTATGGCACCAAAGACTAGGTCATCTCCATTTCAGAGGCATAAAGAAAATCATATCTATGGAAGCTGTGAGAGGTATTCCTAAACTGAAGATTGATGATGGCAAGATATGTGGTGAATGTCAAATAGGCAAGCAAACCAAGATGTCCCATCCAAAGCTACAACATCTGACAACTTCCAAAGTTTTGGAATTATTGCATATGGATCTTATGGGACCTATGCAGGTAGAGAGCCTTGGTGGTAAGAGGTATGCCTATGTGGTGGTTGATGATTTTTCAAGGTATACATGGATAAATTTCATCAAAGAAAAGTCTGATGTATTTGATGTATTCAAAGACTTATGCCAAAGAATACAAAGGGAAAAAGCCAGTTGTGTGATCAGAATAAGAAGTGACCATGGAAAGGAGTTTGAAAATCAAAAATTCTTAGATTTCTGTTCTTCAGAAGGAATAAATCATGAATACTCTTCACCAATCACTCCTCAACAGAATGGGATTGTTGAGAGGAAGAATAGAACTATCCAAGAATCAGCAAGAGCTATGATCCATGCTAAAAAGTTACCTTTGTACTTCTGGACTGAAGCTATGAACACAGCTTGTTACATCCATAACAGAGTCACTCTAAGGAAAGGAACTTTATCCACAATCTATGAAGTCTGGAAGGGCAGAAAATCCACAGTTAAGTACTTCCATGTGTTTGGAAGTAATTGTTATATTCTGGCTGATAGGGAGCAAAGAAGAAAAATGGATCCTAAAAGTGATGAAGGGATTTTTCTTGGATACTCTATAAACAGCAGAGCATATAGAGTATTTAATTCTAGAACCAAAGTTATCATGGAGTCCATAAATGTGATAATTGATGATGCTCCTACAGATGTTACAGAAGATGTTGGAACATCTGTTGACAGCCAAACTGAAGCTGAAGAAAAGAGTGATCATTCTGACTTCACTCAAACTAATGCAAGGACAGAACAATCCAGCAAACCTCCCTCCATCGGAATCCAGAAGGATCATCCCAAAGATCTGATAATTGGGGATCCCAACAGAGGTGTAAGCACTAGATAAAGAGAAGTGATTTCAGGTTCCTGTTTTGTCTCAAAAATAGAACCTAAAAACATCAAGGAAGCTCTTACTGATGAGTACTGGATTTGTGCTATGCAAGATGAATTAGGCAATTCACAAGGAATGAAGTGTGGAATCTTGTTCCTAGACCTGATGACATTAATGTGATTGGAACTAAATGGGTGTATAAGAACAAGTCAAATGAGCAAGGAGTTGTTACAAAGAACAAAGCTAGACTTGTAGCTCAAGGATACACACAAATTGAAGGAGTAGACTTTGATGAAACCTTTGCACCAGTAGCAAGGCTTGAATCAATTAGACTACTTTTGGGAATTGCTTGTATCTTAAAGTTCAAGCTATTTCAAATGGATGTGAAAAGTGCCTTTCTAAATGGATATCTTAATGAAGAAGTATATGTAGAACAGCCTAAAGGATTTGTTGATCCAAGCTGTCCAAATCATGTATACAAACTAAAGAAAGCTCTTTATGGTCTGAAGCAAGCTCCAAGAGCTTGGTATGAAAGGTTGACTACTTTTCTTATCAAGCAAGGGTACAGGAAATGTGGAATAGACAAAACCTTGTTTGTGAAGGATGATGAAGGTAATGTCATGATTGCTCAAATATATGTAGATGACATTGTCTTTGGTGGGATGTCAGACAGGATGGTTAAACATTTTGTCACTCAAATGGAATCTGAATTTGAGATGAGCCTAGTAGGAGAACTAACCTACTTCCTTGGATTGCAAATAAAGCAAATGGAGGATTCCATGTTCATTTCCCAAAGCAAGTATGCTAAGAACATTGTCAAGAAATTTGGGATGGACAATGCTACTCATAAAAGAACTCCTGCCCCCACACATTTAAAGCTGACTAAAGATGAAAAGGGTGAGAATGTAGATCAAAGTCTATACAGAAGTATGATTGGAAGCTTATTATATCTGACTGCTAGCAGACCAGACATATCCTTTGCAGTAGGTGTTTGTGCAAGATATCAAGCTGATCCAAAAATCAGTCATCTAAACCAAGTCAAGAGAATTCTGAAATATGTCAATGGTACTTGTGACTATGGCATAATGTACTTTCATGGATGAAAACCAATCTCACTGGCTTCTGTGATGCTGATTGGGCTGGAAGTGCTGATGACAGAAAAAGCACTTCAGGAGGATGCTTCTTTCTAGGAAACAATTTGATTTCTTGGTTCAGTAAGAAACAAAATTGTGTATCCTTATCTACTGCTGAAGCTGAATATATTGCAGCTGGAAGCAGTTGTTCACAGTTGGTTTGGATGAAGAAAATGCTCACTGAGTACAATGTCCCACAAGATGTCATGACATTGTACTGTGACAACTTAAGTGCTATTAACATATCAAAGAATCCTATCCAACATAGCAGGACCAAACATATTGATATCAGGCATCATTTCATCAGAGATCTTGTGGAAGAGAAAGTGATTTCATTGGAACATGTAGCTACAAATCTACAATTGGCTGATATATTTACTAAAGCCTTGGATGCTACCCAGTTTGAAAACCTAAGGGGTAAATTGGTAATCTGCTTATGTGAAATTTAGCAGTTATGGAGATGTGCCAACATGTCATATGACATCGTGTGGCATGATCACCAGATGGCAGCACCAGTCTGGTCAAGCACCTTGTGTATTCCTCTCCTAGAAATTCTCCAAGTAACGGCTCTTATAAGAATATCAGCTCACTTTCAGCTATTCATCTTCTCATCATTTTCTCACAACAACTTGCTTGCTATAGCTAACTTTCAGAGATCATCAATCTCAACCAATCTCAATCTCTTTCTTTACCACATTCTAAAATGGCTCATCACCAAAACCCTAACATCTCTGAAGAAATCCTCAACAAGGAAGATGTGGTGCATGCAACCCCCATCTCTGTGGTACCCATGGATTCAACTCCAATGGAAGAAATCAGAGGAAGTGTTCCTCTTGCTCAAAAGCCAAGAACCCTTACTGTGAAAAGGGCAAAGGAACCTGTTTTCAGCAAGGCCAAAGGCATGCCTTCATCATTAAACACCACTCCAAAAGCTTCTGCATATGTGGATGATTCCATAAAGGAGCTGGTAAACAGGATCCTATCTGAGCAAAGAGTGGTAAGTGGCATATCTATCCCTCTGAACACCATGCCAGCTCCACAAGAAGATCAACAAACTCAGGCTGAAAAGGACACTCCTGCTCAACAGGATGTCCCAATAGATGTTGAAACATCTGAAGACCAGCAAAAGGTCTCATCTGATACTGCTGATGATACATCTGAAGACCAGAAAAAGGCTTCCACTGATAGTGATGAAGAAACATCTGAGGACCAGCACAAGGCCTCCACTGAAGATCAAACCTCAGTTGATCCACCAGCTGAAGAGGAGACTGCTCAACCTCCTCCTATTGTGAACATAGAGCATGATTCTGATACATAAATCATTGCTTCTGTCAACCCTAGCATAGCCAAAAGGCTTAGAACTAGGAAGGAAAAGAAGAATGCAGGACATGCAACTCCTGAGAAGAAGCAAGCTACACCAAAGAAGGACAAAGCTAAAGTTGTCTTTGGTCCTACAAAACAATGGAGCAAGGTGCAAACACAAAAGAGGGAAGCTGTCACTCCTCCAGATTCAGATGTTGAAGAGGATGTCCCAACATCTCCACCAAAGAAGAAACCAGCATCCTCAAGGTCATCAACTGCTGTTCCAGAAGCTCCTCTGGACAACATCTCCTTCCATCATGTTTCAAGTGTGAATAGATGGAAGTTTGTTTATCAAAGAAGGGTAGCACTTGAAAGAGAGATGAGCAGTAATGCACTTGAGTGCACAGAGTCAAGGAATTCATAGTCAACCTCCAAGAAGATTGTGCTGATGGTAAGTCTGCTGACTTTAGAAAAGTATATGTAAGGGGGAGGTGTGTAGAATTCTCTCCTAGGGTTATCAACCACTACCTTGGAAGAGAATCTGATGGTCCAAATGAGTTAGGGAAGACTGATAACCAGGTTTGCAAGGTTATCACTGCTAATCAGGTCAAGACTTGGCTAGTCAAAGGGAAGCTCTCTGTTAGCCTGCTGACAAGGAAGTATGCCATGCTGCATAGGATTGGCACTGCAAACTGGGTCCCTACCAACCATACCTCCTCAATAGCAACTGGGTTGGGCAAGTTCATATATGTTGTAGGTACCCAAACAAAGCTGGATTTTGGAGCTTATATCTTTGATCAGACATTGAAGCATGCTGGATCATCTGCAACAAAGCTGCCAATTGCCTTTCCTTCCTTGCTGTGTGGAATAATGCTGAGTCAGTATCCTGGTATCCTCACTGAGAAGGACACAATTTGCAAAAGAGAAAGCCCTCTGGCCTTCCACTACAAGCTGTTCTTGAGTCATCATGCAGCTGATGTTGAAGCTCCCTCTGGGACATCTGCTGGTCCTTCAAAGGCAAAGTCTTCAATCTCCAAAGTTGCATTGATTGCTGAGCTGAAGATCACTTGCAAAGAACTGGATGCAAGGAAGCAGAAGCTTGAGGAGATTATCCAAAGGCTAGAGATTGAAGAAAGTACTCAGAAAACTGCTGCCTCTGATGAGGAGACTGAGGAAGAGGAAGAAACTGATTATGAGGAGTCTGAGTGAAACCTGTATGTGAGGAATATGTAATGACGGCTTCTGCATTGTAATTTTGAATTAGTAACTTTGGCCCCAAATTTATGTCTAACAAGGGGGAGAACTGAACAACAACAACAATGTATGATGCTGATTACTGATAAATGAAAAACTTCTGTTTGCTTCTGAACTAAAATTGTGATTTTAATGAAAAAAATTTGTTGCAACAAGTCTGAACAAATGTAGAATTGAGGGGGAGTAAACTCTCACATGACTCAACAGAAAAGAACTTCTGCTGCACTCTGATAACCAGAAAAGTATGTTAGCCAAAAATTAGCCAAAGGGGGAGTTTGTAGATGTTTAGAATTGGCAGAATTTTTGACCAACAAGAAATGTTGAATTCAGTTCAGGATGTCCTATCAGATGTTGGGACATTATCAAACAGAGTATAAGTAAATGAACTTAACTCAGGATGTCACACTAGATGTTGGGACATTGTATCAGTTAATGAAATAAGTTCAGTTTACAGGATGTTACATCAGATGTTGTGACATTGTATCAGTAAATGAAGTAAGTTCAGTTTTTCAGGATGTCCCAACAGATGTTGTGACATCTCAAACCTGCTACCAGAATTAATTAATGACTAACAGAACTGAGTAAATTAAGGAAAGTTATCTGGAATTAATTATGGATGGATAAAACAGAATAAGGCGCATCTGTAGGGAGTGTTGTTATATGTCTTCAGCATAATCAGAAGAACTGAATCACCTAGAATCTAGGAAGTAACAAACCCTAATTCAAGGTGGAAGCAGCATGCGTTTCAGGATTGGATAAACCTACAGAAAGCCCAAAATCCAAACACCTATTTAAGCAACAGAAACTCTCAGAATAGAGTACGAATTTCAGAAGACAAAATAGGGTGTTTTGTGTTTTAATAGCAGGTTGTTTTTATTGTACCACTTTATGAGCTTTTAAGCAAAAGTGTATTTGTGTCTTGATTGAAACTGTGAAGTAAGATCAAGCTGTTTTTGTTTGAAGTATGACTTCAATTTTATTAAACTTGTAAACAAGATCACTGTGTGATTGAGGGGGAGTGAGTTGGTACTCATATCTAAGTTGTGTCTTAGGTAGAAATTGCATTGGGTAGATATTAAGTGAAAGATTAAACTGGGTGGTTTAAGTCTAGAATTAATATTACTTATAGTGGATTTCCTCCTAGCTTGGTAGCCTCCAGATGTAAGTGTGGTTATACACTGAACTGGGTTAACAAATTCCTGTGTTGTTTAATTTTCTTACACTTTAAGTTTTAGTTAAGTCTTCAAGTGTTTAAACATCTCATTTGACATCTCATACCTGATCACAGAATTTCAAAAATCCACTTAATAAAGGCTTGCTATATAATGAATTTAATCCCTAACCATGGATTAAGTTGAGGTATCTTCCTCAGCTTAAGTGTTCTAATCTATTATCCTTCTATTAGGATAGGGTAATGAGTTCATTAATCTATGATTAGAGATTAAACTCATTACTTAACACTAAACAAAAACCCAAAAAACATCTAAATAATCACAAGTAGGTTAATGATTTTAATCCTACATCATCATGGTAATTAAGTTGAGATGCTTATCTCATACTTAAGTATTCTCCTTATCCCTAATCAGGGAGGATATAATGAGTTTACAAACCCTTGATTTAGGCTTAAGCTCATTAACTTATGCAAAACACCAAAAACAATAACAAAACTGAAAACACAAAAATAAACAATAATCGTCTCCTTCGGGATTCTTTTCTCTTCACACTCATTCATAAACGAGAACTTGCTTCTTCCGTTTAATGCAAGACAGTTAGCACTCGAGCCAGACGAGTCATACACTTGAGCATAGACAAGCAAGCAGTTCACAGTCAATTCATCTTTTAGTCTCTTTGAGTCGAACTACGGTGTTCTGACTTCCTCATTGCATGCGAGGATACGTAGGCATAACTTAACAGTTATCGAACAAAAGTCTTTGTGTCTCCCCCCCCCCCTCTTTCAGCATTCTCTTTTAAACCTCAGCTCCTGAGCATTCACCTTTTTCACTGACACTTGTATATTCTTTTTCCAGCTTTTGCACACAGATAACACATACACCTACCCCTTTAAACACAATCTTGTAAGTGTGGATCCCGTCGAGTACGACGAACAATCTGGGTGCTAATACCTTCCCAGGTTGTAACCAACCCCCTTTCTCAGTTTCTCTGGTTTGCAACCGTCTTATCTATATATTTCTAGGTTTATGCAACATTACCTTTACTTCGGGATAAAAATGCCTAGCTGGCGACTCTTTTCATCTTCATTTCATTCCTCCTTTCGCCGACCGTTCGCGTCTGCACCCTATCTGACTAGGTGTCTTTTCGGGGAGCGACAGACTTGATGAGTGACAAGGTTTCAGATGATTTCAGAAGCCGGTATGGGAAGATCTTGGGTTACATGAACAAAAATATTGTCGATCAGAGAGATAGTCTTCATTCTTTGTTGCAGTTTTATGACCCTCGGTTGAGAAATTTCGTGTTTGCTGACTACGTCTTGGCTCCCACCATGGAAGAGATTTCTGACATCCTGAAGATTCCTATCAAGAATGGTGTTCCCTATTATGTTGCGGAGAGGTATCCCCCGTACAAGGATATTGCATGTGCTTGTCATTTGAGTATGCTTAGGGTGAAGATGGAGCTAGAAGCCAGTAAAGGGAAGGGATTCAACCTAGATTTTCTTATCACAGAAGCCCATGTGTTTGCTTTGGGAGGGAAATGGTTAGAGTTCAGTGCATTGTTAGAATTAATGGTCTACGGGATAAGTCTGTTCCCAGGAGAGAAAGGATGGGTAAGCTTGGATGTTATCACTCTTTTCATTAAAAGAAACCCGGTACCTACGTTGTTGGGAGACTTTTACTTCGGCATCCATCACAGAAATGAGAAGAGAAAAGGGTATGTGAATTGTTGTCCTCCCGTGTTTGCTGAGTGGTTCGCTAAGAAGCTTCCAAAGTCGGGACCGTTCAAAGATCTTAAGCAAGATTGGAAGTGGGCTAGAAGGTTGATGGGGTTAACATCGGATGACATAGCGTGGGGATGTAGCAGAAACTTGGTAGGGAAGGAGTTTATTACAAGGTGTGGTGAGTTTCCCTATGTGCCGCTGTTAGGAAGGAAATGAGTGATAAGTCATAACCCTGTGCTGTCCAGAAAGCAATTTGGTTATCCGCTGAAGGATCCTCCATCAGATGAAGAAATAGCGAAGACTTTGTATTTTTCGGCTGAAGATAATGAACTGTTGGTTATTCAAGCATCCCAAGCTTGGGAATCGAAATACCTCAGGTACGCTTGAAATCTTTCAATCTATGTCCAATTCCTTGCGTCTCCTTGTTTTCCTTTTCGCTAATACTTCCGCTACTCCTCTCTGTGCCTACAGGTTCTTCTGTGTGTCATGGATTGTTGGCGAGGGTGAAGGTTGAGGATAACTTTGCTCTTCTCAGAACTCAGGTTCGGTATATTCGCAGTTCTATGTTTTCTGAACTACACAACTCTTCATTCATTTGCTTCTCTGTGGTTTTTATTTGTTAGGTTTTGAAAAAAATAGGTGTTTGAAGGTTGCTGAAGGTGTCTGAGTTTGGCAAGAAACGAATCTGAAGTCGATATTGAAGGGTAGGGGCTCGTGACCGAAGTTTTTGTGTATTTTGGATCGATGGATTATCAAGCTCAAAGGAGGTTAGAGATGAATTTTTTTGTCTGTTTTTTTTCCTTTTCAACTGATAAAACAAACCTCTATATAGGGCTGGGAATTAGGGTTTACGATTTTTGATTCGTAAACTTGTTGATTAAGTTTGGCCATCAAATTTTTGTTTGATATGTATGTTAAGTCCCTTTCGGTTTGCAGGTTTTGTTCATGGAGGGAAAGGTCTTTTTGAAGATCGGTATAAGCAAAGCTGCAGGTCCTATTTTCTTGTTTGCAGCTAAAGTGGTGGATAGAGAAATGACATTCTACCAAAACTGTACTTGCAACAAACCTGAGTTTGGCCACAACAGGTTTATAATATTTTTCCTTAGTTTGTCTGTTCTTCCTCTTAAAAATATCCCTTGTTACCTGTTGTGGTTGGTACCGCCCCATTTGTGAAAAAAAAAATCTTCCCTTAAAAAAACAAGACAAATTCGGGACCCATATATGTGTGTATGCATTGAAATGTGGCATGATTCATTTATTTGAATTTGGGCACAGTAATCTTTAGGCTTGCCTTGGTGCCTCACTAACATCATTTGCTTCTCCTTTCTTATTTCATGTGTTCCTTGGAGCTGTCATATTGGGAATCAAATACGATCTCGAGAGCTTTGAGAATCGCTTGGATGAAGCCAACCGAAAGCTACCACAAGTTTGGAAACTTATCAATAATGAAGATGTCGTGTCCTTGGTAACTTGAAGAGGGGATTCTCTTTGAAAAACTTGTGTCGTGTTTGGAAATCTCATGGAGTTCATTAATGTATTCAAACTTTAGCATAGAATAATATTGTAAGCTTAATTTTGTTTGGGACTGGATTTTTGAATTGTAAACTTGGAAATTTGGACTAGAAAAAATTGGAACAAAACTTAGAAATTAAATTGAAAACTTGAACCATGAGATTGAACTTGAAATGAAGACTAAATTGGAGTATGAATGAAATTACCTTTGGCATGGAACTTAAGGCTTGAAATTGGAGTGAATCAAGAGTTTTGAATTTAAAAGTTAAAATTGGATAATTGAATGAGAATTGAAATGGAATTGAATTGATATTTAAAAATGAAATTTGAGAACCATGAAATTTAATTTGGGAAAATGAATTGAAACCTTAGGGATTGAAACAGGAAACTTGGATTTAGAATTAGGACTTGCAACTTGAGATGAAAAAAATGAACTTGGAAAATTGACATCTTGAGATTGGAAACTTGAATTTGGGAAGAAATTTGGAATTGAACATTTGAGAATAGAATTTGAAATGAGACTAGAAAATTTGGAATTAAACTTAGAAATTGAAAAGAAGTCTTGAAATGGAATTGAAAATAAAATTGGAATAAGACTTGGAATGGAAATAGAAATTTTGAAAAATGGATTGAAAATTAGAACTTGAATTGAAACATGAAAGTTTGACATTGAATTTGGAATTAGAATTAGAATTGAAACTTGAAATGGAGATTTGAAAATGAATTTGGAATAAGACTTGAAATGGAAATAGAAATTTTGAAAAATGGATTGAAAATTAGAAACAAAAATTAAAATTAAATATAAAAAAAAAATTGAAAATGATTATAAATTAAAATAGAGAATAGGAAATAAAATTAGATAATAAAAAAACGAAATAAATTATGATTAAATTAGAATTGGAAAACGAAAAAAATTAGAATTAATTTTAGAAATAAAACTTGACAATAAAAGAAACTTGTTACAAAAACTATAGTGATTAAATATATGAATATATGAATGAAAAGTTAGGGGTAAAATTTGGAGTAGCGACTAAATATATGAATATATGAATGAAAAGTTAGGGGTAAAATTTGGAGTAGCCAAGATTGAGATTTCTAATGTTTAGAACTTTTACTATATGTTAAACAACCCACAACTGTTCCCGGTCCCTCACCTTTTTCATTTCAAGACAGTTCTATTTATTAGTGTCAAATTCTATAATCCTCACTCATCCTCATCCACCTCCATGCTTACATATTGTTAGCAACGAAGAAACTCTCATCAAACTGCTTCAAGAGAGATAGATTAGTTAGCACCATGGATGATTCAGTGAGAGTAATCTCCACAAGCATAATCCAAGCACCAAGGGACATCAATAACAACAATGGAAACTCAACTGACTTTCTAAAAATCCATTTAACACCATGGGATCTCCAATATTTCCCTCATGAAGCCATTCAAAAAGGCCTTCTTTTCCACCACCCCATTGATCCATCAAAAAACCAAATCCATCATTTGAAACAAACCCTTTCCACCACTCTTTCTTTCTTTCCACCACTCGCCGGTCGTCTTGTAATCACTCAACACAAAGAAGAACACAACAACAATACCTCTTCATCATGTTACATCATCTGCAATAACGTTGGCGCGCTCTTCGTCCACGCCATAGCAGAAAAGACTACCGTTTCGGACATACTTCAACCCAACAACCACTTTGTACCTCCCATTGTGTACTCTTTCTTCCCTCTCAACGGCGTCAAAAACTGGGAAGCCACTTCCCACCCTATTCTTGCTGTCCAAGTAACAGAGTTACTGGACGGTCTCTTCATAGGCTTCACTATCAACCATATTGCATCAGACGGAAAGTCCTTCTGGCATTTCATCAATTCTTGGTCTCGAATCTCACGAGGAGTTTCTTTAAACAAGCTTCCTTCGCTTAAACGATGGTTCCCGAACGACATTCATCAACTTCCCATACGCTTCCCTTTCACAACTGAATCCACTCATAGCTCCAACTCCAAGTCCACCAACATAGCTGAAAGAGTTTTCCATTTCACAAAGGGGAAGATCGCGGAGCTGAAATCAAAAGCAAACACAGAAATAGAAACTGAAACTGAGAATATTAGTCTTACAATCTCTTCGCTTCAAGCAGTATTATCTCATGTTTTACGTTCTGTGGTTCGTTGCGAAAGACTTGATCCTCAACAAGAGGTTCTTTATATATTGGTGATCGGGGTTAGGCCTAGGATGATTCCACCGTTCGAAGATGAATATTTCGGGAACGCAGTGTTGCTTTCTGGTTTTACGATGAAAGCATGGGAGATTCTAGAGTGTGGGATTGGAAAGGTAGCATTGGAGATGAACAAGATGATTTCAGTAAATTCTGATTATGAGAAAATAAGAAACGGTTACGAGTGTTGGTTGAGAAACCCGAAGTTGCTTACTGGTGGTTACTTCACTCGTTGTTATTCATTGACAACAACCAGTTCTCCGAGGTTTGATGTTTATGGTAATGATTTCGGTTGGGGAAAGCCGGTGGCAGTTCGATCGGGGGGTGCGAATAAAAGAAATGGCAAGGTTGCCGTGTTTGCTGGGGCTGAAGAGGGTAGTATAGACATTTTACTGACTTTTCCTTATGAGACCTTGGAAGCCATGGGAAATGACAGTGAGTTCATGCATTAATGTGGGTCTATCTTAATTTGAGAGTACTGTTATGTGTGTGTCTATGTGAAATATTCTTAATGTCAAGATCAAGAACATCCAATTCTTTGTTTGCGACATTGCATGTTCTTGTAGAGAAGTTGGGTGTGACTTCTCAAATATGATATGCACTTGATTGTTATGGATGTTTGACATTCAAAATTTGATGTTACGTTTTCTCATAAGTGATTTTCACGTGAAAGAATAAAGACTAGTAGTTTTTTCTCACCCATTAGAAAAAGAGCTTAAGAAAAACCAAAATATAATTAATTATATTAGTGACTGATTTTTCAGTAATATGCTGAATCATAAACCATCTATCACACCACACTGCTGCAATTTCTTTTTCCGTCAAAATCAAAGTGGTCCAGTTTTAATTGCACAGAATTTGACTTATTTTCTATATGCATCCGTGCATAATACTATTGCCATAATCAACTCAAAGTTTTAAACCATAGTACTTTAGAGAGTAACTAACACAAAAATAGTTACCATTAAATCTTCTTACATTGTGATTCGAGGAGAATCAATATCACAAGGTCGTTTATGGCTCTCCGATAAAGACCAAGTAGTATGTCATCGCCATTCAACCGCAATTTATATTTACAAAACAAAACCATGAAATACCGTACACACGTTGAAGAACTCTATGCAAAATCTTTGTGAACTTTGCTAAGATAAATTTTTAGAGTGAGAAGCTCTCTCTTCTCTCTAAGAATACAACTGTTCCATTTTTTTCGCTTGTAACATGGATTTTCTTGCAACAAAAACATCTCTGCTCGGGTTTCATTTGTACTAATCTGGAATTTTGCTCTTACTTTTGGCTTAAACTCCTAATCTTAGGGTTAGGGGCCTTGGTAAGTGGTGATTTTTTGGGTTCCTACATTGATTCCCTTGAAGAACTTGGATGCACTTTTGTCTAGTTTTTGTTTTCCTCAGTTCCATTCCAGTTTTCCGTTCTCCTCTTCGTAATCCATCATCTGTAGTATGGAGTGGAATGTTGCAGATAGAAGAAACTTCAGGAATATAGCTCTGAGATGGGATGTCTTCCCCAAGGACGTTACTTCTCGTTTTGTGGCGGATCATAACCTCGTTTATGTGTACTTCTCGGAGTTTCCTGATAGGGTGAAGTTAGAGGATATCTTTGGTTTATTTGGATCCGAAGGTGATATTGTGGATGTAGTCATTTCTCCCCGGAGGAACAAATCAGGAAAACGGTTCGGTTTTGCTAGGTTTTCAGGGGTGCGGGAGGTCATAGTTTTAGCGGTAAAGATTGACAACATCTTGATCGATGGCAAGAAGATCAACGCAAACCCGCTGAGGTTTGAGAGGAAGGTGGTTAAGGGAATTGTAGGTGGTAAGTCGAATTCTGACTTTGGTGTGGGGAAGAGTAATCACTTGTTTCGTCAAGGTCGGATCGACTATCAGAAGGGGTGAAGTTAGATGGAATCATGGGGGAAAGTCCTTTGCTCATGTAGTTAGCAATGGTGATGGCGTGAACATTAAAGTGCAGCGTTCTTCTTTTGTTTATCATTCGGATGTCGGGTATGTTGATAAGTTGAAAAAGGTGTTCACATGGTGTGGTGAGAGCGCCGAGAAATACTTATAATATACAATCTCTTTTGGAGGATGAGGGTTATTTCACCATCAAATCCACTCCTTTGGGAGCAAATCTTTGCTTACTAGAGGATAATGAAAAAGGAGTTGTAGACGAGTTGTTATTAGGGAGTGTTAACTGGTGGAGGCAATGGTTCTCAAAGATACGCCATTGGTCAGAGATGGACGTTGACAAAGACAGAGTGATATGGGTTCGCTTGTTTGGTGTCCCTTTAATCGCTTGCAAGATGGAGTTTTTTGTGGATTTTTCTAATTCCTTAGGGGAGTTTGTATGTGCTGATGAATTCACCTTGAATAGTGAGATCAAAGATCTAGCCAGAGTGTTGCTAAAGGTTCCCGTCGATTTCTGTTTGCCGGAAAAGTTGATAATTAACATTGATAAGAGGGAGTTTGTGGTGGCTCTGAAAGAGGACTTGTACGGTCCATTAAGATTATCCAGGAACAATACTCTTGAACTGTCGGGGTCGGAGTCTTCCTTTTCGTCTTCGGAGGAAGAGGACGGACTGTGCGGTGATGGTGGATCTGTAACACCCCAAAATTCGCTCTCTGGTTTTTTCTTTCTTTTTCTGGCTTTTCGTTTGCATTCATTTGCATCATCATTAGGTCATATCATTTGCATAAGGTCCTAAGACATGGGGTCGGTATTTTCTGAGGATTATGGCGTCACACTTTATTTGCAGATTATTAGAGAATTCAAGGTTTTCTCTGTGCAACCATCAGTAGCATCATCCTCTTATTGCTTTTGGTCACTGAATTATGGTTTATTTCCCTGGGTTTAATGGTCTTCAAGGATTTCACGTCTGCAAAGACTATCCACTAATTCATCTGGCCCATTGTCAGGGGGTTTCTTCTTCATTAAGTTACAAAGGGATTTCTTTAAGTGCAAGTGGTTTATATTAGTGGTTTATTCGTATTCAGTGTGCGTCCCAAGTCAAGTTGTGTTGTGTGCTGAATTCATTAATTTATCAAGCAGTAATTAGTCTGAGTAACGAATTGTTCATTGGTTCATGAGTTGGTTCATCCATTTTTTATCTGAAATTGGTGGAAGAGTTTCGAGTGCAATCTTTAGATTGAATTCAGACAAAGTGCAAAATATTGGCGGAGGGTTTATTCAAGTTCATTTCGAATTTTATTTATTGTCCACATTTCTAACCATTTTTTATCCATATTCATTTATTCATTATCCAAATAACCATTTCTTTTTATCCATTAAAAATCCATTTTATTTTTATCACAATTTATAACCATATCCTTTTATTCATTCCATTTAGTTTATTCTTAAATTTTTCTACCTTAGGCTTATTCCACTTTTATCATGTTACAATACCATTTGATATTTTCCATTCACTTTACTACACCAACAACACACCCATTCTGCAGATAACCTCACCATTTTATAAGATCAACAAAATTACATTTTCCATCCTCACTACTGACCCCACACGATTTCTCCACCATTTTCAGGACCCCACCACTCACAATAATATTCCAATGATTTACGCCCCAGCTTCATATCAGTACAACACACACACATACACACACGAATTCCGCGTTCATGCTTTCCACTCACACTCTTCTTCATAATCACGCAACACCTCACCATAAACGAACTTCAACAACAATTCTTCCACTCTTTTTGAACCTTTGTACAACCAAAACGCATCACTCATCACCAACAATACCTCACCACAACTTTTCATCAACAAAATTCTTCTCTAATATTCAATTCTTGACACTCTTCAAAGAATCACCACTCCATGTAAATCGTGACATCATTCAATCCTCCACAAATAAATAGAAAATCAACTAGCACCTTCTTCATCGACCTAATAACAGAGCAACACAAATCATAATTCATATCCCTCACTCCTCATATCTTCATTATTCACCAAAACACAAAAAAAATCCTTCTAACTTTCATCTTCATTTGAAATCGCAGCTTCTTCCAATAACAACCCTTCAACCATTTTGTTCGTCAAAAACTCACCAATACATTCACCAACCTTCAATCTTCAGCACCAACTCAATATCAACTCTCACAAAACCACTGCGTCACCCTTCAAATAAGAAACCAACCCTTCCAAATACACCCTTTGTATTCGAATCACCCTTCAACAAACTTCTCCAATTCAACCTCACACAAATCAACAATAACAAATGTACAGAAACAAAAAAAAAACAGAAGAAGAGAGAAGAGATCACGCTATCGCGATTCAGAATGAGACATAGAGAGATACTGGAACTGAAATGTGAGGCGAGATACTATTTTCGGTGCGTCGACTTTTGACGTTGAAACTTTGGTCGTCGGATCCTTGATCGATGAACAACGCCATCGTCATGTTGGAGTAGGGGAACCTCGCTCATGGAATTTAGACGTCGTGATTTCGATTTGAAGAAGAGGAATAGGGGTCGGCGGTGTGTTTTCTTTTTACGGAGAAGAATAAGACCTTTTTTACCCTTTTAAATTGTTTTCCCCTTTATTTATTTTTTCTGTTTTATTATTTTAACTTTTTTTTCAATGTTTTTTGTAAGAGCTTTGGGCTGAATGTTAAGCACGTTTGATCTTCCTACTCACACCCTCTTCAGATCCGGCACCGCCTTTCATTGAAGCTTCCTTGATTATGTGAACGTTGGGCCAGACCCACCAAATTTCTACTATCACCCTCTTTCCCTGCGCTAGACCCTCTCCCTTCTTTTATTTTATTTTCTTTTTCTTTGATTTAATATTTTTTAGTTGTTCAATTAATTTAATTTTGTTTAACTTTTGTTAAAGGTTAGATTTAGAATTTTATTGGAATTTTATTTAGTTAGTTTTGATTATTATTTCAATATAGTTTAGATTTTAATTTCTCCCGATTTATTTGGTTTAATTAAATAGAATTTTATTTGATTTTGGTTCTAGTTTGGTTTGATGTTTTGTAGGTTCGTTGCTCAATTTCGATGATGGATATTGTAGCGTGATGGTGGCTTTGTGATTATTTTATTTTCATAATCTTGTTGCAAATTCTCCGTTAGGCTTTGATATTGCACGAACCAATTCTTGTTGATAATTCAGATCCTCTTTGTTGATCGCTTGAAATGTTGGATGATTATCCTGATTACTGATACTTGTGTTTGACTGTTGAATCCGCTTTGTACTTGATAGTTCTTCTTGAGTTTCTCTTGCGCGTATTGAAGAGGCAATGGACCTTCTCCGTTAGGTACCACTGAAACTATTATTTTTCGCACCTCATTCTAGTCATGATGCCATGTTAGGAGCATGTTACTGCATATGAAGTCCTACTGGTGTAGACTCTGTCTGCGCATTGTATGATCACTTGATGTTGCTCTTTCTTCACTTGCACACTTATTTCTTCTTCATCCCAATTTCTTCCTTCTCTTCTTCTTTAATTTTTTCTACGTCTAATTGTGATATGCTCATGCCATCATTTGTTCAATTCTTTTCATCCCCCTTAGAGAACAACTTAATTTCTTTAAGAGAAGTAAGTTGATTTTATTCTTCTTTCCTTATCTTCTTTAGGATAGGTACCTCACTAACCTAGGACTTTTATGCATGTTAACACTAGGATTTTGTTAGTCCCCCTTAGTTTTTTTACCTTTTGAGTTTCTTTGGTTTCTTTCTCTCTTCTCATTTTCATACAAAAACCTAAAAAAACACTTTAACAAAGGTTGAAGTAGTCTTTGATACATGGCCTTATTCCATGGGCACTTGTATTCACCCCATCTTGGTGGTGGTACAAGCTTGTCTAGTATGATGTAAAATTTCAATCATAAGACTATCTTCACTAAGAAAACCATAAAAAAAAATATTAAAAAAAAATTCTTCATTTAATTCACAAAAACACTTAATAATTCCAAACAAGTTAGTGAATTCAAACCCTAATCTTTGGAAACAAGTTTGAGGGTCTTCTTCATTCTTGGTGAACTTATTACTCATTCTATCTAGGAATATGGTAATAAGAACACATTCCTTAGAAAAGGATTTTCTTTCACTTCCTTGTGCCACACTCATAAAAAACACACAAACAATAACCGTCTCTCCTTCAGGACTTCTTTTCTCATCACCTTCGCTCTCACTGTACGAACTTGCTCCTACTTATCACTTTGCAAAACGGTTACGCACTTGTCGTCCGAGCCTGCAACACCTGAGCGTTGACATAAGCACTTCAAGCCTTAACACACAAGCAATCTTTTCCTCCCTAGTTAGGGGAACTACGACGTCTCTGATCCTCATGTCCAGATGAGGTACGTAGGCAGCAAGGTAGGGTCCGTTCGAGTACTCTTTTATTTTCCCTACATTTTCCCCCTTTCTTTTCTTATCCATTTTCAGTTTTTCTTTCGCAACAAATTTCATCTCTTCACCCTATGAAACAATTCCTTTGAAAGCGTGGATCCCGTTGGGTACGGAGGAAGATCTAGGGTGCTAATACCTTCCCAGGTCGTAATCAACTCCCGAACCCAGTTTCTTTGGTTTGCAGGACCTTTGTCCTTTCTTTTCTTTTCCTCGGTTTGTGCAACATTACCATTCTCGTTCCTTTGGGATAAAAATACCTGGCTGGCAACTCTACCTTTTCCGCGTCACTTCCGCGTTTGTACCAGAATGGAAATCCAGGGAGTGACGGTATCCTTACAAGGTTCTACGATTGGCGAAGGGTTTGACTCTAAGAGAATTGGCAGGCATGGTAGCGTTTAAGGATCTGAAGAAGAGGGAGAGGTGAAAGACTCGTTGTATAAAAAGATGGATTTTGATCCATTGGTCAATGAAATGGGCAAGGATGATCAGCATAGGGATGGGATTTTAGGAGGTAGCATGTTGAATTTTGAGGGAGAGATTTCCAACAACCTGATTGATGGGACGTTTGACAATGCGGTGGCAGGAGTAGCGGCAAAAGGTATGGAAGACGGCATGAGATTCAAGGCTAGAGAGAAGGAAAAGACTTTCATTAATTTTTCGGGTGACAACTTAGTTCCTTGCAACGAACATATGTTGGCTCTTCCTTCATGCCCCACTTTTTTCGTTTCCTGGTGTTGACCAGAAGGACAAGGTAGCTTGTCAACGCATGGGTTGCTCTTTTAGAAATTATAATAATTTTTATAACATTAGAGCTCACGTGTCTGAGCCTCCAACGGGTCACATTGAAGCACGCAAAAATTTGTGGTTAGAGACAAAGCACTTTGTCAACGTGGGGCCAGTTTTAACAATTTAAACAAAACTTTGAAATTTAAAAGTCTTAGTTTGTTAGGCGGGCCTAGCAAGAGGGGGAGAAGGAAAGTGAAACAAACCTCTAAAGCATTAGTCTCAAGAAATACACCTGCTTGCATTCTTGGAACCGGTTTCGATAGGGAAGTTCCTAGTTCTTACATCAACTTGAACTCTATTAGCTTGGCTAACATTGCAGTTAGGAAGAATTACGGCGATAATTTTGAAGAATCAGACATAGTAAGGAGAAACATTAGGATGTTGGACAACTTGGGTTCAAATGTTGGTGAAAAATTATGGAAGGCAATCTCAGGATTGGGAGTTGGTGGAGCGTTAGACAAGGAATACAAGAAAAGGCTGGAAGCTTTAGAACACCTTAAATTCAATAAAACGGATGGTATGTCAGAGAAATACAACATGTTTAAATGATTATTGGATCTATGAATATTATAGGGGGAGGTAGTAAGGTAAAGATGAGCATAATTTCTACTTTGATTGATAAAGGGAATACAAATATTTTTTTGATTCAAGAAACCAAGATTTAAGACCTATCTGATTCTATGGCTAGGAGTTTTTGGAGGAAGGAGTTAGTAGATTTCTCGTTTTCTAATTCAGAAGGAGCTTCGGGAGGCTTGTTGATTCTTTGGAAGGTGAGGTGTTGCGAGGTGATTTACAATTTTAGAGGTCTTGGCTTTTTAGGCATAAAGATAAGGTGGAGGAATGTTTTGTATTATATCGTGAATGTGTACTCTCCTTATGATATTAGATCTAAGAGGATACTTTGGCATAGGCTCTTGGATTTGAAGGAGGAAAAGGGGGATGGAGAGTGGATTATGGTCGGGGACTTCAACGCGATCAAAGCTAGCCACAAACATAAAGGGTATTCAGATCATAGTTGTTTGACGAAATGTATAGAATTCGCGGATTTTATTTCCTTTTGCAACTTGGTATATGTTCCTTGTAGAGGGAAGAAGTTCACTTGGTTTGGAGGGGGTGGAAATTCAAGAAGTAGAATCGATCGTTTTCTTGTGAATATAGCGGTGATTGAGAGATGGGGTATTGTGGTTCAAGTTTATGCAAGAAGAGATAGGAAAGTTCAATAGGAATGAAGTATGGAATCTAGTTCCAAGACTTGAAGGAACAAATGCCATTGAAACAAAATGGGTGTACAAGAATAATTCTGATGAAAAAGCTTGTCTAGAGTCCATCAAATTATTGTTGGGAATAAATTACATCTTGGAGCTTCAGATGGATGAAAAAGTGCCTTCTTGAATGGTCACTTGAATAAGAAGGAACAATCTAAAGGGTTAATTTGTCCAAACCTTCCTAATCGTGTGCACAAGTCAAGGAAAGCATTGTATGGCTTGAAGCAAGTTCCTAGAACTTGGTGTGAAAGATTAACAGAGTTTCATGATGATCATGAATGCAGGAAAGAAGGCATAAATAAGACTTCCTTTGTCAAAGATGAAGAAGGAAAGATTATGATTGCCCAAATTTATATGGATGATATTGTGTTTGGTGGGATGTTAGATAAGATGGTTCAACATGTTGTTAAACAAATGCAGTCAGAATGTGAGACGAGTCTTGTTGAAGAGTTAATTGACTACCTTGAATTACAAGCCAACTAGATGGAAGATTTTATAGTTCTTTCTCAGGGACCCTTAGGTTCAGACTCTATCACTGTCTGCCCTTTGGTCGCGGCCTCAAAACATCTTTGTGCAACTTCAATATCCCCGTGAAAAGTAGACACATGCCCCTTCTCTGTGTAGTATTTCATTTTGAGATAGACGGCGGATGGATTGGTACATATATGGGCAGTCGATGACCAGTAAATGTGTCTTGATTATCTTGGAGGCATCTCTTTCCCCAAATGTGACCATCAACTCAACATAACCCCAGGGTTTAGCGATTGCACTATTGAACCCTTGCATGTAAGATCCCATGTATACAGACAGGTTCTTCTAATCGAGCTGCAATTCTCTAAAGAGGGAGGTGTACATTATGTCGATTGAACTTCCCTGGTCGACGAGTATCCTACGAACATCCTTCTTTGCCATCTTGGCACCTATCAATAAATGGATGTGAGATTTTGGAGAGCCTCTAAGGAGATCTTTCATGTAAAACGTAATGGGTTGAGATTTACCCCTGACTTTTTCAAGGGATGAAAGTTGATTTTGTGATGAATCGACCAAATGCTCGAGCCTTCTTCTTACTGAGCCGACAGACATCTCGTTGTATCCCCTACCCGAGATGAGCATAGCCGAAGGAAATGCCTTCCTCAGTTGTGTGCAACAAAATACCCCGTGCCCCTGAGGCATCAAAGAATGAAGAAATCTTCGGGTCTAGTGATTAACAAAGCGACTGGTAGAGAGAAGCTTCTTTTGAAACTTCGCCGACTCTCTTGGTTTCCTCCTATCGAGGAGCTTCGTCCTTGAAATACTTCTTTAGATTCCCCTCCTTGATGAGGATCTCAATGGCATCACTGAGGTGTATACAGTCTTCGGCCACATGCCCATGGCTGCGGTGAAAATGGCAATACTTACTTTTGTCAGTATTGGCCTTAGAAGTTGTTGGTTTGGGAAAGTGAACGCCTCCTTGCTTGAACTCGGCATTGATGCATTCTGTTAGAATCTTCTCACTGGGAGCTGTAAGGAGGGTGTTTTCTGAGAAATGGCCTACGGGGTCCCTACTCTCACGAGGAGGATCATATTTTCACTTCTCGTGTCGAGGAGCTTTGTAACACCCTATTTCTACCCGATAATTAATCATAAAAAGAGTATAAAATTTCAACAACACAAATAGAATGATACATTTCAACTTAAATAACAACATGAAATCACATAATTAGTCTTTAAAAGAAAATACTTCATTACTACTCAGCGGATTCATAATATTCAACTTAAAATATCACAACTTGCTTTCAACCTTGAAATAACTTAAAACATCAAATTCTTTAATGAAAACAACTAAAATTCAGCAACATATTAAAATCCAATATCAAAATAAAACATATGTTATCCCCTCGAGTGCTACGTATCAGAGCGAGAACACTGACTCGAATCTACTAAGGTACTCCACTCTACTCTAGATTACATGCACGTTACCAATAGAGGGCAACATTCAAATAAAAGAGGTTAGATATCGAAAGATATAAACAGAAGTATGATAATCAATACATTAGACTAGAATCATATAATTTCACCACTATCCAACAACAACAAAACAACAATCAACAAAATATGTATAATATGCAACTCAAATGCGACTCAACTATACGCATGCATGTGGTACCATTGGAGTAGAACTACCAACTTAGAAAATGCAAGTTTATCGAGGCAACAACAAGGCATAAGCCTTCAACTTCAACTTATATTACTTTGCCAATCCAGACCAAGGTGGTTGAGCATTAGCTCCAACTTAGAAAATGCAATTTATGTGACTATTATGAATGGTATACAACAACAAAATATGCATCAACTGCAACAACTTAAATCAACATTGTCATCAGACTTACAACTCAAGTATGCCCATAAATCAAGACAAATCAACTTATTCAACAGTACCAGCAAATCCAAGTATTCGACTAGATTCTAACATAATAAACAAACCAAAATCACATACTAGTTTATACAAACTACCTCGACCAATTTCAACTAATTCCGGAAAGCTAATTTTCTTACGCTTAATTTTACGTATTCGACTAAATTGGTACTGTTTTACACGCTGCTATTTCCATCGATAAATTCCACTGATTTTGTTAAGTTTTAACTTACTGATACATATATTGTTCTGCTACTATTTCTACTGTTATAAAAATTCAATTTTGATATCATATACCAGTATCTAGTATCTGCTAATTTTTCATTGTCTTCCAAAAACCAACCACTGTTGTTTCTAAAACGCTATTGTATTATTTTTTATTCATCTGCATAATACTACCTATTATTTAATTCAACTAACTATAGGTATTACTTAATTAATTCATGCCAATCAATTAAATATATGGGTAGAATATATATATATATATATATATATATATATATATATATATATATATATATATATATATATATACTGATACAGAAGAAAGCCAAAAATCAAAGTGGTCTCCACCTCCTTAAGGTGGCTTGCGCTACCCTCATGTGGCTCCCACCACATTGCAAGTGGCTTGCGCCACTACCTCATATGGCTTCCGCCATTTCACCTTTTCATGTGGCTCCCTCCACCTCTCATGTGGCCTCTGCCACATCTCATAAATGGGTGGCCACCCCACACAAGTGGCGTCCTTCACCTCTCCTTGGTGGCCTCTGTCACCAAATTTTCCAATTTTCTTCTATAATTCGATTTTCACTATTTCTGTCATTTTCGGTATTGTTTTGACTATGCATTACCCTAATTTAAATCCCAATATCTTCCATTTTCAGTACCAATTTCTGGTGTACAAAAATCAATTACCACAAAAACAATTCATCAACATAAAATCAACACCACACATTTTTTCCACAAAAACCATAACAAATTAATCAACACAAATCAACACCACTCAGTAGAAAATTATATAAATCCAAATTTTACATATCAATTATCGTATTCCTGATTATAAAATTTGAACCCTGCCCTTACCTTGGATTGAAGGTAGCTCGAATTTCCCGATCGAATTTGAAACTTGGCTTGACAGGAACCCTCATATTCTCTCTTCTCCAACCCTTGTGCCTCCAAACCCTTGTTTTCCACTACTTGATAAAACTACGTGACCCAATTGCTTTTGGTTTTTGTTTTGCTGCCCAACTCCACTATCTCATTCTAATCACTTAATAAAATAATGGGTCTACTAATTATTTTAATGAGCCTACTACACAATACCCTCAACCTTTCTATTTCGTACAAACAACTTAACCCAACTAAATTAATTAATATTCTACAAAAATTAATATTATTTCTAATATTAATTTTTCCCAACTAAACCGACTATTTTACCCGATTATCAACTTATCAACTCAAACAACTTATACGACATATTCAACAAATATACAGAAAATACTCAATAATATTTAATTAAATACGGGCGTTACAACTCTCCTCACTTAGAATATTTTTGCCCTAAAAAATTACCTGGTTCAAATAACTCGGGATAGGAGTCTCGCGTCTTGCTCTCAAATTCCCATGTCATGCTTTCTCCGGCAGCTCCTAACCAGACTACTTTCATCAACACAATATATTTTCCTCTCAATGTCTCCATTTCAGGATTCGTCGTCTCAACAATAAGATTATCTAGTACTTTCATATAGTTGATCAGTGCATTTTGGTGCACATTCCTACATGTTTGCACTTAGGCATTTCTTTAGTTTTCTTTGTTTATTTTTATATTTTAATTTGTTTTTCTAATTTATTTTATTTTTGGCTTAATTTGATTTTCGTACTTAATTTTCAGCTTTAACAGCTTTTACGGAAATGATCATAATCGGAGTTCCAGGAATCTGATTGAGGCGTTCTACCAGTCGATGGAAAGCTGTGAGAGAGAGAGAGAGCTATGAATTTCGTGTTGGAGTTGAAGTCAGATTTGGAGCCATATTTTCCAGAATTTCATTTAAAGCTGCAACATTAGTTTTATTTAGTTCGGGTCATTTAGAATTGGACCTGGGTTATGTATTTGACCCAATTGGGTTGTAAAAAGTTTTTTTTTGGTTTTTCCATATAACCTAGCAGCCGCGACTATTCACATATACACTTTTTACAATTTTAATTTTGCTTTACAATTCATGGAGAACTAATTCCAAGGCAGAATCCTACTGATTATAGGTTCCATCATACTTTGAGGTTATAATAATTTTCAATCCAAATTATATTCCTTTCAATGTTGTTTTGTGATCATTGTTTTCTTAATTCGATTATCATATATTAGTGTTGATTTAATTTGATTGTTGTATGATCCTTGACCGTAGTCACGTTAGCGTTTGCTTAATTCGTTATCGTGTTTGATTAAACTGTGTTTGCTTAATTCACGAGAGCTTAAATTTGTTTGCTTAATTCAGATAATAGGAACATACATCACATAAAACAAGTTGCGTTTGTCAATAAGTTTTATAATCGAATAGGAATTAATAATCTGCTTAGGAGATTGAAATTATAATAACCGATGATAAGTCGGAACCCAAATCAGTAGGATTAGTCGTTTTAGCTTATTTGATAATCACTTTTTATTTTAATTGCTTTTTCTTTAAATTAAAATCACTCCCCCCCCCCCATTAATTGTTATTATCGTTAGTTAATAAGATCAAGAATCCTTGTGAGACGATTCGAGTCATTGACGTTATACTACGTTTTAAAGAAAATTACTCGTTTTTGATCCATGCGCGACACGCGAATCAAATTGACGCCGTTGCCGGGGATTCTTGTTGTCATTAACTGATTTTATAGTCATAAGTATAGTTTTCTTGCTAGCTTTTTCTTTTTTGTTGTGTTTGTTGATTTTCATGGTTGCAATATAGTGATCAGTTTTCCAGCCTTTCAGGTAAGTTGGAAGCTACTCTTTCGATTTACTCCAATTTTTTTTCCAGAAAATCAGAAATAAATCGACGAACAATACTCTTTTAGAATTAAATTCTAAAATATTTTGACCCTCAAAATCGCAAATTATACGTTTTTCTAATTTGATTTATTTTCTATTTTCATATTTTCAAAAAAATCTAAAAAGTTTTGTGCGAGCCTTATTTGATTTAATTAGATTTTTAGCGTTATTTTTATATTTTTTAGATTTTATTTTAATCGATTTTATTTTTTTCCATTCTCTTTAAATCTGCAGTGATTTTATTTGATTCTGTGTTGAAATTTAAATTCACATCATGGCTGATCAAAAAACTCTGAGAGAATTAGTTGCACTTGTGAATTAGAATTCTTTATGTATTGAATATCCTGATGTTGTTGATGCACCTTTCGAATTGAAATTTGGTTTAACACACTCGTTGCCAAGTTTTAATGGTTTTGCAGGTGAGGATCCACATAAGCATATGAATGAATTTCAGGTTGTGTGCTCTACACCTTCCGAACCTTCACTAGAGGACCTTGTCAAGCAAATTGCTGCAAATAATCTCCAGTTTCAACAACAAACAGATTATAGTCTTCCGGCTTTGCAAACACAGCTTGATCAACTTACCACTTCGATGAATGTTATGCAACAAGCTCAAGGATCAAACTAACAACCTTTAGAAGAACATTCTATTTTTCAAATATAGTTGCCTTCTGAAACTGTTGATGATACTTGTATTAATTTGTTTGCCGCTGATTTTCCATCATTGTCTGATTTTGATGATGTTTACTCTTGTGATGTTTGTACTGACACTAAAATTTGCTATGTTTGTGCTGAAATTGAGGTTGCCTTACAAGTTGATATTCTTACCGCGGATGAGGTTGAAAATTAATTTGTTCATGTCAATGAAGCTCTCGATACCCCGGTTGTTCGGAACAAACCATCCATCGAGAAATCCCCCTCTTTAGAGCTAAAGCCACTTCCTAATAAATTATTTGAATTTATGCAGGAAGATAAATCATTACAGGAACATAAGAAGGGAATTGGATGGACTTTGTTTGACACATGTGATATTAGCCCATCCATGAGTATGCATAGGATCTCAATTGAAGATGGAACAAAAGTAGTGAGGCAGCCCCTTAATCCTTTGATTCTTAAAGTTGTAGAAAAGGAGATCATTATCACGTGCACATTCAACACTTTTACTTATCGAAGATTCTTATTTAATCCTGGCATAAAAGGAGAAGGCGCTAATAAAAACTTCAAGATTAATGGATACTACCCAAAGCTACTCTATGAGATCCCCACTTTGGAAGAAGAGATAGTAGAAGAGCTCTCTTTAGGAAATGCTGCTTATGTGATCGCCTATCCACCTTGAATACTCGGGTGTGTTCTTTCCTTTCTCTCCCTCTTATTTTATATTTATGTCCTTTCATTGAGGACAATGCTTGTTTAAGTGTGGGGGATGGAATAATTTATTTTCTTTGTTTCAGTTTTTTTTGTTTTTTTTAGAAACACTAGGATTTTTGTTGTTGAAAGTTTTAGGCTATAGATTGTTTTGAGGTTAGTTGTGGAGACTTGGGAAAAGTTCATAAGATCAATATCGTTTTAACACCTTAAGTCTTATGAATATGGAAATCATTTTGAATACTTTATATGCCATAGCCTTGAGTTCGCATCCTTTAATAGCTCTTAAGTAGTTTATATAGCAGTCAGCACCATCTAAAAATCATACACTAAGTAATTGAGTTGATGCAAATAAGTGAATGATCTCGTCCTTAATAAGAAATCTGAATAAGAATATGCCTTTTAAGTTAGGTGACCCTCATCCGGTCATTTAGCCTAACGGATGTGAAACCTTAAAAAAAATTATTGTTGCTAAAGTAACTTTAAAATATTGACAAGATATGTATCATAGTCACTAACATGCTTATTTATCATGTGTATGAATAGATAACGGGCTTAATGTGATTGCGCTAGAATAAAAGAGAGCAAAAAGGAGGATGAGTAAGTTAGGATTAGGCATAATAACATGATTCGAAATGGTTTGTATATGATGGAGGCTTATGACCGCACAATTGCGGATTTGTGTTCTTACGATATCCTTAGTGCGTAAGATTAGTACCTATCGATGTTATCTTAATCGAAGAAGAGTTTGTAGCCTAGAATGAGTATCTAAATGATGTTGTGTTTCATGAGTCTTGAGTTTATTTTTGCTCGGAGCGCAAAAGTTCAAGTGTGGGAGAATTTGATCAGGGCATTTTGGTGCACATTCCTACATGTTTGCACTTAGGCATTTATTTAGTTTTCTTTGTTTATTTGTATATTTTAATTTGTTTTTCTATTTTATTTTATTTTTGGCTTAATTTGATTTTCGTACTTAATTTTCAGCTTTAACAGCTTTTACGAAAATGATCATAACCGGAGTTCCAAGAATCTGATTAAGGCGTTCTACCAGTCGATGGAAGGCTGAGAGAGAGAGCTACAACTTTCGTGTTGGAGTTGAAGTCAGATTTGGAGCCATATTTTCCAGAATTTCATTTAAAGCTGCAGCATTAGTTTTATTTAGTTCGGGTCATTTAGAATTGGGTCTGGGTTATGTATTTGACCCAGTTGGGTTGTAAACGGGTTTGTTTTTGTTTTGCCAGATAACCTTACAACCGCGAATGTTCACATATACACTTTTTACAATTTTAATTTTGCTTTACAATTCATGGAGAACTAATTCCAAGGCAGAATCCTGCTGATTACAGGTTCCATCATACTTTGAGGTTATAAGAATTTTCAATCCAAATTCTATTCCTTTCAATGTTGTTATGTGATCATTGTTTGCTTAATTCGATTATCATATATTAGTGTTGATTTAATTTGATTGTTGTATTATCCTTGACCGTAGTCACATTAGCGTTTGCTTAATTCGTTATCGTGTTTGATTAAACTGTGTTTGCTTAATTCACGAGAGCTTAAATCTGTTTACTTAATTCAGATAATAGGAACATACATCACATAAAACAAGTTGTGCTTGTCAATGAGTTTTATAATCGAATAGGAATTGATAATCTGCTTAGGAGATTGAAATTATAATAACCGATGATAAGTCGGAACCCAAATCAGTAAGATTAGCCGTTTTAGCTTATTTGATAATCACTTTTTATTTTAATTGCTTTTTCTTTAAATTAAAATCAGCCACCCATTAATTGTTATTACCGTTAGTTAATAAGATGAAGAATCCTTGTGAGACGATTCGAGTCATTGTCGTTATACTACGTTTTAAAGAAAATTACTCGTTTTTTATCCTTCCGCGACACGCGGATCAATAGTCCATACTAATCACATGAGACAAATCTTAAATTTACTTTCATATTTGTGACACATGAAACACACCATGTAAGTTCTAAAGATTTGGCGGTAAAGCCACTCTATAAACAACATTTCCAACTCGATCTGAAATCAGATACAGACCAATAAAATGAGGAGTAAGCTTCTTAGACTTCAAAGCTCAACCAATACCAGTCACATGTGTGACTCTAAGAAACACATGATCACCCACTTAGAATTCTAAATCTTTCCTCCATTTGTCATGATAACTTTTCTGTTTACTTTGAGAAACTTTCATATTCTCTCGAATCAGCTTTATTTTCTCAGTAGTCTCTCGAACTATTTTCTGCCTAAGTACTACACTTTCTCCAGATTCATGCCAATATAACGGATTTCTACACCTCCGACCATATAATTCCTCAAAAGGTCCATCCCGATACTAGAATGGTAACTGTTATTATAAGTGAATTCTATTAACGGAATATAAGTATCCCACAAACCCCCTATTCAAGAATGCACGCTCTCAACAAATCCTCTAGTGATTGAATGGTCCTCTCAGTTTGACCATCTGTCTGAGGGTGATACGCTGAACTTAACCTCAACTTAGAACCCAACACTTCTTGCAGACTCTTCCAAAAATCAGAAGTGAACCTCATATCTCTGTCCTACACAATACACAAAGGAACACCATGCGACTTTACAATTACTCTAGCATAGATCTCTGCCAACTTAGACACAGAAAAAATGATGTTAATATGAATAAAGTGAGCCGACTTGGTAAGCCTATCAACAATCACCCAAATCGAATCACGTGCTCTTAAAGTATTAGGTAATCCTGTCACAAAATCCATAGAAATGCTATCCCATTTCCATTCTAGAACTTCTAACGGTTGTATCAACCTTGCAGGCTTCTGATGTTCAACTTTCGACTTCAAACAAGTTAAACATGCATACACAAATTGTGATACATCAAACTTCATCCCAGGCCACCAAAACAAGTTTGTCAAATCTTGATACATTTTTGTAGCGCCCGGATGAATACTCAAATTGCTTCTATGAATCTCCTCAAGAATCACTTTCTTCATCTCTGCATCATCAGGAATACATATTCGACTACGGAATCTCAACATACCATTCTTATCTAATATGTAACCATCCTTCTCAGACTGATCGATTCCAACCATTGCATCTACCCGTTTCACATCTAGCTTCTGAGCCTCCTTGATATTGTCTAGAAAATCATTATTAATCTTCAACACTCCCAACATAATACTCTGCGACGTCAATTCACAAACCAAACTCATATCTCTGAACTGTTCAATTAATTCCAATTCTTTAACCATCATTTCCGACATATGCAAAGTATTCCGACTTAAAGCGTCAGCCATAACATTAGCTTTACCTGAATGATAATTCAAACCGAAGTCATAATATTTTAATAACTCCAACTACCTTCGTTGTCTCATATTTAGGTCTTTCTGATCAAACAAATACTTTAAACTCTTGTGGTTGCTAAACACTTCAAATCTAGAACCATAAAGATAATGCCTCTAGATCTTTAACACAAAAACAACTGCAACAAGCTCTAAATCATGCGTAGGATAGTTATTTTCATGAGTTCTCAATTGTCGTGACGCATAAGCAACTATCTCATTATTCTTCGTAAGAATTCCTCCTAAACCCATCCTCAAAGCATCACAATATACCACAAATGGTTCTTCTGATTTCGGTAATGTCAAATTGGAGCCGACGTCAACCTCTTCTTCAATTCTGTAAATCTCTCTTCTCATTGGACATCCCATACAAAAGATTTACTTTTACAAGTCAACTTAGTTAATGGAAGTGCCAACTTAGAAAATCCTTCAATAAAACTTTTGTAATATCCATCTAGTCCCAAAAAGCTTCTAATTTCGGTGGCCGACTTTGGAGTTTCCCATTGCAACACAACATCTACTTTAGATGGATCCACAATAATGCCACTACCTGAAATTACATGCCCGGGAAAACTAACTTCCTTAAACCAAATGTCACACTTAGACAACTTCGTGAATACAACCAGTTTCAAACTTTCAAAACCAGTTTCAAGTGTTTTGCATGCTCTTCCTCCGACTTGGAATAAATCAGAATATCATCAATGAATACAACCATAAAATGATCCAAATAAGTATGAAAAATAGGATTCATGTATTCCATGAATACTCCCGACGCATTAGTAACATCGAAAGGCATCATTGAATACTCATAATGTTCATAACATGTTCTGAACGCTGTCTTCTGAATATCTTCATCTTCCACTTTAATCTGGTGATAGCCCAATCTCAAATAGATCTTGCTAAACACACTATCACCCATCAACTAATCCATCAAATTATCTATTCTCGGAAGCAGATACTTGTTCTTGATCATTACCTTATTCAGTTGTCTATAATCAACACAAAGTCCCATACTTCCATCTTTCTTCTTTATTAACAACATTGGAGCTCCCCATGACGATACACTCGGTCTCACAAACTTCTTCTCAAGTAACTCTTCCAATTGTTTCTTTAATTCCGACAATTCAAATGCAAACATTTTATACGGTTCCATAGACACAAGTATATTACCAGGTACAAGATCAATTACAAATTCAACTTCCCTTTCTAGCGGAACATTAGGAATTTCATCAGGGAAAACTTCAGGAAATTTGCGCACCACTTGCAGTTCCTCAATCTTAGCTTTACTTTCAATAGATAATTTTGCCATTAATGTAAACATCCGAGCTTATTCTTTCATCATCTTCCGCAACTCTCTAAAAGACAACAACCCAACTCCCTATTCTCCAGGAGTAGAAAACCTCACTAGATTTCTATAACAATTTATATGAACATAATTATACTCTAACCAGTTCATACCAAGGATTACATCCATTCCAGTCAACGTAAATACACCAAATCAACATAAAAGTCTTCATCGAAGATCGACAAAGGATACTTTAAACACACAAGAGAAGAAGTCACTGATCCCTTAGCCGAAATCTCTACGACCATTTCTCCATTCATAGCAGACAACGTAAGACCCAATCTTCTAACACAATCAGCAAAAATAAAACAATGTGTAACACCAATATCAAATTAAATGAGTATTATTAATGAGACATGTACCTCTGATGAGTCTGTCCTTGCTAATTGTGTGAGTCCATGCCAAAGCGAACATTTTCCCACCATTCTGCGCCTTCTTTGGTTTCTGAAATTAACTACCAATATGCCCTTCTTCACCACAATCAAAACAGATCATCTCCTTATGTTTACAATCAGATATTGCATGCCCAGTCTTACCACAACGGAAACACCTCTTTACCTTAGCATTAAAAACATTACTCTTGTGACCAGCTTGTCCACATTTGAAACAAACTATACTAGCAGAAGCACCTCCCCCACTAGTCCTCTAACCCAAAGCAACTCTCTATTTACCTTTTCCAGCTGGAGTATCATAAGGCTTGCCACGATTCTGTTGATGTTTTCCTCTCCTGTCACTAACAATCTTGTAATGAGCATTGTTATCCTCTTCATAAATTCTACAACTATCAACCAAATCAAAAAAGACACGAATCTTCTTATACCTAACAACCTTCTTGATTTCAGAGCACAAACTTTTTTCAAATTTGATGCACTTTGAAAATTCAGCACTTGCTCCGTCATAATGCGGATAAAACTTTGCCAATTCAACAAACTTTGTAGCATAATCAGTAACCGACGTGTTTCCTTGCTTAAGCTCAAGGAATTCAATTTCCTTCTTACCACGAACATTCTCTGGATAATACTTCCTTGGGAATTCCCTATGGAACACAGTCCAAGTGATCTCCTCACCTGCAACATCCAACCTCTCACGAGTCTCTAGCCACCAGTCATCAGCCTTGACTGCCAGCATATAAGTCCCATACCGATTCTTATACGTTGGAGTGCAGTCCATCACACGTAAAATTATCTCAATCTCTTTCAACCATCCCACCACTGCATCAGGATCATGCTTACCCTTAAAGATATGTGGATTCTCTCTCTAAAAAGTCGCCAAACTACGAGTTGCAACATCCTCACTAGAGTTCGGAAAATTCTGCATATCCTGAGCCATTGCTTGCATCGGCAGCCATTGCAACATCGTTCCTTCCAACCATCTCAACTTAGCACCACAACATAAACAAAGGTTAACACTAGTTAATAATACTCAATTATTAAACAAAACAACGACTTGACAACTTGGTCGGACGAGCCGACCTGCTCTGATACCACTAATGTAGCACCCCATTTATACCCGATAATTAATCATAAAATAAGAGTATAAAATATCAACAACACAAATGGAATTATACATTTAAACTTAAATAACAACATGAAATCATCTAATTAGTCTTTAAAAGATAATACTTCATTACTACGCAGCAGATTCATAATATTCAAATTAAAATGTCACAACTTGTTTTCAACCTTGAAACAACTTAAAGCATCAAATTCTTTAACAAAAACAACTAAACTTCAGCAACATATTAAAACCCAACATCAAAAGAAAACATGTGTTATCCCCCCGAGTGCTACGTATCAGAGCGACAATACACCTCAAATCTACTAAGGTACTCGACTCTACTATAGATTACCTGCATGTTACCAATATAGGGCAACATTCAAACATAAGGGGTGAGATATCGAAAGATATAAACAGAAGTATGATAATCAATACATTAGACTAGAATCATACAATTTCACCACTATCTAACAACAACAAAACAACAATCAACAAAATATGTAAAATATGCAACTCAAATGTGACTCAACTATACGTATGCATGTGGTACCATTGGAGTAGAACTCCCAACTTAGAAAGTGTCAGTTTATCGAGGCAACAACAAGGCATAAGCCTTCAACTCCAATTTATTTTCTTTGTCAATCCAGGCCAACATGATTAAGCATTAAATCCAACTTAGAAAATGCAATGTATGCAACTATTATGAATGACATACAACAACGATAATAAAATATGCATCAACTGTAACAAATTAAATCAACATTGTCATCAAACTTACAACTAAAGTATGCCCATAAATCGGGACAAATCAACTTATTCAACAGTACCTGCAAATCCAAGTATTTGACTAGATTCCAACAAAATAAACCAACCAAAATCACCTACTAGTTTATACGAACTACCTCGACCAATTTCAACTAATTCCAGACAGTTAATTTTCTTATGCTTAATTTCACTTATTCGACTAAATCGGTACTATTTTACACACTGCTACATACATTCTTCTGCTATTATTTCTACTGTCATAAAAATTCAATTCTGATACCATATACCAATATCCAGTATCTGATGGTTTTTCGTTGTCTGCCAAAAACGTACCAATGTTGTTTCTAAAATGCTATTGTATTATTTTTTTATTCATATGCATAATACTACCTATTATTTAATTCAACTAACTATAGGTATATTACTTAATTAATGCATGCCAATCAATTAAATATATGGGTAGAATATATATAGGTATACTGATACAAAGGAAAGCCAAAAAGCAAAGTGGTCCCCACCTCCTTAAGGTGGCTTGTGCCATCCTTCATGACTCTCATCCACTAGGTGGCTTGTGCCACCCTTCATGGCTCCCACCCATTAGGTGGCTTGCGCCTCCCTCATGTGGCTCCCACCACATTGCAAGTGGCTTGCGTCACTACCTCACGTGGCTTCCGCCACTTCACCTTTTCTTGTGGCTCCCACCACCTCTCGTGTGGCCTCCGCCACATCTCACAAATGGGTGGCCACCCCATACAAGTGGTGTCCGCCACCTCTCCTTAGTGGCCCACGTCACCAAATTTTCCAGTTTTCTTCTATAATTCGGTTTCCACTGTTTCTTCAATTTTCAATATTGTTTCGACTATGCATTATCCTAATTTCAACCCCAAAATCTTCTATTTTCAGTACCAATTTTTGGTGCACAAAAATCAATTATCACATAAACAATTCATCAACATAAAATCAACAACACACAGTTTTTCCACAGAAACCATAACAAATTTATCAACACAAATCAACACCACTCATTAGAAAAATTGTTTAAAATAACAATCCTACTTATCAATTATCGTATTCCCAGTTATAAAATTTGAACCCCGCCCTTACCTTGGATTGAAGGTAGCTCGAATTTCCTGATCGAATCTGAAACTTGGCTTGATAGCAACCCTCATATTCTCTCTTCTCCAACCTTTGTGCCTCCAAACCCTTGTGTTTCCACTACTTGATAAAACTACGTGACCTAACTGCTTTTGTTTTTGTTATGCTGCCCAACTCCTCTATCTCATTCTAATCACTTAATAAAATAACGAGTCTACTAATTCCCTTAATGGGCCTACTGCATAATACCCCCAACTTTTCTATTTCGCACACACAACTTAACCCAACAAAATTAATTAATATTCTACGAAAATTAATATTATTTCTAATATTAATTTCTCTAGACTAAATCGACTATTTATCCGATTATCAACTTATTAGCTCAAACAACTTATTCGACATATTCAATAAATATACGAAAAATACTCAATAATATTTAATTAAATACGAGCCTTACAAGCTTCAGGTCGTCCCTCTGTTTGTGAGCTCACGAGTTTTCCTGGTTACTCGAATCTCTAGTCTTGTACGTGACTTCTTTCTCTTCATATTGGATGTAAGCGTGTGCTTTGTGGAGGAGTTCGACAAGCTACTAAGGAGGCTCAATCCCCACGGCTTTACGGAACTCGCTATTGGGACGCAAGCCTTTTTCCAGGATGTATCTTTTCATGCGATCAGTGGTATGTAACTCCATTGCTTCCTTGTTGAACCTGTCTATGTAAACTCATAAATGTTCTTCTTTACATTGGATTATTCCTTCGAGGGTGGCCTCGGATTTGGGGTGACGTCTGGATGCGGTGAAGTGCCTTGTGAACTGATTTTTCAAGACTCTACATGACGTGATGGGTCCCGAGGGAAGGTGTTTATGCCAGGACATGGCTCATTTTCGTAACGTGATGAGGAAAAGCCTACACTTGATGGCTCCTTTGATGTTGTGATAGTGGAGCATGTCCTCGAAGTTTTCTATATGATCGTCAGGATCGGTGGTCCCGTCGTAAGTGGACAAATAATGGGGTTTCTCTAGTCCGTAAGGAATGCGAGTTTCCATAATTTTGCGACTCAAGGGGCCGCCTTCGTCATCGCTTCTGCTAGATGAGGGGTATAGGGGCCAGCTTCAATGAGGACTTCTATTTTGGTGACAGGGACATCGGGTACCATTGTACCGGGACTTCTTGGTGCCTTGATTCCTCTCATCCGGGGAGGAGACCAAGTGCGCTTCTTTGCCATCTCTGGATGGGATCCTCTTGGCCTTTCTTGATATGTTTGGGGAGAAAGATCTCTAAAATCTTTCTTCTTGTGTTTCCACGGAAGAGATCGTGAGTGACATGGAGGGCTGCGAAAGTCTCTGCGACAATGTTTCCTATCAGGAGAGCAACGATCACCCTCGAGCATCTGTATGCGTTTATTTTCTTAGAAGAGAGCGAGGTTTGCATTGTTGAGTGTGACGATGAGAGCATGGGTACTAACGTCGGTGTCTGGCGGGACAGGGATATGTTCGAACATATGATCTCCATGAAGGACAAACGACTGCTTAAGATTGTTGGAGGATGGGGAAGAAGGAAGTCCCTCGCGGTGATTGGCATCGTGAAAGGTTATTCCATGGTTACCAGGGTTGTCTCCATCGCTAAGGATGATGGTGACAGGTTCAGTCACAATATCGTTGAGCTGGGAAGCCATGAAGAGGAAAAGAAGAGACGAGCTTTGATTTTGCATTGAAAAGAAAGGATCTTGTTCAAGAAAGATGGGAGGAGCTGTTGTTTCCCACAGATGGTGCCATTGTATAGAAATGATCTGGATAAGTCCTCATGGCCTTCAGCTAGGACTGCAACGATGTTTATAGGAGAGGGGGTGGTGTACCTGCAACAATATTCACATCATACACTCCTCAATCATACAATTTCCTCAACAACAATTGCAATAAAACACAATTCCCACATCAATCACAACAATATTCATTCCATGAATTATCAAGAATCGGTCAATCATCAAACTATCATACTCATGAATAAACAAGAGATAAATAAAAACCCTACATGTTAAAAACTATCCACCAATCATCATGACAACCCTTAGATAATTAGAACTTCATCCTTACCTTAGAGTTCTTGCACAACGATCCTTCTACCTCAACAATGGAAGCCTCTTCTCCTAGCTTTCCCTTTCCCTAGTATTCTTCTCAATTTTTCTCCCAAAAAAACGATCTGATAGTTTCTTCCCATTTCCCTTATTTCTTATATTATTATATTGTTATTATTTAACCAAACAAATTAAAATAATAACAATAATAAACTTAAATATTTATTTAAATAATAATCACCTCTTATTATTTAATTAAATGAATGGTAACTAATTTAAATAATTAGTTCGACTCTTCACACCACAAAGTTCTACACAAGTGCTCCCACACCCCTGCTACACCTTAAAGTTTATAATTCTAAGGTTACTACCACATACTAAGGGAACTTGAATATAACCAAAACACACATAATCACATACATATACATACATCATATAATTTTAATTATGAAAAATAATTAAAATAAATTGGGGCGTTACAACAAACACCGCGCTAGGACTGGTGAGATTGAAGGGCGAGGACACAGACCGGACGGTCGAGGAGGCGGTAGAGGAGACGAGGTGAAAGAGGCAAAGAAGATGGTGCATATGTACTCTAGCACACACACATAATAGTTATTTTGATGTATATTATTTTTATGACATTGATGTAGTATTTTTTTTTATGATGAGATTAATGTACTATTTGTATGACTTCTTTTTTGATGATGACATTGATGTACTATTTAGAAGACATTGATGATGACTTCTTTCATACTCTCTCAGTTCCTTTTTAAGTGTCACTTTTTGTTTTTTTTACAGACGCCAAGAAAGTTAATTAATATTGTTACTTTTCATACCATAATTTTCTTTCATACTATAATTAATATTATTACATTCATTTTACTTTTTTTTCTCTCTCTCTCTCTGTAATAATTACATAGGAGTAATTTTGACAAAAATACATTTAATACTACCTTGAAATTTACAAGTGACAATTAAAAAGAAACACAATTATTCAAAAAGTGACACTTATAAAATAACATAGGAAGTATTACTTTATTTATGTTTGTATGTTATTGTATATGAATCTCCGACTAATACAATTGGTTTTATCTAAAAAGTAAATTATTTTGATAAAATTTCGGAGATGTATATATAAAACTATTTTCACAAATACATCCCCAAAAACAGTAAACGTAAAACAAAAAAAATTGGTATATCCAAATATATATATATATATATATATATATATATATATATATATATATATATATATATATCAACAAACCGGAAGCATGATTGAAAATGAATGACTCATAGACTTAAGGTTGAATTAAGAAAGTCACTAAATTAAAGCAAGTGACTCATAGACTTAAGGTTGAATTAAGAAAGTCACTAAATTAAACCAAAACACTCCAAAACTAAAGGATCTAAACCTTTCATTTAGACGTAATAAAATTGAACCAAACCCTATCTATACAATTCCAAGCGAATTCAACTCACCTAGTCACTGTCAAACCAAACCCAATCTATACGATTCCGTGCGAATTCAACTCACTCAGTCACTGCTGCCGGCGAACGCCACCACTGCGAACCTTCCGACTCCATGGCAGATTGGTCTCAGCTTCCTAAGGATCTTCTACAATTGATTTCAGAAAAACTCAACAGTGAACTATATTCCCCTCGATTTCGATCTGTTTGTTAATCCTGGCGCTTCACTTCAATCCCTAGCTACCATCACCACCATTTATCTTTGAACCTTCCACAATTCTCCGACGACACTAACTCCTCCATACTCCACCTCTCCAAACACACCATCTTCAGAGTCGTCTCAATCTTTTGAGAGGCTCTGTGTAAAAATTTGAAGTTAACTTCAATTGAGTTATGAAATTTGTTTAAGTGGTCCTATTTAATCATAAATTAACTATAAAATATTTATATGGAGACCCTTTTTTCCATAGTTTAGTCATGAAAAAATGTGAGGCCCTGTGCAGTAGGTCGCCTTGCACGCCCTCAAAGACGGCCCTGACCATCTTTCTCATCAAACCACCACAACACCAACAAACTCTCCACCGTCCTTGGTTGATCAGAGTCGGTCCAGATTCAAACGGCAAAATCCAACTCTGGCATCCTTTCTCACTTTTTCCTCGCGTACCTTTCAATTTTCCTCATCATGTCTTCGATTTCAACCAAATCTCGGTACACGATCTCAGACACATGTGTCTTTCTTACTTATAAGGCTTTTGTGAATATTTTACTGTTCTACCACCCTTTTGCCTAACATTTACCATAATACTCACTTTTTACAATTATATTCTAATATGCCATCATTTCAAACAAATATGATTTTTTTTTGCTCTTTGCCGCCCATTGAATGGGCGGGAGTGTACAAAATTTTTCTATACCGCCCTTTGAATGGGCGGCAGTGTAGAACGAAATTTTGTTTTGAATTTTTTTATTTTGTTTTGTGTTTTTAATAATTAATTAGATTATTAAGTAAATTAAAATATTAATAATAATATTAAATAATATTAGTATTTGATTAATTAATAATACTAAAAGTTAATAATGATAATTTGTATTTAGTAAATATTAAAATTATTAAATAATAATAAATAATAATATAAACTAATAATTAATATTTAAAAATTTAAAAATAATATCTAATGTTAAGTTTAGTTAATAAATAATTTTATTAAATTTTTAATCGAAAAAAATTAATAAATATTAGTAATTGATAAATTAATAATACTAAAAGTTAATAATGATAATTTGTATTTAGTAAATGTTAAAATTATTAAATAATAATAAAATTAATAATTAATATTTAAAAATTAAAAATTAATATTTAAAAATTAAAAATTAAAAAATAATATTTAATGTTAAGCTTAGTTAATAAATAATTTTATTAAATTTTTAATCGAAAAAAAGTTCCGCCACTGCAATGGGCGGTACGTTTTTAATATTTTATTATTTAAGTACACTGCCGCCCATTCAATGGGCGGCACCTTTTTAATATTATATTATTAAAGTACAGTGTCGCCCATTCAATGGGCGGTACCTTTTAATATTTTATTATTAAATCTCAGTTCAGATATAATATAAATAGTGGTGTTATGTGGTCCATTTTTTTGTAGAGGAAAATCGTTTTTTAAGAGAAAAATACCAGTTAAGATGCATTATTATCGTTGTTGGGGCAAAGTCATTTTTTCTAGAGAGAAACCGGTATTGGATATGCTCTTCTGGAATATATGTAGTTTAGATCAGCTGATGAGGGAACTAAAACGTTGGTTAGAAGCAGAAATTGAAGAAGGGGAGAAAATCAAAAGTGTTGAGAGGTATGATTTCCGTCGTGGGTGGGTGCGAATCAGGACCGACAAGGAAGCGAGAGAAATGATGTTTGGAATCAATGAAATCAAGCTGCTTGTTATAATAAGCTAGAAATGTTATATTAAATGTTGTGTTCGTGTGTTCTAGTTTAATTTATATTTTTGCTGTCAAATGTTTGTGTTGTGTTGTTATGTTTGTGTTCTGTTGCTGAATTAATGTTAAATGTATTTGTGTTGTTTTGTAACTTTGTTGTGGTTAAATATATTTAAATCTAAATTATTAATGATTAAGAAAATTGAGATACTTGAATGCAATATGAAAGTGATACATGATAACAACATAAAACACTAACTATTACTAGTTCCAACATTTGGACACTTAGTTCGGTTGTGACCAGTTTGACGACACCTGGAACATTTTCTCTCCAGCTTGTCAACGGTATCCATTTCTGTTCTAATGCGTATGCTGACTGGGCGTCCTTTCTTGTTCCTTCGCATTCTTGGATTATGGCAAATTTGATCTCCCTCGTACATTGGCCAATAGTCACTGTACGGGAGCACCTGAAAACTTGTGTTGTATACTCCAAATAAGTTTGAAACCCTGTAAACGCCCGAAAAAAAGTGCGTATGCGTCGTTGCGAGCACTTGAACATGCAGCGATAACATGTGAACAAGGGACACGATATGCCTGAAACTTTCCACAATCACACCACCCTTCTATTAGGTTCACCCTGTAACGACCCATAGGTTTCCCTTCACTATGATCCATTGTTTCCCGCACACTAAAAGTATTGTTATTGTAGTCAAAAATGCTGACTTGATGTGTGCTAGATTTCGAGGTTTCTTCTTTCATAACCTTTACGCAGTTGTCTGTAAATATTTGTCCTGAATTTAATACTGCACTCCATTTTGCACCCCTCTCAGCAAATTGTGTACCCAATCTATAATATGTTGCACTAACCAATGTTGTAATCGGTAAATTACGGGTGCCTTTGAATACTCCATTCAGTGACTCAACAATGTTGGTTGTCATGTGACCCCAACGTCGACCCCTGTCAAATGCTCTTGTCCATTTTTCAACAGGAATGTTATTTAGCCACCTTAAAGCATCACCATTTGCCATAGCTATTTCATTCTGGTAATACTGAAACGTTGGTTGGTTTAAAGCATATCCTATATATAAAAAAATTGTTTAAGTTAATAACATAATTGACAAAGATATAATGTTAGAGAGGATGGAAAAAATTATTACCCATGTTAATGACTTTTTTCCGGAGGTTCCTGTCCTTAATTTCTTTCATGAAATTTTGAGCAATATGTCGGATACAATAGACATGTACAGATGGGGGATCTTGCCAACCATTTTCCGGATTATTGTATGCATTTTCAATGGATGAATGTCTATTTGAAATCAAACATAGATCTGGTTGCGGAGCAACATGTCTTCTCAAGTTTCGTAAAAAAAAACCCAACCTTCAGCAGTCTCACCCTCAACAAGTGTAAAAGCAACTAGAAAAATATTACTGTTGCCATCCTGTGCAACAGCCATAAGCAGTGTCCCTTTATACTTACCATATAACCAGGTTCCACCAATTTGTAAAATAGGTTTGCAATATGAAAAACCTCTAATGCATGGTTGGAATGCCCAGAATAGCCGGTGAAAGATCTGCTTCCCTTCAACAAGTGTTCCTTCATCAGTGTACATGGGTAATGTTTCCATTTCCATCACTGTCCCCGGAACAAATTTTTTAAGTGCCAACAGGAAATGTGGAAGTTCCTTGTATGACTTCTCCCAGTTACCATAAACCTGTTCAATAGCTTTATTCCTTGCAATCCATGTTTTCCTGTACGACGGTGTGAACTTGTACTCATGAACAATCTTTGCAATGCAAATGCTCACCTTGATAGATGGATCATTGTCTACAAAAGACATTAAAACTTGAGACATTAATTGCGAGCTAAGTTGTCGATAATCCTGGTCAAACATGGTTGTTGAACAACTGTGAAGGGGGTTCATAATACCTATATCCCACAAATCACTTCTTTTACGATACGACGCTGTAGCGGTAAAATCATGAGTGTAAGCTATTGATTAACTTAACTCAATATACACAGAGTCGCCACCGCGCTTTTTTTTATTTCCAAAAGGAAAAAGGCAAAAAGAACGAAGAAAGCCTTAAAGAATCTTAAAAGCTAAAGAGCTAAAAGAATCAAACAGAGAATGGGTACGGGGATTGGTTACAAATAGGGAAGGTTTTAAGCACCCGACTTGTCCGTGGTACTCCACGGGAACCCTTTGAAATGTTTACTGCATTTTGGTTTGAAAATGGTTTGCTTGAAAAAGATTGAAGAGATGAGAAGAAGAATGTTTTTTAAGATTTTGGTGTTTGAAGAGACGAACGTCTCATGCCTACGTACCCACAGAGTGCAATGCGAGATCAAAACCCCGTAGTTCGTGGTACAAATTGTGAAAAGGAAAATGAGTTAAGTTGATTTTAAAATGTAAAGATAAGTCGTCATTCTTTAGCGAATAATTCCGCTAGAAAGAATGAATCATATCTAAACATAAAAAAGGTTAAAAGAAACGTGCACGAGGGCACAAAAACAATTGAGTGAGTTGTGAATGTTTTAAAGTTTTTGAGAAAGAAAGTTTCGATATGCTTATGTGGTTTAGCATTTATTTAAGAAATGAAATGAAAAGGTAAAAGCCCATGACCGAAGTCAAGGTTTGATTGAGAAAATGTTTGAAGTTAGAAAACAAAGAAGATTTTGAAAATAGGAAGGAGATTTGAAAATTGAAGAAGATGGGAAGAGATGAAGGGACTATCCTAAGAATTAAAAATAAAAGCTAAAGGAAGAATGATCAAACCATATGGCAAGCATCTTTGAAACAAATGGATTTCCATATTCATGAACAAGTGAACTTAATCGGAGCCAAAGTCTTCAATCCATAACAACTTGAGCAAAGGGATGATCCTAGAATCTAAGTCCGAAACTCCAAGTCTCATGCTAAGGATAGTAACCATAGTCCGAAATTAAAAGTTCCCCATTTTCTAGATGTTTAATCCGTTATTAGTGTTTTGGTGTCCAAATGGACAAAGGAGAAATAACAAACAACAATTTAAACAATAAGCAAATGATATATGATATAATATGATAAAGCATAATAAAGAGATAAGGAACGAGAGATTGAAATAAAAGAGGATAAGGTGCGAGAGATTAAAATTAAATGTTAGTATATTCACATTATTATAATATTTACAATATGAGTGGTATGATGAACTTAATCAAGCACAACCACGAAAAGAATAAAATCGAGGCAACCGGATCCAAGTGGATCTTTAATCCGAATCGGGACAACTTTAGGTCTATGTTAAGCAATCGCCGAGTAATTTACGGAGTAATTACCCTACAAATGAGGCCGGCCACCACTAATTAAAGTGGAAAATATTCGTGTTAATACATGTTAGAGAAGCGATATTATGGATCGTTCTCCGAAAACATGCCACACTAAAAGAAAAGGTAATGGTCTAATCTTAATCGGGATTTCTCATTGTGTTTATCGAAGGCAACCTATCACGATTCCAAAGTATGGAGAATGATCCAAATGATCATTCATCCATAGATTTGAAATAATGAAGATTAAACATCTTCGGAAACCAATAATCGCGAATCGGAGATCTCATCGACCAAAAAAGAAAAATAAGATGAATAAGAAAGTGGATCTAAAAATAGATCCATAAAAAAAAATAGAAATATTTTTAAATCATTTTCTAAAAAATCTTTTCTAAATTTGTTTCTAAAACATTTATTTCTAACTCTTTTCCTAAAACTCTTCTTAAAAAAGACTTTTCTATATAAATTCTTTTTATCAAAAATAGAATTAATAACTATTTATTTTTTAAAAAAAAGACTAGAAACTAAGAAAAAGCAAAAAAAAAGAAAATCAAAGAGGGGGGAAGGAGGCAGACAGATTGAGGTGGTGAAAAGGAAGTACAAAATTCAAAAATGGCCTTAAGGCCCAACATAACTTCTCTCTTCTTTTTTTTAAAACAAAAAGCTATGAAAACAAATGACATAAAAACGAAAAAAAAAAAAAAGCAGAAGAACCAATTTCTCCTTCCATGTGCGGCGGAAAACAGGGAGGGATCTTCCTCACCTTTCACAAAATCAAACCTACCAAGCCAAATAGCTTCTTCTTCGAAATCCCTAAACCGTCGCAACACTTCTTCTCTCTCGAAATCGCTGATGTTTCCTTCCTTTCTCTTTTTCCGAAACAATTTCTATGTATCCATGGGGGATTTAAGAAAATTGGAAGAATTAGGTTGAAGAAGAAGTTTTGGATGGAAGGGAGAGGTTGAAATCGAAGGATTTGGATTTGTGTTTTTGAAACATTGAAGCTTGAATTGATTTTTTTCCAGAATTTTATGGGGCTTTCTAAGCTTAGAATTGAAGGAGAGGAGGGTCCAATTTATAGAACTTGAAGGTGATTTGCAGTGAAATTGTTGATGTCATTTTGTGTTGGTCTCATATGCGTTTTGGAGCTGTAAGTTTCTCGTGCTTGCTTTTCCTTTTTTTCAAATTTTTGAGTTTGCGTTTTTAATTGTTGATGTGTTGAGAATTGTTGCGTTTTGTACGTTTTTACTTTGCGTTTCGGTGATTGCGTTTTTAGGTGTTTGGGTAGCAGCGTGTTTCGCGTTTGGGGCTTTGTTGTTTACGGCGTGAGAAACTCGTGTACGGCTGCTTAGGCTTGTTGAAGAAAGCTGATGTTGGGCTTTTGATGATGTCTGATGCGTGAAGAGTGATGACTTGCGAGCGTGAGAAGAGCTGAGGCTTGAATTGTTTTTGTTGCTTCGGCTGGGAAAGTGTGACTGGAAGTTTGGTGGTGTTGATGGCTTGGGACGATACGACTTATGTGAGGCTGCTATTGGCTAGTGAGGTGTGAGCTAGAGCTGTTGTGTGCGTGTGAAGCTGGAAAAAAACTGGTGTGAGAGCTTGGGCCGTGAGGCTTGGCCTTGTTGATGAAGAATTTGGCATGAGAGGCTTCGGCTGATGGATTTTTAGGGAATGGGCCGCTGAACTTATTAGACTTTGGATGATTTTCCCCTTTTTTTTTCTTTGTCTTGTAACCTTATAATAGACTTAAACTAATATGGGCCTGTTTATTAATGATGAAAAAAAGAGAAAAAAAATAAAAATAATTGGAATAATAAAAAGAAGTGGAAATAAAAAAAATAATAGGAATGGAAATTTGGAATTTTGATTTATAGGATTTGGAATTTTGATTTATAGAAATTTAATTTTTTAAAGATGAGCAAACAGACTAAAAATGAAAAAAATATAAAATTTTGGATAATAATTGTGAGTGGGTAATATTTGAATAATGTGATTGGATAAAAAAATCGAAAAGAATGGATATAAAAGAAAGAAACAGAATTTGGAGTTTTTTATGAATTGAATAATAAAAAAAAGAATGGGAATGGATAAAAGAAATGGTTTAATCGAAAGTAGATAATGGATAAGGAATCTTGATTTTAAACCCGCAACAAATCTCTGATTTTTTCTCCCAAAACCAGATCTAATTTTTTCACAAGCACTGATAAGAATGCATATAGACAATCTCGAACCACTGAATAACTTGCCAATTCCAACACCGTCACTGAAATCTTTTGAAAACTGCCCAAATGATTTGAATTCATGCTGAGAAAAATAAAATCTCAGATGGATTACTGATAAACTGATGAACATGAAGATTCAAGCCAAACTTCACACAAAACACTGTCTGATAACTGATGGCTTCGCATATAACACAGTTTTGAACTTTTGAATACGCACAGTCTGAGAAACAGACCACTGGCACACACAAATTGCAGTCGAAACAATCTCTTGATAGTTTGACCCAGATTAGGTCAAACGTCCATCTGAATCGAATTGTGACTGAACAAACGCATCTGAATTGAAATCACTGCCACACTTTGGAATCCTGCAACACAGAGAAGAAGAAGAAGAAGAAGCAAACTGCACCATATTTTTTTATATTTTGGTTAGAAGTCAGTAAAATATGAACAGATAACAAAAATTAAACAAGGTGATCCTCTGCAAGGCATGGACCTGCACCTGAAAAAGGATACATGAACCATTACGTGATCTTGTTTGTATGCAAATGCAGATGAGATGCGAAAAATCTTAGGTCAAAAATTAGGGTCTGACAGATGCCCCTATTTAAGTTTCTTCAATCCATAGATAATGAAGATTGAAATCTTCGTTTCGACAAGATGGAAGATACTTAAATATCAAAAAACCCAATTTTTGATCCTAAGATGCCAAAAACTGGAATGAAATGAAATGAACGATATGAAATGATATGAAGCATATGAAACAGTTATAAAAGCATATGAGGTGTATATGAAATGCAGAGAAAATATGTGACAGCAATATGAAATATTATGAGAAAATTTATGAAATGATATGAAATGTATCCGGAATCAAATGAAATGCGGAGAAGTCCGTGAAGGACAAGACGACACATGAAAAAGAATACATTCTGGGGATAAGGAGCATAAGACTCCGACGGGAAAAACAACATGCTAGAGAATAAACTCATGGCTCAGCTGAGACGAAAATGTCCAAGAATGGCAATTGGACAGAAAGGATCACAACATCCAGGAATGGCACTGCATGAAGTAATAAAAATCCCGAAAAAGTATACCAAAAGCATCCAAGGATGACATTACCGACTTTAACAGGGGTATCCGAGAATGGCATCGGATAAAAGGTAATCACAACATCTGAGAATGGCAATCAGATAAAACATGTGAATCATAACATTCAGGAACAACACTGAATGAAATGGGAAAAGTTCGGGAAAGTACATCAACTCAATGATGATTCCATCATGAAAATCCGAGAATGGCAATCGGAAGGCAAGTGATCACAACATCTGAGAATAGCAATCAGATAAAATGTGAAGCACAACATTCAGGAACAAAACTGAATGAGATGGAAAAAGGTCCGGGACAGTACATCAAATCAATGATGACTTCACTATGGACATCCGAGAATGGCAATCGGATAAAATGGTGAAATATTTGAGAAAACACAACAAGTAGGTGAAGAAAAAGTTCTGGAGAGACAAACAAATGCCAAGTAAGTTGGACTTTGACCAAAAAGTAAGAAGTTGAAAACAACAAGACCTCGAGAAATACATATGAGGACTAAAACACTCAGTATGCGGACATTAACGACAATGGGGACTAAATCACCCAAGAATATGCATAATGAGGACTAAAACACTCAAATATGCAAAGGTAAACACAACTGGGGAATAACACACCCGAGAAAACGCATAATGAGGAAATAAAACACTCAAATATGCAAAGGTTAACAAGAAATGGGGAATAACACACCCAAGGAAATGCATAATGAGGACTAAAACACTCAAATATCCAAACATAGACAAGACTGGGGAATAAAACACCCGAGAGAACGCATAATGAGGACTAAACACTCAAATATGCAAACGTAAACAAAACTGGGGAATAACACACCCAAGGAGATAATATGAGAGAAAATGTTGACAACCAGTTTAGACTCTTAGAGGAGTGGAAATGCTGACAACCAGTTTAGACTCTTAGAGGAATGGAGAGATGGGAAACTGATTCCTCAACACGGAAGATCACTGCCATTCTGCTTGAAAAATAGAGATACTACTGCTCTTTGAACAAATCTTTGTCACACCAGTACACTATATCAAGTTGAAAATCTTTTGAGAAAAGTCATGCAAAGCTACTTGGGGATTCTTGAAGAAAGATTTGCCCCAAGTTCAATGACTGATGAAGGTAAACTGATAATAGAATCAGTTCTTGACTACTGCTAGAGAAAATAATCGAATCTTTGAAGTAACTGTTGAGAAGAATAAACTGATCATGGCTTCAGTTTTTGAAATGAATGCTGAGAAAATAACCCAGTATGAATCTTGCCGAGAATCTTCTGACCAATCAAATCTGAGAATAACTTGCACTGAGCAACAACTCTTGAACCATAGGAAATGAGAAAAACTTGCCCCTGATAAGACCACCGACCAAGTTTCTCAACTGTTTGAAAATTCCTTAATGAAAAAAAGTTTATTTGCAAATAAAAAATGTTTGTACAAACTTGGTAATTTTAATGCAAAATTCAATGCAAAGTTTGAAATCAAGAATCATTTTTGGAATGAAATTTATTGATGTAAAGCAAATGAAAACAATGTCAAAACACGACGTTTGAGACAAAATTAAAGATAAAGCAAAGGTAAGAAAACAAATGATTGGCAACGAACTTGGGAGTCAGTTTACGCAACCTTGTTGTAGTATGCTTTTCAAAAGAAACCTGGATTCAATTAGGACTTTTGAAGGTTGTAACATGGTCTGGTTCACGGTTTATGAATCAAAGGATATAGGCTCAAAGTTTATTTGTACCCAACCCCACTTCATGATGAACTCCAGTCCTACATTCAATTAATTCAGCCTATGCATTCAAGTTTCAAGATATTTGGGATTGCACAGACGAAAATGGTTCATAAGCCCAAAGGATTTTAAGATAGCAGTCACATCTTTCCCTTCGTTATTTCCAGTGAGGACCTTGGTCAACTCAACTTGCTTTTGCTGATGATTTTGATGACCTCTTGACAAATATTTCTTTTTATTATCCCTAACTTTTGCCTGAACTGTGTCATTTGAACTTACAGCCAGCGGGATGCCCCAGTTTTTGCCTAAGTCTCCTTCATAGGTATTGACTTAGCGGGCTTTAATCTTTTTCAATAATTTTTTCAATATCATTTTTTTTTGAAAGATAATGACTGCATGGCTTAACGGTTACGATGAACCATCATTGGCTTTTAAATTGAGAGACATCTTCAACACCTCTTGATGTGTATGAAGGAAAGCTTGAGATTGCAACCTTTATTGAAAGGTGTCCTGAATGATTCTCTTGTACTTGAATGTACATTCGAATTAATTGAGAACTACCCATCCCCGGGTTAAAAATGCAGGTTTTTTTCGAATAGAAAGAAACTCCAACTTCAAGGCTCAAAAGGGTTGATAAGGGATTAACTTCCTTATTTCTCCAGTGTTTGGGATTTGAAACAATGCCTGTATATCATCAACCAGGTCTCAATTGAAAGCATACCAACAACAATTATGGGTATCTCGTTTTCATCATCCTCCCTCCAATCATTGTGAAAGCTTTGAGAAAAGATAAATGAACTTGAAATGTAAAGCATAAAGATGCAAATAGCAAATGAAATTGAATCAAAACAAAGCAATGCTCATTTCATTAAAACCAACATGAAAGTACAAACAAGCTAAAAAGCAAACAACTTAATATGATTGAAGAAAATTGCAAACATCAAAAAAACAATGGCCTAATGATCAATCAACAACAAGGATGAGCTGTCCCGTCTGATATTCTGGCCTTGAAGAAAATTAACAGTTGAAGTCCTCTAGAAGATTCACTTCCCAAGCTTCGACAAAGGATTGTTGATAACATTGGGATTAAGGTCATTAAAGTAAAGGATGTTGTTCCTGATAAGTTCTTGCACTTTAGCCTTTAGTGCAAAGCAATGCTCTAAGTCATGACCAGTTCCACCTTGATGAAACTCACAGCGGAGATCCGATCTATAACCAACCGGCAGAGGATTTGGAACAGGAGGCGGAGGCCTAATAGTAATTAAACCTTTCTCAATCAAAGAAGTAAACAATCCAGTGTAAGACATCGGAATAGGATCAAAGTTTGGCCTATTGCGATACTGATTTTGTCCAACAGCAAGATGAGGAACCTGAGCTTGAGCTCGAATCTGAACTTGAGCTTGAGCTGGTCGAGCTTGACTTTGAATTTGAGTTTGATCAGGTTGAGTTTTAACAACAGGAGCAAATGCAGCTACGTATGGTTGAACATATCGTTGTTGCGGGCGATAAGGCCTCCTCTCAGTTGAAACAGCATAAGCATCACCATCTCTTCTCTTGTGAGGATTCCCAAAAGACTTTCTTGCAGCATTAGGAGATTCAATATTGGTAATCTTACCTTTATTGATACCTTCCTCTAGTCTTTCTCCAATAGTGACTAGATCAGAAAAACCAGATGAAACACTTCCTACCATTTTCTCCCAAAAGAACGGTTGAAGAGTGTCCATGAACAAACCAGTTAATTCCTTTTCGGGAAAAGGTGGTTCCACTTGAGCAGCTAGCTCTCTCCAACGCTGAGCATACTCTTTGAACAATTCTTTCTCTTTTTGTGACATGTTTTGAAGTTGACGACGATCAGGCGCCATGTCCAGATTGTACTTATACTGCCTTACAAAAGCATCAGATAAATCTTTCCAGCTTCGGATGTGACTCTTCTCAAGTCCAACATACCACTTCATGGAAGCACCACTCAAACTATCTTGAAAACAGTGAATAAGCAATTTGTCATCCTTAGCATGTGCAGCCATTTTGCGACAATACATCAGCAGATGAATCTTTGGACAAGTATGACCATTGTACTTCTCAAATACAGGGACCTTGAACTTATCAGGAAGAACCAAGTCAGAAACCAAACACATGTCTATTGCAGCAGAACCAAAGACATCCTTTCCTTCAAGACCTCTTACCCTCTTCTCAAGAGTCAAACATTGCTCTCTAACTTCATCCATATATCCAGGTTCACCCTGACTTTCAGCTTGTTGACCAGCAGCTTGGTACAAGAAAGGAGAATTCTGATAAGTAGTCTGAGCAGTAGCGTGCACAACAGGTTGAGGTTCGACAAAAGTCGGAGCTGAGAAGACTGGCACAACAGATGGACCACCAATCTGAGCAGTAGCAGAAACTGGCACATAATCCGGAGGTAACCCATATTCTGGCCAAGTAGAAACCGGTTGCTGAACAACAGGAGGATCAACAACAGCAGTAAAAACTTCAGAGATAACAGTCCTTTGAGGTGGTTCACCTCGAGCAATCAGAACTTGCATCATTTCAGTGAGCTTGGTCATACTGGCCTTCAACTCATCAATCTCCATTCGGACTTCCATGTTATGCTGTTCTTGGTGCTCCATTCTCAATCTGATAGCTCTCCTTCTGTTAGCAGCTCTAGTACCGTATCTGTGGTGAGGAGTCAGCTTGACGGATCAACAGACAACTGAGGAAAGAAACAACTGGGATGAGTTCCCACACAACTCGGATGAACGCAAGAATATGTGAGGATGCAATGATATGCAATGTTCATTTCCATTTTCATAAAAACAACTCGATTATTGCAAACATGGTCAACATCGAGAATATGGTCATGAAAAATCTTGACAAAAAGGAATATTTATTCTTTCCAATATTTGCAATAATCGGAATTGTCTTCCTTGAAAAATGGTTGTGAAGATGATCATGATGAATATGTAGATGCAACAAGCACAAACAAGATCACGCAAAGCACACAGGTTCAAAGGTTCGAATCACGAGCATGGAGTCAAGGTAACAGAACACCAACCCACACAGGCATGTACTAAGGTTTGTCTTCATTGTACCTGCAAAAAACCAAAAGGGTGCTAACAGAGGTTCCCGGAGTTAACAGCCATCTTTAGAATATCATCGGTACGTTGGATTACTCCCCAACCGATAACATTCTTAAAATAGACCTCGTCCGAGTGTAGTATCGCGTGACAACCACCTTAGGTTTACACCCAGACAGTTTCCGCACTACGTTCCTAAATTGGCTTAGATTGGTTAAGGGTTCTACGGTCCTCAGTATGATCAGCTCAAAGTCGGAAAATAATGCCACGTACGATTACTCGTCATGAAATTGATAGTCCAAGAGAGCCTAACCGAGTGGAGATTATCAAATTGATATTGCTTTGGACTACTCCAACGCATATCCCTTCGAATATCACCGTCCTATCATAAGTTCCACTCAGATCCGGGTTAGAATCTATCTCACAGAGAATCACAAAAACCGAAACAGAACAACCAAGTAACAAGCAAATCAAACTAAAGCAGTAAACAAATCAAAGTAGGCCGAATCCACTTAGAGATTAACTCCCCAGCAGTGTCGCCACTTTTCTGTAGTGGTAAAATCATGAGTGTAAGCTAATGATTAACTTAACTCAATATACACAGAGTCACCACCGCGCTTTTTTCTATTTCCAAAAGGAAAAAGGCAAAAAGAACGAAGAAATCCTTAAAGAATCTTAAAAGCTAAAGAGCTAAAAGAATCAAACAGAGAATGGGTATGGGGATTGGTTACAAATCGGGAAGGTTTTAAGATCCTGACTTGTCCGTGGTACTCCACGGGAACCCTTTGAAATGTTTACTGCATTTTGGTTTGAAAATGGTTTGCTTGAAAAATATTGAAGAGATGAGAAGAAGAATGTTTTTTAAGATTTTGGTGTTTGAAGAGACGAACGTCTCATGCCTACGTACCCACAGAGTGCAATGCGAGATCAAAACCCCGTAGTTCGTGGTACAAATTGTGAAAAGGCAAATGAGTTAAGTTGATTTTAAAATGTAAAGATAAGTCATCATTCTTTAGCGAATAATTCCGCTAGAAAGAATGAATCATATCTAAACATAAAAAAGGTTAAAAGAAACGTGCACGAGGGCACAAAAACAATTGAGTGAGTTGTGAATGTTTTAAAGTTTTTGAGAAAGAAAGTTTCGATATGCTTATGTGGTTTAGCATTTATTTAAGAAATGAAATGAAAAGGTAAAAGCCCATGACCGAAGTCAAGGTTTGATTGAGAAAATTTTTGAAGTTAGAAAACAAAGAAGATTTTGAAAATAGGAAGGAGATTTGAAAATTGAAGAAGATGGGAAGAGATGAAGGGACTATCCTAAGAATTGAAAATAAAAGCTAAAGGAAGAATGATCAAACCATATCGCAAGCATCTTTGAAACAAATGGATTTCCATCTTCATGAACAAGTGAACTTAATCGGAGCCAAAGTCTTCAATCCATAACAACTTGAGCAAAGGGATGATCCTAGAATCTAAGTCCGAAACTCCAAGTCTCATGCTAAGGATAGTAACCATAGTCCGAAATTAAAAGTTCCCCATTTTCTAGATGTTTAATCCGTTATTAGTGTTTTGGTGTCCAAATGGACAAAGGAGAAATAACAAACAACAATATAAACAATAAGCAAATGATATATGATATAATATGATAAAGCATAATAAAGAGATAAGGAACGAGAGATTGAAATAAAAGAGGATAAGGTGCGAGAGATTAAAATTAAATGTTAGTATATTCACATTATTATAATATTTACAATATGAGTGGTATGATGAACTTAATCAAGCACAACCACGAAAAGAATAAAATCGAGGCAACCGGATCCAAGTGGATCTTTAATCCGAATCGGGACAACTTTAGGTCTATGTTAAGCAATCGCCGAGTAATTTACGGAGTAATTACCCTACAAATGAGGCCGGCCACCACTAATTAAAGTGGAAAATATTCGTGTTAATACATGTTAGAGAAGCGATATTATGGATCGTTCTCCTAAAACATGCCACACTAAAAGAAAAGGTAATGGTCTAATCTTAATCGGGATTTCTCATTGTGTTTATCAAAGGCAACCTATCACGATTCCAAAGTATGGAGAATGATCCAAGTGATCATTCATCCATAGATTTGAAATAATGAAGATTAAACATCTTCGGAAACCAATAATCGCGAATCAGAGATCTCATCGACCAAAAAATAAAAATAAGATGAATAAGAAAGTGGATCTAAAAATAGATCCATAAAAAAATAGAAATATTTTTAAATCATTTTCTAAAAAATCTTTTCTAAATTTGTTTCTAAAACATTTATTTCTAACTCTTTTCCTAAAACTCTTCTTAAAAAAGACTTTTCTATATAAATTCTTTTTATAAAAAATAGAATTAATAACTATTTATTTTTAAAAAAAAGACTAGAAACTAAGAAAAAGCAAAAAAAAGAAAATCAAAGAGGGGGAAGGAGGCGCACAGATTGAGGTGGTGAAAAGGAAATACAAAATTCAAAAATGGCCTTAAGGCCCAACATAACTTCTCTCTTCTTTTTTTTAAAACAAAAAGCTATGAAAACAAATGACATAAAAACGAAAAATAAAAAAAAAAGCAGAAGAACCAATTTCTCCTTCCATGCGCGGCGGAAAACAGGGAGGGATCTTCCTCACCTTTCACAAAATCAAACCTAACAAGCCAAATAGCTTCTTCTTCGAAATCCCTAAACCGTCGCAACACTTCTTCTCTCTCGAAATCGCTGATGTTTCCTTCCTCTCTCTTTTTTCGAAACAATTTCTATGTATCCATGGGGGATTTAAGAAAATTGGAAGAATTAGGTTGAAGAAGAAGTTTTGGATGGAAGGGAGAGGTTGAAATCGAAGGAGAGGAGGGTCCAATTTCATGGGAAATTGATTTTTTTCCAGAATTTCATGGGGCTTTCTAAGCTTAGAATTGAAGGAGAGGAGGGTCCAATTTATAGAACTTGAAGGTGATTTGCAGTGAAATTGTTGATGCCGTTTTGTGTTGGTCTCATATGCGTTTTGGAGCTGTAAGTTTCTCGTGCTTGCTTTTCCTTTTTTTCAAATTTTGAGTTTGCGTTTTTAATTGTTGCTGTGTAGAGAATTGTTGCGTTTTGTACGTTTTTACTTTGCGTTCCGGTGATTGCGTTTTCAGGTGTTTGGGTAGCAACGTGTTTTGCGTTTGGGGCTTTGTTGTTTACGGCGTGAGAAACTCGTGTACGGCTGCTTCGGCTTGTTGAAGAAAGTTGATGTTGGGCTTTTGATGATGCCTGATGCGTGAAGAGTGATGACTTGCGAGCGTGAGAAGAGCTGAGGCTTGAATTGTTTTTGTTGCTTCGGCTGGGAAAGTGTGACTGGAAGTTTGGTGGTGTTGATGGCTTGGGACGGTACGGCTTATGTGAGGCTGCTGTTGGCTAGTGAGGTGTGAGCTAGAGCTGTTGTGTGCGTGTGAAGCTGGAAAAAAAACTGGTGTGAGAGCTTGGGCCGTGAGGCTTGGCCTTGTTGATGAAGAATTTGGCATGAGAGGCTTCGGCTGATGGATTTTTAGGGAATGGGCCGCTGAAGTTATTAGACTTTGGATGATTTTCCCCTTTTTTTTTCTTTGTCTTGTAACCTTATAATAGACTTAAACTAATATGCCTGTTTATTAATGATGAAAAAAAGAGAAAAAAAATAAAAATAATTGGAATAATAAACAGAAGTGGAAATAAAAAATAATAATAGGAATGGAAATTTGGATTTTTGATTTATAGGATTTGGAATTTTGATTTATAGAAATTTAATTTTTTAAAGAAGAGCAAACAGACTAAAAATGAAAAAAATATAAAATTTTGGATAATAATTGTGAGTGGGTAATATTTGAATAATGTGATTGGATAAAAAAAATCGAAAAGAATGGATATAAAAGAAAGAAATAGAATTTGGATTTTTTTATGAATTGAATGATAAAAAAAAGAATGGGAATGGATAAAAGAAATGGTTTAATCGAAAGTGGATAATGGATAAGGAATCTTGATTTTAAACCCGCAACAAATCTCTGGTTTTTTCTCCCAAAACCAGATCTAATTTTTTCACAAGCACTGATAAGAATGCATATAGACAATCTCGAACCACTGAATAACTTGCCAATTCCAACACCGTCACTGAAATCTTCTGAAAACTGCCCAAATGATTTGAATTCATGCTGAGAAAAATAAATTCTCAGATGCATTACTGATAAACTGATGAACATGAAGATTCAAGCCAAACTTCACACAAAACATTGTCTGATAACTGATGGCTTCGCACATAACACAGTTTTGAACTTTTGAATACGCACAGTCTGAGAAACAGACCACTGGCACACACAACTTGCAGTCGAAACAATCTCTTGATAGTTTGACCCATATTAGGTCAAACGTCCATCTGAATCGAATTGTGACTGAACAAACGCATCTGAATTGAAATCACTGCCACACTTTGGAATCCTGCAACACAGAGAAGAAGAAGCAAACTGCACCATATTTTTTGATATTTTGGTTAGAAGTCAGTAAAATATGAACAGATAACAGAAATTAAACAAGGTGATCCTCTGCAAGGCATGGACCTGCACCTGAAAAAGGATACATGAACCATTACGTGATCTTGTTTGTATGCAAATGCAGATGAAATGCGAAAAATCTTAGGTCAAAAATTAGGGTCTGACAGACGCTACCAGATGAAACTTGCACGTATCGTGTCTACAACAAATGATATATCTCTTTTTATCTGAATCCTTCACCCTAAAATCTACACCGTGTTTCATGTGATATTGTTTTATTGCAAGCACACAATCAGATTTAGTTTTGAATTGATTACCTATTGTTATGTCTCCTTCCACCGGAAGACGATGCATGTGCGGCCAATCATCTGATGTTTGATCTGCATCCGAGGAAATGTTTGTCATGTGGGCAGGTGGTGAAAAAACATTTCCAACTGGAATGTGTTGGTCATCGGTGTCATTCTGAACATTGACTCCTTCTTCAAATATTTTTGTGTACAAGTCATCTACCTGTGCTTCGGTCTCTTCTTCAACATCTTCTTGCTCTACATTTTCGTATGGTATTATTGCTAGTTCATCTCCTTCAGGTGCATTGATAACTTGAGACTGTTGGGTTAGTTGATATTGGTCAAATTTGATATATACCTCAATCGATGGAAATCCATAACATTCATGATTAGAAAACATGGATTCCACATCTTCATCGTCACGAACTTTCAGTGGAACAAATTTAAAATTATTGTTCCCAAAATGGACAACATTTCTGTATGTAATTTGAGAAATGCCACCTGCTCCCATCTTCATAACCAATCGTTCTTTGAAATGTTGAAATGTTGATCTTCTATTAATATTGAAACGACAAATTTCAGTATTTTCGAAGCTATATCCGACCTCATCAGTTACAACCACACTACCATTGTAATGTGCACAAATAACATAATTTTGTCTTTGAGGCATTTTTGAATGTGATGAATTTTTTGAATGTTTAAGTTGGTGTATAATATGATAGTTGTTCTGGACCGGCCCAATCCCTACAATTGGGCCAAGAAGACCAATCCAATAAGCCTGCTCGACGTCGAGCATAATTATGAAAAGTGGTCCCAGTCGACCACAAACAGTCCGATCACGATGAGGTTCCTTAACGGCTAGTATTGACCGTTGCCTATTTTCACGGATCCCTCGATCCGCGCCTCACAGAATGGACCAATAATCTTCCAGTTAGTCCCTTATATAAACCCTTTCATTTGAGAGGGTCAGGTATTCAATTTCTCTGACCTTTATACTTGTACTTGCCCACTCTTTGCTCGGTTACTTACTTTGGCATCGGAGTGCCTTGCAGGTACGACCCCTTTTTCTCCTCAACGACCATCTCCATCAGCTCTCGAGACCAGCCGCATCGGATCCTGATCTCCAGGTAAGATCAGGTGGCGCCGTCTGTGGGAAACTGATTTCCCCGTTCTTCTTTCAAAATCCTCAGAGAACCAAAGTTTTAACAAGATCCATGGCTGCTCGGGACAACCAGGAAAATCAGTCGAACGATGGTATGATTCTCACACAACGTGAGAGCAACATCCATCCTCCTCTACATGACGAAACGGTGCAAGACCATCCGGACGGGAAGGCGGCATCACCTTCGCTCGATCGCGACCAACCTTTGGAAAGTCGCCCGGAAACTCTTTTTCCTTCGACTCCTTCAGGGTCAGATTTCGCTGCATTGGCCGAGATCCTGAATCAAACAAACTTGTTGCTCCTCACCCATGGCGAGAAAATCGCCCGTCTTGAAGATAATTATCGTCGACCACAATCTCCCACGAGACCCCAAAGGGAGCATACTCCGTCTCCTGCTAAGAAGAAGAGGAAATGGCACACCGACGAATCAACAGGCGACAAATGTTTTCGTCAGTCTTCCCCACGACCCTCTCCTAGAAGAAAATCAAGAAGGAGCAGATCAAGATCTGCCTCTCCCCGACGAACAAAGAAACATGCTCACAGGTCTTCATCGCTCAATTCCAGCGACGACGAGGACGCTCGGGGTCCCCTCTCGTCTGAAATCATGGCGGCCAAGTTTCCAAGAGGCTTAGAGAAACCCCCTCCGTTAGGCTCGTACGATGGAACCACCGATCCGGACGAGCACATCGAGAATATCGATGCACTGCTCGACTATCGGGGTATACGAGGGGCAATCAAATATCGACTCTTTCCTACAACGCTGAGGAAAGGAGCAATGGCATGGTACAAAAGCCTTGAGGCTGAATCCATCACCTCATGGAAACAACTTGGACGCACATTCTCCAGGCACTTTACCGCATCAAGACGACACCCAAAGACAGAGGCTTCGCTCGAAGCAATAATCCAGGGGAGGGACGAGCCTTTACGAACTTACATCGAGAGGTTCAATAAAGAAGCCGTCCAAGTATCCACGACCGACGACATGAAAAAGTACTTGCTGGAACGAGGGCTACGCCCCTCAACTGATTTTCATCGGGAGGTCGGCATTGAAACCCCGGCCACCCTCGACGCATTCCTACTGAAATCCCAAGTCTACATCCAATATGATGAAAAGCAAGCGGCCAGTTCAGTAAGAGACGCTCGACGCCGTGAAGACGCCAAACCACATCGGGTCGATGAACCTTCGACATCTCATCGAGGAGGAGACAAAAGAAAGGATGATCGCTCTCGTGAACCGCGGGAGCACCGGGGACCTATCGGTCGGTTCCACGAATACACACCTCTCCTGGCCTCCAGAGAGAAAATTTTGTCTGAATGCGCCAATTCAGAATTCAAACAAGCAGGGGTACGATTTCCGAGGCAACAACCTAGCAAGCCCGGCACGGATAAAACGAAATACTGCAGGTTCCACAAGAGTCACGGCCACAACACAGAGGATTGCATCCATCTCAAGGATGCGATCGAAATCCTCATCAAAGACGGGCACCTGAAGCAGTTCACCAAGTCCAGAGACACTCCTCGACAGGAAACACAGGAGACCCAGAAAGTCGAGGAAGTCGTACCCATCCCTGCAGATGCTAACATGCAGGTCGCTCTAAGCATTTATCGCCCGAAAGACTTCTTCCTACCGGATCACGCCGAGAATTCGGGGTACCTTTCCTCCCACAGCCCATGGGAAGCTTTTCCTTCGGCAATGATCATATCGGGAGGAGGATTCAACAAAATCACGGTCGGGTCCGTGAAACGAAAATTCGACCAGCTAATTGCCAAAGGGCCCGGGAAAAACGCCACCCTGGACCCACCAAGAGAGGGCTCTGTACCCCTTGCATTTTATCGGGAGGAACTCCTAGGAGGGGCGCCCAACGCTAGCATTCCTCTGCTCATCCGAGCACGCATGACGAACTTCGATGTGAGGAGGATCCTAGTGGACCAAGGTAGCTCCTGCGCCATCATGTACTCCCAGCTGTTTTCGACACTCCAGCTAAACGAGACACACTTAACTCCATACGTCGGATCGGACCTGCAAGGTTTCAACGGAGCAGTATCTCGACCATGGGGCTATGTCGACCTATTTGTTACCTTAGGGGCGGGCGAGACGGCCAGGACGGTCAGAGTCCAGTTCCTAGTCGTGGACTGCCCATTTCTGTACCAATGCATCCTAGGACAACCAACCTTAGCCGAGCTAATCGTTGTGCCGTCCACCGTCCACCTGAAGATGAAGTATTACACTACTTCAGGTAAAGTCGCCACATTGCACGGAGACGTCGACGCTGCCCGTAGATGTTTCGAAGAAGCATCAAAAGGTCTCAGCTCAATATCATACCAACCAAGTCCCTTGACATCGAATTCGCCAGATATTCCCAGGGCTTTCCCTCAGGTAGACTCGATCGACCTAGACTGCAGATTTTCGGATAGTAGCGAGGGCGTCCAAAGGCCAACAGAGTCGTTATCCCGACCAATACCAGATGGAGACTTCGAGCTGATTCCTCTGGGAGAAGACCCAGCCCGGTGCGTTAAGATCGGAGCACATATGCCTGAGTTGGTAAAGCGACAGTTGGAAGCTTGCCTCAAAGGGAACGCAGATTTATTTGCCTGGAGCACCGCAGAAATGCCAGGGCTCGACCCCGAGACAGTTTGCCACCACCTCTCCATCGACCCAACACACAAGGCGGTCGCTCAACGCAGGAGGAAGCAGTCGACTGAGAAGACCGAAGCTGTTGAATCTGCTGTTAAAGACCTCCTAGAGGCTAAATTTGTAACCGAGGCCAGGTATACGACCTGGATCTCGAATGTTGTACTTGTGAAAAAATCTAGTGGAAAATGGAGGATGTGCGTTGATTATACCGATCTCAATCGGGCATGCCCGAAAGATGCATACCCTTTACCTAATATCGATAAATTGGTCGACAATTCGTCCGGTTTCAAGCTGCTATCCTTCATGGACGCATATTCAGGGTACAATCAGATACCCATGGCCGTATCTGACAAAAAATACACGGCCTTCATGACCGAATCAGGCAATTACTTTTACAACGTTATGCCCTTCGGTCTAAAAAACGCGGGCGCAACATATCAGCGCATGATGAATAAGGTTTTCCGAGCTGAAATCGGAGACATGCTCGAAGTATACATGGACGACATGATCGTCAAATCTCAACAAGAAACGGACCACGCGTCCCATTTACGAAAAGTGTTCGATCAAGCACGAAAGTGCAAAATGCGCTTCAACCCTGAAAAATGCACGTCTGGTGTCCGAGCAGGAAAATTCCTCGGATTCTACTTAACCGAACGAGGCATCGAGGCCAACCCTGACAAATGTCGGGCATTTGCAGAGCTCCCAACTCCCACTTCTAAAAAATCCATACAATCACTAAACGGGGTCCTTAACTCCCTCGCTCGGTTCGTAGCAAAGTCCGCTCAACATGTTCTCCCTTTTTACAAACTCCTCCGCAAAGAGGCAACTTTCGAGTGGACGGTGGAGTGCGAGCTAGCACTGTCCCACCTAAAAAAGGCACTAAGTGAACCCCCAGTCTTGTCCAGACCTGAAGAAGGGGAGATACTGTATCTCTACCTTGTAGTTGCAACCGAAGCAGTAAGCGCGGCACTCGTGCGCGACCTACCCGAAGGGCAAAAACCTGTATATTTCACAAGTAAAGCACTCCATGGCCCAGAAATTCGATACCTCCAGATAGAAAAGGTTGCTTTGGCCCTCCTTCTCGCAGCTAGAAGGCTACGCCATTACATTCTGGCTCACACCATCATCGTAAGGACCGATCAGCCCATAAGACAGTTGCTCGGTCGACCACAAATGGCCGGACAAATGCTAAAGTGGTCATTAGAACTATCTGAGTTTGACATCAAATTTGAAGGAAGACAAGCTCTCAAAGCTCAAGCGCTGGCCGACTTCGTGGCTGAACTTACCTTCACCGAGCAAGACCCGAAAGTCTCATCCAGGTGGGTCATTTTCGTGGACGGTGCATCTGGCCCGGCGGGTAGCGGAGCCGGCATTATCTTGGAAAACGAAGAGGGGAACGTCATCGAAGTGTCCCTAACCCTATCTTTCCCCACTTCCAACAACCAAGCAGAGTACGAAGCTTTTCTAGCGGGCATACGGCTCACGACCGATCTGGAAGCAGAAGAGATCACAATCTGCACGGATTCTCAGTTGGTCGCAAGCCAGGTCCGAGGAGATTTTCAGGCCAAAAATGATAACATGGCCGAATATTTGGCCCTCGTAAAAGGAGAACTAAAACGGTTCAAAAGTGTGGAAGTCAAACACGTTCCGCGGGAAAACAATGCCCGCGCAGACATCCTGTCCAAATTAGCAAGCACTAAAAGGAAAGGAAACAACAAGTCCGTCGTACAGAAAATGCTTCCCCGACCAAGTATCGGACAATCATCGGTCCGCGTAGACATTAACGTCGTGGGCGACACGAGCTGTTGGATGACCCCAATATTCAACTATTTAACTAAAGGATAATTACCGAACGACCCAAAAGAAGCTAGTACTATACGACGAAGAGCATGTTCATATTCTCTAGTAGGTAGACGTATGTATCGTCGAGGATTCTCTATACCCCTCCTCAGATGCGTAGAAGAAGAAAACATCCCACACATACTAAGGGAAGTCCATGAAGGAATCAATGTAAAACACCCTGGCGGACGGTCGTTGGCTCGAAAAATCTTGCGAGCAGGATACTAGTGGCCCACCCTCCAACACGATGCGAAAGAGCACGTAAAGATGTGCGACAAATGCCAACGACACGGAGACGTGCACGCAGCACCCCCATCCGAGTTAAAATCATTATCGTCACCTTAGCTGTTCGCATGGTGGGGAATGGATATCTTAGGACCATTCGTCGTCGGGTCCGGTCAGAATAAATACTTAATTGTAGGTGTCGACTATTTTATCAAGTGGATAGAAGCTGAGGCCTTAGCCAAAATCACGGCTCTCAACATACTACGTTTCTTCAAGAGAAACATCCTTGCCCGATTCGGAGTGCCCCTCGCCATCGTGACCGACAACGGCACTCAGTTCACAGACAAACACTTCAAATAATTCGTTGCATCAATGGGAACGAAACAACATTTCACTTCAGTCGAGCATCCCCAAACTAACGGGCAAGCAGAGGCCGCGAACAGGGTAATCCTAAGAGGTTTGAAACGAATATTGGACGAGCATAAGAAGCACTAGGTCGAGGAGCTACATAGCGTACTATGGGCATATAGGACCACTCCCCATTCAACAACCGGGGAATCCCCATTTCGATTAGCATATGGAACCGAAGCGGTGATCCCTATAGAAATGCACGTCCGATCGAGGCGCACAGAATCCCCCATGGAACAAGATACCAATTCTGAAGCCTTAAGAGACGAGCTCGACATGGTCGAAGAAGTTCGATCGGAGGCCGCTCTTCGAGAAATCATTCTCAAACAAAAAATAGTCGCTCGGTATGATTCTAAGGTCATAAGGCGGACGTTCGAGGTAGGCAGCCTTGTCCTTAGAAGAAACCACAGAGATCCCCGCGAGGGAAAACTAACGCCCAATTGGGAAGGCCCGTATCGTGTCCGAGCAAAAACCGAGAACGAAGCTTATTATTTGGAAAATCTACACGGGGAAGAGCTTGCTCGGCCTTGGAACGCCGAGAAACTCAAACAATACTATAGCTAAATCACAAAGTCACCTTACTCAACTTCCAAGCAAGCAGAAAGGGAGACCGACGGAAAACTGCGTGCCTAGGTACGAGCTTGACAGCCCAAGTATAACAAAGTCAAGCAAGATCTCCTTTCTAGCAAAAGAGAACCTTGCCACACGAACGGATACCCGAACGAGTCCGACGTCGCCTAAGTACCACGACCAGGCAGAACCCCAACTCGCGATGGGATGTTCAAGCCACGGAGCCCGGGCCATTATCTTGGCCCGGGCACCGATCAGGAGTAAGACTCTTAAATACTAATTGGTCCCCCTAACCAACAGATCACTCACACACCCCGTATTCATTCGATCACATCTAATTAATGCAAAGATGCATACCAAACACTTAGTAAAAATAACAAGTAAATTATATCCTTCGACGGACGCATTGTTACGAGCAAATAAAATATAGGAACCGACCATCAAAGTCGAACACATGAAATTAAAAAATTCGAAACCAAAGAGCCGACTTGTTCAGGGTTACATACAAAGGGGGCCACGCCCCCCAAAACAGAAAATACATCATAAATTACCAAGGCACGCAGGCCATAAATTAATTATCCTCGCCTCCCGGGCGGCCTTCTTCTTCACGAGCACCCTCCTGATCCAGCTGCACTTCAGGTTGGCCAGGCTGATCAGTCGACCCCGGCTGAGAGTCTTCCACCACCAAGTCCGAGGGGACCACAATCCGACCATCCACGACCTTGTACAGGTAGCTCATGCGACCAACGTCCAAGGCCATGTCAGGGTGAAGAGCTTTCATTTGATCCACCGCATTCTGGAAGCTGAGCTCAGTTGATGAGTTCAGATCTTCCATATCTTGGTCGATCCGAGCAAGCAGCTGAGCCCTAGTCACCAGATTTCTGGTCTCTTCATCCTCATCATCCTTGGGGCAAAAGGCGTCCTTCAGCTTCTTATTTTGCTCAAGCACCCTCTTCTTGTCGACCTCCAACTTGGCGATGACGGCAGCTCGTTCGATTGACTCTTTGGTCATAGCTTTAGCCTCCTCGGTGGCCGCTGCCAGCTTAGCCTCAGAAGCAGCCAACTGCTCCTTAAGCCTGCTATTCTCTCGCTCCAGTCCGGGACTCCCTTCGGCCGTCAGCCAGGCCATTGTCAGGACCCGCATAATTGCGCTCGCGTCTTGAGCCAGAGATAGTCGCCGAGCAGGACGGTCCATCCCCTCCAAGAACAGAGAATCCGCACGGTCCACCTCCATGCTCGTTCCCTCAAAGAAGTTGCGCATCACAAAACATGGAGGCAACCCATGCTTTGGCTTTGGAGGAGCGCTGGCCGTTAAATCTACAGTGGCCGCTGATTTGTGCTTCTTCATCAAGGAGCTAGTCGATGCGCTCGGCGAACCCTGGACCAAGGGGCCCGACCCCGAGCCACTCGTCTCAGTCAGCTTGGTCTGCACGACCCTTGATCGTTTCCTCTGCTGCTGGACCAAACGTTCTTGAATTTTTTCCAAAGGATTCGTCAGGGAGCCTGAAAAAGGAAAAGGATCAAGTTAGTCATAAGCAACAAAGTTAAAGCAAAAATTTAACGAACGCAAATAAATGGATACCAAAGAAGTCGGACACTTCCTGCCCGTTACGACAAGCCAGCAACTCAGTAACGCTGATCAAGGGACGCTCCACAGCTTCTCCCCCATCCTGATCAATTATAACCTTCCCATCTCCGTCCAACAGAGGGGTTGGAGTGAAAGAGGCTATTAATTTTCTGAAGCCCTCGAAACTGGCCGCATCATCATCATTCAATGTGTCCCCCACCTGAACGAACTCCCCGACCGGTTTTTCATAATGAGCATGACTCCAAGAAAAGGGGAACAGCCACAGTCTCCTCGGAATCACCTGACCTTGATCATCGAGCTTAGGCTCGTCGTTCTCGTCAGTGTCTATTCCCAGAAAGCTCATAGCTCTCACGGCCACCGCGCTCGCGGGTTTTATCAGGAAGTAGTCAGTTTTGAAAGCCCGGATGGATTCTGAATGGGACTTAAAAATCTTTGTCCGCTGCTTGAAGGACACGAACCCTTTTCGATCAGTTCCTCGCCCAACTTGGCGCTGTAAGGAGAAGAGGCGGAAGAAGAGAGGAAGCGTGGCACCAACACCCAGATGGGCGCACGTCATCTCGAACGCTCTTAGAAACGCATACGAGTTGGGGTGTAGCTAGGAAGGGGCGACACAGAGATGCCCGAGCACGGCACTCACAAAGTCGCTAAAAGGCAATGTCACCCCCGGGACTGAAGTCGCATATTCGTACATAGAGAACGCCCGACCACGAAAATATGAGAAGATACGGTCGTCGTCTCCCGGGCAGGTTACAACCCAATCAGCAGGATCACCAACAACTGGCAGTGGCTCCGTTCGAGGACTTGAAAATGAGGACACCTTGTCCAACAAATCTTCCACCACCCATTCTTCGGGCGAGACCCTCGTCTGGTCAGGACACTGAGGCGAGTCTGTCGACGCTCCTGTAGTGCTTGTATCCGAACTCTCCGAGGAGCTCCCGGAACTAGAAGGAATAGACGTGGACGACCCTGAATCTCCCGAGGACGTCTCCCCAGAAAGCACGTCCAGCGGATTCACGAGCGAGTTTTCACATGAAAAGCAGAGGAAAGGCGTCAGTGAATTCGATTAAGAATATCAAATCCCCCCTTCCACCGCTCGACAAGTGAAAGGGCGCGCATCAGCTCAGAGACTATGTCCCGAGCTGTAGCCCTGGCTGACCATCGCTCGGAACGACGGCTTACGCCCAATATTATATGTCAAGGATCTAACCTAATATCTATCAAAACCCAAGTCTAAGTCGACCAATACCTATGTCGACCCTAAGTTAGGGTTTGCAACCGACCGGCTACGGTGGCAGAAGTCCTAAGGTTTACCGATTCCAAATCTAAAACCTACCGTCAAAATCATCCTAAGCCGCATACATTTCTACAAAATCTAAGTTATAAACACCTAGAAAGAAGAAAAAGAGCCGTACCTTGCGCTTGAGAAGACATTCTTGAAGAAAATAAGCTTCTGAAAGTGGTGGTCGGCAAAGAAAGGCGGTGGTCGACGACTGAGACGGTGGCGGTTGAACGAGCAGAATCTTGAGGAAGAAGATGAAACGAAAAGGTCAAAATGGGCCCTGAGAATCCTATTTATAGGAAGGGGAACACGTGCAAACACGCGTGACCCCTACACGCTATCCCCTAGACTAGCCGTCAAATCATTAATAGGCGCGAATTCCCAGATATTCCAGCTTTTCGTTTCACATTCTTCTGCCGAGCAACGCATCATCTTCCCGTTCCCAGAAGATCGACAGCGTAGATCCCTGACCTTAACATTATGCATCGCCGAGCACAACATCACTCTTAAGTCACTGCTCTACAGCACGAGCAATGACTTGGGGGGCTCCTGTTCTGGACCGGTCCAATCCCTACAATTGGGCCAAGAAGACCAATCCAATAAGTCTGCTCGACGTCGAGCATAATTATGAAAAGTGGTCCCAGTCGACCACAAACAGTCCGATCACGATGAGATTCCTTAACGGCTAGTATTGACCGTTGCCTATTTTCATGGATCCCTCAATTCGCGCCTCATAGAATGGACCAATAATCTTCCAGTTAGTCCCTTATATAAACCCTCTCATTTGAGAGGGTCAGGTATTCAATTTCTCTGACCTTTATACTTGTACTTGCCCACTCTTTGCTCGGTTACTTACTTTGGCATCGGAGTGCCTTGCAGGTACGACCCCTTTTTCTCCTCAACGACCATCTCCATCAGCTCTCGAGACCAGCCGCATCGGATCCTGATCTCCAGGTAAGATCAATAGTTTTATAGAATTTTTATTGGATTCGTATTGAATGGTTCACAAATATTATATAAATTAATCTCAGACAGGAAATAACACTGCCGCCCATTGAATGAGAGGCATGCTGCACGTGTCAGACATGAAATAACACTGCCGCCCATTGAATGGGAGGCATTCTGCAACGTGCCAGACATATTATTACATTGCCGCCCATTGAATTGGAGGCATGCTGCAACGTGGCAGACAATCTATAACACTGCCGCCCATTGAATGGGAGGCACGCTGACACGCATTAATTAAATTTACACTATGCCGCCCATTGGATGGGCGGTGGTCAACGAATACTGCATGCAATCAAATCACCTACACTTACCACGTAAATGTCATGCAATTAACCACACTTACACATATTAACCACCTACACATATCATTTTAATCACACTTCAACCACCTATACCAAAATATTTATTACATATATCAATTACACATTCTATAAATACCAACAAATCTCTATTACAAATTCATATCTAACAACACATCTCTACTACAATTTCATCTTTATCACTCTTCATCACCTGATATTCTAAACAATGTCTCTGCCCGTGCCTCTGCTAACACTCGGAGAAAAACATCGAGGCACACTTTCAAATATTGCAGAATATGTAAGTCTTCTAACATTTTATTTTATTACATTTTATATTATGCATTTTTATTTTATTACATTTTATGTTATTACATTTTACATTATATATTATTATATATTATACATGTTTATATTATTACATTTTATTTTACATTATATATTATTATATATTATGCATGTTTATTTTATTACATTTTACATTTTATTTTATTACATTTTATTTATTACATTAAATTTTTATATGTTACATTATATATTATGCATGTTTTATTTGTAGGATGAAAGAAAATTCAAACCACGTACACACAAGTACATTACAGTCGATGAACATATTCGTCCATATTTGATTCAAGCTGGTTTCGGTCACGTCATCACTATTGATTCGTATGGAGTTGATCAAAAATTCTGTCTCACCCTATGCGAGAGATGGAGACCAGAAACTCACACGTTCCATTTTCCAACCGGTGAATGCGCCCCGACTTTGGAGGATGTCCACATGTTATTGGAGTTACGTGTGAATGGCTCAGCCGTTGTTGGTTGCACATCTGTGTCATACCAACTTGTTGAGGAACTATTGGGGATTACGATGGATCCTTCTGAGAGACGGGGACAATCTTTGAGAATAGTAGTACTACGGGACCAATACAATTCTATCCACTTAGGCGAAGACTCCCCCGAGGAACTAAAAATAATGAAAGCAAGAGTATATATTATGTTACTTTTTGCTTGTTTTTTGTTTCCTGATACTAACGGTAACACTATACAACTTCAATTTTTACCGTTACTCGAAGATTTCGACCAAATAAATAGCTATAGTTGGGGCGCAGCAACTTTAGCACATCTATACCGAAACTTGTGTCGATGCGCTTTGAAGGACGCTCACAATTTTGCTGGATGTGCAGTCTTACTTCAAGCTTGGGGTTGGTCCAGAATGCCTAGACTGGCACCGATCAACGAAAATTCATTCCATTTTCCCTATGCAACAAAGTATGTATATTTAAACTCTATTTATTTTTCTATTTAATATTTTTATTTCTCTAATATTTAAACTCTATTTATTTTTCTATTTAATATTTTTAGGTGGTCTGCTTATGGAATGAATTATGACAAAACCCCCCATCATTGTGTTGTTGGATATCGGGCTTTCTTCGATCATTTTGAGCCCAATGATGTAATATCTCTTAGAATTATACATTTTAATATTAAAATATTTTTATCATCTCTATTTAATATTTTTATATCTCTAATCCATTTTTTCAACATCTTCGCAGTTTATATGGAGACCATATCTTGGACTCGAGGATGAGGACCCAACCGAAAGTCATATTTGGACTGCAACAACATATATCTTTTGTTTCACTTATGTTGAAATGCACCAATCGGATCGGGTTAAGCTTCAATTTGGGATACAACAAGAAATTCCTGGTCCACCGAGATGCATGAAAAAATATCATAACAGCAAAGTAAATCAACAATGGGCTTACAAAGATTGGAAAGACCACAACAGAGAAGAACGCCAAGAATGGATAAACCGTCACCGCGCCGTTACACAAATTATTTGACCCTCGTATCCAACCCGCATTGAATGTCAACCAACAACACACATTTTCCTCCCAACAAACATTTAACCCCAACCAACCACACTCATTTTCCTCCCAACAAACATTTAATATCAACCAACAACCCACACAACAACCTTATACCCCAAGCCAACACCCTTACAATCAACCAAACCCATCATTTAACCCAACCCCCTACAACACCCAACAAAACCTCAATTTTACCTCCTCCCCATCATACACACAACAACATTCATTCTCTCAACCTACCCCACAAGAACACAATTACCAAACACCCCAACCACAAATGCCATTTTATCCACCACAAACTTTCACCTTTAATTCATCCCAAGACCAACATCCATACATTCCCAACATGAATTCCTCAATGCCACCTACTATCCAACCAACTTGGAGTAATGCGGGAACACGTCTAGATTATGGCAGTGCGGCGGCGATACATTTCAACTTTAGTAATGATGTGCTAGCGAATTTTATTAATCCTCCGGGTGAAGCCGGAGCAGGACCTTCTACTCAACCAACAAACGTTGAACAACCTGGTTTAAGAAGGACTACCCGAATAAGACGTTCTCCCGGCTGTGGAACTCATCAGCGACATCGTCGTTCAGGTCCAAATAGGGGATAGAAAAAATTAATGTATTATTTAATATTTATATTATTATTATTATTATTTATATTAATATTATTGTAGTTTAACATTTATGTTAATATCATTAATATTCAAAATTATTAATATTATTATTATTTTATATTAATATTATTATTATTATTTTTTATTAATAATATTATTATTATTTTATATTAATATTATTATTATTATTGTTTTATATTAATAATAATATTATTATTTTATATTAATATTATTATTATTATTTTATATTAATAATATTATTTATATTTTATATTAATATTTTGAATTATTAAATAATCAATTTTGACATTAAAAATGCAAAACAAATAAAAAAAATAAAAAATATATTACGATTACACACTGCCGCCCATTCAAAGGGCGGTTGACAAAAAATTTACACACTCCCGCCCATTCAATGGGCGGCAAAGACCAAAAAAAAGTCAAAATTGTTTGAAACAATGGTATATTTAGGGGTGTCAAAACGGGCCGCCCGCCCCGCCCCACCCCGTCCCGCCAAAAAAAGAGCGAGGCGGGCATGCCCGCCAAGGTGAATTGGACATGAAATTCAAGCCCGCCCCGCCCCGCCGGCGGGTTGGCGGACGATGGGCTTGCCCGCCTTCTTTTTTATTTTTATTTTTTTTTTCCATTTCTTTATATGCTATTTTTAAATTTCTTTTTTGTTTTTATTTTTTGTATTTTTTATAGCTATTTTTAAATTGTAAGAGATGAGGAATCAAACTAATGTGATTAACAAGAAATAAAGCCAACTATATAGAGAAATAACTTAAATGTTAATAAAATTATTGTGTCGCATATATGATAATAGATAAATTCTTACTGGTTGAATATGTTCGGTACATAATATAGTTTAAAAATAGATGTATATGTTAAGAAATAGTAAAAACTACTTTGCATATAGTTTGATATATATGAATGTTCCAGTATATATAAATGGATTAGTAATTTCACAATTAAAAATATTTTCATATTATAATTGAAATATTAAATTAGAATATTCTATATGTATTACAGTATAGCAATGTCATGTGTTTTTTTCTCTGCACTGTGTATTATATATTATGTATACATTGCATTATAAAGAATTTGTCATTGCAATATTTTATTGGTTAGAGTTTTTATACGCAATATAAATAAATATCTATATTGGTATTGTATACAACTTTACATACTTTTTCTAAACTTTCTATATGGATGTATATAACAATAACTCATTTTAAGTTTGAATTGGTTTACTATAATTTCATTTAAATTTGAATTATGACATACATATAAATATAAATGCATATTACAATAAATTTTTAAGTGTTTTGGTTTCAAAATTTTTAGCGGGTTGGCGGTCCAACCCCGCCCCATTATGTATTTCGCCCACGGGGTTTTTTGTTTTGGCGGGGCGGGAGAAACGGGTTGGCGGGGCGGGCCGGCGGGCCCCGACCCGTTTTGCCATCCCTAGGTATATTGGTATATAATTGGAAAAGGAGTGTATTATGATTAATGTTGGACAAAACAGTGGCAAGACAGTAAAATATTCGGCTTTTGTTGCAACGTACCAAGGGAATCAGCCTGTTGGTGTGGTCACATTTGACAACACCTCTGGAGGAATGTCAGTGTTTCGTTGTGGGGACGAGAAATGGACGACGATATTGGGCACAACAACCTGCTTCTACGGCGACTTATGTCTTTTTAAAGGGAGGCCTTGTGAGTCAATGTATTCAGGTGAAACTCAGATGATCGAACAGGACTTGAGTGTTCATTTGATGGCTGAACATGTGGATACCGAGAATGTTCGTGACAAATTCTTGTTTGAGAGTGAGTGTGAGTTGTTGCTAGTTGATTGTTATGTTTGTGATGATGTATGGATTGATGTGTTCAAACTTGACGAGAAGGAGAAGAAGTGGGTGAATTTGACAAATATAGGGGATAGAGTTTTGTTCTTGGGGAATGGATGTTCATTTTCTGCTTCTGCTTCCGATTTGTGTGTATCCAATGGGAATTGCATCATCTACACAGATGATGCCTTCCATGATCTTAACGACACAGTGTGGGGTGAGTGTTTTTCACTTGGATCAAGGTCGTGTTTCACCTTTGTCCGATTATCCAGAATATTTCAAGTTGTTAGGGCCACCTCCGGAGTGGATCACAGAGTTGCATTCATAGTAGAGTATGTTTTCCTTATCTCGCATTCAAAGGTTTCTAATGTGATAGTGACGGTAGTGCATTGTTGTGCTTAGTTTGTGTTGTTAGATTGGATGAACTTTGCAACTTTTTCTTATATAGAAAAAGAAAATTAAAATTTTTTCTTACATTAACTATGACTTTTTCTAAGTAATAGTCTTGTATTTGTATTTGCACTTCAAAATTGTTCTGAATCTCCTTCATTTACCTTTTTCAAAATTATTCTTAGTAGGTTCTGAATCTCCTTCATTTACAAATTCGATAACCAAAAATGGCGATTCAATCCAAAACATGTTTTCACACAGATGAAATTGGAAACACCATATAATCATTTTGATCACTTTTTCAGCACTGAATAGCTACGGTTAACAGTCAGTTTCAAGAATTGAAGCAAACAGGTTGGAGAATGGGAATCAAAATTTATTCTCTAGGTTGTGTAATTGAATTAATTTTTGTTCTACTTTTTGTTTGTGACAGTGTAATTGAATTCTATAATGAATATATGCTGCATTTATGTGAATTCTGTAACAGAAGTGTTTCTGAATTTTGTAACAGATATATGTTAAATTCTGATATTGTTGAGTCTGATATTTGAATGAATTCTGTAACATAAGTGTTATTCACTCTTTTTTTTTCAAATTAATTTTGTTGTTGTGTGTGTAGTGTTTGCTAGGTGTTTGATGAATTGATTTGGTTAGTTAGGTGCGTGTAGTGTATGCTAGGTGTTTGATGAATTAATTTTTTGTAATTTTGTTTCTTTTCTTTTGTTACTATATATGCAATATTCCTTTGCTAAAGAAGTGTTGCTGAATTCTGTAATAGATATATGTTGAATTATGTGAATGTATGTTGCTGTATTCTATATATTGCATTTGTGTGAATTCTGTAACACAAGTGTTGCTGTATTCGATATATTGCATTTGTGTGAATTCTGTAACACTTGTCCCCTATTCCTACATAATTTCAAATATTTTTATTTTGCCTTTTTAATATTTATTTAATTATTTTTAACTTTTACCGTGAAGTCAGATTAAAAAAATATTATTTTTTATATTGGACGAGACGAACCGGAAGTACCATGGGTAGATTTTCCGGTTAAAAAATTTTAAAATCGAAAGTCATCAAGATAAATTATCCGGTTCACGATAATCCTTCACCGGAAGTAACACACGCTTGTGTTATTCGGTTTAAGATTTTCTTAATCGGATGTAGTTCTCTTGGGTTTTCCGGTTCGTATATATATATATATATATATATATATATATATATATATATATATATATATATATATATATATATATATATATATATATATATATATATATATATATATATAAATTATTTTAAAACTTATTAAAAATTATAATTTGATATATTTTGAAACTTATTTTAATAAACAAGAAAAGTCAATATACTATACGTTTTTTTTTTATAATATTTTTTTAACACAATTAAAATAAATTAATGATCACAAAATCCACATTTATTACTAATTAAATTTTTATTTAATGATATTGTAAAAATTAAAAGAAAAATATATACGAACCGAAAAATCTAAGAGAGCTACATCCGTTTAAGAAAATCTTAATTCGGATAATACAAGCGTGTTACTTCCGATGAAGGATTTTCGTGAATCGGATAACTTATCTTTGGTATTTCTGGTTTTGAAATTTCTTAACCGGAAAATCTATCTATGGTATTTCCGGTTCGTCTCGTCCAATGTAAAAAATAATATTTTTTTAATCTAACTTCGCGGTAAAAGTTAAAAATAATTAAATAAATATTAAAAGGATAAAATTAGAATATTTGAAATTATGTAGGGGTAGGGGGACAAGTGTAGTGTACAAGGTTTAATTTTCGGTCTAATCGCGGTTTGGGCTGGGAGGTTGTTTTGGGCCTGAACCCGTCCAGTAGTTTTAATAGAGGATTTTATAGTTGTTTTGTTTGTGATGATCTATATCTATGTTGTTTTATGTTTTACTTTCTCATCATAAATTCATTTGAAGTTTGAAGTGCTAGCTAATTTATTGTTTTAATCAGCGATTTTTTAGTTGGACTGGTGGAAATGGAAATTTGATCATGTGGATGCTATCATTTTCAATGGGTTAGTTAATGAAATGACATGCAAATAGAACAAAACATAAGCAACAAGAAATAAATTGGCAATCACTTGCAAGGGCAATATCTGAGTTTAGCATTGTGTTTCATTGTTGGATATGGTGGGTTATATAAATGTCCTTTGTGTTTCATTGTTGGCTATGTTGGATTTTAAATTTAGTCTATGTTAGTAATCATGTGTTAGACTCATTTTTGTTTTAGTAGTATAGCTTAAAGAAAGAAAGAAAAATAATGATTTTCTCCTTTTCATTCGTATTTTTTAAATTAAAAAGAAAATGAGTACTTTTTGAAGTAAAATTTTTAAGTTTATACCTTTAAGAAGTTCAAAGCTACAAGTGGTATTTGTCATGTAAGAGGACCAATAATTCATGGCGGTTTCTCCTTTTCATAGTTGAGTTTTCCATAAAAACACCAAAGTAGAAATCATAATTATTGAATACCTTTAAGAAGTTCATAAAGTTTGACTATAGCAATGCAGGACTAAATAAGTTAATACCTACAAAAGTAAAGTTTGGCTTGAAATTATTATAGAGGATAAAAATTCATAAAAAAACACTCCTACTAAAGAAAAGGAAATAGAATTGAATAATTCAAACATGCACTCTGTGGTTTAAGTTTTTCTAACAAAGAAAAATGTCAAATGGGCTTTCTAGTGCTTTAGATTTTAAGTTTTTCTAACAAAGAAAAATGTCAAATGGGCTTTCTAGTGCTTTAGATTCACTCTGACAATTGATTACTCAAGATGAGAATTCTACCTACCACCTAAAAAATTCAATTTGGTACCCTCTAATTTTTTATAATGCCAAAACTGTTCTGGGTAAAAAATATATCAAATTTTCGAATGAAATTTCTGATAGTTATTTTGAAATTTCTAATACATTTTGAAATTTTCGACAGAGTATTTAAAATTTTCGGTGTATCGAAAATTTTAAATTTTCAGTAAAGTGCAGATTGTATCGAAAATATGAAATTTTTGATTTTATGCCGGAGATTTCATTTAAGATAAAATTTTTGGTAGTTTCATTTTTAGGTTTTTTTTAGATAGTCATGATTTTGTCGGCAGTGTTGTGCAGCTGTGATTACACCGACAGTTTGTGTGGTCTATAATTGATTCACAATTGTATAAATAAGGGTTACCTCTTGTTGATAAACACATCTAAAAAATGTCGCTTTCTCAAATTTTGATTAAGGCAGAAGTTTACTTCAACGGAGCTTCTCCTCCGTGTAACACCCAAAATTTGCCCTCTCATTTTTAAGCATCATATTACATCATATACATCATGAGCATGTCATTTCCTTAGCATCATATCATAGAAAGATGAAGCATGACATCCTTCATGTCCAAGCATCAGCATATGGTCATCTGTGGAGTTCCCAGAAGCACTTCAAGCCATGACAAGGGTCCCAATGAGTTTGTACAAGTCTTATGGTGAGTCTACACTCCATTTACAAGATCAAGTCCCTTGGCAAATGCTCAGAAGAATTCATGATCATCAGAGATCTTAGGATAAGGCAAAGCTCCTATGCAAGCACTCAAATTAGGGTTTGGAATTCGATCACCAAGACTTCACAACTTTGGCCATTTAATTTGGGCAAAGTTTTCTATATGTCAAGAGAATCCTAGATGTTGATTTTTGTGAGAAAAATTTCATGTGGAGGTCAGAGAATTCTTCGGTTGATTGAAGATGAAGCAAGAAAGTCAACTGCACAGTCAGAAAAGTCAACATGACAATTTCAGAAGTTTTAATCAGGATTATCAATTTGTGAGGTCGCATCATGTCAAAGAATAATTCAGTTGAGCTCAAATGTCAAAAATCGGGAGTACGCAAAAAAGCTGCTAAATTTGGAAGTTTAGAAATTTCCATTTTTTAGAAACTATTTGTCCCGAAGCTTCAAGCTATTGTTTCATGTGCGAAAAAGCTCCGAATGATTTTCCGGTGAACACGAAAGTCGAAGAGCACAATTTTCCCTTTCCGAAAAGTCGTAGAACACCTTCATAGCATTTTTAGAACCCAAGTTATGATTTTTAGAAATTTGAAGCATGTTTGTTGTACACTTGGCGAATTCTTATTGGTCCTTTATGTTGATTATTTTGGTGTCACATTTCATTATGTCATAACCTTTTGTTTCAATGGGTCATGGGGTCCCTTGTCTTTACATTTACGTGGCAAGGAGAGAGAGTATGTTGTGGTTTGTTTTATTTGGTTTATTGAAAATATTAAGGGTAGCATGTGCAAAAGAAAAATTCAGAACAATATTACTCTCCACTCACACCACTCACCTGCTGTATCCCCTCACCTCTCATTTCTCATTTCTCACGCGCATGCACTTACAGCTCAAAACCTCACACTCCACTCACGCACTACTCTCAGCGTCAGTCTTGCATTTCATTCCAAAAAGAAGGGCATGCGTTTGTCGTTTTAGAGGGGAAGGGACACCGTGTGTGATTCATTGGCCATGCATCCCTTTGGTTCACATCCTTACCATTGGTAGAACACTGCTTTACCGCATCAACCGTGAATACATTGCCAGCACATCAAATACCATGCTAACAGCTTATGTTTGGACACACCCGATTTGTTGAAAAAAGAAAAAAAGGGGGAATCGTGAGTTTCATGCCCTGCTTTTTTTTTTTTGGCAGCATAGTTTGTTTTATACACCTGCATCATTCTCTCAAGGCACTCCATATATAAAAAAACATTAGGTCACGATTTTGAGGGGGAGAGAGAGCATTTTCCACCACTCTAACAAACCATCTGAGAAACTCTCTTTCTTTAAGAAGCTTTGGCTCTGTTCTCCATCCATTTTACACAAAGAACAGATATATGCTTGGAGTTCTATCACACCATTTCCGTGTTCAAATTCTTCCAGCATCATCTTTAATATCTTGAACGTAGCAGTGGAGGTTTGTTGAATTTGTGAAGATCATCACCTCTCGGTTTCACCCTCTCTTCATTCACTAGCAAGTTTTTGAGCCTTTATTTGGCTATAAAGAAGATTAAGGGAAGGCAAGAGAGTAAGACATCCCTCTGGTTTTTTCTCAAATTCCACAAGAGGTTTACACTTCAGGTTTGAGATTCGCACCTATTTCATTCTGTTTTTGCTTCAATACTGCTTGTGCTGGCTTGATAACGTTTGATATGAGATGAATGAGGTGAATAGATACTTTGTGCTGCTTTAGATTTGCATTTTCAGTTTTTGTGTTTGATTTTATTTTGCTTGATTCGGTTCATACCTTGTTTGTTTGTGAGTTTAAGTGGCATATTATTGATCTATGTTGTCTCAGCTTTCTGTCGATATGTGGCTTGTTGTTTTTCTGTTAGTTTTGTTGTTAAGCTTCGTCGGGATTTGACCGGAAAACGGTTCCGACAGCACTTTGTGTGTCTCTTTGCCTCTTGTTATAACCGTTATTTTCTGATTCAAATGGCATATTGGTGATCTACTCATTAAGAGCTTCATTTTAGTATTTTAGTTTGTCAAGTTTGGTTGAGAATTGAGAAAGTTATGCTAGGAAGAAGTTGAGTGAAATGTGTAGTCATGCTGTGTTTTCTGTGCTGCTGTTCGATGCTTCTTGCATGGGGTTGGAGGAGACGATGACGTGTCTCCTCCTGGTTGGTCCGTTTTGTTTCTTTGGCCTTTTTATTATTTTATTTCCTCCCTCCTTTTAAATGAAATGGACCGATTGATATGTGGTGGACATAATATTTTGTTCATAAAAATGAAAAAAATGAAAAAAAGCTGATTTAATTATTTTTGGGGATTTATTTTAATTTCGGTTGGGCCTTGCCCAGACCCGCTAACGGCACCCCCCTCTTCCTGGCCCGTTCTACTTCAGCTGGATAACATCATTCTTCCCACCTCCCTTCAATTCCTTTATTTTTCTTTTTTCATATTAATTCTATTTTTAATTCAGTTTGATTTTAATTCAAATAAAATAGTTATAATCCTCTAAAAATTCCCAAATAAATCATGAATGTTTCTTTGTGTCTCTAAAATTTTGTCACATTTTTATTTTATTTTTTTTCATTAATTAGCGTGCCAGAATTAAATCACCAATGTACATAGCTTCTTTTGATCCATTTCTTGACCAGCCTGTCTTGTTGATTTTCTATAGACTTCAATATTTGGAGTTTTGATCCCATTCTTTTTGAATTGTGTTCCTAAGATCTTCTAGTTTTCATATGATTTTTCTCAGAATTTTTAGAAATTTATTTCTTAAGTTTTGGTCTGGTATCTTGTGATATACGTTTTCTGTCCTAGCTTGTGTTTATGCATTCATTTGACCTAGTTCCTTTCTGAATTTTTGCAAATCCTTTTGGCAAGTTAATATAATGTGTTTTAAGATCATTTGGTTTCAGTTGTAGAATTTTTAGATGGCTGGTTGTTTATTTGTGGATTTTTGTTCTCACCTTGTCCCATTTTGCTTCTTTTGGTTCATTAGATTTCTTATAGGCTTAGAAGGGCACTTGTGCCAACTTCTTCTTCTTGTTTGGGGTTCCTTTGGGGTATAGGTACCTTTCTGGTCCTAGGATAGGTCTTGGTTCTTCTGAATTTTTGAGTTTGCTTCATATTCAAGTCATGTGTTTCTTTAAGTGTTTAAATTCCGTAGTTTGGTTCCGTTGCTTCTATTGTGACATTGTTTGGTATTGTGTGACTTCTCTCTTCACATTGCTGGCCTCTCAGGCCATTCTTCATACCATTTTGATGCTGGTTGTGAACTTTGTGCTTGTATTCATTTGTGTATGCTAACCTTGCAGGAGCTATGGTAAGTGTGAGATGTGGGAATTGAGTTCCACATCTCTAATTCTTATCTCTTCCTTTTGTTTAGGTGAACTAACCCTCTTTTGTTGGGCCTAGGCCTTTCTCATCCCTTCTTCTATCTTCTTCTTTCCTTCTTCATTAGGATAGAAACCTCACTAACCCTTAGGATATCCATGCATGTGAATACTTAGGATCATTTTAGTCCCCCTTCTAGAATTTTTCCTTTGAGATCCTTTTGGTTCTTCTTCTCTTCTCATCTCAAAACTCTAAAAAACACTTTAATAAATGTGAAGAGATGCATTGATCCATAGCCTTATTCCATGAGGTATGCTTGTAGTCTTCCCATCTTGGGATAGTACATGTTTACCTTGTGATGCACAAGTCTGATCAAGGTATCTTCTTCATAAAAGAAAAGCCTAAAAAACACTTCTTCATCTGTAAATAATCAAAACACTTAATAATTAAGCAAGTTAGTGAGCCTAAGCCCTAATCTGTGGGTTCAAGTTTTGGGGATCTTCTCCTTACTTGAGTGTGCTTGTTCTATTATTCCATCTTGGAATGTAGTGACAAGTGCACATTCCATTGGTGAGAGCTTGAGTTCACATTCTTGTGGCACACTCATAAAAGCTTTATAAAAAAAAACACAAACAAACAATAAGCGTCTTTCCTTCGGGAATTCTTTTCTCATCTCCTTCGCTCCGTACGCGAACTTGCTCCTACTTGTCATCTTGCAAGACGGTTACGCACTCGTCGTCCGAGTCTGCAACACCTGAGCAATGGCATAGGCAGTTCAAGCCTTTAATTCACAAGCAACTTCCTTGTTACCCCTAGTTAGGGGAACTACGGCGTCTCTGATCCTCATTATCCTGATGAGGTACGTAGGCAGCGGGGTAGGGCCCGTTCGAGCACAATCTTTATTTTCCCTACATTTTTCTCTTTTGCTTTCTTATTCAGTTCTTTTTCAGTTCCAGTTTCTTTTCATTTTCATTTCTTTTGCTGCAGTTTTCATACCCTCACCCTTTGAAACAGTTTCTTTTGCAAGCGTGGATCCCGTCGGGTACGGCGGACGATCTGGGTGCTAATACCTCCCCAGGTCGTAACCGACTCCCGAGCTCAGTCTCTTTGGTTCGCAGGACCTGTGTCCTTCCTTTTCTTTCTTCTGGTTTGTGCAGCATTACCATTCCCTTTCTTCGGGATAAAAATGCCTGGCTGGCGACTCTACCTTTCCGCGCCACTTTCGCGTTTGTACTAGGATGAAAATCCCGGGAGCGACAGCTGGCGACTCTGCTGGGGACTGCACACCAGATAATCTCTGGTTCCCCTGTGAGTCTCTCCTAGCACTTGTTTGTTGTTGTTTCATTGGGTGATGTTTGTTTGTTGTGGCTTGTTGTATTGTTATTGTTGTTTATTTACAGCTTTCTTTACAGCTTTATTTACAGTTTTCAGTATTTATTTACTGCATCATGTATACATACTGGACTGTCTGGACTGGTTTCCTTTGGTGGGATGGGAGTTACTGATTCTTGAGAGATATGAGCCAAGTACCCGGCTCGAGTGCACCATAGGACTTAGAGTGGTTCCACTTTGGCCTCATGAGATCTTGTCATGGGGGTAGTAGTGAGTTCCACACCCAGGTTGCGATTGTCTTGGAAGTGTCTTGATTTGGGGATCTTCCTCTCTCATTACATAACCCTGACAGTTATGTGCGGCTGGGGACCGATCATTGAGAACCTTTGTGGAAACAACCCTCTCCAGTGGTGACAGTGGCAGACCACATTTTGTGGCAAACCCATTCGCACCCGAGGGTCCACTGGGGACTCGCATAGGATGGCCTGGTTCTCTTATAAGAACTCAGTCAAAGCATCTGGTCGTATGACATTAGTACTGTATCCTACGGGCTGAATGTACTATTGTTTCTCGATTTCAGCGCTTGAAGCTGGGGACTTATCAGGGATGCTTGTTTTTCCCGGACTCAGCTGAGGCCTCCCTGCATAGTACATAATGCCTAACCGATTCCCTGATTTGGTCATGAGCCATTTCTCGGAGATGGTGGCAGTATTATTGCTATGTGGCTTTGAGAGTCCGTGATGTCTGACCCGGAGCCTTTTACCCGTGAGATTGGGGGTGTTTACAGGTGTGCCGGAACCCACGACCTCAACATACACTCATTTGTTCAGTTATGATCCTTGGTCCTGTGATTATGATCTGTGGTTCTATTGACTCTATGGTTCCGAAGTTATGGTCCTGGAATTCTGGATTTCTTGATACCGTGATTCTGAGATTTTCTATCAGAGGGTTGTGATTATCAGAGGGTGTGACTCAGTGAACTTTTGGGTTTGCCAGTTATTCAGAGGGGCCCTTGTCAATGTTCCAGTTCAGATGGTCCCAGTTGGTCATGTGCTTGCATTGCATTACATTTGCATCATTCTTTGCATTAACTGTTTATGTTTCCCATTTTTCAGGTCATTAATCACATCTGTTCCCAGTTCTGGTATTCTTATCTCTATGGCAGAAATCAGAAGCGATCCGAGGAAAAATAATGTGCATTATACCTTTCTTCAGCCGGAAGTCAGAAGTGTTCAGAGGTTAGCAGGTCTGATGAACGATCAAGTCTTGGGTAATTTCAAGAAAAGATATGGCCAGATACTGAAGTTTGTGGACAAGCCTACTACAGACCAAAAGGACAGCTTGTATACCTTGTTGCAATTTTATGATCCCATGTTGCGTTGCTTTATTCTTCCAGGTTACATCTTAGCTCCGACATTGGAAGAGATCTCCAGCATGCTGAGTGTTCCGATCAGAGAGACATTGTCGTTCTACGGGTCAGAGGTTGTGCTCAGAGATGAAGACATAGCCAAGGTTTGTAGGTTGCCAGTTGCTTCAGTCAGAAAGGCTTTGCAAGAGAGTAAAGGCAGAGGTTTACCATGGAGTGTGCTTATTCCAGAGGCCGAGAAGTATGCTACAGAAACTAAGTGGAACGACTTTGGAGCTTTGCTTGCATTGATGGTATATGGGTCTAGTTTGTTTCCCGGAGAGAAAGAATTTGTCAGCTTAGAAGTGATCTCAATCTTTGCAAAAGGCAATCCAGTGCCTACTTTATTGGGTGACTTTTATTTTAGCGTCCATTACAGAAACGAGAAAGGTAGAGGTGGTCCAGTGGTCTGTTGTGCTCCTTTGTTTGCTGAATGGTTCGCTAGACAGTTGCCTAAGTCAGGCGCCTTCAAGGATATACGAGACGAATGGAGATGGTCCAGAAGACTAATGGGGCTGACTGAAGAAGACATTGCTTGGGGTTATGATAGGGATTTGCTAGGAAAGGAGGTGATGGTTAGTTGCGGAAGGTTTGCTGGAGTACCTTTGCTAGGAAGGAAAGGTGTCATCAGTTACTACCCGACATTAGCCAGAAGGCAGTTTGGCTACCCTTTGAAGGATCCTCCTCAGATGGAAATGTTTGCTGAATCTTTGTATTTTCCTGTTGACGGAAACAGAGAGCTAGTCCAACAAGTAGTTCAGTCTTGGGCTCACAGAATTAGAAAAGGGAAGAAAGACTTCGGCCGAGTTGATCCCAAGACATATCCACCATATGCTGAATGGTTGCAAAGACATATTGAATCAGTTCTCATGCCTTTTTCAGTCGAGGCTCCACTTTATCCCCGAGAGGTACCAGGTCCGAGCAGTACAGTTTCCTTGGAGGAGTACAAGAAGCTAGAAGCTCAGCTGCATGCGGTCAGAGTAGAGAATGTTGAGATGGTGAGCTTATACCACCAGGCTAATAGAGCTAAGAAGGAAGCTGAAGATAAGCTGCAGAAGCTCCAAGCCTCTTTAGAATACAAAGAGAAAGATTTTGCTGGAAGAGAGGCCCATTTCCATAGATTGGGTATGATGGAAACTCGAAGAGAAGCTAAGCGCAAAGAGACTTTAAAGACTCTCAAGAGTGCTCGACAGTCCATTGTTTGGCTGAAAAGTCAAAGGGATGAAGAGCAAAAGAAATTCAAAGAGAAGGAAGAGTTCTTTGAAGTTCAGATGGCTTTCAAGAAGGAGGAAGTGGAACAAGCCCACGCCATCCGGAGGGAGAAGACCCAACAGTTGGCCCAAAGTCAATTAGCTCTGGAGGAAGCCAGGAAAGAGATCGAAGAGCTCAAGCTAAGAGCAGGTGTCAAGAAAAGCAGGGCGGAGGTGGCAGAGCCGGGGTCCTTAGCTTAGTTTATTTTTCAGACTACCTACAGGCTTGTTGTAGGAGTCTTGCTTTTATTTCTTTTGTCTTTATGTACTGATTTGTAACCCTTCGGGGAATATTCTTGGATGTATTCCGACTTTTAGCCTATAGTGGTTTGTCCATATTCAGTATTAATGTGCAAGTGATCGTTTCGAATGTGCAAGACTCGTTTGTCTGGATACTGCTAATGTCTGAACACTTATCAAAGAGAAAGCTAAACACTGAAAGTGATTGTCGAGATAGATGCCAGAACTGGGGCATGCCAAATGCTTAAAATTGGGAACATGAACAGTTACATTGCATTGCATATAACCTGTTTGTCTGTTTTGCAGGTGTTGCATCAATTACTAACGTGTTTTGAATTTCAGGCACTATAGCTCCTCGTAAAGTCCGAGAGCAACCAGTAGTGCACAGATACCCAACCAAGACTAACAGAGAGCGAGCTATGGATCAGATGCAGGCAGATTTGGCAGATCTAAGGCAGAGAATGGATAATTTCATGACGTTAATGGCCGGCATGGGGCAGAATCAAGAGCGTCTGCGAGAGATGGTTGAGAATCAGAACAGAAACGCTGCTGCTGCTGCGAATGCTGATAATCATACCGGTGCGGGCGCACGTCAGGGTGGAACTCCAGGGGTGCCAGCAATCAACGAAGGGGTGCATAACATTCATATGGACCACCAGGAGGACCAGTTCACATTACTTGATGAAGCCGAGGGTCAAGGGGTAGAAATGAACAAGAGATTCGAAGAGATGGCCGAGCAAATCAAGGCTATCCAGTCCCAGAGCTCTTTGGGATTCGATATAACAGACTTGGGCTTGGTTCCGGGAGTCAGGATTCCGTATAAGTTCAAAGTTCCTACTTTTGAGAAGTATAACGGCACTGCTTGCCCAAAAACCCATCTGCAATCATATGTTGGGAGAATTGCTGCGCATACGGACGATGAAAAACTATGGATGTATTACTTTCAGGACAGCTTAGTGGGGGCTTCCCTTGAGTGGTACATGAAGCTCAGCAGGGTCAATGTTAAGAGCTGGAAGGATCTCGCTGAGGCCTTCGTGAAGCAATACCAATATAACATGGACATGGCTCCGAATCGCACCCAGCTGCAACATATGGCTCAGACAGCAAAAGAAGGCTTTAAAGAATACGCCCAGAGGTGGCGTCAGCTAGCGGCCAGGGTGCAACCACCCTTGTTAGAGAATGAAATGGCCGATATGTTTATGGGTACCCTCCAGGGGGTATTTCTTGAGAGATTGGCATCGAGTTCTGCTACAAAATTCAATGATATTGTCATTGCGGGAGAAAGGGTTGAAACACTGTTGAAAATGGGGAAGATACAAGACCCCGGTGCTAGTAGTTCAAATGGGGCGAGGAAAGCTTTTAGCGGACCTCCAAGAAGACGAGAAGGCGAGACCAATGCTGTATTCGGCCGAAGCCAGGGCCGTGGTTACAGAAGACCTTATGAATATATGGCTGCTGTCACCATTCCTGCAGCTCCCGTACAACAGATGCTACCTCCACAACAACAACAACAACAACAACAACAGCCTAGAGCCAACTACCAGCAAAGACCTTATCAGCCGAGGCCGACTCGTCCTGCTAACAGGGTGATTGAAGCTATTCCGATGACGTATGCTGCCTTGTTGCCAAGACTACTAGACTTGAACCTTATTCAATTAAGGACTTTGGCACCCCCACCTCCTGGAGAGCTTCCAGCTGGTTATGATGTCAACGCACGATGTGCTTTTCATTCAGGAGCACCCGGGCACTCAACCGAGAAGTGCAGGGCGCTGCATCACAAAGTTCAGGATCTCCTAGATTCCAAGGCAATCAACTTTGCGCCTCCACCGAATATCAACTCGAACCCTATACCTAATCATGGCGGGGCAAGAGTTAATGTTGTTGAGGGAGATGACAAGTTGAGTTTGGTGCTGAGTATTGAGGATGTCGAGACGCCGTTGAGGGTGGTGAAAGAGAGACTGTTGAGGGGTCAAGTATTTCCTGGTTGTTGTCTCGATTGCGAAGACTGTATAAGCGCTGTGAATGGCTGCGAGAAATTGAAGACGGGTTTGCAAGAGTTGATTGATGGTGGGTCTCTACAATTTGGCAAGATTAGTAATGAAAAGGTTGATGATGTGTCAACCATTACTATCTTCTACGATGAAGCTGACATGCCCGTCAGACCAGAGCCAGTTACTATTTACGCTCCTCAGATTAGTCCCGTGACTATAACTGTACCTGGGCCAGTGCCGTACACTGATGATAGGGCCATTCCGTGGCATTATGGTTCTGATGTCTATGTGGCGGGGCAGAAGATGGAGAGTAGACCTGTTGCTGACTTGACTATTGAAAATGTAGGAGGTGTTGGAGGTTTTACTCGAAGTGGCCGTTTGTTTGCTCCCCCTGCATTGAGAAAGGATCATGAGGCCGAAGCTTCGTCCAAAGACAAAGGGAAGCAGATTGCGAATGACGAGTTAACTACTCCTGTGGCTGGACAGGGGACGTTTGAAAAGGAGGTAGAGGAATTTATGAGGATCATCAAAAGGAGTGACTACAAGGTGGTTGATCAACTGAATCAGACACCTTCAAAGATTTCTATCTTGTCACTGTTGATGTGCTCTCCCGCGCACCGAGAAGCCTTGTTGAAAGTACTCCAAATGGCTTACGTTCCGCAAGAGATCACTGTCAATCAACTCGAAGCTGTTGTTGGGAGTGTCAATGCTAGCCATGGCTTGGGTTTCACTGACAGGGATCTTACTTCAGAGGGAAGAAATCACAATAAAGCCCTGCATATCACGATGGAGTGTAAGGGTGCTGTGTTGTCTCATGTCCTTGTAGACACAGGCTCTTCTTTGAATGTGCTCCCGAAGAAGGCGCTGATGAAGCTTAACGTTGATGGGGTTATCCTGACGCCGAGTGATCTAGTGGTTAAAGCTTTCGATGGTTCAAGAAGATCAGTTTTCGGAGAGGTTGAGTTGCCTGTCAAGATAGGCTCTCAAGTATTCAAGAGTGTCTTCTATGTAATGGACATCCAGCCTGCGTATAGTTGCTTGTTGGGCAGACCATGGATACATGCAGCTGGAGCTGTCACTTCAACCTTGCATCAGAAGCTTAAATACGTGGTGGACGGCCAAGTCATCACAGTTTGCGGGGAAGAAGATATATTCGTCAGCCATCTGTCGACGTTTAAATATGTAGAAATGGATGGAGAAATTCACGAGACTTTGTGCCAAGCTTTTGAGGCAGATGTCAGTATCTTGACCCCGGTGAAGAAAAACAAAGAAGGCACGTCCATTCATTCCTACCAGGAAGCAAAGGAGGTCGTCCAATCAGGCAATGCTCAGGGCTGGGGCAAGCTGTTGGAGATGGAAAAGAAGGATGATAAATTCGGCTTAGGGTATCAGCCTGGAGGGTCTATTCAGAGTGGTGAGGCCATCACATTCACAAGCGCTGGGTTGCTCGACCGTGATCAAATCTGTACGGCAAGCCAAGACGGGGACAGTGACAGAGACTGGGACAACAAGTGGATCCGCCCATGTGCACCCGGCGAGGAGCTAGGAAATTGGTCTGCTGAAGACATCGTCCAAGTCACCTGGCTCTCAAAGTAATTGCTTTGTTTCCTTTTATTAGCATACTGCATTGTCAAATCCAGCATTCTGCCCAAGATGCTTGGATCCATTGTATTGGGCCACTATGTTTTGTATCGCATCGTTATTTTGCTATGAAATAAAAGGACATTTTCAGACAAACTGTGTTCCCTGTCTTTGTTTTAAAACTTTTTCACAACAAAAATATAAAAATGGCAATGTATTTTCATTTTTGTTTTGTGCTAGCGTCTCTTTCCAAAGTAAGCAGATTCTGAATAAGCACATCATTTGTGCAGTGTTGATCATCCGGATTCCACGGATAACGTTCCTGCTATGACTATGCATGACTTTGATAATCCAGTCTACCAAGCTGATGAAGGGGTTGAGGAAGACTGTGACCTCCCTGAAGAGTTGGTCAGATTGTTGAAACAAGAGGAACGAGTTATTCAGCCTCATCAAGAAGAGATTGAGACCATCAACATTGGCAGTGAAGATGCAAAGAAAGAAATCAAGATAGGGGCCAATCTGCAGGCCGACGTCAAACAAGAGCTGATCAGTATGCTGAGAGAGTATGTAGATATCTTTGCTTGGTCATATCAAGATATGCCAGGGTTGGATACCGACATCGTGATGCATAAGCTACCCCTGAGAGAAGACTGTCCTCCTGTAAAGCAAAAATTGAGAAGAACTCGCCCGGATATGGCGATGAAGATTAAAGAAGAGGTACAGAAACAGTGGGATGCCGGGTTCCTTGCCGTGACTAGTTACCCACCTTGGGTAGCTAACATCGTACCAGTACCTAAGAAGGACGGCAAGGTCCGGATGTGCGTTGACTATCGAGATTTGAACAGAGCAAGCCCAAAGGATGATTTTCCGTTACCACACATTGACGTGTTGGTCGACAATACTGCTCAATTCTCGGTGTTCTCCTTCATGGATGGATTCTCCGGTTATAATCAGATAAAAATGGCGTCGGAAGACATGGAGAAGACAACGTTCATTACCCCGTGGGGAACATTCTGCTATAAGGTCATGCCCTTCGGTTTGAAGAACGCAGGGGCAACTTATCAGCGGGCAATGGTCACATTGTTCCATGACATGATCCACAAGGAGATCGAATGTTATGTGGATGATATGATTGCAAAGTCCAAAGACGAAGAGGAGAATTTGGTTAACCTGAAGAAGTTATTTGATAGGTTGATCAAATACAAGCTGAGGTTGAATCCGAACAAGTGTACTTTCGGAGTGCGTTCCGGAAAATTGCTGGGTTTCATTGTAGGTCAAAGAGGAATTGAGGTAGATCCTGCTAAAGTGAAAGCTATTCAAGAGATGCCTGCACCGAGAACAGAAAAAGAAGTGCGCGGTTTCTTAGGTAGATTGAACTACATTTCTCGGTTCATATCTCACCTAACTGCCACGTGCGAACCGATATTCAAGTTGCTAAGAAAAGAGCAAACGGTCAGGTGGAATGATGACTGCCAAAGAGCTTTCGACAAAATAAAGGAATACTTACAGGAGCCTCCAATTCTGATGCCTCCAGTGGAAGGAAGACCGTTAATCATGTACTTGACCGTGCTTGAAGGGTCAATGGGGTGTGTGCTCGGCCAACATGACGAGTCTGGTCGAAAAGAGTACGCCATTTATTACCTTAGCAAAAAGTTTACCGACTGTGAATCCCGATACTCACCGCTCGAGAAAACTTGCTGCGCTTTGGTATGGGCTGCTCGCCGACTGAGGCAGTACATGTTGACCCATACTACACTTCTCATTTCCAAGATGGATCCTGTCAAGTACATCTTTGAGAAACCAGCATTGACCGGAAGGGTTGCTAGATGGCAGATGATTTTAACTGAATATGACATCCAGTACACTTCTCAGAAAGCCATCAAAGGAAGTGTGTTGTCGGAATACCTGGCTCAGCAACCTCTTGAGGATGACTATCAGCCGATGAGATTTGATTTCCCTGATGAGGACATCATGTACCTCAAGACAAATGATTATGAGGAACCACTTCCGGAGGAGGGGCCTGACCCTGAATCCAAATGGAAGTTGATGTTTGATGGGGCCGTCAATATCAATGGTCGTGGAGTTGGTGCCGTACTCATTACTCCTGAAGGTGTCCACTTACCCTTCGCTGCCAAAATTACTTTTGGCTGCACCAACAATGAAGCGGAATACGAGGCGTGTATAATGGGAATAGAGGAGGCAATTGATCTTCGGATTAAGAACCTCGATATATTCGGAGATTCAGCCCTCGTCATTAACCAAATTACCGGCAAGTGGTATACACATCAAGAGCATCTAGTTCCGTACAGGGATTATGCTAGAAAACTGTTGACATTCTTCACAACAGTTGAGCTCAAATACATACCACGTGACGAAAATCAATTTGTCGATGCTTTGGCCACTCTCTCTTCGTCGATTAAAGTCCTGTGTTGGAATTTTGTGCCCAGAATTGACATCTCTAGGCTTGACTCTCCAGCTTATTCTTTCTCTGTAGACGCCGTGTCTGACGAGAAACCTTGGTATTTTGATATCAAGTTATTCCTGGAGAAGCAAGAATACCCAACAGGGGCATCTTCCAAAGACAAAAAGACCTTGAGGCGACTTGCTGCTAGTTTCTTCTTGAACACAGACGGGGTTTTGTACAAGAGGAACTTCGACATGGTTTTGCTCAGATGCGTGGATAGACACGAAGCAAGTCTGTTGATGCAGGAAGTCCATGAAGGATCTTTTGGTACCCATGCAGGAGGGCACGCCATGGCAAAGAAACTGCTGAGATCAGGGTATTACTGGATGACGATGGATGCTGACTGTTGTTCATTCGCTCGAAAATGCCATAAGTGCCAAATATATGCAGATAAAGTGCATGTTCCTCCTAACCCGCTCAACGTCATGTCATCCCCTTGGCCTTTCTCTATGTGGGGCATTGACATGATCGGGAAGATCGAGCCAACTGCTTCGAACGGTCATCGCTTCATCCTGGTCGCGATTGATTACTTTACCAAGTGGGTAGAAGCAGTGTCTTATGCCAATGTCACTCGTCAAGTGGTGGCAAGATTTCTGAAAAGAGATATCATATGCAGATATGGAGTACCCGAAAGAATCATTACTGATAATGGTTCTAATCTCAACAACAAGATGATGGCAGACTTATGTCGGGACTTCAAAATACAGCATCACAATTCTTCTCCTTACCGACCAAAGATGAATGGTGCGGTAGAGGCAGCTAACAAGAATATCAAGAAGATTGTACAGAAAATGGTTGTCACCTACAAATATTGGCATGAGATGTTACTGTTTGCTTTGCATGGGTACCGAACGTCGGTCAGGACGTCAACAGGGGCAACTCCCTTCTCTCTAGTGTATGGTATGGAAGCAGTCCTGCCTGTTGAAGTAGAGATCCCTTCATTGCGCGTGATGATGGATGTCAAGTTGGATGAGGCTGAATGGGTGCGTGCTCGTTACAATCAGCTATGTCTAATTGAGGAAAAGAGATTAGCGGCTATCTGTCATGGTCAGCTTTATCAGAGGAGAATGAAGCGGGCATTCGATCAACGAGTACGTACTCGAGAGTATCGAGTGGGAGAGCTCGTGTTGAAGAGAATCGTTCCTCCAGGTTCAGATAACAGGGGCAAGTGGACCCCAAATTACGAAGGACCATTCATAGTGAAGAAAGTATTCTCAGGAGGAGCACTGATGCTCACCACTATGGATGGAGATGACTTCCCATCCCCTGTTAACTCGGACGCAGTTAAAAAATACTTCGCATAAAGAGACCCGCTGGACACAAAAACAGAATGTAAGTCCAGGTAAGAAAAGGGCATCCCGGCGAGCTAAAAACAGAATAAAAAGCTCGGGCAAAAATTAGGGAAATAAATGAATAAAAAAATGTACACCCGCTGAGTTGAAAAGCCACATTGGACAGCTCAGGCAAAAAAGGGTATCCCGGTGGATTGAAAACCCGAGAGGGCGGTCCACGCAAAATAAGGGAATAAGCGAACAACTGTGATCCAAGTTATCTGAACCACGTCATCGTTTCGTACAGCTTGACAATATCGGAAGGGTAGGAAATAGTCCCCTCGTTCTCTCAGAGAGCCAAAACAGAATGGAGAGTCTTGAAGACATGCAAGTCATAGCAGAAATGGAACTCCTTGGAATGCCGTGTACATTGCCATTAGGATAGTTTCTTTTCTCAATTTCTATAGTGGCTACCTCTTTCCAGGTGTTTGCTTCCTGATGTAAATCTTTGCCTATTCAGAGGCTATCCAATAAAATAATATTCAGTCAAAAAGATGTGTGTGTTTATTTTTGTTTGCAAAATGTCCTGAATTTTTGGCAAAAATAGCATTGCATCTAAATATGGTGATATTTTTGAAAAGAAAACTGACATGCAGGGAAACTGTAACCCTCTTTGAGTGTCGGGTGACGATGGATGAACCGATCATTCCATGCAAATCCCCGGGACACACGTGTGTTTTCTGTTGTTGCAGGTTGCAGGATGGCGTCGAATTCTCTCAGGCAATGTACTCTTCCCCAGTAGAGTATTTTCCCAAGCAGAGATTTCTTCAACAGGTATCTGAAGCCTGGCATCTCTGACAGAGATTTTCCTCCAACCGAACCTTGGCAGCAGCCCAACTTCTTCCCCAGTGAAGTAGCAGTCTATTCTTCGCCAGTGGAGTATACCCCAGCAGGTGCCTGAAGACCTGATGTCATCAGAGATGGAATTAACAGTATTCTATCCCCAGCAAGAATTCTTGCCTATCAGGTACCTGAAAGCCTGATATCCCCTCAGAGTCTTGAATCATCAGATGTTTCCCCTAGCCAGAGTATTTGCCCAAGAAGTTCCCCCAGCCAAGTCTGAAGATGATCCGGTCCCCACAGAGTTCATATTTGATTTTCACCTCCGTCCGTGAAATATTTCTCAGCCAAGTTGCCATACTTTTGGGTATTTGATGATACAGCCAGGTATTCATCACCTCAGTCAGAGTTGAGTGTCCAGACCTCTTGACTTGTCTTCCCCTGTAGAGTTGTATCTCTTGCTGCCAATCAGGCATTTGTCTACCGCTCGTCTGCGTTTGTCAACACTCGTTTGTGTTATCCCTAAACGGAGTTCTCCCCAGCGTTGGTATTACTGCTTTATTGTTGTTCGTCTGCATCTTTCAACACTCGTCCGTGTTAGCCTTTTGGTATTGCTCATTTGCTTTCTCCAGCAGTGGTTCTTGATTGCTTTGATTCTGTTCGTTCGCAATTCCAAACACTCGTCTGTGTTTGATTATCTCAGTTGGTTGATTGCTCGTCTGCAAATTCCAGCAACTCGTCTGTGCTTGGAGATGTATTATTTTGCTGTTGATTCTCAACACTCGTCTGTGTTACGATATCTCTGTTATTGCTCATCTTCAATTTCCAGCACTCGTCTGTGTTTGGTTATGATAGTTGCTCGTCCGCAACTCCTCAACACTCGTCTGTGCTCTGAGATGACATTTGTTGTTGCTCGTCCGCAACCTCCCAGCACTCGTCTGTGTTTGGTATTGGATCCTCCGCTGCACTTGTCGGTGCCTTGATATGCATTCTCTATTGTTGCTCGTCTGCAACTGTCCAGCACTCGTCTGTGTTTGTTTGAAGCTCGTCTGCTTTTATTCCTCAGAAGTCATTTGTGTTTTGAAGCTCGTCTGCTTTGCCTAGATACTCGTTTGTATCATCCTCAGCACTCGTCTGTGCTAGCTTGCACCTGAATGTGAAGATTTGCTGTTTACCCTGATATCTCTGTGACTACTTCAAATGCTCGTCTGTGTTTGAATCTCTGGTATTCGTCTATACCAGTTGATGATACTCGTCTGTATCATTGCTTGAGGCACTCGTCTGTGTTTCTCAGATCATCGTCTGATACTCGTCTGTATCATTGACTTATGGCACTCGTCTGTGTTATCCTGATGATCATCCAATACTCGTCTGTATTGAAGAGGTTTCGAATCCTGACAGTGGGAATTAAATGTCGAAATGGTTACCGGTCCTGGCGTAACAGGTAAATCCGAAGGAGGCTCGTCTGTCTCAAGCACCAATTATGGTTGCTGCACCTGGCGTCACAGGTTTGCTCAGAAGACTCGTCTGTCTTATACCATATATCCGCGGATAATATATGAAGAAGGTTCGTCTACCTTGATTGCATGTCTATCCCACAGACTTAAGTGCATTACCGGTTCTGGCGTAACAGGTAAATCCGAAGGAGACTCGTCTGTCTCATGCTATATGCATTGTTTTGAGGACTCGTATGTCCAGCTCCTGGCGTCACAGGATTTGTACGGAGACTCGTATGTCTCAGATTATTGTATTGCAGTGTTTTGAGGACTCGTATGTCCGGTTCCCGGCGTCACAGGATGGTTTAAAGACTCGTCTGTCAGTTTGTTCTTATTCTGGATATCAGCTCAACTTGGAAGAAGCTCGTCTGCTCTTTTCTTCACCTCATATCTCCAGAGCGTCATCTGGTTGGGTTTATTTCCCAGTGTTGCATTCTTCGTCAGGGTGCAAATTTCTGGTCTTTTTGGTATTCAATCACAGTTTATCTCGAATGTCTGTTAGTCGTTGCTCTCATCCTTTTCAGATTAACAGATGATTGAATAGGGGCAGCTGTAACACCCAAAATTTGCCCTCTCATTTTTAAGCATCATATTACATCATATACATCATGAGCATGTCATTTCCTTAGCATCATATCATAGAAAGATGAAGCATGACATCCTTCATGTCCAAGCATCAGCATATGGTCATCTGTGGAGTTCCCAGAAGCACTTCAAGCCATGACAAGGGTCCCAATGAGTTTGTACAAGTCTTATGGTGAGTCTACACTCCATTTACAAGATCAAGTCCCTTGGCAAATGCTCAGAAGAATTCATGATCATCAGAGATCTTAGGATAAGGCAAAGCTCCTATGCAAGCACTCAAATTAGGGTTTGGAATTCGATCACCAAGACTTCACAACTTTGGCCATTTAATTTGGGCAAAGTTTTCTATATGTCAAGAGAATCCTAGATGTTGATTTTTGTGAGAAAAATTTCATGTGGAGGTCAGAGAATTCTTCGGTTGATTGAAGATGAAGCAAGAAAGTCAACTGCACAGTCAGAAAAGTCAACATGACAATTTCAGAAGTTTTAATCAGGATTATCAATTTGTGAGGTCGCATCATGTCAAAGAATAATTCAGTTGAGCTCAAATGTCAAAAATCGGGAGTACGCAAAAAAGCTGCTAAATTTGGAAGTTTAGAAATTTCCATTTTTTAGAAACTATTTGTCCCGAAGCTTCAAGCTATTGTTTCATGTGCGAAAAAGCTCCGAATGATTTTCCGGTGAACACGAAAGTCGAAGAGCACAATTTTCCCTTTCCGAAAAGTCGTAGAACACCTTCATAGCATTTTTAGAACCCAAGTTATGATTTTTAGAAATTTGAAGCATGTTTGTTGTACACTTGGCGAATTCTTATTGGTCCTTTATGTTGATTATTTTGGTGTCACATTTCATTATGTCATAACCTTTTGTTTCAATGGGTCATGGGGTCCCTTGTCTTTACATTTACGTGGCAAGGAGAGAGAGTATGTTGTGGTTTGTTTTATTTGGTTTATTGAAAATATTAAGGGTAGCATGTGCAAAAGAAAAATTCAGAACAATATTACTCTCCACTCACACCACTCACCTGCTGTATCCCCTCACCTCTCATTTCTCATTTCTCACGCGCATGCACTTACAGCTCAAAACCTCACACGCCACTCACGCACTACTCTCAGCGTCAGTCTTGCATTTCATTCCAAATAGAAGGGCATGCGTTTGTCGTTTTAGAGGGGAAGGGACACCGTGTGTGATTCATTGGCCATGCATCCCTTTGGTTCACATCCTTACCATTGGTAGAACACTGCTTTACCGCATCAACCGTGAATACATTGCCAGCACATCAAATACCATGCTAACAGCTTATGTTTGGACACACCCGATTTGTTGAAAAAAGAAAAAAAGGGGGAATCGTGAGTTTCATGCCCTGCTTTTTTTTTTTTGGCAGCATAGTTTGTTTTATACACCTGCATCATTCTCTCAAGGCACTCCATATATAAAAAAACATTAGGTCACGATTTTGAGGGGGAGAGAGAGCATTTTCCACCACTCTAACAAACCATCTGAGAAACTCTCTTTCTTTAAGAAGCTTTGGCTCTGTTCTCCATCCATTTTACACAAAGAACAGATATATGCTTGGAGTTCTATCACACCATTTCCGTGTTCAAATTCTTCCAGCATCATCTTTAATATCTTGAACGTAGCAGTGGAGGTTTGTTGAATTTGTGAAGATCATCACCTCTCGGTTTCACCCTCTCTTCATTCACTAGCAAGTTTTTGAGCCTTTATTTGGCTATAAAGAAGATTAAGGGAAGGCAAGAGAGTAAGACATCCCTCTGGTTTTTTCTCAAATTCCACAAGAGGTTTACACTTCAGGTTTGAGATTCGCACCTATTTCATTCTGTTTTTGCTTCAATACTGCTTGTGCTGGCTTGATAACGTTTGATATGAGATGAATGAGGTGAATAGATACTTTGTGCTGCTTTAGATTTGCATTTTCAGTTTTTGTGTTTGATTTTATTTTGCTTGATTCGGTTCATACCTTGTTTGTTTGTGAGTTTAAGTGGCATATTATTGATCTATGTTGTCTCAGCTTTCTGTCGATATGTGGCTTGTTGTTTTTCTGTTAGTTTTGTTGTTAAGCTTCGTCGGGATTTGACCGGAAAACGGTTCCGACAGCACTTTGTGTGTCTCTTTGCCTCTTGTTATAACCGTTATTTTCTGATTCAAATGGCATATTGGTGATCTACTCATTAAGAGCTTCATTTTAGTATTTTAGTTTGTCAAGTTTGGTTGAGAATTGAGAAAGTTATGCTAGGAAGAAGTTGAGTGAAATGTGTAGTCATGCTGTGTTTTCTGTGCTGCTGTTCGATGCTTCTTGCATGGGGTTGGAGGAGACGATGACGTGTCTCCTCCTGGTTGGTCCGTTTTGTTTCTTTGGCCTTTTTATTATTTTATTTCCTCCCTCCTTTTAAATGAAATGGACCGATTGATATGTGGTGGACATAATATTTTGTTCATAAAAATGAAAAAAATGAAAAAAAGCTGATTTAATTATTTTTGGGGATTTATTTTAATTTCGGTTGGGCCTTGCCCAGACCCGCTAACGGCACCCCCCTCTTCCTGGCCCGTTCTACTTCAGCTGGATAACATCATTCTTCCCACCTCCCTTCAATTCCTTTATTTTTCTTTTTTCATATTAATTCTATTTTTAATTCAGTTTGATTTTAATTCAAATAAAATAGTTATAATCCTCTAAAAATTCCCAAATAAATCATGAATGTTTCTTTGTGTCTCTAAAATTTTGTCACATTTTTATTTTATTTTTTTTCATTAATTAGCGTGCCAGAATTAAATCACCAATGTACATAGCTTCTTTTGATCCATTTCTTGACCAGCCTGTCTTGTTGATTTTCTATAGACTTCAATATTTGGAGTTTTGATCCCATTCTTTTTGAATTGTGTTCCTAAGATCTTCTAGTTTTCATATGATTTTTCTCAGAATTTTTAGAAATTTATTTCTTAAGTTTTGGTCTGGTATCTTGTGATATACGTTTTCTGTCCTAGCTTGTGTTTATGCATTCATTTGACCTAGTTCCTTTCTGAATTTTTGCAAATCCTTTTGGCAAGTTAATATAATGTGTTTTAAGATCATTTGGTTTCAGTTGTAGAATTTTTAGATGGCTGGTTGTTTATTTGTGGATTTTTGTTCTCACCTTGTCCCATTTTGCTTCTTTTGGTTCATTAGATTTCTTATAGGCTTAGAAGGGCACTTGTGCCAACTTCTTCTTCTTGTTTGGGGTTCCTTTGGGGTATAGGTACCTTTCTGGTCCTAGGATAGGTCTTGGTTCTTCTGAATTTTTGAGTTTGCTTCATATTCAAGTCATGTGTTTCTTTAAGTGTTTAAATTCCGTAGTTTGGTTCCGTTGCTTCTATTGTGACATTGTTTGGTATTGTGTGACTTCTCTCTTCACATTGCTGGCCTCTCAGGCCATTCTTCATACCATTTTGATGCTGGTTGTGAACTTTGTGCTTGTATTCATTTGTGTATGCTAACCTTGCAGGAGCTATGGTAAGTGTGAGATGTGGGAATTGAGTTCCACATCTCTAATTCTTATCTCTTCCTTTTGTTTAGGTGAACTAACCCTCTTTTGTTGGGCCTAGGCCTTTCTCATCCCTTCTTCTATCTTCTTCTTTCCTTCTTCATTAGGATAGAAACCTCACTAACCCTTAGGATATCCATGCATGTGAATACTTAGGATCATTTTAGTCCCCCTTCTAGAATTTTTCCTTTGAGATCCTTTTGGTTCTTCTTCTCTTCTCATCTCAAAACTCTAAAAAACACTTTAATAAATGTGAAGAGATGCATTGATCCATAGCCTTATTCCATGAGGTATGCTTGTAGTCTTCCCATCTTGGGATAGTACATGTTTACCTTGTGATGCACAAGTCTGATCAAGGTATCTTCTTCATAAAAGAAAAGCCTAAAAAACACTTCTTCATCTGTAAATAATCAAAACACTTAATAATTAAGCAAGTTAGTGAGCCTAAGCCCTAATCTGTGGGTTCAAGTTTTGGGGATCTTCTCCTTACTTGAGTGTGCTTGTTCTATTATTCCATCTTGGAATGTAGTGACAAGTGCACATTCCATTGGTGAGAGCTTGAGTTCACATTCTTGTGGCACACTCATAAAAGCTTTATAAAAAAAACACAAACAAACAATAAGCGTCTTTCCTTCGGGAATTCTTTTCTCATCTCCTTCGCTCCGTACGCGAACTTGCTCCTACTTGTCATCTTGCAAGACGGTTACGCACTCGTCGTCCGAGTCTGCAACACCTGAGCAATGGCATAGGCAGTTCAAGCCTTTAATTCACAAGCAACTTCCTTGTTACCCCTAGTTAGGGGAACTACGGCGTCTCTGATCCTCATTATCCTGATGAGGTACGTAGGCAGCGGGGTAGGGCCCGTTCGAGCACAATCTTTATTTTCCCTACATTTTTCTCTTTTGCTTTCTTATTCAGTTCTTTTTCAGTTCCAGTTTCTTTTCATTTTCATTTCTTTTGCTGCAGTTTTCATACCCTCACCCTTTGAAACAGTTTCTTTTGCAAGCGTGGATCCCGTCGGGTACGGCGGACGATCTGGGTGCTAATACCTTCCCAGGTCGTAACCGACTCCCGAGCTCAGTCTCTTTGGTTCGCAGGACCTGTGTCCTTCCTTTTCTTTCTTCTGGTTTGTGCAGCATTACCATTCCCTTTCTTCGGGATAAAAATGCCTGGCTGGCGACTCTACCTTTCCGCGCCACTTTCGCGTTTGTACTAGGATGAAAATCCCGGGAGCGACACTCCGTAGAGTTCAAGCTTCCCGATGGCACCACCTTTTTTGTCGGTCTGACGTCGAAGTTGAATGAATTGTTGCCTGATGGTGACAATAGAAAGGTGAGAAAGATTGAGTTTCGTGAAGATTTGATCGATACAAATGGGAGGATGAAATACAATCTTATTGAGTTGAAGATCGACCAAGATGTTAAGAAAATGTGGAGATCATTTCGTCGTAGGATAACAAAGGGTCCGATCAAGTTAGATGTAAAGCTGTCAAGATCCGTTGAAGACATAATGAAGATGTTCAAATGCTCTAAAGTGTCTTATAGTGTTTAGGTTTTTAAATATTTATTAATCATATTGTAATGTTAAGTGTTTTATGTTTAAGTCATGAAAACCATTATCAGATGTTAGTTAACATTCACACTGTAATTTAAGGAAGATCACTAATATTAGCTAATAAAGTATTATGAGAAAGATATCTGAATAATATATATATATATATATATATATATATATATATATATATATATATATATATATATATATATATATATATATATATATATAATACAAAATATATCTAAATAGGCCCCAACGGGCTAAATGTGCAATTCGAGCTAATCTAGAATAAACGTTACCATCTGGGTTACCAAACCCATGATCTTATATGTAATCATTACAATCATCTGTAAGCGATGTTGGTCATCGGCGTGATCTACTGAAGTAGGCGGCAACACATCATCAACAGACACATGGTCATCCAAAGGCACATCATCAGTTGGAGGTGGAGTCATGCGTGGATGTGATACAGTGAGGAACCGCTCAAACCGACCAATCAATACCTATAGACGATATATTTGGAACCGCTCGTGATATACACTAAACGTAGCCATATTTTCGCAAACATCTCTTAGACAAGTGTCTAGTAACCATGGTCTCCCACTGCATATAACCTGAATATAATGAGGACTCCTCAAACTCACGGTGGACTCTATGAGCATCGTACGATGTCCAGATGGCATCATATACGGTCAGTACATTCAACCTCCTCATATACTCAATTACACTACCAGTATGTGTCTGCCTCGCCTTCCACCTCTTCGATCGTGGGCCCCCCACCTTGCAGTGTTGCACCCTCTTGTCACAGATGGTAGGGAAATGCTCGTAGATCCAACACTGAAATTACAATAAATAATAATTTATAAATGACATTCGTAAAAAATAAATATGAAATCAATAACATACAACAATTTAAAATATACTTATATACTCAAATACCCCACAAACTGTCTGGTTTCAAAGTCCGTCGCCGCTCCAAGCGCTGCACCGACGACTCAGTCGAAGGAACTGTGACCTTTGTCTTAACAGTAACTGATGGTCCATACTCACCGTCAACATCATCTGACTCTACCTCCTCAACATCCTCCCTAGAAACCTCATCGACAAACTCCCGAGCAACCACCGACTCAACTACCTGAGCAATCACTGGCTCAACAACTGGATAAACTATCGGCTCAGCAAGTGGCTAAACTACCAGATCAACTATAGAACGTTTTTCAACACCTCATATGTATCATCTGCTGCAGATCAAACTCCATGGCGGCGAGTGGCACGAGGTGTCCTGAACTGATCCTGCTCTGTCATCCGCTTCCGGTGTGAACCGATAGAGACCACTCGTCATGCCCGTAGATAGAAAGACTTAACATCAGCACCACTGGCAGCCCTACCCTGATCTGATGATCGATCTGCAGTCCTCCCTACAATAGTACCGTCTTTGCCTATAGATTTCAGTGCAAAATAAAAAAAAAATAACAATCAAGAAAAAAAAAACAAATACAACTACCAGAAATTTGAAATTTCCGATATAAAACTAAAATTTTATAACTACCAGAAATTTGAAACTTTCGATATAAAACTAAATTTTTAATGACTACTGAAAATTTGAAATTTTCGATAATTATAGAGATTTAGTTTTATACTGAAAATTTCAAATTTTAGGTAATAATATTGAGGTAAATACTGTATATTTTAAAATTCCAGAAATTATGAAATTCCAGGTATAAGTTATCAGAAATTTTAAAATTTTTGGTACATATTACCGAAAATGATGGAATTTGCGGTATAATTTTTTTTTTTTGAAATTTCTGATAACTTGTGTTAAATTTATGATATAAATTTATTTGTTTTTGAAATTTCCGATAACTTGTGTGAAATTTATGATATCGTCACAGAAATCTTAAAAATCCGAATGTGAACCGCAAATTTAAAAAATGTAGAAAAAAGTTGCAGGATTATTTTGATATTTTCAGACATATGTTGGGGGTGTGAGGTTTAATTATAGGGTGACTGGTAGAATTTATAACAATCAACCTATAGAATGGTTATAGCTCATATAATCAAAATATAGCTTGAAACAAATTTTCTCACAAACTTATGATCTTTTCTTTTTACTATATGTAATATCTTTTACTAACTATTTTAAAGTTTATACTATATCATTTTCTTCATACAAAAATTTAGTGTGCGTTGTTTCATGAAATTAAAATTTACTTTTGAGAATGGTTTTCTTTGGATGAATTTAGATATTCTTAAGAATAAATTTAAAAAAATTATTTTGTTTAAAAATAAATAAAAAGTTAATAGAAAATGTAGATATGTTATTGATAGTTTTGTTTTATTTATGTAAATAAAAAAAAAATCTCATTTTTTAGAATAAAAATTTAAAAAGTGTATGTAATGTTTAAAAAAAATAATACATGATTTTTTTTTAAAAATATGTATTAAATATTAATCATGGAAATATTACTATATTCTTATTTTAAATTTGAAAACATTACATACTAATTAATTTTGAAGTGCCAAGTGTATGGTGAAAAGGAGTATACAACAATAGATTTATGTAGATTTGTCTAGATGAACATCTACATCATGAACCTAATAATTCATCACAATCATGAAGCTCTTTTTCTCATAAGACTTTTATGATATTCACAGCAAAAGTATTGAAAAGTTTACAATTAAAACAGTTTTTATAATATTTAATGAAATAATCAATTTGAAAATTGATAACATAAATTACTTTATATATTCATTGGTCACAAATTCATGAAAGACTTTTGTCTATTTTATTTAAATAGTGAGATACGCCCAATTTATGTCATTTGGCAGCATTAAATAGATAGGGACATTAAGGATAATAAGAGAACCATAAAAGAGGAATTGTAGCCCCACAATGGAATGCAACCCTTAGAGGAAACTAAACAAAAATGTCCAAATATTGAGGTCATTTTCTAATGTCATTAAGATGCTTTTTTCTGCCACCAGCCTACAAACAAACCTCATCTAGATAAAGTCGTGGAAAGTGGGTTATATTGTGAAAAATATATTGATAGTAAGTTTCAATTAAAAGACAATTCATTCAAAAAAAAAATTTAAGTTTAAAATTTTGATTATAAAAATCATAAAAATTTACTATTGGTTGAACTTCTGATTCTTTTCGGGTGGTGGTGGTGGTGGTCACTTGACACTATAGTTCGACAGCGGTTTAGACAAGTTTAGGGTTTTTGATTGAGTTGGTTTAATGATAAATCTTGTTTTTGGATATATTTTGAATCTTTTAGGTTTCGGCAGTTATAAATATGTATCTCTATTATTTTATTGGTTAAAAGAAGATGACATTAGGAAGGTATGGTAATCCTAGTTAGACAAATCAGAGTAGAAAATCTTTGGAGTATATTCATGGATTTTGGCGGATCTTTAGAGGTATCTAAGAGGATTGACAAACATTTATAAACACCTAGTGTTTGTGTGATTCATGTATAGAGAGTTAGAGAGATTAAAAACACTTGCGTAGAAAATATGGTTGTTATTAAAAACTTGACAGATTATTTTCTTATAACTCATGTGTGACCTCTTATAACAATTTTTAGAAAAATTAGAGAGTTGTTTTTTCAACGATTGAATTTATCGAATTGGATAACCAAATTTTTTTGTCTACTCATCTTTTATATTTCTCTTGCTTTCTATGGATATGTTTATAATTTTTAGCAAGTTGATTTTTTGCTTGAGGCCATATATTTAAGTTTTTAGTGTTCATTTTCCCACACATAATTATAATTATTCTTGGTGTGATTAATATTATGGTTATATTTCGCAAAGAGAAGGTCTTGGTGCAGTTAACCTTTCAATTTCACAAGAAGTGACATCTACCATGGGGAAAATGAGTTAAGAATTTAGCCTCATAAACTATAAATAGAATATCGATAATTTATCATAGACAATGCTTTTGGATCGTGGAAAGTGAAGATGCATGCAATATTAATTCAATAGAATTGTGTTAAAGTATTGAAAGGTAAGGCGTCGATGCTTGCACAACTAACACAAACAGACATACTGAGATGGTGGATAAGGTCATATGTGTCATTATCTTGTACCTCTGGAATAAAGTTCAAATGGAAGTCCCTAGGGAAAAGACTGTGACTTCGATGTGGGAAAATATTGAAGTGTTGTATATGATTAAGTCTTTGACTCATAAGTTGTGTTTGAAACTAAAACTTTACTTATTTTAAATGGTAGAGAACAAATTCATAATGAAGCATTTGACATAATTTGGAAAGTAAAAATATTGAGATGAAAATTGATGATGAGGACAAGAAATTTATTATTACTTTGGATAAAGTTCAGACGACTCTGAGATCTATTGAGCTTTCAATGATGAAATATTTGAGGTTAATGATAAGGTGAAAGTTTGAGTGCCTCAATAAGAGAGAGTGGTAGTAGAGAGAAGTCCAAATTCAAAGATTTTGATAAGCCAAGGTTAAATTGCTTATCTGTTAGAAAATCAATCACTTAAAGAAGGATTGTTCCAAGAGGGGGGAAATATGATTTTGTTAAGATTGCAATTGTCTTAAATGATGACGAATATGGTTATGAGAGTGATGGTGCACTAGTGGTGTCTTGTTTGAAAACTACATATATTTGGGTTATGTAGTCATGATTCTCTTATCACATGTTCTCGAGGAAAGAATACTTTAAGAGTCGTAGGAAACAAGGGAATAAGACACATTTAACCGCATCTGGCATGGTGCTAGGAGTTGAGTTTCTAGAAAAAAAAATTGGGGTAAGGTTGGTGCCAGAAAGCTTGCCTAATCGACATATGTCCATTCACAAGGATAAATTTTCAAGCACATATGGAGATTTGGAGTAGGAATTTGGTAAATTAATATAATTTCGACGTCTCTTTCTTTTTAGAACCGTCTTGAGTTTTGAGAGATCTTATATAGGTTAGTTACAATTTAATTCTGACAAAATAAATAAAAATCTTATCTAGTCACAGATTAATATAAAAATTATTTTATAAGATTTTATTTAATTAAAATTTAACCTTGACAAATTTAAACCTCGGGATTCGTCTTAAAAGACAATTATGTTTCTCTTGACTATCAAATTGTTAAAATGTAAACAAATTATAATTAAATATAAGTTACTTTGATTGGAACTTACTGCATGCCTTATATATTTGAATGTGAATTTGTACCAATTTTTATTATTTTGAGTCTCTTGACTCACACAAACTTAATAACATTTATTTCAAATATGACACAATTAATAACATTTATTACAAATTCTAGATGGTGACACAATTATGTTCAATCTATTTCTCATTATTATATTATTAAGCATGATTCATTCATTAATCAAACCTTAATCCTCTCTCGTTTTCGTTTTCCCGCCTGCAACTGAAAGATGCTTGTTTTGGCGTCTTATAAGATACAAATATAATGCAATATTCTCTCCATCATCTGTCTTTTTCATTCAATTTAATTGCTTCTAAGTTTATGAATGAGACTTAGCTTTTAATAATCTTTTGATTAAGCATTAATTGTGGTTTGATTTTGACTTTCATTTTTTTATTTTAGTTGAATCCAGATATATTCGGTTGTTACTTAGGGATTGATGCTTTAGAAAAATTATTTAGGGCGTCAACCTTATCAAAGAGATGTTCTTGCTTATAAAAATAAATGTTAATTATAATTTTAGTCAATTATTTCACCTTATTTATAAAATTAGTTTTGATTTAATTTTTGGAAGATTAAAAGTATTTTTAAGGATATATAAATTATTTTTTAACTATTTTGAGGTGTTTGGTTATTATATTTTCAAAATTAATTTTATATTAAAATTAATTTTTAATATTTTAAATTTTATTTTTAGTCTCTTAAAATAATTTTTTTTTTTTAAAGAATTGTTCTCTTAAAAATTTTCATCTTCTCTCCACGTTTAATTTTCAAGCCTAATCTTGACCTCATAAATCTAGTTCCATTTCACCAAATTTTCATACCTAAACTCTTTTTAGAGAGGCAAAAAACCTCTTGCAAATTATATCCTCAATCACTAAAATTCACCAAAACTCAATTTCTTCTTTTGAAAGTTATCAAGAATTCAAATTGAATTCTTGATTAACTTTGAGCTAAACCTTCATCCTTTTCATTTTTCTTCATTAATTTCAGTAGATCAAGCTTACTTGTGGAGTAATTTAGAGTTGTTCTAATCCTTGAAGTGGTAATTCATCTCACACCATTCTTACACCTTTATCTTCATCATCCACTAAGTAGATCTTTGGTGACTCTTGTACTAGATCCTTTTGGATCTCTTTTTATATTTTGATTGTTGGGTTTTGCTGTGCTTTTACTCTAAAATTCGTGCAAGTTCAGATCTATTATCATAAGGTGTTTGAAAAACGTTTTGAGTGAAGATCATGCTAAATTTTGCAATTTTTTTGCCTCTAAGCGTAGAGTAATCGGTTACCCTATTGGGGTAATGTCGCTCCCACCAAATGAGGCCAAGTCAAATGGGGTACAGACGCGAACGGTCGGCGAAAGGAGAGAGAACACACAAGGGTGAACTCAGAAAGAAAAGAGTCGCCAGCTAGGCATTTTTATCCCAGGAGGGAAAGGTAATGCTGCATAAACCTAGGAAGAGATGGATAAGACGGTTGCGAACCAGAGAGACTGAGAAAGGGGGTTGGTTACAACCTGGGAAGGTATTAGCACCCAGATTGTCCGTCGTACTCGACGGGATCCACGCTTAAAAGATTTGTGTTTTAGAGGGGTAGTGTCAGTGCAATTTGTGTATCAAAGCTGGAAAAGAATGCAAGTGTCAGTGTAAAAGAAATGTGAAGTGAAATATGTGAAGTGTCAGTGATAGAACAGGAATGGAATGCTCAAGACTATGAGGCTAAAAGAATAATGCTGGAAGAGGGGGAATATACAGAGACTTTTGTTCGATAACCGTTAAGTTATGCCTACGTATCCTCTCGTGCAGTGAGGAAGTCAGAACACCGTAGTTCGACTCAAAGAGACTGAAAGATAAGTTGACTTGTGAACTGCTTGCTTGTTTATGCTCAAGTGAATGACCTGTCTGGCTCAAGTGCAAACTGTCTTGCATTAGACGGAAGAAGCAAGTTCTCGGTTGTGAGTGATGATGATGAGAAAAGAATCCCGAAGGAGACGATTATTGTTTGTTTTTGTGTTTTCAATCTTTTATTGATTTTGAGGTTTGTCATAAGTTAATGAGCTTAAACCTAAACCAAGGGTTAGTAAACTCATCACATCCTCCCTTTGATTAGGGGTAATGAGAATACCTTAAGTATGAAGTAAGCACCTCACACTTAATCACCATGATGTAGGATTAAGATCATTAACCTACTTGTGATTATTTAGATGTTTTTTGGAGTTTTGGTTTAGTGTTAAGTAACGAGTTTAAGCCATAATCAAGGATTTAATGGACCTATTACACCATCCTAATAGAAGGATGATAGATGCGAATATTTAAGCTGAGAAAGACTCCTCAACTTAATCCATGATTAGGGATTAACCTCATAACAAAACAAAGCCTTTATTAGATGGATTTTAGTTAATGATAAGATGAAGAAGTGAATTTTATGGTTTGTAAGACAACTTGAGGGGGACTTGTCCATTAACACTAGGGTTAGTCCTTCTTAACCAATTAAGGAAGAATTAGAACCCTAATGCAAGGCCCAAGTTACAAGTTTGATGTCTTAGTGATTATTAAATGGATTGATTAAAGGATTTAAACACATTAAGGTTTTAACACTTAGGATTAAAGTTATACACTCCATCCTAATAGAAGGATGCAGGCATAAGCTTAATCACAAAGCCTTAAAGCCTTTAGGGTTTAGTCCTTGATTATGAGATGAGAAGAGAAGACTCAAAGATGACACAAAGGTAAAAGCTAAATGGAGGACTAATCAAACCCTAATTGTTATCATGCTTGGAGATCCTAGGGTTTATGAGGCTTAAGAGAGAAACAGAGGATAGCAAAACAACTTGCTTCACTTAAGAAGACAAGTTGCTTGAAGAAAGAAAGTAAGATAAACAAGAATGAGCAAGCTCAATCTAATACACAAGATAAAATGCAGCAAAGATGCAAGAGAGATGAGAAGAGATTGTGAGAAGTGAAGGCAAATTCACTTCTCAAAACAACTTACCACCTGAAAAGTTAGCCAAAAGAAATGAAATGCAATGCAAATGAGATGAAATGTCATGATGCAAACCAAAACCAGAAGCATAAACATGATGTTAATGATGCTAAGAGATGATACAAACACATGACAAGAAATGAGCATGATCAAACAAGCATAAGAATGCAAATAAGGCATGCTTTGAACCATGAAAAACATGAAAAGTTTATGAAATGCAATGGACATAAAACATGGCAAATGAAAGATGCAATGATCAAACATGATTCTAATATGTCCTAAGATGTATTATGAATCATGTGGATACACAAAATGTCATGGCAAGTTGTTGGATGCAAGCAAATGAGAAATGGATGCAAGGGAAGGCACAAATTAGGGTTACATGCATCATGCAAAGCAAAAATCCAAAACCAAAAGCAAATGACATGATAAAAAATTGAAAATGCAATCAAAGATACCCTAAACCTATACAAGCTCACTTCCCAAAAGAGAGGATCCAACTCTTAACCTAGTGAAAGTTGTGAATTTCCTAAGATTGCTAGGGTTTTGGGGTACCTTATCAAGAAAAATGCTAAACAAATTAAAAATGCAAGATCAAATCAAACCAATTTTATCCTATAAACTATATGCTATGAAGAGTGCAATGCAAGAAGAATCATCATCCAACTCTCAAAGGTTAGGCAGAAAGGAATTTTTGAAGGTTGAAACAAAATATTGCCTTAAAATGAAATTAAATCCAAGGAAAATGATCAAAGGGCATCAAGAACAAAAAAGAAATTTGGTTTGAGAGTTGGACAATGTTTCTAAATGTTTCTAAATGCAATGTGAATTTTTTGGTGATTTTTAAATACCTAAATGCATTTTTAATTAATTAATTTTCATTAACTAATTAAAAATAAACATTTAAATGATTTGAAAATGATTTTTAATGCAAAAAATAAAAATAAAAATATTTTTGGGTTTTAAAAATTAATTAAAACTTTGACAAAAATTTTCATAATTTTTAAATGATTTTTGCTATTTTTAATAATTCGTATAAATAAAATGAAAAGAAAATGAATTAAAAATGAAAATAATGGAAAGTATGCAAATCTGAAGGCTGACATTCAAATGGAAAAGGAGGGAATTGACTGGCGCGTCATCCAACGGCTGCCATTCAAACTAACCAGATTAAATTAAAAACCTAATTAATTAGACTAATGACGTGGATTAGGGCTTAAGTGATGAATCTGAACCATTCGTTTGCGCGCGGGTCAATGCCAATCAACTGGATCTACGGCCTATATTCAAACTAAACCCTAATCGTGATTAACAACTTAATGACATTCAGGTGGCCGGAAATGACCTCCGGTCATCTTCTCCGGCCACCTCCCTCCCTGAAAATTGCTAAAACACTCCCTAGGTCACTAAAACTTGATCTCTCTGCCCAGAATCCAACCCCATACATCATATAACAAGAATCATCAATCAAAACACATTTATTTTTCGTATCAAAGCTGAATCGAATCAAAATGTTTTTAGGTCAAAAAAATTTCAGAAGCTTCATACATACTCAATACTTAACCATTTGCAAAACTAAACATATCAGCATGATCAGCACATCACATAGATTCATTTAGGAACTTAAAAATGCATTTCTGGAAAAAAAGTTCTTGAGCTCACCTGAAATGGAGCTTTCAATCCAGGAGCTTTCTGCCTGCTTCTTTGCTTCAAAATGGCTCCAATGATCCTCTTGATGAAGCTTTGAAACTTGGTTGGAGTTTAAAATGGCTGATTTGTGAGTTTGATGAAGTTCTATTCAGTGAGGGGTGAGAATCGTGTTTCTGTTTATGGTGGTTTCAGGGACAAGTGAGGGGTGGGAAATGATCAGTGGGTCATTGTGAGTTGAATGGTGAAAGAAATTTCAAGTTTTTGTTGCTGGGTTGAGAGATTCGATAGAAAATGCAAAGGGAGGGATTTTTGTGTATGCTGACTTGTGTGTATGTTCAGGCTCCAAGATCATATGAAATGGCTTGCTTTAAGTGTGTTTGTAAAGTCTTGATTGGTCAGAATAGTTGGTGTGGCACAGGCTGATTGGTATGGGTGTTTTTGCATAAAGTCCAAGTTAGGTGTACTTGAGGTATGGGCAAGTGTGAGGTTGTGATAGGGGCATGGTTGGGCTCAGCTGAGATCATGGAATTCTTGTGGATCAGATTCTATGAGCTGTAACATGTAGAGGCATGGCTTCATGAGTTTTTGCTAGTTGGTACATCTTTGGCCCCTTTGTGAATTCATGAAGTTCAAGGCACAAAAATGCATAATTCTTGGGCCAATTCTGGTTTTTAGAAGTCACATAAGCATGTTGTGAAGAGTTTGTGCACATTTGAAGTCTTTAGAATGCTTGATCATACCATTTTGCAAAATGCCTCTTTGGTACAAAACTTGAAATTATGTGATTTTTCCCAACTTTGACAAGCCATAACTTTTGATCTAAAATGAATTAGAATGAGTTCTTGTACTTTTTGAAAAGGGGATGATCCATTCTACAACTTTCATGACCAAAGTTTTCCCATTTGAAGCATTTTTGAATAAAAAAGAAAGGGTTGAAAAACTTTCCCAAAATGGAAAGTTTCCATTACAAGTCACTTTCCCAAAAAGGCAATTTTGCAAATGGCTTGAAATTCTTCAGCTTTGTGAACTTATAACATCTTCTATGATCAAATAAAGATCATACACACTCAAAATGATGAAGAACACTCTTTGGTTGGGTCATTGGGGGCCTCAGATGCCCTGATTTTGCACTGACTTGCTCAAGAAGTCAACTCTTGATTAGATGCCTTCCCCATGGAACTTCTTCATAAAAATTGATATGCATGATCCTCATAACATATAGAGACCAATAGAAACAAGAATGACCAAAAAATTTGGAGTTATGGCCTCTGAAACCAAAACCCTAATTTTAGGTCATCTGTGCAGTTAAACCTGGCTCTGCTTCCACGCCATCCCCAGTCCTTGTGATTCTTTGACTTTCTTGACTTTTTGAGGATATAATATGATGTTTGGACATACATGGACCCCTTTAAAGTGATTGAAGACCTTTGGAGTGGCTCAAATAGCTCAGGGATGGTTCAGATCACAAACCCTAGATGCAGATGACTTTGAACCAATGCAGTGAAGCAAAAATGCAATATGAGATGCTATGATTGAACTTATGCATATGAAAAGATCACAAGCCAATGTGAAATGAGTGAGGGCAAATTTGGGGTGTTTACAGCTGCCCCTATTCAAGCATGAGTTAGCTGTGCAGGATGTAAGCAACGACTTAACAGGCAAACAAGATAACTTGTGGTTGAATACCAAAGACAGTCCAAAATTTGCACTCACTAAATGAAGAAGAAAAGGGATATAGATTGTAAAAGGAAAATAAAGTATAATTATAAAGTGCGGGTGACGGAGGACGACCGTCGAGCAGAGGACGACTGCTGGGGATGAAGCAATGACGGGGACGACCGACACGCTGGGGAAGATGCGGGAAATAAAGCAATGACGGGGACGACCGACAAGCTGGGGATATAAGAGATTATGATGGGGACGGCCATCAGGTAAATCTATAAGACTCTCTAGGGATTATAGGTAAATGATGGGGACGACCATCAAGCTCAAAGCATAAATGAAATAAATGATGAGGTACGGTCATCAAAGGTGAAGGACGATCACCTAGCAAGGGACGGCTGCTCTGTTGGGGATAAGATGAGGGACGATCATCTAAGGTGAAGGACGATCACCTGGCAGGGTACGGCTGCCGAAAGTATCACGACATAGGACGAATGTCGGATGAAAAGGTCGACGATGGGGACGGCCATCGGATAAGCATGATGAAGGACGATCATCAGGAGGTGAAGGACGATCACCTAGCAGGGTACGGCTGCTCTCGGGGTTTATCATGACATAGGACGAATGTCAGATAACAAGATCAACGATGGGGACGGCCATCAGATAAAATGATGAAGGACGATCATCAGGAGGTGAAGGACGATTACCTGGCAGGGTACGGCTGCCGAAAATATCACGACATAGGACGAATGTCGGATAGGAAGGGGTCATAATGAATAGAGACTCCATTGGGAATGATGAAGGACGATCATCAAAAAGGTGAAGGACGATCACCTGGCAGGGTACGGCTGCCGAAAAGGTATCATGACATAGGACGAATGTCAGATAGAAAGGAAATATTTTAATAAGTTTGTTGGGGACTTCACTGGGGAATAGTAAACACGGACGAGTGTTTACATCCAAGAAATGAAAGGTATAAGTGTTTGGGCACTGTGTATAGATTAAAGATGCGGACGAGCATCCTTAAGACTACGATACGGACGAGTATCGGGTAGAAACAAATGCTTGATGCAGGTTCAGAGATGATGATACGGACGAGTATCAACTAGTTAACAAAGAACACGGACGAGTGTTGATTCTGCGGGGATAAGTGGTGTATATAAGATGCGGACGGTTATCTGTATGAGTGAAAAAGTGGTAAGTGAGACACGGACGAGTGTCGAAAAAAGTGTATTATAAATAAGTATGCGGTTTTCCAAGTGTTTAGGCAACTGTGCTGGGGAAGGTGACACGAACGGGTGCCAAGGATTTGTATAGATATAGGTAAATATGTGGTGAGTGCAAAGGGGACGCTTTGGCTTTCTTCTGGGGGTATGACACGGACGGGTGCCGAAGGGAGCACGTATCTGTATCTATAAGAGACATGTCTTGGCTCTCTGCCGGGGAATTTTGGGGAGCATTCTGTATATTGTTGATGGATTGTCAGTATTCACAAGTGTTCGATTCAGAACATGGCTTATGATTATGCAATATGTTTGATTTTTGCCGTAATGCCCCGTATTAGACGGAATGCTACGCTCTGTGGTGAAATATGATGCGAATGCTATGATTATGCAAAGATAACGACCCGGGACTCGGATCCCAATGCTGTGAAGATCTCTGAATGTTCTGCTTAAAGTGGACATCCCAGCTGGGGATAAGATCATTGGTAGATCTGATAAGATGTATGACTCTGCATGGGGGAGTAGGTCACTTGATAGACCTATCTTGGTAACGGGGGACCCAGCTGGGGTTTGTAGGAGCTTTCTCCACTCTGTTGTGATTTCTTCACGCGTTGCTCTTCCGGGTAGAGGTTGACACTCTTGTGGGGAAATGGTTCCCTGGCTTTTGTACTTGGCTGAGGAGGAAATAACAAATGGCAACTCAGCTGGGGAGAAAGCACCTCCGGTGCTAAGACTGAGTAGATAATGATTTGCCAGCTTGCTGGGGTGAAGCTTTCATGCCCCATGTTGTGCTTTGAATACCTGCAATCCTGAAAAGACAGAGAAACGCACAAGTAATCCCGAGGTATCCCTTACCAGATTCCATTATAAGAGTTTAGACACTCCCGGGAGTGAGTATATTTCCTGCAAGCACGTATTTTTTTTAGAAGAGAAGCATCTGTATTTATGCAATCAGTATCTTAAAGACATCGGGCATTTTCGCAAATGAAAATAAAATGTTCGAGACGAAACATGACTGAAAATCTGATTTTATTAATTCGTGTGCCCTGAATTGGCAAGATACAAAAAATGAGGAGATTGTTACAAATTGAGAAACAAAAGATGTTGGCAATGTTGATGACGCTTCAAGAAGCTTCCCTTTTGCTATGACTCGTATGACTTTTGACGTTCTTCTCATCTTGCCTTCTGAAGAAGGCTGATTTTGACCGATGTTTGAACCTTTCGAAGCTTACCAAGTCGTAAGTGATACAGATGAATTCAGAATGCAGTTGTTCGCTTATTCCCTTATCTTGCGTGGATCGCCCTTTCGGGTTTTCAATTCACCGGGATACCCATTTTTGCCTGAGCTGTCCAATACGGCTTTTCAACTCAGCAGGTGTACATTTTTTTTTTATTTTCCCTTATTTTTGCCCGAGTCTTTTATTCTGTTTTTGACTCGCCGGGATGCCCTATTTTTGCCTGGACTTACATTCTGTTTTTATGTCCAGCGGGTCATTTTTATGCGAAGTATTTTTTAACTGCATCTGAATTCACAGGGGATAGAGAGTCTTCGCCATCCATAGTACTGAGCATCAGTGCTCCACCAGAGAAAACTTTCTTTACTATGAACGGCCCATCATAGTTCGGAGTCCACTTGCCCCTGTGGTCTGTATGAGGAGGGAGGAGTCTTTTCAGCATAAGATCTCCTACTTGGTACTCTCGGAGCCTGACTTTCTGATCGAAGGCTTTCTTCATTCTTCTCTGATACAGCTGCCCATGAGAGATTGCAGCTAATTTCTTCTCTTCAATCAGATTCAGTTGTTCGTATCGGGACCGGACCCATTCTGCTTCGTTCAGCTTAACATCCATCAGTACTCGTAGGGAGGGTAATTCAACTTCAACAGGAAGGACTGCCTCCATACCATAAACAAGCTGATACAGTGTTGCCCTAGTGGATGTTCTGATTGATGTACGATACCCATGCAAAGCAAATGGCAGCATTTCATGCCAGTCTTTGTAGGTGACCACCATCTTCTGTACAATCTTCTTGATATTCTTGTTAGCTGCCTCTACAGCGCCGTTCATCTTTGGCCTGTAAGGAGAATAATTATGGTGTTGGATCTTGAAGTCCCGGCATAGCTCTGCCATCATTTTGTTGTTCAAGTTAGAACCATTGTCAGTAATGATTCGTTCGGGCACTCCGTACCGACAGATGATGTCTTTCTTTAGGAATCGGGCCACCACCTGCCTTGTGACATTTGCATAGGAAGCTGCTTCAATCCACTTGGTGAAATAGTCAATGGCTACCAGGATGAATCTGTGGCCATTTGAAGCAGTCGGTTCAATCTTGCCAATCATATCAATGCCCCACATGGCGAAGGGCCAGGGTGAAGACATCATATTCAGAGGATTGGGAGGCACATGTACTTTATCCGCATAAATCTGGCATTTATGGCACTTCGTGGCATAAGCACAACAGTCAGCATCCATTGTGATCCAGTAATAACCTGATCTTAACAACTTCTTGGCCATGGCATGCCCTCCTGCATGGGTACCAAAGGATCCTTTGTGCACTTCGTGCATCAACAAGTCCGCTTCTGTTCTATCAACGCACCGGAGAAGTACCATATCAAAGTTTCTCTTGTACAGGGAACCATCAACATTCAGGAAGAAACTACCAGCTAGCCTTCTTAATGTATTCTTGTCATTGGAAGATGCCCCAGGTGGGTATGTTTGATCCTCCAAGAAGCACTTAATGTCATGGAACCAAGGCTTATCATCTTTAACAAAATCTGCTGAGAATACATATGCTGGCCTGTCAAGTCTGGATACTGAAATCCGAGGCACAAAATTGGCAGCTTGAACTTTGATCATGGATGAAATGGTAGCCAGAGCATCTGCAAACTGATTCTCGTCCCGAGGGATATACTCAAGCTTGACCGTTGTAAAGAAAGTTAAAATTCTGTGATCAGGTATGAGATGTCCTAAGAGATGTCCCAACACTTAATAGGACATTTGACAAATTTAACCAAAACTTAAACAGCAAGAAAAGTAAACAACACAGAAGTTTGTTAACCCAGTTCAGTGTATAACCACACCTACATCTGGAGGCTACCAAGCCAGGAGGAAATCCACTATTAGTAATATTAATTCTAGACTTAAACCACCCTGTTTAATCTATCACTTAATACTTACCCAATGCAATTTCTACCTAAGACTCACTTAGATAAGAGTACCCTACTCACTCCCCCTCAATCACCCAGTGATCAAGTTTACAAATTTACTGAAATTGAAGACATCCTTCAAACAATAACAGCTTGATCTTACTTCACAGTTTCAATCAAGTCACAAATGCACTTTTGCTTAAAAGCTCATAAAGTGGTACATAAAAACAACCTGCTATTTAAAACACTAGACACTCTATTTGGTCTTCTGAAATTCGTACTCAATTCTATGAGTTTCTGTTGATTAAATAGGTATCTGAATTTTGGGCTTTCTGTAGAATGATCCAGCCCTAATGTGCAGCAACTGTCACCTTGAATTTAGGGTTTGTTACCTCCTATATTCTAGGTGCATTAGGTCTTCTGTTTTAATCTGAATCTTCAATTTAAAACTCCCTACAGATGCGCCTTGTTCTGTTTTTATCCAGCATTAATTAATCCCAGATAGTTCTCCTTAAATATCTCTGATCTGTTAATCAATAATTAATTCTGGTAGCAGGTCTGAGATGTCTCAACATCTGTTGGGACATCCTGAAAAACTGAACTTAATTTATTCACACAATGTCCCAACATCTGATGAGACATCCTGAAATAAATTCACATACTCTGTTTGATAATGTCCCAACATCTGATAGGACATTCTGAACTGAATTTAACATTTCTTGTTTGGTCAAAAATTCTGCCAATTCTTAAACATCTACAAACTCCCCCTTTGGCTAATTTTTGGCTAACATCTTTCCTGGTTTTCAGAGTGCAGCAGAAGTTCTTATTATCAGAGTATAGCATTACTTTTCTGTTGATTCTTATTTGAGATTACTCCCCCTCAAACATATATGTATCCAGTCTTGTTCCAACAGAAAACCTTCTTCAGTTCAGAAGCAAACAAACAGAATTTTTCATTCATAATTAAACAGCAATACAATTTGTTGTTGTTCTCCCCCTTGGTAGACACAAAATTAGGTGCCAAAGACAGTATTCCAGAAATACATTTCTGTCAGTACATTTGCCTCACATACATTGATCACTCAGATTCATTACTCTCAGTTGCTTCCTCAACTTCTGTTTCAGCTTCACTTGCTTCATCAGCTTCATTGTCTTCATCAGAGGCATTGTTTGCATTAGAGGCAGCTTTCTGGTCTTCTTCATTCTCCAATCTTTGAATGATTTCTTCCAGTTTCAGCTTCCTTGCTTCAAGCTCCTTGCATGTGCACTTTAGCTCAGCAATTAACTCTTTCTTGGAGATTGAATTCTTAGCAGTTGAGGGACCAGCAGATGTCCCAGCAGGTGCTTTAACATCTGCAGCATGGTGACTTAGGAATAATTTGTAATGAAAGGCCAGGGGGCTCTCTCGCTTGCAGACAATGTCCTTCTCAGTTAAAATTCCAGGGTATTGACTTAGAACAATACCACACAGCAATGATGGAAAGGCTATTGGTAGCTTGGTTGCAGAGGAGCTGGCATGCTTCATGGTTTGATCAAAGATAAAAGCTCCAAAGTCCAGCTTGGTTTGAGTCCCCACAGCATAGATGAATCTGGCCAGACCAGTTGAGATTGATGAAGTGTGATTGGTAGGCACCCAGTTTGCAGTTCCAATCCTGTTAAGCATGGCATACTTTCTAGTAAGCATGCTCACAGAGAGCTTTCCCTTCACAGGCCAAGCTTTGACCTGGTTTGCAGTGATCACCTTACAGATTTGATTATCTGTTTTCCCTAGCTCATTGGGTCCATCTGTTTCTCTTCCTAGATACTCATTGATGATTTGAGGAGAAAACTGTACACATTTACCTCTAACAAAAACTTTTCTAAACTCAGAGGACTTACCATTTGAGCAATCCTCCTGAAGATTCACAATGAACTCTTTGACAAGAAGTTCATAACAGGGAGAGAACTCTGAGACTGTCTTGAATAGTCCTGCAGCAGAGATTAGGTCAATGAGTTCTGTGCACTCAAGTGCATTGCTGCTTAGTTCTCTTTCCAAAGCAACCCTTCTTTGGTACACATATTTCCATCTGTTGACACTGGAGACATGATGGAAGGATATATTGTCCAAGGGAGCTTCTGGAACAACAGTTGAAGCTCTAGCTGGTGCTGGTTTCTTCTTGGGAGGAGATGTTGGGACATCTGATCCAACATCTGAATCTGATGGTGTTGCAGCTTTTCTCTTCTGAGTTTGAACCTTGCTCCATGGTTTTGCTGGACCAAAAGTGGCTTTAGCCTTGCCTTTCTTTGGACTAGCCTTCTTCTTCTCAGGAATGACAGGTTCATCTTGCATCTTTCCTTTCCTGGACCTTAGCCTTTTGGCTATGCTGGGTTTGACAAATGCTATGATTTCTGCATCAGAGTCCTGCTCCAAATTGACTACTGGAGGGGATTGAGCAGACTCCTCATCAGCTTGTTGATCAGCAGAAATTTGATCTTCATTTGATTCTTTAGCCTGTTCCACAGAAACTTCTTTATCACTTTCACTTGAGGTTTTATCCTCAGTTTGTTCAACATCAGATGAGTTCTTTTTCTTGTCTTCAGATGTTCCAACATCTGTTGGGACATCTTGTTCTGCAGCAGTGTCCTTTGTAGCTTGAGCTGGTTCTTCTTGAGGTGCAGGAATGGTGTTCAAAGGAACAGAGATACCTTTCACCACTCTTTGTTCAGAAAAGACTTGGTTAACAATCTCCTTGATGGAATCATCAACATATTTGGAGTACCTTGTAGACATGTTGGCAGGAGAGGGAATGCCTTTAGCTTTGCTTCTGATTTGATCTTTACATCTCTTTGGTGTTCTTGCCTTTTTAGTGTGAGAGGCGCTTCCCCTGAGCTCGTCCAATGGTGTTGAAGGCATTGGCACAACAGAGATTGGAGTGGCATGAACCACGTCTTCCTTGTTGAGAATTTCCTCAGCTGTTTTAGGGTTTTGAGACATTGTAAAGGAAGAAGGATGAACAGCTTTAGAGTTTATGATTTCTGAAGATTTGAGAGTTAATGTGATTCGCTTGTGATGATATGATGAGAATCTTGATAGCTTCTTATAAGTAGTTACTAAATAAGTAGCCGTTACAGTCCAAATGATTAAGAATGGAATTCCCAAGGATCTTGTCCAGACTAGCTTTGCCATCTGGAACTTATGCCATGCAATGTCATATGACATGTTGGCACATCTCATTAACTGCTAAATATCACATAAACATATTCCAAGTTTGCCCCTTAAGTTCTCAAATTGTGTAGCATCCAATGCTTTGGTAAAGATATCAGCTAATTGCAGATCTGTAGCAACATGCTCCAATGAAATCACCTTCTCTTCTACAAGATCTCTGATGAAATGATGTCTGATATCAATATGCTTTGTCCTGCTATGTTGAATAGGATTTTTAGATATGTTGATTGCACTTAAGTTATCACAGTACAATGTCATGACATCCTGTGGGACATTGTACTCAGTGAGCATCTGCTTCATCCAAACCAACTGAGAACAACTGCTACCTGCTGCTATGTATTCAGCTTCAGCTGTAGATAAAGATACACAATTCTGTTTCTTACTGAACCAAGAAATCAGATTGTTTCCTAGAAAGAAGCATCCTCCTGAAGTGCTTTTTCTGTCATCAGCACTTCCTGCCCAATCAGCATCACAGAAGCCAGTGAGAATAGGTTTGCAACCATGAAAGTACATTATGCCATAGTCACAAGTACCATTAACATATTTAAGGATTCTCTTGACTTGATTGAGATGACTGACTTTTGGATCAGCTTGATATCTTGCACAAACTCCTACTGCAAATGCAATGTCTGGTCTGCTAGCAGTCAAGTATAACAAGCTTCCAATCATGCTTCTATATAAACTATGATCTACATTCTCACCCTTCTCATCTTTAGTCAGCTTTAAATGTGTAGGAGCAGGAGTTCTTTTATGAGAAGCATTTTCCATTCCAAATTTCTTCACTATGTTCTTGGAGTACTTGCTTTGTGAGATGAACATTGACTCTTCCATTTGCTTAACTTGCAGACCAAGAAAATAGGTTAATTCACCTACTAGACTCATTTCAAATTCAGCTTCCATCTGCTTGACAAAATGTTTGACCATCTTATCAGACATCCCACCAAATACAATGTCATCAACATATATTTGTGCAATCATGACATTACCTTCTTCATCTTTAACAAACAGGGTTTTATCAATCCCACCTTTTCTGTATCCTTGCATGATAAGAAATGTGGTAAGTCTTTCATACCATGCCCTTGGAGCTTGCTTCAGACCATAAAGTGCTTTCTTGAGTTTGTATACATGATTTGGACAGCTTGGATCAACAAATCCTTTAGGCTGTTCTACATATACCTCCTCATTAAGATAACCATTAAGAAAGGCACTTTTCACATCCATTTGAAATAGCTTGAACTTTAAGATACAAGCAATTCCCAACAGTAGTCTTATTGATTCAAGCCTTGCTACTGGTGCAAAGGTTTCATCAAAGTCTACTCCTTCAATTTGAGTGTATCCTTGAGCCACAAGTCTAGCTTTGTTCTTTGTAACAATTCCTTGTTCATTTGACTTGTTCTTATACACCCATTTTGTACCAATCACATTTATGTCATCAGGTCTAGGTACAAGATTCCACACTTCATTCCTTGTGAATTGACCTAATTCCTCTTGCATAGCACAAATCCAGTATTCATCAGTGAGAGCTTCCTTGACATTTTTAGGTTCTATTTTGGAAACAAAACAAGAACCTGAAATCACTTCTCTTGATCTAGTGCTCACACCTCTGTTGGGATCACCAATTATTAAATCTTTGGGATGATCCTTCTGTATTCTGATGGAGGGAGGTTTGCTTGAATCTTCTGACCTTGTATCATTTTGAGTGAAGTTATATTGATCATTCTTTTCTTCAGCTTCAACCTTGATATCAGCAGATGTTCCAACATCTTCTGGGACATCTGTAGGAGCATCATCAATTATCACATTTATGGACTCCATGATAACATTTGTTCTGTAGTTAAATACTCTATATGCTCTGCTGTTTATAGAGTATCCAAGGAAAATTCCTTCATCACTTTTAGGATCCATTTTTCTCCTTTGCTCCCTATCTGCCAGAATATAGCATTTACTTCCAAATACATGAAAATACTTAACAGTGGGTTTTCTGCCCTTCCAGACTTCATATATTGTGGACAAAGTTCCTTTTCTCAAGGTAACTCTGTTATGGATATAGCAGGCAGTGTTCATGGCTTCAGCCCAGAAATACAGAGGTAGCTTTTTAGCATGTATCATAGCTCTTGCTGATTCTTGAATGGTTCTATTCTTCCTTTCAACAATCCCATTCTGTTGAGGAGTGATAGGTGAAGAATACTCATGATTGATTCCTTCTGAAGAGCAGAAATCTAAGAACTTTTGATTCTCAAATTCTTTTCCATGATCACTTCTTATTCTGATCACACAGCTGGATTTTTCCCTTTGCAATCTTTGACATAATTCTTTGAATACATCAAATACATCTGACTTTTCTTTGATGAAGTTTATCCATGTATATCTTGAAAAATCATCAACCACAACATAGGCATACCTCTTACCACCAAGACTTTCAACCTGCATAGGTCCCATAAGATCCATATGTAGAAGTTCCAAAACTTTGGAAGTTGTCAGATGTTGAAGCTTTGGATGGGACATCTTGGTTTGCTTGCCTATTTGACATTCACCACATATTTTGCCATCATCAATCTTCAGTTTAGGAATACCTCTTACAGCATCCATAGATATGATCTTCTTTATGCCTCTGAAATGAAGATGACCTAGTCTTTGATGCCACAGTTTCACTTCTTCTTCTTTAGCTAGAGAACAGGTTGAAGTGAGACTGAGATTTTGGGATTCCCACATGTAACAGTTGTCTTTAGATCTGGCTCCTTTCATGACAACCTCTTGTTCTTTGTTAGTCACTATACATTCAGATTTGGTAAAGTTTACACTGTACCCTTGATCACATAACTGACTTATACTGATCAGGTTAGCAGTTAAACCTTTAACAAGCAGCACATCATCTAGTCTTGGAACATCTTGACAATCCAAGGTTCCAACTCCCTTGATCTCTCCTTTAGCTCCATCTCCAAAGGTAACATACCTGGATGAATGTGGCTTTAAGTTTACTAGCAAATTCTTCAATCCAGTCATGTGTCTTGAGCATCCACTGTCAAAGTACCAGTCTTCTTTAGCTGATACTTTCAATGATGTATGTGTTATGTATGCAGTACTTTTCTTTGACCAGATGAGTTGAGATTTCTTTTGATGCCTTTGCTCTGAGTGTTGTTCAGCTGATCTCCAAGCTTGATTGTTGATCTTGTTCTTGTGTATGTGGCTTTGATCAGTCTGAATGTCAGCTTTTGGTCTCCAAACTTTCTTGATTACTTCTGTCTTTTGCTTAGGATATTGCTGACTTTTATGCAGCACTTTCTTGGTATCTACTACTTTCTGCTTGGAAGGTTGCTGACACATCTGATTTGGATATCCATGTAGCTTATAACAGTGAGGTTTGATATGCCCAAATCTTCCACAGTGATGACATCTCCATCTTTGATATTTTTTCTTCATTTTGTTCTTTCCAGAATGTTGAGACATCTGTTGGAACATTATGTTTGTCTTTGTGTTCTGATGTTGGAGCATCTGTTGGGACATCTTGTTTGACTGTGTAGTTTTTGAAGTAGTTCTGCTAGAGCTTGCTTCATCTCTGTCATATCCCAGTCCACTTTTGTCCCCTGAATGTTTATTATTGCTGAGAATAACATCCAGTGTGTTTGAGCTGCTGTTCAACATTCTAACAGATTTGGACATATGTTCCAATTTAGAGTTGAGAAGGCTTACTTCACTTTTTAAGGTTTCAATGATCTTCTGATCATTTGCTTTGTCATCTTCTAAAGTCTTATTCTGCTTCTTTAGCTTTATAACATCACTGCATATTTCAGAGCTTCTTTTGTATAGATCTTTGAATGCTTGCTCAAGTTCTTCATAAGTAAGTTCTTCACAACTGGAATCACTATCATATTCACACAGTCCAGCTAGAGCAGTAATATGCTTAGCTGATTCTTCTTCTGACTCTCCTGAGTCTTCATCAGACCAGGTCACAGAGAGTCCTTTCTTTTGCCTCTTTAAGTAGGTAGGACATTCAAACTTGATGTGTCCATATCCTTCACATTCATGGCATTTGACTCCTTTATCTTGACTGGTCTTTTCAGCAAACTTTGACTTTCTGTTAGCATCATATGGTCTCCTGTTCTCAGAGTTTGTGTTTCTTCCACTGGATTTGAATTGGCCTTCCATTCCTCTGAGAATCTGTTTGAATTGTCTTCCAAGCAAGGCAAGGTTTTCTGATAAGCTTTTGTCATTTGCTGATTCATCATCTTCTTCTTCATCTGTATTTGACACCAAGGCTATGCTTTTGTTCTTTTTAGCATGTGTGTCATTCATTCCCATTTCAAAAGTTTGAAGGGAACCAATTAGTTCTTCAGCTTTCATGGAGCATATGTCTTGTGCTTCTTCTATTGCTGTGACTTTCATGTCAAATCTTTTTGGCAAAGATCTGAGAATCTTCCTTACAAGCTTTTCATCAGTCATCTTTTCTCCCAAGGCTCCAGAAGTATTGGCTATATCCAAGATGTTCAAGTAGAACTCATGAATTGATTCATCTTCCTTCATTCTTAAGTTCTCAAACTTGGTGGTGAGAAGTTGAAGTCTTGACATTTTTACTTTTGATGTTCCTTCATGAGTTGTCTTGAGGGTATCCCACACATCTTTGGCCAGCTCACAATGATGCACTAGTCTGAAAATATTTCTATCAATGCCATTGAATAAAGCATTTAGGGCTTTTGAGTTGCCTAGTTCTGAATCTTCTTCCTCTTTACTCCATTCTTCTTCAGGTTTCAGAACTATTGATCCATCTTTGGTGTCTTGAACAGGATGTTTCCATCCAACATTTACTGCTCTCCATGCCCTGTTGTCAAGTGACTTTAAGAATGCAATCATTCTTGGCTTCCAGTAGTCATAATTAGAACCATCCAGTATAGGTGGTCTATTTACTGACCCTATATCTCTGTCCATGTTACAGAATTTGTTTTCCCTAGATCTCACCCAGTATAAACAGGCAGGGTGCCTGCTCTGATGCCAATTAAAATTCTGTGATCAGGTATGAGATGTCCTAAGAGATGTCCCAACACTTAATAGGACATTTGACAAATTTAACCAAAACTTAAACAGCAAGAAAAGTAAACAACACAGAAGTTTGTTAACCCAGTTCAGTGTATAACCACACCTACATCTGGAGGCTACCAAGCCAGGAGGAAATCCACTATTAGTAATATTAATTCTAGACTTAAACCACCCTGTTTAATCTATCACTTAATACTTACCCAATGCAATTTCTACCTAAGACTCACTTAGATAAGAGTACCCTACTCACTCCCCCTCAATCACCCAGTGATCAAGTTTACAAATTTACTGAAATTGAAGACATCCTTCAAACAATAACAGCTTGATCTTACTTCACAGTTTCAATCAAGTCACAAATGCACTTTTGCTTAAAAGATCATAAAGTGGTACATAAAAACAACCTGCTATTTAAAACACTAGACACTCTATTTGGTCTTCTGAAATTCGTACTCAATTCTATGAGTTTCTGTTGATTAAATAGGTATCTGAATTTTGGGCTTTCTGTAGAATGATCCAGCCCTAATGTGCAGCAACTGTCACCTTGAATTTAGGGTTTGTTACCTCCTATATTCTAGGTGCATTAGGTCTTCTGTTTTAATCTGAATCTTCAATTTAAAACTCCCTACAGATGCGCCTTGTTCTGTTTTTATCCAGCATTAATTAATCCCAGATAGTTCTCCTTAAATATCTCTGATCTGTTAATCAATAATTAATTCTGGTAGCAGGTCTGAGATGTCTCAACATCTGTTGGGACATCCTGAAAAACTGAACTTAATTTATTCACACAATGTCCCAACATCTGATGAGACATCCTGAAATAAATTCACATACTCTGTTTGATAATGTCCCAACATCTGATAGGACATTCTGAACTGAATTTAACATTTCTTGTTTGGTCAAAAATTCTGCCAATTCTTAAACATCTACAAAAGTCAATAACCTCCTTGTATAATCCCTGTAAGGTATCAGATGATCCTGGTGTGTGTACCATTTGCCGTTGGTTTGATTGATTACCAGAGCTGAATCTCCGAACACAGTCAAAGTCTTGATCCTGAGGTCAATGACTTCCTCAAGACCCATAATACAAGCTTCGTATTCAGCTTCGTTGTTAGTGCAGTTAAAGGTGAGCTTTGCCGAGAAAGGCATGTGAACTCCCTTAGGTGTAATGAGTACTGCACCAACACCACGACCATTCATGTTAACAGCCCCATCAAACATCATAGTCCATTCTTCTTCTGGGTCGGGCCCTTCAGTGTGAATAGGCTCTTCATGGTCTTTTGCTTTTATGAACATGATGTCTTCATCAGGGAAGTCAAATCTCATAGGCTGGTAATCATCGATGGGTTGCTCAGCAAGATAATCAGACAATACACTGCCTTTGATGGCCTTTTGGGATGTGTACTGAATGTCATATTCCGTGAGGATCATTTGCCACCCTGCAACCCGTCCGGTAAGTGCTGGCTTCTCAAAAATGTACTTAACTGGGTCCATCTTTGATATCAATAAAGTGGTGTGGGTCAACATATACTGTCTCAGTCGGCGAGCAGCCCACGCTAAAGCACAACAAGTTTTCTCGAGCAGTGAATAACGTTGTTCATAGTCGGTAAACTTTTTGCTTAGGTAGTATATTGCATACTCTTTTCGACCAGACTCGTCATGCTGGCCCAACACACACCCCATTGACTCTTCTAATACTGTCAAGTACATTATTAGAGGTCTTCCTTCGACTGGAGGCATAAGGATTGGAGGCTCTTGTAAATATTCCTTGATTTTGTCAAAAGCCCTCTGGCAGTCTTCATTCCACCTGACCGTTTGCTCTTTTCTTAACAGCTTGAATAAAGGTTCACAAGTTGCTGTAAGGTGAGATATGAACCTTGAAATGTAGTTCAATCTACCTAGAAAACCTCGAACTTCTTTCTCTGATTTCGGTGCAGGCATTTCTTGAATGGATTTGACTTTATCAGGGTCAACTTCAATCCCTTTCTCACTTACAATAAATCCCAGCAACTTACCAGATTGCACCCCGAATGTGCACTTGTTGGGGTTTAACTTCAATTGGTACTTCCTCCGGCGCTTGAACAATTTCAACAGATTTACCAGGTGGTCTTCTTCTGTGAGGGACTTGGCAATCATGTCATCCACATAACATTCAATTTCTTTATGGATCATGTCGTGGAATAGTGTTACCATAGCCTGTTGATAAGTTGCACCAGCATTCTTCAGTCCGAATGGCATCACCTTATAACAGAACATGCCCCAGGGTGTGATGAAAGTTGTCTTCTCCATGTCTTCAGGTGACATCTTGATCTGATTATATCCTGAAAATCCGTCCATGAAGGAGAACACCGAGAACTGAGCCGTATTATCAACCAATACATCAATGTGAGGTAATGGGAAGTCATCTTTCGGGCTGGCTCTGTTCAGATCCCGGTAATCCACACACATCCTCACCTTGCCGTCTTTCTTAGGCACATGTACGATATTAGCAACCCACGGCGGATAGCTAGTTACAGCGAGGAAACCGGCGTCCCACTGTTTTTGTACCTCTTCTTTTATCTTCATTGCCATATCTGGGCGAGTACGGCGCAGCTTCTGTTTTACTGGCGGGCAATCCTCTTTCCAAGGCAGCTTGTGCATGACAATATCGGTGTCCAACCCTGGCATATCCTGATAAGACCAAGCAGACACATCCATATACTCCCGAAGCATATCAATCAGTTGCTCTTTCACTGAATCTTGTAGGCAGGCCCCGATCTTAACTTCTTTCACGTCTTCTTCCGTACCAAGATTAACCGTTTCAACCTCCTCCTGATGAGGAGTGATAACCTTATCCTCTTGTCTTAACAACCTGGCTAGCTCTTCAGGAAGCTCATAATCTTCTTCAACCCCTTCGCCAGCTTGATTGATTGGATTGTCAAAGTCATACGAAGCCATAGCAGTGTTGTTGTCGGTGCAGTCTGAAAGGCACTCTCTGCAAGGGTTTAGATTGTTCATTTTAGTGCTCAATTTTAATCTTGTTTAGAAAAAGTGAAATGAAGTTATCATTTTGGAAAGCATTGCCATTTTATTTTTGTACAAAAGAAAAAATGAAAAACAGTGAGCGGAAAAGAAAAAGACTCATTTGCAAAAGATGTCCGATATTCATTGATTGATCTGTTTGCACAAAATTATGAGATGGCCCGATTACAAAATGAGTCTTGACATCTTGGGCAAGATGCAAGACTTGATGCATGCTTAAAAATACAGGAAATAATAATTACTCTGCAGGAGTAACCCTTATAATTTCCTGGGAAGACCAGTTAAGGACTTGGCTCCCCGGGATCCTTGGACGTATCCAGCTCTCCAGGTTGCGGTCGCTTTCCTCCTCGTCTTCCAAGTTGTTCACTGCATCCGGGGTGAGCATTCCCCCACTGACAAAATTGGGCTTCTTGGCAGCCTCTGATTGATCTTGTTGAGTTGGTTTGTAACCCAACCCAAATCTGTCCTCCTTCTTCTCCACGGGCAGCAGCTTGCCCCAGCCTTGGGCAATACCCTCTTCAACAACCTTCCTGGCTTGCTGATAAGATGTCATGGAGGTTCCCAGTACAGCAGATGCTTCATTAATGTTCAGGGCCTCAAACCCCTGGCTCATGGTTTCATGGATCTCTCCATCCATCTCAATATACTTATACGTAGCCAGATGACTAACAAAGATGTCTTCTTCACAGCAGATGGTGATGATCTGGCCTTCCCACTCGAATTTCAGCTTCTGGTGAAGGGTAGACGTAACAGTGCCAGCGGCATGGATCCAGGGTCTACCCAACAAACAGTTGTAGGCCGGCTGAATGTCCATCACATAGAAGGTAATTTTAAAAGTCTGCGGGCCAATCATCATAGGCAGATCAATCTCTCCAAGCACTGATCTTTTAGAGCCATCAAACGCTCTCACCACCAAATTACTCGGACGCAGTGCCAAGCCATCATACTCCAGCTTCACTAAGGCTTTCTTTGGCAAAACATTGAGTGAGGACCCAGTGTCCACCAGCACATGATATAGAACAACACCTTTGCATTCCAAGGTGATATGTAAAGCCTTGTTGTGGTTACGTCCCTCAGTTGTTAAGTCAGCATTGGTAAAGCCCAGTCCGTGACTGGTGTTGACATTTGCCACCACAGTTTCTAGCTGATTAACAGTGATCTCCTCGGGCACATATGCTGCGTGCATGACTTTTAGTAATGCATTCCTATGAGCTTCAGAACACATCAGCAGGGATAATATGGAGATCTTTGAGGGAGTTTGGTGAAGCTGATCCACCACTTTGTAATCACTTCTCTTTATAATCCTCATAAACTCGTCTACATCTTGTTCAAAAGATGTCTTCTGAGTTTCCTTGATAATTGGTTCTTCAGATATCACACTCTTTCCCTTTGCTTTGGCAGCAGCTTCTGCTTCGGCATTAGGTCTTTGCAATTGTGAGGCAAAAAGGCGTCCGCTTCTGGTGAAGCCTCCGCCTCCCCCAACATTATCAATCTGTGGAGAAGAAGTTGAAGAATCCAAAGTGATTTTCTCCCCGTTGCAGTAAAGATCAGAACCATAATGCCAAGGTATGGCATTGCTGCTTTCATATGGAACTGGTCCAGGTACCGTGATAGTAACTGGACTGACTGCTGCAGAGGAGGGTATTGTAATGGTGTGCGGATCGTAGTAAATGGTGACTGGTGACCTGGCAGGAGGTGCCACTGTTTGTTGTTGGAAATTGTTGTTTGGAGGAACATCTGACGGATCGTAGTAGATGGTGACTGCTGAGATATCTTCATTAATTTCTGTTGGCGTTGTAGAAGATTCTGCTGAATAAATGGATGCTGATGTTGTAGAAGAAAGGGTTGTTGACATCTGATTTGTTGAAGTGGTAGATGAAGCCATTGTTGATGATATTGATGAATCGATCGGAATAATTGTTGCTGCAGTTGTAGGAGAATCAGGAATTGTTGTCAAAGGAATTGCTGGATTTGTAGGTGCCGTTGTTGAGATCTGAAGTATACCACTTTTGATAAGACCATTTATGCCGCTTCTCAAATTATCACATCCGTTGACCGAAATGTTGCAATACCCACAACCGGGCTCACACCCGGGGAACATCTGACACTCTAGGAGCTGAGCTTTAATTTCGACCAAAGGTGTCCGAATCTGTCCAACACTGGTGATTAAGAAAGATGGCTTGTCTTCCTCAATGGCATTAATTCTTGGTCCTCCATGATTGGGCATGGGATTCTTGGTGACACTTGGAGGGGGTGCAAAGTTGAGGGCTTTAGAATCCTCCAGGTCTTGGACTTTCATTTGCAAGGCCCTGCACTTCTCCGTATTATGGCCAGGTGCATTGGAGTGGAAAGCACATCTGGCGTTGATATCATAATTCCTTGGAAGATTAGAGGGATCTGGTGGTGCCAATGTCCTTAATTCAACCAAGTTGAGTTTCAGGAGTTGTGGCAATAAGGCAGCATAAGGCATAGGGATAAGGTCAATCACCCTATTTGCCTGTGATGGTCTTTGCTGAAAGGGTCTTTGTTGTTGATTGATGTTGCTGTTGTTGTAGGCTCTCTGTGGCGGATACTGAACTTGTTGTTGATAATGGGGTTGTTGTGGTTCTTGATATGCTGGTTGCTGAGGAATCGGAGCTGGAATAGTGACAGCTGCTACTGATCTGTGAACATACTGAGGCATGCCCCTGCTGGCATGAATGGCATTTGTCTCACCGGTTCTTCTAGGTCCCACAAAAGGCTTCCTGGAGTTACTGGACGAACTTGCACCATTATCAGAAATTTTGCCCATTTTTAATAGGCTTTCAATTCTTTCACCGGCTATAACTACGTCCGCGAAGCTAGTGGAAGAAAAGGCAGCCAATCTATCAATGTATGTTCCTTGCAGAGTATTCATGAACATGTCGGCCATCTCTCTTTCCAACATGGGTGGTTGGACAGCAGCAACAAGCTGTCTCCACCTTTGGGCATATTCCCTGAAGCTTTCCCTGGAGGATTGAGACATTCCCATCAAGAGGGTCCTGTTAGGAGCCATGTCTAGGTTATATTGGTATTGTCTGATGAAGGCTTCTGCTAGGTCCTTCCAGCATCTGATAGTAGCTCTGGTCAAGTGTGAATACCATTCCCTGGAAGCCCCAGTCAAGCTGTCTTCAAAATAGAACATCCACAGCTTTTCATCCATGGTATATGCTTTAAGTCTCCCCAGAAAGGACTGCAGGTGAGTTCGTGGACAGGAGGTTCCATTGTATTTCTCGAAGCACGGGGGTTTGAACTTGTAAGGGATCCTTACCCCATCCACTAACCCCATATCCATGACATCAAAACCCAAGGAATTTTGAGACTCCAGAGATCTCAACTTCTCAGCAATTTCATCAAACCTCCTATCATAGACTTCATCACCGGCTCCCATGACAGTAAACTGCTCCTCTTGAGGATCTTCTTGCAAGATCCTGCCTGCAGCAGTGTTGCCCGGTACATTTCTTGGGATATTGACCTCCGGATCTAGATGAGGTCCAAATACTGGTGGGTTAACATGAGGCTGACCTCCCTCATTATTACTAGTTCCTCCAGTCCCAGGGTGGGGTTCCTTTGGGTTTTGTCTTTCTACCAATGCCCTCAGCCTCTCTTGGCTCTGAGCCAAGCCAGTCATTACAGTCATGAATATGGCCATTTGGTTCCTCATCTCCACTCTTTCGTTAGCCATCTGAGTTCTGACCTCTGTCAGGTCCTACTGAACTTGATCCATTTGGATACCAGGAAGGTTGTTGCGAGTAGGATACCGGTGCGGATGATTGAGAGGGGACACCCGGCGGCGATCAATAATTCCTGAACCACAACAGAGTTAGTAACAAACAAACCAATAACAAAACCTACAAAACAAAACAAAAGTTAGTATGCAATGCAATATGCTTATTTGTTTTCCAAGGTATCCGGCTTGGTTCTTGGTTTTGACCTTTCCAGACCCCGAGGAAGATGCTTTGATGTTGCTTTAGAGAAGAAACTCAAATGGAAACAAACTAACAAATATATTACAAAAGGTGCATAGCACATAGTCTGTTTTTTACAACACATGCCCCTGAGGGGTCAAAATACAACAAAACAAAAGAAAAGTACATGAAATGGAAATGAACAACAAGCAAAGAAATCAAACATCTAATCCAAACTCATCCTCCTTAACCTCCTTCAAAAGTGCCTCAGTTACAGGACCGGCCGGATGCTCTGTAATAGTCCTGATAAGAAGGTTTCTGGTGGCAATAGCAGTGGTCAGCTTCTTGTTCCTGTCTTGGTCCTTTGACCTCTTCAGACCAGCCCTAAGCTTCAATTCTGAAATCTCCTTCTGGGCTGCTAGCAGAGCTTCCTGTTGTTTCTTTTCATTGGCCTCTAACTGCTCAATCCTGGCTTGAGTTCTCTTATCCTCTTGAGTACGAGCTTCAGTGATCCTGACCCACCTAGCTTGACTTTCTTGCAGATAGAGATCAGTCTTAGCCTTCTGAAACTGGGCCTCTTTACAGGCATTCTTCAATATTTTCTCCCCAGCTCTTGATTTCTTGATGTAGTCCTCTGCTTTCTCAATCTTGGTCAGATGTTCCACCTTAAGCTTCTCCAACCTCTCAATGTCTACACGACCATCACTCCTCTCCCAGAGGGTCTTCTTCAGAGCTTGAGACAGATTCTCATTCCTTTCCTTCAGCTTCTCAAATTCTTCCAGGCTGACAGTGGCTGGAGGTGGTATTGTGGATGGTCCAGGTGCATCCTCAATGGTAAAAGGCATCCCAGAAATCTGAGCTCTAGCATGAGACCATTCATAATACTGAGCTGAAGCCACATTATTGCACCTCCCAAGAATGGCCATCCCTTTGGTCTGGATGTTGTCCCAAGCTCAGGATGCTTGTCTGACAACAGCTAGATTAGGTTTTATCTCACAATACAGGGTTTCAGCCAAGTCTTGCACTCTAGGAGGGTGAACCAAAGCATAGCCCAATTGTCTCTTAAACAGCAAAGGATTGTAGTTGATGCAACCCTTCACTCCTACTAGAGGTACATTGGGGTACTGCCCACAGCTAGTTATTATGTCCCTGCCTTTGGTGCTCTGGGTACACCATCTGATGTCATCTGAAGTCAAAGCAATAAATCTTTTAGCCCAATTCTTCTGTTGGTGAGGATTCAGGAAGGCATCAGTCCTAGGTAAGTGTTTGAGCAGCCAGGTATGAAATAGGGGAGCACAACATCTCACCAACTTCCCTCTCTGCTTCTCATTTCTTTGGTGAACATAATAATAGAAATCCCCCAGCAATGTGGGTACTGGGTTCCTCAAAAGGAAGAGATGAATGGCATTCGTGCTAATAAATTTGGGCTCATCTGCAAATAGTATAACCCCATATATACTGAGGGCTAACAATGCACAAACTGCCCTCCATTCTCCCAAGGAGGCCTTCAGGATGGCCTGAGAAGTCAGAAAGTCTAAGTGCAAACCAGTGATCCTTGCCTTTGTGGTCATGTTCTGCTCAATCAAAATAGGTTCCTGGTACAATGCTTTTGCCACTTCTCCATTGCTGGGAGAAGTCATCTCTGGGTTGAAGGGGACACCACCCCTGACAGGCACTCCAATCAATGATGAGAACTCCTCCAGCAGAGGTCCTAACTGAAAGTTCTGGAAAGTGAAGCATCTCAAAGGAGGGTCATAGAACTGTAAGCAAGTGTGAATCATACTCCTCTGAGAAGGATCTAGGTCCATAACCATATAAAGAATGTCCCCAAAATGTTCTCTGAATAATGGGATGTGGTCTGGAGTGATAAGTGCCTGGACCTGCCTGATGCCAATCAGCACGGGCTCAAAGAAATGGTATGAAATGTTGCTCTTCTTGGGTGCCATGACTGCTGATGAAGAGCTTAAAACAAGTGCTGATGATGAAGACTGATACTGGAGATGAGCCACTGATAGGCTGAGGCTGGTGATAGAAGTAGCTGAAGCAGGCAACTGATGAAGATAGTTGAAGCAGATAACTGATGAACAGAGGTCTATGCAGATGAAGGGGTCAAAACCAAGCCAGATACAATATGGATACCCTGAAAAACAAATAAACAAATGTTAAATGATGCAAATGATGAGTATGCAAATGATTATGCAAGGGTTTGTGATCGAGCTGGATCTGATTACTGCCTTGTTATAAGTCCATGTATGTTTAAGAAGTCCAGATGGAGGTTCAGAAGTCCAGTAACCAAGGTGGGGGACTCAAATAAAGAGTTACATGTCCAGGGTCCAAATCACAAGAACTGTCCCAAAATGAGGTACTCTTAAACCAAATAGTAACAGGGTATGATGTGGCCAAGGGTACCTGCAAACCTGTAAACAGCCCAACACCCCTCACAGGTAGTGATCTAGAACAAGGATCCTCAGACTTGGATCAGTTATGAGAAGTGTAAACACTTCTAACCCGGAGGTACAGTGTTTACAATAACCATAAAAGATCCTCCTCTAATTCACCTCAATTTCTGAAGGTCAAAATAAAGGTCATCCAGACTTAGCAGGCTTCCTAGATAGCCCTAGCACTACAGGAAATCTGTAGCACAGAGTTCTCAAGAAGAAACCCACATGTGAACCGTGTTTCATATTCCCGCACCAGACCAAAATGGAATGGGAAAGAACATGAACCACTCTAGCCTAGGTGTCACTCAGGTCCCAGGTATATGACCTTTACTCTCAATAGAACCCCACCCACCAAGATAGAAAACCAGATCCAACAATGATAATGACAGTATGAAATATAAAAAACTGTGAAGAAAGCACTAAATAAGGCTGTACATAAAGCAATAAATAAAGCAACTATATAAACACAATTAGCACATAACACCCCAGTAAACACAAATCAAACAAGCGCTAGGAGGAACCCACAAAAAGAACCAGAAGCCCTGGTTACAGTATAAGGGTCCCCAGCAGAGTCGCCAAGCTGTCGCTCCCACCAAAATGAGGCCAAGTCAAATGGGGTACAGACGCGAACGGTCGGCGAAAGGAGAGAGAACACACAGGGGTGAAATCAGAAAGAAAAGAGTCGCCAGCTAGGCATTTTTATCCCAGGAGGGAAAGGTAATGCTGCATAAACCTAGGAAGAGATGGATAAGACGGTTGCGAACCAGAGAGACTGAGAAAGGGGGTTGGTTACAACCTGGGAAGGTATTAGCACCCAGATTGTCCGTCGTACTCGACGGGATCCACGCTTAAAAGATTTGTGTTTTAGAGGGGTAGTGTCAGTGCAATTTGTGTATCAAAGCTGGAAAAGAATGCAAGTGTCAGTGTAAAAGAAATGTGAAGTGAAATATGTGAAGTGTCAGTGATAGAATAGGAATGGAATGCTCAAGACTATGAGGCTAAAAGAATAATGCTGGAAGAGGGGGAATATACAGAGACTTTTGTTCGATAACCGTTAAGTTATGCCTACGTATCCTCTCGTGCAGTGAGGAAGTCAGAACACCGTAGTTCGACTCAAAGAGACTGAAAGATAAGTTGACTTGTGAACTGCTTGCTTGTCTATGCTCAAGTGTATGACCTGTCTGGCTCAAGTGCAAACTGTCTTGCATTAGACGGAAGAAGCAAGTTCTCGGTTGTGAGTGATGATGATGAGAAAAGAATCCCGAAGGAGACGATTATTGTTTGTTTTTGTGTTTTCAATCTTTTAATGATTTTGAGGTTTGTCATAAGTTAATGAGCTTAAGCCTAAACCAAGGGTTAGTAAACTCATCACATCCTCCCTTTGATTAGGGGTAATGAGAATACCTTAAGTATGAAGTAAGCACCTCACACTTAATCACCATGATGTATGATTAAGATCATTAACCTACTTGTGATTATTTATATGTTTTTTGGAGTTTTGGTTTAGTGTTAAGTAATGAGTTTAAGCCATAATCAAGGATTTAATGGACCCATTACACTATCCTAATAGAAGGATGATAGATGAGAATATTTAAGCTGAGAAAGACTCCTCAACTTAATCCATGATTAGGGATTAACCTCATGACAAAACAAAGCCTTTATTATATGGATTTTAGTTAATGATAAGATGAAGAAGTGAATTTTATGGTTTGTAAGACAACTTGAGGGGGACTTGTCCATTAACACTAGGGTTAGTCCTTCTTAACCAATTAAGGAAGAATTAGAACCCTAATGCAAGGCCCAAGTTACAAGTTTGATGTCTTAGTGATTATTAAATGGATTGATTAAAGGATTTAAACACATTAAGGGTTTAACACTTAGGATTAAAGTTATACACTCCATCCTAATAGAAGGATGCAGGCATAAGCTTAATCACAAAGCCTTAAAGCCTTTAGGGTTTAGTCCTTGATTATGAGATGAGAAGAGAAGACTCAAAAATGACACAAAGGTAAAAGCTAAATGGGGGACTAATCAAACCCTAATTGTTATCATGCTTGGAGATCCTAGGGTTTATGAGGCTTAAGAGAGAAAGAATCTTCAAAGAGCCACCAAGGAAGGAAGCAGATGAAAGGAGCAAGAAACAGAGGAAAGCAAAACAACTTGCTTCACTTAAGAAGACAAGTTGCTTGAAGAAAGAAAGTAAGATAAACAAGAATGAGAAAGCTCAATCTAATACACAAGATAAAATGCAGCAAATATGCAAGAGAGATGAGAAGAGATTGTGAGAAGTGAAGGCAAATTCACTTCTCAAAACAACTTACCACCTGAAAAGTTAGCCAAAAGAAATGAAATGCAATGCAAATGAGATGAAATGTCATGATGCAAACCAAAACCAGAAGCATAAACATGATGTTAATGATGCTAAGAGATGATACAAACACATGACAAGAAATGAGCATGATCAAACAAGCATAAGAATGCAAATAAGGCATGCTTTGAACCATGAAAAACATGAAAAGTTTATGAAATGCAATGGACATACAACATGGCAAATGAAAGATGCAATGATCAAACATGATTCTAATATGTCCTAAGATGTATTATGAATCATGTGGATACACAAAATGTCATGGCAAGTTGTTGGATGCAAGCAAATGAGAAATGGATGCAAGGGAAGGCACAAATTAGGGTTACATGCATCATGCAAAGAAAAAATCCAAAACCAGAAGCAAATGACATGATAAAAAATTGAAAATGCAATCAAAGATACCCTAAACCTATACAAGCTCACTGCCCAAAGGAGAGGATCCAACTCTTAACCTAGTGAAAGTTGTGAATTTCCTAAGATTGCTAGGGTTTTGGGGTACCTTATCAAGAAAAATGCTAAACAAATTAAAAATGCAAGATCAAATCAAACCAATTTTATCCTATAAACTATATGCTATGAAGAGTGCAATGCAAGAAGAATCATCATCCAACTCTCAAAGGTTAGGCAGAAAGGAATTTTTGAAGTTTGAAACAAAATATTGCCTTAAAATGAAATTAAATCCAAGGAAAATGATCAAAGGGCATCAAGAACAAAAAATAAATTTGGTTTGAGAGTTGGACAATGTTTCTAAATGTTTCTAAATGAAATGTGAATTTTTTGGTGATTTTTAAATACCTAAATGCATTTTTAATTAATTAATTTTCATTAACTAATTAAAAATAAACATTTAAATGATTTAAAAATGATTTTTAATGCAAAAAATAAAAATAGAAATATTTTTGGGTTTTAAAAATTAATGAAAACTTTGACAAAAATTTTCATAATTTTTAAATGATTTTTGCTATTTTTAATAATTCGTATAAATAAAATGAAAAGAAAATGAATTAAAAATGAAAATAATGGAAAGTATGCAAATCTGAAGGCTGACATTCAAATGGAAAAGGAGGGAATTGACTGGCGCGTCATCCAACGGCTGCCATTCAAACTGACCAGATTAAATTAAAAACCTAATTAATTAGACTAATGACGTAGATTAGGGCTTAAGTGATGAATCTGAACCATTCGTTTGCGCGCGGGTCAATGCTAGTCAACTGGATCTACGGCCTATATTCAAACCAAACCCTAATCGTGATTAACAACTTAATGACATTCAGGTGTCCGGAAATGACCTCCGGTCATCTTCTCCGGCCACCTCCCTCCCTGAAAATTGCTAAAACACTCCCTAGGTCACTAAAACTTGATCTCTCTGCCCAGAATCCAACCCCATACATCATACAACAAGAATCATCAATCAAAACACATTTATTTTTCGTATCAAAGCTGAATCGAATCAAAATGTTTTTAGGTCAAAAAAATTTCAGAAGCTTCATACATACTCAATACTTAACCATTTGCAAAACTAAACATATCAGCATGATCAGCACATCACATAGATTCATTTAGGAACTTAAAAATGCATTTCTGGAAAAAAAGTTCTTGAGCTCACCTGAAATGGAGCTTTCAATCCAGGAGCTTTCTGCCTGCTTCTTTGCTTCAAAATGGCTCCAATGATCCTCTTGATGAAGCTTTGAAACTTGGTTGGAGTTTAAAATGGCTGATTTGTGAGTTTGATGAAGTTCTGTTCAGTGAGGGGTGAGAATCGTGTTTCTGTTTATGGTGGTTTCAGGGACAAGTGAGGGGTGGGAAATGACCAGTGGGTCATTGTGAGTTGAATGGTGAAAGAAATTTCAAGTTTTTGTTGCTGGGTTGAGAGATTCGATAGAAAATGCAAAGGGAGGGATTTTTGTGTATGCTGACTTGTGTGTATGTTTAGGCTCCAAGATCATATGAAATGGCTTGCTTGAAGTGTGTTTGTAAAGTCTTGATTGGTCAGAATAGTTGGTGTGGCACAGGCTGATTGGTATGGGTGTTTTTGCATAAAGTCCAAGTTAGGTGTACTTGAGGTATGGGCAAGTGTGAGGTTGTGATAGGGGCATGGTTGGGATCAGCTGAGATCATGGAATTCTTGTGGATCAGATTCTATGAGCTGTAACATGTAGAGGCATGGCTTCATGACTTTTTGCTAGTTGGTACATCTTTGGCCCCTTTGTGAATTCATGAAGTTCAAGGCACAAAAATGCATAATTCTTGGGCCAATTCTGGTTTTTAGAAGTCACATAAGCATGTTGTGAAGATTTTGTGCACATTTGAAGTATTTAGAATGCTTGATCATACCATTTTGCAAAATGCCTCTTTGGTACAAAACTTGAAATTATGTGATTTTTCCCAACTTTGACAAGCCATAACTTTTGATCTAAAATGAATTAGAATGAGTTCTTGTACTTTTTGAAAAGGGGATGATCCATTCTACAACTTTCATGACCAAAGTTTTCCCATTTGAAGCATTTTTGAATAAAAAAGAAAGGGTTGAAAAACTTTCCCAAAATGGAAAGTTTCCATTACAAGTCACTTTCCCAAAAAGGCAATTTTGCAAATGGCTTGAAATTCTTCAGCTTTGTGAACTTCTAACATCTTCTATGATCAAATAAATATCATACACACTCAAAATGATGAAGAACACTCTTTGGTTGGGTCATTGGGGGCCTCAGATGCCCTGATTTTGCATTGACTTGCTCAAGAAGTCAACTCTTGATTAGATGCCTTCCCCATGGAACTTCTTCATAAAAATTGATATGCATGATCCTCATAACATATAGAGACCAATAGAAACAAGAATGACCAAAAAATTTGGAGTTATGGCCTCTGAAACCAAAACCCTAATTTTAGGTCATCTGTGCAGTTAAACCTGGCTCTGCTTCCACGCCATCCCCAGTCCTTGTGATTCTTTGACTTTCTTGACTTTGTGAGGATATAATATGATGTTTGGACATACATGGACCCCTTTGAAGTGATTGAAGACCTTTGGAGTGGCTCAAATAGCTCAGGGATGGTTCAGATCACAAACCCTAGATGCAGATGACTTTGAACCAATGCAGTGAAGCAAAAATGCAATATGAGATGCTATGATTGAACTTATGCATATGAAAAGATCACAAGCCAATGTGAAATGAGTGAGGGCAAATTTGGGGTGTTTACAGCTGCCCCTATTCAAGCATGAGTTAGCTGTGCAGGATGTAAGCAACGGCTTAACAGGCAAACAAGATAACTTGTGGTTGAATACCAAAGACAGTCCAAAATTTGCACTCACTAAATGAAGAAGAAAAGGGATATAGATTGAAAAAGGAAAATAAAGTATAATTATAAAGTGCGGGTGACGGAGGACGACCGTCGAGCAGAGGACGACTGCTGGGGATGAAGCAATGACGGGGACGACCGACACGCTGGGGAAGATGCGGGAAATAAAGCAATGACGGGGACGGCCGACAAGCTGGGGATATAAGAGATTATGATGGGGACGGCCATCAGGTAAATCTATAAGACTCTCTAGGGATTATAGGTAAATGATGGGGACGACCATCAAGCTCAAAGCATAAATGAAATAAATGATGAGGTACGGTCATCAAAGGTGAAGGACGATCACCTAGCAGGGGACGACTGCTCTGTTGGGGATAAGATGAGGGACGGTCATCTAAGGTGAAGGACGATCACCTGGCAGGGTACGGCTGCCGAAAGTATCACGACATAGGACGAATGTCGGATGAAAAGGTCGACGATGGCGACGGCCATCGGATAAGCATGATGAAGGACGATCATCAGGAGGTGAAGGACGATCACCTAGCAGGGTACGGCTGCTCTCGGGGTTTATCATGACATAGGACGAATGTCAGATAACAAGATCAACGATGGGGATGGCCATCGGATAAAATGATGAAGGACGATCACCTGGCAGGGTACGGCTGCCGAAAATATCACGACATAGGACGAATGTCGGATAGGAAGGGGTCCTAATGAATAGAGACTCCATTGGGAATGATGAAGGACGATCATCAAAAAGGTGAAGGACGATCACCTGGCAGGGTACGGCTGCCGAAAAGGTATCATGACATAGGACGAATGTCAGATAGAAAGGAAATATTTTAATAAGTTTGTTGGGGACTTCGCTGGGGAATAGTAAACACGGACGAGTGTTTACATCCAAGAAATGAAAGGTATAAGTGTTTGGGCACTGTGTATAGATTAAAGATGCGGACGAGCATCCTTAAGACTACGATACAGATGAGTATCGGGTAGAAACAAACGCTTGACGCCGGTTCAGAGATGATGATACGGACGAGTATCAACTAGTTAACAAAGAACACGGACGAGTGTTGATTCTGCGGGGATAAGTGGTGTATACAAGATGCGGACGATTATCTGTATGAGTGAAAAAGTGGTAAGTGAGACACAGACGAGTGTCGGAAAAAGTGTATTATAAATAAGTATGCGGTTTTCCAAGTGTTTAGGCAACTGTGCTGGGGAAGGTGACACGGACGGGTGCCAAGGATTTGTATAGATATAGGTAAATATGTGGTGAGTGCAAAGGGGACGCTTTGGCTTTCTTCTGGGGGTATGACACGGACGGGTGCCGAAGGGAGCACGTATCTGTATCTATAAGAGACATGTCTTGGCTCTCTGCCGGGGAATTTTGGGGAGCATTCTGTATATTGTTGATGGATTGTCAGTATTCACAAGTGTTCGATTCAGAACATGGCTTATGATTATGCAATATGTTTGATTTTTGCCGTAATGCCCCGTATTAGAGGGAATGCTACGCTCTATGGTGAAATATGATGCGAATGCTATGATTATGCAAAGATAACGACCCGGGACTCGGATCCCAATGCTGTGAAGATCTCTGACTGTTCTGCTTGAAGTGGACATCCCAGCTGGGGATAAGATCATTGGTAGATCTGATAAGATGTATGACTCTGCATGGGGGAGTAGGTCACTTGATAGACCTATCTTGGTAACGGGGGACCCAGCTGGGGTTTGTAGGAACTTTCTCCACTCTGTTGTGATTTCTTCACGCGTTGCTCTTCTGGGTAGAGGTTGACACTCTTGTGGGGAGATGGTTCCCTGGCTTTTGTACTTGGCTGAGGAGGAAATAACAAATGGTAACTCAGCTGGGGAGAAAGCACCTCCGGTGCTAAGACTGAGTAGATAATGATTTGCCAGCTTGCTGGGGTGAAGCTTTCATGCCCCATGTTGTGCTTTGAATACCTGCAATCCTGAAAAGACAGAGAAACGCACAAGTAATCCCGAGGTATCCCTTACCAGATTCCATCATAAGAGTTTAAACACTCCCGGGAGTGAGTATATTTCCTGCAAGCACGTATTTTTTTTAGAAGAAAAGCATCTGTATTTATGCAATCAGTATCTTAAAGACATCGGGCATTTTCGCAAATGAAAATAAAATGTTCGAGACGAAACATGACTGAAAATCTGATTTTATTAATTCGTGTGCCCTGAATTGGCAAGATACAAAAAATGAGGAGATTGTTACAAATTGAGAAACAAAAGATGTTGGCAATGTTGATGACGCTTCAAGAAGCTTCCCTTTTGCTATGACTCGTATGACTTTTGACGTTCTTCTCATCTTGCCTTCTGAAGAAGGCTGATTTTGACCGATGTTCGAACCTTTCGAAGCTTACCAAGTCGTAAGTGATACAGATGAATTCAGAATGCAGTTGTTCGCTTATTCCCTTATCTTGCGTGGATCGCCCTTTCGGGTTTTCAATTCACCGGGATACCCATTTTTGCCTGAGCTGTCCAATACGGCTTTTCAACTTAGCAGGTGTACATTTTTTTTATTTTCCCTTATTTTTGCCCGAGTCTTTTATTTTGTTTTTGACTCGCCGAGATGCCCTATTTTTGCCTGGACTTACATTCTGTTTTTATGTCCAGCGGGTCATTTTTATGCGAAGTATTTTTTAACTGCATCTGAATTCACAGGGGATAGAGAGTCTTCGCCATCCATAGTACTGAGCATCAGTGCTCCACCAGAGAAAACTTTCTTTACTATGAACGGCCCATCATAGTCCACTTGAGAAAACTGATGTTGTTGTTGCAATGTTTTCTAGGATTCTAACTCTGAATGAGTAAGACTCTGATACTACAATGTTCTGAAGACCAAGTGCTGAAGAATCCGAAGACTTGAGGATCTGAAGATAGAATGATCTGAAAATCAAGTGCGAAAAGACTCTAAAGACTTGAGGTTCTGAAGAAAAAGGGTTCGGAAGACCAAGTGCTGAAGTTCTGAAGACTAAAGACTTGAAATTCTGACGAAACCACCATTCTTATCTCAACTCATGCTTCAATACAACTATAAATTGGAAGCCACTGAATTTCTGAAGACAAGAATCAAGATCAAGAGATATCCTTTATCAACTCATGCTTCAACACATCTCTCAACCAGAAGCCTCCGACGTTCTGATAAATATGATCAACTGTTACTTTTCTCTATACTCATGCTTCGAATCATCTATCAACCAAAAGCCTCTGAAGATCTGAAGAAAAGAAGTAATAGTAAAGAAAATTTAATTTATCTCTGCTCATGCTTCAAAAATTTATCAACCTGAAGCCACTGAAGATTAGAAGATAATAATTAACGGATAAGAGGGAATAATACAATAGTACAAAGACACTTAGTTCCACTACCAATTTCACTACTCTATTATCCTGATTCGGTAGTACAAGAAGGACGATTGTGTGTGCTATTGCTTACCCTCAACAACAATATTCATTTGGCCAGCTGTGACATAACGGATATATTTCTCAAGCGCCTATAAAAGGATTATCAAGTGATGAAGCAAAGTGACAAACATTGCCATATCTTTATACAATACTACAAAGCTCAAACGTTAAAAACTCATTTGTAGTATCAAGCTTCAAAAGCTCTTAATTTGTGTTTACACCTGCTTATTGTAGAAACACTTCTTTGTAAACAAACCTTGTAGCAAACGGTGTTTGCATTCCCTAAAGGACCTAAGTGTAGGCCAGGAGCTTTAGGAAGGTTAAGGTTGCAGGTCTTAGTGGTTGTTAGTCACAGAGTTGTTGTATAGTTGTAATATGTTGAGATTATAGTGGATTAAGACCATGTTGAAGGCTAAATCACCTTGTGGTTGACAAGTGAACCAGGATAAATTCTTGTGTTCTTAATTTCTTTCTCTATTCTTTTATCTGGTTGTGTTTATTTTTATAGTGATTATTTTTTAAAACGCCATTCAAACCCCTATTTCTAATGTTTTCTAACACCTTCAATTGGCATCAGAGCTCTGGTTCTGATTATGATATTGAAATATCATACACTTAATTGTGTCAGTATCGATCCAACATTTTTGTGTGAGTTTACCATGATATTATGGCCATACCTACTCCATCAACCTGAATCTCAACACATTACGAGAAAGATCATTACAACGTCAAACCATCGATTTTTGATGGCGAGAAGTTTGACTACTGGAAAGATAGAATCGAAAGTTTCATTCTTGGTTACAATGTAGATCTATGGGATACGGTAGTCGAAGGCTACACATATCCAGTAGATTCTTATGGGAAAATAGTCGCAAGAAGTTCTATGAGCGACCAACATAAGAAGGATTACAAAAATCATCACAAGACGAGGAAGATTTTGCTCAATGCTATCTCTTATACAGAGTATGAGAAGATAACTAATAGAGTGTAAAACCCATATATAAAAGACATACATCAAACCATATTTTTCATATATAAATTTAAATTTGGTATTGAAATACAACAAGTTCTTAAGTACACATTGCATAAATATAGCCACTACAACATAAAGTACTAAGCCGAAAGGCAATAAATAATACAAGGTGTTCACAAAATAAAAAGTCTAAGAACTAGATCTGAAGATCCCAAAATATCCACAGCGGAAGAAAGCCATCAAACAACAAAGATAATCAAGTAGCCTTATCTTTACCCTTTGAGGAACCTGAAGTACCTGAAATAACAACATCAACATGGGGTGAGATAAAACATCTCAGTGAGTTCCCTATCTTAGAGTTCACTCGGCTCAAAAAGGTTTGATTCCAAAATCTCAAGCTCTAAACATTCTCACACAAGAAACCGGGATCAAAAGGAACAAAATCCATACAAACTCTTGAAACATAAATTAAGTGAAACATCTATCTCAAGTCCTTACGGATGCTTCATGTGGGACTAAAGATAACCCACCTCAAGACTTACTCAAGACCTTACGGAGGATTCAATATAACACTCTCTTTAATCTTTACAGATGTTTCACGTGGGACTAAAGACAACCCACCTCAAGACTTACTCAAGATTAACGCTTAACTAGTGTAGCACTCGCCTCAAGTCCTTACAAATGCTTCACGTGAGACTAAGGACAACCCACCTCAAGACTTATACAAGACTTTATGGAGGACTCATAACCTACACGTCTCAAATCGACACCCGCATATATACAACTGATACCTCAAGTCCTTACAAATTCTCTTGCGAAACACAAAGTAACCACATTGAGACTTATACAAGACTTTACGGAGGACCCAAAGCGATACAAACCTCAATTCACACTAGCCTAAGGGAATCCTAGATACCTCACAAGTTGTACCTTTTTATTTCCTTTAATTCACAATTCTCTAACTTAGCATTTTTACTGTATAATCAAAAAGTCGGGAAAAAGTTGGGTAAAAATAATCTTTTTCAGCATCATGTGAAAGTACATAATTTTATCTTTCAATCGATATAAAGAACACTGAAATCGGATAACCGAGTAAAAAGTTATGGATTTTCAAAGTTTTGGAAATAAAATATTTTCTCCCATACTTACAGTGTTAACCGGTTAACCAAACCAAAACAGAGGCAGAGGCAAAATTCTCAGAAGCATTAACCGGTTAACGGATTCGGTTAACCGGTTAACTGAACACAAATAGCAGTAAAACACACAAATTCCATGACAGTAGGGTCCCAAAACCAATCAAAATATTGGCAAACATCAAAATAACATGGTAGAAAGGTTCCTACACCTAAAGACAACATACACAAGCATTTATATCGATTTCTAACCGATTAATCTACCGATTTTAGGATTTTTCACAAATTTGACCTAAAACTCATAAACTCTAAAAACTCTACCAAACCAAAAGTAAAAGTTTCTAGCTATGAACCCACCTCTAGCAAGAAGATTGGATAAGATTGAATGATGAATGGTTGGTGGAAGCAACAAGTTCAAGAGCTATCCTCTTCTTCTTCTTCAAGACTTTTTCTTCTTCTTTCCTATCTTCCTTTCTCTCTTCTCCTTCTTTCTCTATTTCTATTTTTGTACAAAACAAAAGAAATAAGACTTATGTCTTAAAGGAAAACATAACTTTTCCTACTGGCGAGTCTAAATAGAGAGTATCCAAAAATGTCTCTTAATCCAACATTTTATAAAACCTCTGAGTCAGCTAATATTAGTTAATAAAAATAAAATCCCGCTGATTACTCTATTTAATTCCGTTAAAATTTCTTAGAGTAATCCGGAATAATATTAATATCAAATAATATTATTCAGAGCATTAAATAAATTAATGGGTTATACATCCCCCCTTAAATAAAAATTCATCCTCGATTTTAAAAGATTAACTAAACAGGTGAAGATATGATTCCCGCATCTCCGATTCTAATTCCCACGTAGCATCTCCCGGATATGTCTCATCACATTGCACTTTAAAAAGTGGTATCTCTTTGTTCCTTAACACCTTGGTTTCCCTTCCAACGATACGGCTCGGTTGGGGTTCAAAAGTCAAATCCGCTTCTATCTCGATAGAATCCGGCAGAATAGGCTGAAGAGGATCAAGAATAAACCTACGAAGTTGAGATACATGGAAAACATCATGCATTTTAGATAGAGAGGGTGGTAGGACCAATCTTTAGGCGACTTCACCAATCCTTTCTAAGATCTGATACAGTCCTACGTATCTCAGACTTAACTTGCGTGACTTAAACGGTCCTTTCAATCTCAATCTCAGAGTGACTTTCAAATACACATGATCACCTTCATCAAATTCCAAAGGACTCCTTCGATTGTCAGCATAAATCTTTTGACGATCTTGGGCTTGCTTAATCTTTTCTCGAATCATCCGAATCTTTTCCGTAGTCTCTTGAATAACTTCGGGTCCCAAAATCCTGTCTTCACCCACCTCCGACCAACACAACGGTGTTCTACACTTCCTTCCATATAAAGCCTCATACGGAGCCATTCCAATGCTCGCATGGTAACTATTATTGTAACAGAATTATATCAATGACAAAAGTTCCTTCCAATTTATTTTACTTTCCAAAACACATGCCCTTAACATATCTTCCACCGTTTGGATCGTACGCTCCATCTGACCATCCGTTTGAAGGTGATTAGAAGTACTCAAACGTAAATCCATACCCATGGCTTGTTGGAACACCTTCCAAAACCTCAAAGTGAACTTCAGATCTCTATCCGACACAATACTAGATGGAACACCATGCAATCTCACAATCTCATCAATAAACAACTTCGCAAGATGACTTGCCTTGTACATAGTCTTGGCTAAGAAATGTGCAGATTTCGTTAACCGATCCACAATCACCCAAACCGAGTCATAACCACCTTGAGTACTTGGTAAACCTACTGCAAAGTCCATAGAAATACTACCCCACTTCCAAATTGGGATGTCCAAAGGTTGCAACAAACCACCCGGTCTTTGATGCTCAATCTTCACTTGTTGACACACCGCACATTCAGACACAAATACCGCAATGTCCTTTTTCATTCCGGACCACCAATACCATTTCTTCAAGTCTTGATACATCTTCGAAGAACCCGAATGTATCATAAAAGAACCTTTATGGGCTTCCTCTAAAATCTTTCTCTTCAACACATCATCATTTGGAATGCAAATTCTTTGGTTGAATAGGATAATCCCATTCAACGCTCTTACAAAACCCAGTTGAAGTAACATCCCTTGCAGCTTCTCATCTAGAAATTGTACTTATTGAATCTCATCCCTCAAGGTAGAATTGATATTCAAATTTCCCATGATTACACCATTCAGAGTCCAAACGAACTGTAGATTAAGGTCTCGAAACTTTTCCAATAGTTCATATTCCAGCACCATCAACTCGGCACTATGAATCACTTTTCTACTCAAAGCATCCACCACTTTATTCGCTTTTCCTGGATGGTACTTAAATTCAAGGTCATAATCCTTCAAATACTCCATCCATCTTATCTGTCTCATATTTAATTCCTTATAATCAAAGAGGTACTTCAAACTCTTATGATCACCGAACATCTCAAAACGCACACCATACAAATAATGTCACCACACTTCAAAGTAAACATCACGATCGCTAGCTCTAAATCATGAGTTGGGTAGTTCTTATCATGAACTCTTAACTGTCTAGAAGCATAAGCTAGAACTTGGCCTTCTTGTATCAGAGCACCTCCTAATCCCATCTTAGAAGCATCGCAAAACACTTCGTAAGATTTGTTAGGATCGGGAATGATCAAAACTGGAGCAGTTGCCAATTTCTCTTTCAACCACACGAAACTTTGCTCACAACTAGAATCCTATTCGTAAGCGAAGTCCTTTCTTGTAAGCTTAGTTAATGGTAACGCCATCTGAGAAAAACCTTTAATGAACCTTCTGTAGTAACCTGCCAAACCTAAGAAACTTCTCACTTCTGAAACATTCTTTGGTCTCTCCCAATTAATCACGACTTCAATCTTCAATGGATCCACTGCTACACCTCCCTGAGATATAACATGACCAAGAAACTTGACTTCTGACATCCAGAACTCACACTTGCTAAACTTGGAAAAATGTTGCTTCTCTTGCAGTACCGATAGAACAATCCTTAAATGTTCTCCGTGCTCTTGTGGAGTACGAGAATAGATAAGAATTTCATCGATAAAGATCACCACGAATTGATCTAAGTAGTCTTGAAATATCCGATTCATGTAATCTATAAAAATAGCTGGAGCATTCATCACACCGAAAGGCATTACTAAGAATTCATAATGGCCATAACGGGTTCTGAACGCCGTCTTCGGAACATCAGAACTTTTCACACGAATCTAGTGATAACCCGACCTCAGATCAATCTTCGAGAACACATAGGCTCCTTTCAGTTGATCTAGGAGATCGTCTATCCTTGGTAAGGGATACATATTCTTGATAGTAACCTTGTTCAACTTACGGTAATCAATACACAACCGCATTCCACCGTTCTTCTTCTTTACCAACAAAACAGGAGCTCCTCTCGGTGAAACACTAGGTCTGACAAAGTGCTTCTCCATCAAATCCTCTAATTGATCTTTCAATTCTTTCAACTCGAGCGGTGCCATCCGATAAGGGGAAACAGATATAGAAGTTGTTCCTGATATCAGATCAACTGAGAATTCAACTTCTCTCACCGGAGGTAAGGAAGTGACATCCTCGGGGAAGACATCAGGAAATTCACAAACTATCAGAATATTCAAAACTTGTTGGCCATTACTCTCCTCTTTTGTAAGGACAAGCAAAATAGACTTCTCTTGTTCAAACAGAAAATTTACCATTCCAATTTTACCTTCTAAGATCGTTGTCAAAACATCTTTCGGAGACGCTTCAATGGATGGAATAAAGATCAACTTTTCTTCAAATCCAATAAACACATAATTCGCAGATAACCAGTCCATTTCCATAATAACATCAAATTTCTTAAGAGGCAGACAAATGATATCTATTTGAAAAATTCTACCATCCACGAACAAGGTACAATTATCACACCTTAGGGGTGTCTCAACAGTTTCATCCATAGCGGTAGTAACCACCATCAGAGGAAATAAAGGAAATACTCGCAACCCGATGTAAACACCCCAAATTTTCCCTCACTAAATTCATACCATGGCTTGTGATCTTTTCATTTGCATTAGTTCAATCATATCATATCATGTTGCATTTTTGCTTCACTGCATTGGTTCAAGTTCATCTGCATATAGGGTTTGTGATCTGAGCAATCCAAGATCCATATGAGCCACTCCAAAGGCCACCAATCATCTCAAGAGGGTCCATGTATGTTCAATCATCATATTTTATCCCCCAAAGATCAAGGAAGTTCAAAAATCACAAGAATTTGCAAAGCATGGAAGCTGAGCTAGGGTTTAACTACACAGATGACCTAAAATTAGGGTTTTGGTTTCAGAGGCCATAACTTCAAATTTTTTGGTCATTCTTGTTTCTATGGGTCTTAATATGATATCAGGATCATACATACCAAGTTTGATGAAGAAAATCATTGTGGAAGTCATCTGATCAATGGGTAACTTCTTGAGCAAGTCAGAGCAAAATCAGGGCATCTGAGGCCCCCATCCATGGAACTAAAGTGGATTTTTCATCAAATTGAAGTTATATGGTCTTTATTTGATCATTGAAGTGTTTAGAAGTTCACAAATTTGAAGAAAAGTGAGCAAAACCAAAAGTTGCCAAATATGGAAATGACTTGTAATGTAAACTTTCCATTTTGGGAAAGTTTTTCAACCTCCTCTTTCTCAACCAAAAATGCTTCAAATGAAAAATTCTTGGTCATGAAAGTTGTAGATTGGATCATTCCCTTTTCAAAAAGTACAAGAACAAGATCTAATTCATTTTGGAACTCAAGTTATGGCTTTCCAAAGTTGGCAAAAATCACATAATTTCATGTTTCATGCCAAAGGGGGATTTTTGCAAAACCTCATGCCAAGCTATTTTGTGACTTCAAATTAACTTCTACACATCATAACATCATAGTGCATGCCTTAAAACTTATAATTGGCCCAAGAATCCCAAGATTTCATGACTTGCACATGAAGAAATTCCAAAAGGGCCAAAAGTTCACAAATTTGCAAAACCCCCCATAACTTTGTCACAACTTGCTGATTTGCCTCAAAGTGAATTCCATGGACCTCCTTGTTCCTTGCTGAACCAGACATGCCTTTGTACTTGGCCTGAACCAGCCCATACCTCAAAGGACAACAAATCTTGACTTTTTGCAAAACAAGCCATACCAATCAGCATAGCCCACACCAACTCCACAGGCCTATCACAACTTGATACATGGGCAAAATGCAAGCCATTTAACACAAGAACATAGCCAAACACTTCAGCATTCTCATAGTTCACAAAAACTCTCCCTTTTGCATTTTCTATTGAATCTCACAACTCAGCCACTCATTCTCAAAACAAACACCACCATTCATCTCCAAATTCATCACTGAACATTTCCCACCCTTCACTTTGTCCTGAAAGTCACCATACACAAAATACGATTATTTCCCCTTTGAACTGAACTTCGCTGAACTTCGAAAGGAGGCCACATACATTTCAGCAAAGCATTCCAGAAGCATAAGGGGATCAAGGGGAGTGGAAAAGCACCAAAGAAGAGCCCAGAAAGTGCCATTTTCGAAAGCTTCACTTCAGGTAACCTCAAGAACAAATTTTCCAGAAACTTGATTTTAGGTTATAGAATTGTTCCTCATGTTGTGCTGATCATGCTGATGCTTTTCTTTTTGAAAATGGTTGAGTTTTAAGGATTTTATGAACCTCTGAAACTTTGCCCGTGAAATATGTTTTGTTTCGATTCGCATGATTCATGGAAAATAAATGAGTTTTGTTGTGTGATTTGTGTTTAGGGATGTTCAAAGAGTGATTCTAGAGAGTTTAGTGAGTTTTTGTGGCGTTTTGAGAGAGATTGAGTGAGAGGGCTGCCGGAGAAGATGACCGGAACACTGTTCCGGTCATCTGAAAGTCATTAGGGTTCAGATTAGGGCTTAATTATGTAATTAGTGCAAGTTTGAATTTCAGCCGTCCAGATGCACGCGGGGTCAATTCCCTCCAATCCAGCTTTGAACCACAACCCTAGGATTAGCTGACTTTTCCATTTATCTCATTTAATTAATTTTTATTTTCTTTTTTTCTATTTTATCTTCCACGAATTTTTAAAAATAGTCAAAATAGTCAAAAAATTCTGAAATTTTTTATCAAACCTTTTATTAATTTTCAGAACACAAAAATATTTTTATTTTTATTTTTTGCATTAAAAAAATATTTTTAAATCATTTAAATGTTATTTTTAATTAGTTAATGAAAATTAATTAATTAAAAATACATTTAGGTATTTAAAAATCACAAAAAAAATTCAGAGAACATTCTTAGGCATTTAGAAACATTTACAAACTCACCACACAAATTTATTTTTGGTTTTGATCACACTTTGACATTTTTCAAAGGAATTAGGGTTCTTAAACTTGAATATTTTTAACCCTAACTTCAAAAATTCATAACTTTTGAACCAAGTTGAGTTTGTGAATGATTATTTTTGCATTGTGCTATGCATGGCTCCTAGTTTCTAAAACCATTTTTGTTTCATTTTTATCTTTCATTTTCAATTTGTTTGGCATTTTCCATTTAGAATCACCCTTAAAACCCTAGAAACTTAGGAAATTCATAAGTCCCTCTAAGTTTAGCTTCTGACCTCCCCCTTTGGATGGTGACCTAGTATAGGCTTAGGGTTCCTTTGGTTGCATTTTCAATTTTTTATCCCTTGATTTGCTTCTGTTTTTGAGTTTTGCATCTCACATGTTCATAAAACCATAATTTTGTGCCTTCATTTGCATTCATTTTGTATATGCTTGCATCCATGAACTTACGGTAATCATAAGACATCCTAGGACACATTAGAATCATGTTTGAGCATTGCATCATTCATATGCCATGTTATGCCTTCATTTTATTTCATATGCATTCATGATCTTTCATGCTTCCTCCATGCTTCATTTACATCCTCATCACTTGTATGATCATCCACATATCATGACATACATTTGCATCACCTCTTAGCTTCATTTGCATCATGAACTTTCTTTTGGTTTTGGTTTGCATCATTGCATCCTTTTCATTTTCATTTCATTTCATTTCCTTTCACTAACTTTTCAGGTGGTAAGTGCTTTGAGAAGTGAATTTGCCTTCACTTCTCACATTTTCTTCTCATCTCTCTTATGCATTTCATTGCTGAATTTTGTATTTGTATTAGAGTGAGCTTACTCATTCATTCTCCCTCCCCACTTTCTTTCTTCAAGCAACTTACCTTCTTCAGTGAAGTAAGATGATTTGTTTCTTTCTGCTTCTCCTCCTTCCATCTTTCTTATTCCTTGGTGGCTCATTTTGAAGACTTCTTGCAAGCCTCATAAACCCTAGGAATACCCAAGCATGATCACAATTAGGGTTTGATTAGTCCCCCCATTAGTTTTACCTTTGTGTCTTCTTTTGTGTCTCTCTTCTCATCTCTTAATCAGGAACTAAACCTTAAAGGTTTTAAGGCTTTGTGATTAAGGTTATGCCTGTATCCTTCTATTAGGATGGAGTGTATAACTTTAATCCTAAGTGTTAAAACCTTAATGTGTTTAAATCCTTTAATCAATTCATCTAATAAATCACTAAGACATCAAGCTTGTAACTTGGGCCTTGCATTAGGGTTCTAATTCTTCCTTAATTGGTTAAGAAGGACTAACCCTAGTCTTAATGGACAAGTCCCCCTCAAGTTTGTCTTATAAACCATAAAATCCACTTCTTAATCTTACCATTAACTAAAATCCACTTTAATAAAGGTTTTGTTTTGTCATGAGGTTAATCCCTAATCATGGATTAAGTTGAGGAGCCTTTCTCAGCTTAAATGTTCTCATCTATTATCCTTCTATTAGGATGGTGTAATGAGTCCACTAAATCCTTGATTATGGCTTAAACTCATTACTTAAAACTAAACAAAAACATCAAAAACATCTAAATAATTACAAGTAAGTTAATGATCTTAATCCTACATCATGGTGATTAAGTGTGAGGTGTTTACTTCATACTTAAGGTATTCTCATTACCTCTAATCAGAGGGAAGATGTGATGAGTTTACTAACCCTTGGTTTAGGCTTAAGCTCATTTTCTTATGACAAACTCCAAAAGCAATAAAAGGTTGAAAACACAAAAACAAACAATAATCGTCTCCTCCGGGATTCTTTTCTCATCTCATTCACTCACAAACGAGAACTCGCTTCTTCCGTCTAATGCAAGACAGTTTGCACCTGAGCCAGACAGGTCATACACTTGAGCATAAACAAGTAAGAAGTTCATCAAGTCAATTTATCTTTCAGTCTCTTTGAGTCGAACTATGGTGTTCTGACTTCCTCATTGCACGAGAGGATACGTAGGCATAACTTAACTGTTATCGAACAAAAGTCTCTGTATATCCCCCCTCTTCCAGCATCATTCTTTAAGCCTCATTATCTTGAGCTTTGCACTCTTTCCTCACACTGACACTCCTTTATTTCACTTCACACTTCTTTTGCACTGACACTTGCATTCTTTTCCAGCTTTGATACACAGATAACACTAATACTACCCCTTTAAGCAGAAATCTTTTAAGCGTGGATCCCGTCGAGTACGACGAACAATCTGGGTGCTAATACCTTCCCAGGTTGTAACCAACCCCCTTTCTCAGTTTCTCTGGTTCGCGACCGTCTTGTCCATATCTTTCCGGGTTTATGCAGCATTACCTTTCCTTCCGGATAAAAATGCCTAGCGGGCGACTCTTTTCATTTCTCTCTCTTTCATCGACCGTTCGCGTCTGTACCCCTCTTGGCCAGGTGTCATCAGGTGGGAGTGACAGCTTGGCGACTCTGCTGGGGACCCTTATACTGCAACCAGGGCTTCTGGTTCTTTTTGTGGGTTCCTCCTAGCGCTTGTTTGATTTTGTGTTTATGGGGGTGTTATGTGCTAAATGTGTTTATTTATTTGCTTTATTTATTGCTTTATGTACAGCTTTATTTACTGCTTTCTTACAGTTTTGTACATATTCATATTGTCATTATCATTGCTGGAGTTGGTTTTCTGTTTTGGTGGGTGGGGTTCCATTGACTGATTAAGGTCCTATACCTGGGACCTGAGTGACACCTAGGCTAGAGTGGTTCATGTTCTTTCCCATTCCATTTCGGTCTGGTGTGGGAATATGAAACACGGTTCAGATGTGGGTTTCTTCTTGAGAACTTTGTGCTACAGATTTCCTGTAGTGCTAGGGCTATCTGGGAAGCCTGCTAAGTCTGGATGACCTTTATTATGACCTTCAGAATCTGGGGTGAATTAGAGGAGGATCTTTTATGGTTATTGTAAACACTATACCTCCGGGTTAGAAGTGTTTACACTTCTCATAACTAATCCAAGTCTGAGGATCCTTGTTCTAGAACACTATATGTGAGGGGGTTGCTTTGTTTATAGGTTTGCATGAACCCTTGACCACAACATACCCTGTTACTGTTTTGTTTAAGAATACTCCACTTTGGACAGTTCTTGTGATTTACCCCAGACATGTGACTCTTTATTTGAGTCCCCCACCCTGGTTACTGGATTTCTGAACCTTCATCCGAACCTTTTGAACATACATGGACCTTATATCAGGACAGATAATCAGATCCAGCTCTTGATCACAACCCTTGCATATCATTTGCATACATCATCATTGCATCATTTAACCTTTGTTTATTTATTTTTCAGGGTATCCATCATATCTGGTTTGGTTTTGACCCCTTCTATTGCTTAGACCTCAGCTTCAGCTACCTCCTTCAGCACTTGCATCAGTCTGTCAGAGACTCACCTTCATCAGTCTGCTTCCAGCTTCTCAGCCTGTGATCTTCATCAGCTTACTTTCAGCCTCTTCATCACCACTCATGACTACTCCAAGGAAGAGAAACATATCTTATCACTTCTTTGAGCCCTCTTTGACTGGTATCAGGCAGGTCCAGTCACTCATCACACCTGACCACATCTCTCTATTCAGAGAGCATCATGGGGGAATTTTGGACATGGTTATGGATCTTGATTCATCTCAGAGGAGCATGATCCACACATGCATGCAGTTCTATGACCCTCCTCTTAGATGCTTCACCTTTCCAGATTTTCAGATAGGACCACTGCTAGAGGAGTTTTCTTTATTGATTGGAGTTCCTATCAGAAAAGGAATTCCTTTCAACCCAGAGATGACTGCTCCCAGAAGTGAAGAGATAGCAAGGGCATTGTATTTGGAGCCAGCCCTTATTGAGCAAAACCTGACAACAAAAGTTGGGATCCCTGGTTTACATCTGGACTTCTTGATTTCTCAGGCCACCCTGAAGGCTGCAGTGGGAGAATGGAAGGCAGTCTGTGCACTCTTAGCCCTCAGCATATATGGGGCTATATTGTTTGCAGATGAGCCCAAGTTTGTTAGTAAGAATGCCATCCACTTGTTCATGCTGAAGAACCCAGTGCCTACACTGTTAGGGGATTTTTACTACTCCATCCACCAGAGAAATGAAAAGCAAAGGGGGAAGTTGGTTAGATGTTGTGCTCCTTTGTTCTACTCTTGGCTACTTAGATACCTGCCTAAATCAGATGTTTTCCTGAACCCACATCAGCAGAAGAATTGGGCAAAGAGGTTCATCTCCTTGACTTCAGATGACATCAGATGGTGCACCCAGAGCACCAAAGGCAAGGATATTATCACCAGCTGTGGGCAATACCCTAATGTGCCTCTCATAGGAGTAAAAGGTTGCATCAACTACAACCCTTTACTGTTCAAAAGGCAATTGGGATATGCCTTGGTTCACCCTCCCAGGGAACAGGATTTAGCTGAGACCCTATACTGTGAGATCCAATCTGGCTCTGTTGTAGTCAGGCAAGCTGTTTGGGCCTGGGACAACATCCAGACCAAAGGGACAGCTATTCTTGGGAGATGTAACAATGTTGCTTCAGCTAAGTACTCTAACTGGTCCCGTGCTAGAGCTCAGATCACCAGGATGCCTTTCACCTTGGAAGACACCCCTGAACCTTCTACAGTACAGCCAGCAGCAACTGTCAGCCTGGAAGAATTTGAAAAGTTGAAGGAAAGGAATGATCGGTTATCTGAGGCTCTAAAGAATACTCTTTGGGAAAGAAGTGATGGTCGTCTGGACATTGAGAGATTGGAGAAGCTCAAAATTGAGCATCTGACCAGGATTGAAAGGACAGAGGACTACATCAGGAAAGCAAGAGTCGGGGAACAGATATTGAAGAATGCCTGCAAGGAGGCCAAGATTCAGAAAGCTAGAGCAGAGCATTATCTAGAAGAAAGCCAGGCTAGGTGGCTCAAGATCACCGAAGCCCGTGCACTAGAAGACTAGAGGACTCAAGCCAAGATTGAGCAGTTGGAAGCCAATGAGAAGAAGCAGCAGGAAGCTTTGTTGGCAGCACAGAAAGAGATATCAGAGTTGAAACTCCGAGCGAGGTTAAAGAGATCCAAAGATCAGGACAGGCATAAGAAGCTGACTAATGCCATTGCTACCAGGAACCTCCTTATTCGGACTATTACAGAGCACCCAGCTAGTCCAGTGACAGAGGCTCTCCTAAAGGAAGTCAAGGAGGATGACTTCGGATTGGATGTCTGATCCTTTTGATTGTATTTCTTTTCTTTTGATGTACTTTTGCTTTTGATTGTTGTATTTTTGACCCACTACGGGCTTGTATTGTAAACAAACTATGTATTTTCATCATTTGTAATATATTTAGTTTGTTTCATTGGGTTTCCTCTCAACATCATCAAGCATCTCCTCAAGGTCTGGAAAGGTCAAAACCAAGAACCAAACCGGATACCTTGGAAAACAAATAAGCATACTGCATTGCATACTAACCTTTTCTTTGTTTTGTAGGTTTTGCTTTTTATTTTTGTTTCTCACTTTGCTGTGCTTTCAGGAAACATTGCTCGTCGCCGAGTGTTCCCTGTCAACCGTGCACACCGGTGTCGCTCCCGGGATTTTCATCCTAGTACAAACGCGAAAGTGGCGCGGAAAGGTTAGAGTCGCCAGCCAGACATTTTTATCCCGAATGAATGGGAAAGGTAATGTTGCACAAACCTGAGGAAGAAGGAAAGGACGAGGTCCTGCGAACCAAAGATCTGAGTTCGGGAGTCGGTTACGAACTAGGAAGGTATTAGCACCCCAGATCGTCCGTCGTACCCGACGGGATCCACGCTTGTTTGTTTTGCTTCAAAGGGTGAAAAAATACGAATGCTGCTGAATAAAACCGCTAACTGGAACTAGAAATGAGAAATGAAAAAGGAACTGGAAAAAAAGAGAATGAGAATACAAAGGGGAAATGTAGGGAAAATAAAGAATGTGCTCGAACGGGCCCTACCCCGCTGCCTACGTACCTCATCGGGATAATGAGGATCAGAGTCGACGTAGTTCGCCTAACCTAGGCGGGAACTGTTTGTTTGTGTTTTTTACAGCTGGAACTGCGTATGTCTATGCTCAGGTGTTGCAGGCTCGTCTGGTACGAGTGCGTTAACCGTCTTGCATGTGTGACAAGTCGTCGCGAGTTCGCGATGTGAGTGAGTGAGATGAGAAAAGAAGTTCCCGCAGGATAGTCGGTTATTGTTTGTTTTTGTCTTTTATGAGTTTTGTATGAATTTGGCACAAGGAAGTGAATTCAAACTCTTTTCCATGGAATGTACACTTGACTCTACATTCCAAGATGGAATAATAGAACAAGCATACCCAGCAAGGAGAATTTATCCAAGACTGGTTTCCTAGGATTAGGGTTTAAGTTCACTGGCTTGTTGAACTTTATTAAGTGTTTTTGTTGCTTTTGTGAAGAAGTATTTTTAAGCTTTTCTTTGTGAACAACTCCTTGATGAGACTTGTGCATCATGATAGTCAAGCTTACACCACTCCAAGATGGAATGAATGCAAGTGCTTCATGGAATAAGGCTATACACAAGGAATCATTTCATTTATTTGTTAAGTGTTTTTGGATTTTGTTTGAGATGAGAAAGAGAATGACTCAAGTTGATAAAAGGAAAAATCTAAGGGACTAAGACTCAATCCTAATGTATTATGTATTTACAAAGTGATCCTAGTGGTTAGTGAGGTTTTCTATTCCTAATGGAAAAAGGAAAAGAAAAAAAGGAAAAAGGATGCAACTTACTTCCTAAGGAAGATAAGTTGGTCCTAACAATGGGGAATCCTACCAATCACAAACATGGAAGGAAAAATGAATTAAAAAGCCTAAAAGAAATGCATAAAAAATAAAGGATAAAGTGAAGTAAACTTACCTCAATCTTCCCCACTACAAAACCAATGGTTAGTGTACATTTTTATTAAAAAGAATAAGGCAAACACACATTAGTTAAATCCTAATTAAACTTGGCCCTAAACTAGCCCCTATTCTAATCCTAAAGGAACTAAAAAAAATGCTAGAACCAAAATACAGCACCTATTACAGCCCCCTAAAATACAAACAGCCATGAAAACAATGCATAACACAAACCAGCTTTTTACAGCCAGCATGCAGCATGAAAAAGAAGGTGTAAAAAGTCAAATGCAGCATGTACACATAACAAACAGCACACATTTTACAGCACTTATGCAAGACAGCAGCTATGAAATGCAAAATCCAGAATTTGATTATTTCATTTTTTAATGCACAAACTCAATGCAAAAATCACTAATCTCATCATGAACATGTATTTGAACTTAAATCAACATATACCAATGCAAGAACATGAACATTATTGAATGATTATGCAAGCATGCATCTCATGAATTATGCAACAAGTAAATGCACAAAGTAGCACCTAAACATGCATATGAACATGATGATCTTTGATTATGAACATGCAACATGATTGCTCAACCAACATACTAAACTCAATGCAAAATTCAGAATTAAATTTATGCAAATGCTAAGATCAAGCATGCAACTAAATGCATCCAAATGCACATACATGTGATTATGCAAAAATGCAACAATACATCAACATAATAAAATGCAAAATGATTTAATGCAATGCATACATATAAAAACAGAATGCAACATGATTATTATATGCCAAATAATGCACAAACATGGCAACACAATGCAAGAAAATCAAGGCATGCACAAAGAACACAAAAACCGCTTAAAACGCAACGTAAACGGAATCGTGTCGAAACGACTCGAAATGGGGGAACTAGCTACTGGAAATGGATCCAAAAATTCCCTAAAATCACTACCTAAACAAACATGAACATTAGAGGCACTAGGAACTAGGATTGAGCAATCAACTAAACCAAGAATCCAAAATTTGACAGCGTTAACCGGTTAACCATATAGGTTAACCGGTTAACAGACCCAAAACAGAGGCATCTGTGGCAAAAACGCATGCGTTAACCGGTTAACCATATGCGTTAACCGGTTAACACTGAACAGAGTTGAAAAAAAACTTTTGAAAAAAGTGCTTTTGGCCACAAACTCACTTCTTGGGATCCCTAACCTACCTAGGAACATGCTAACGCTAATTTCGACTTATTTTGAGTTTATTTACACATGATAAAACCTATATCTATTAACACATTAAAACTTAATTCAACAAAAATCACAAAATGCAAACAACACATAATCGAACGGAATTAATTCATGCAAAAGCGAAAAGCACTTAAAGAATGCCGAAACGGCGAGATGAAGAGAATAACTTAAAGAAGAAGTGATTAAGATCACCAACCTACGAAGCGGAGGATTGCTTCGGTGATTGTTGCAAGTATCGAAGCTTGAATCGAAGAGAAAACCGAAAACCGAAAACCGCAAAATAAATGCGTTCTTGAACTTGAATCTCCGTGTGCTTCCGATAAGTCGATAATCCTCACAAAATTCAGTAGCTTCTTCTTCTATAATCCACAAAATCAATGGAGGTTGAGGCTTAAGCTTCAAGATCTTCAAGTTTCAATGTGAAACTTGAAGAGCTTATTTGAAAAAGCTTTGGTGAAAGGAAGGAAAAGTGAGAGAGAAAAGTGATTCTCAAAGGGTGAAAAATTGGAATTGTGGGAACCCCCTTGGTTTGGATGAAAATGATTTAAATAGGGCTTAGGCTTGGAGCTAGGTTTGGGTTTGGGGCCCAAAAATTAGGTTTGGGATCCAAAATTAGGTTTGGAAGTTAGTTAGGGTTAGGGTTGGAAAAAGAGAATATTCCTTGGAATATTCCTTGGAACCTTCCTTGGAATATTCTAGAAGATGGTAGAAGGTGGTGGAAGGTGGTGGAAGTTTCCAAGGGAAATGGAGTGGAATTGAAGTGGAAAAAAGGAGATGGAAAGAATTAAAGGAAGTGTGGAAAGAAAGTGGAAGGAAAGGTGGAGGGAAATGCAAAACCAACTACTTTTCAAATGATTTTTCTTTGATTTTTCCATGATTCCTCCATCGTTTCTTGATCAAATATGAACCATAGGATAATTGTAACCCTAATTTCATGATCTCGATCTTAAAAGTCCGGAGTCGATCCCTTTTTACCTAGCTCGGTTGCCGTTTCTCCGATTCTTCGATTTTCCGTCGTCCGGCCAGTCGAACCCCTTCCAAAATGAATTTGTGGACGAGATTTGAACCCTAGGCACTTGACATCATATATAAATCAAAGAAATCCACTTCGAACCAAAAATTTTATGTAGAAGCCCTGTAGAAATGAAACCCTAATTCGGCTCTTTTCCCTCAAGAAGTATTGCACTGCTTGCCTCCTTCAATCAAACCAAAACTTTCCATGACTTGTGGCTTCAAGTGAAGACTTGTGGGATATTGTGAACCCTTTGCACAAGGTTGAGAAGCTTTGTGGCCCTTCGGTAGCCTCTTCATAACTTTCGGTTGCTCCGATCATTGATCACATACCCACGCCTCGGCTATGCTATATATGATGCAATGTTTTTGGTTATTTTATGAATCCATATATGCAAAATGCTATGCAAAATGTTTAAGGAAATGAGAGGGCAAATTTTGAGGTATTACAGCTGCCCCTATTCAATCAACTGCAGACCTGAACGGATGATTGCAACAGCTTTTAGACGTTCAAGGTATGGAGTGATTGAATACTCGAATAAAACCTGAAAATTTGTACACCGAGAGCAACAGAAATGCCATCTGCCCATTTATTTATATATCTTTTTTCGTTTTTGACCTCTGAATAGGTAGCGAAAATAGAACCAGGTGGAAATATGCTGGGAAGAATGCCATCCTCGAACGACAAATCAAAAGATCCTCGGATCTAACACGAAACCATCCTCGAATGGAGACGCAAAGGTATACCAGCCTCGACTGATAACCAAACACAAAGCTGACCTCAGATAGACTTTGCAAAAGAGACAAACTGACCTCAATCAATAAGCTCAAAATGTGAACTACTATCCTCGAATAATAGCCACAACAACAAGACCAACCGCAGAAGGACTTGAAGAAAAGAAATGCCATCCTCGAATGACAATCCAAAAGATCCTCGGATCTAAAACGAAACCATCCTCAAATGGAGACGCAAAGGTATACCAGCCCCGACTGATAACCAAACACAAAGCTGACCTCAGACAGACTTTGCAAAAGAGACAAACTGACCTCGATCAATAAGCTCAAAATGTGAACTACTATCCTCGAATAATAGCCACAACAACAAGACCAACCGCAGAAGGACTTGAAGAAAAGAAATGCCATCCTCGAATGACAAATCAAAAGATCCTCGGATCTAACACGAAACCATCCTCAAATGGAGACGCAAAGGTATACCAGCCTCGACTGATAACCAAACACAAAGCTGACCTCAGACAGACTTTGCAAAAGAGACAAACTGACCTCGATCAATAAGCTCAAAATGTGAACTACTATCCTCGAATAATAGCCACAACAACAAGACCAACCGCAGAAGGACTTGAAGAAAAGAAATGCCATCCTCGAATGACAATCCAAAAGATCCTCGGATCTAAAACGAAACCATCCTCAAATGGAGACGCAAAGGTATACCAGCCCCGACTGATAACCAAACACAAAGCTGACCTCAGACAGACTTTGCAAAAGAGACAAACTGACCTCGATCAATAAGCTCAAAATGTGAACTACTATCCTCGAATAATAGCCACAACAACAAGACCAACCGCAGAAGGACTTGAAGAAAAGAAATGCCATCCTCGAATGACAAATCAAAAGATCCTCGGATCTAACACGAAACCATCCTCAAATGGAGACGCAAAGGTATACCAGCCTCGACTGATAACCAAACACAAAGCTGACCTCAGACAGACTTTGCAAAAGAGACAAACTGACCTCGATCAATAAGCTCAAAATGTGAACTACTATCCTCGAATAATAGCCACAACAACAAGACCAACCGCAGAAGGACTTGAAGAAAAGAAATGCCATCCTCGAATGACAATCCAAAAGATCCTCGGATCTAAAACGAAACCATCCTCAAATGGAGACGCAAAGGTATACCAGCCCCGACTGATAACCAAACACAAAGCTGACCTCAGACAGACTTTGCAAAAGAGACAAACTGACCTCGATCAATAAGCTCAAAATGTGAACTACTATCCTCGAATAATAGCCACAACAACAAGACCAACCGCAGAAGGACTTGAAGAAAAGAAATGCCATCCTCGAATGACAAATCAAAAGATCCTCGAATCTAACACGAAACCATCCTCAAATGGAGACGCAAAGGTATACCAGCCTCGACTGATAACCAAACACAAAGCTGACCTCAGACAGACTTTGCAAAAGAGACAAACTGACCTCGATCAATAAGCTCAAAATGTGAACTACTATCCTCGAATAATAGCCACAACAACAAGACCAACCGCAGAAGGACTTGAAGAAAAGAAATGCCATCCTCGAATGACAAATCAAAAGATCCTCGGATCTAAAACGAAACCATCCTCAAATGGAGACGCAAAGGTATACCAGCCTCGACTGATAACCAAACACAAAGCTGACCTCAGACAGACTTTGCAAAAGAGACAAACTGACCTCGATCAATAAGCTCAAAATGTGAACTACTATCCTCGAATAATAGCCACAACAACAAGACCAACCGCAGAAGGACTTGAAGAAAAGAAATGCCATCCTCGAATGACAAATCAAAAGATCCTCGGATCTAAAACGAAACCATCCTCAAATGGAGACGCAAAGGTATACCAGCCTCGACTGATAACCAAACACAAAGCTGACCTCAGACAGACTTTGCAAAAGAGACAAACTGACCTCGATCAATAAGCTCAAAATGTGAACTACTATCCTCGAATAATAGCCACAACAACAAGACCAACCGCAGAAGGACTTGAAGAAAAGAAATGCCATCCTCGAATGACAAATCAAAAGATCCTCGGATCTAAAACGAAACCATCCTCAAATGGAGACGCAAAGGTATACCAGCCTCGACTGATAACCAAACACAAAGCTAACCTCAGACAGACTTTGCAAAAGAGACAAACTGACCTCGATCAATAAGCTCAAAATGTGAACTACTATCCTCGAATAATAGCCACAACAACAAGACCAACCGCAGAAGGACTTGAAGAAAAGAAATGCCATCCTCGAATGACAAATCAAAAGATCCTCGGATCTAAAACGAAACCATCCTCAAATGGAGACGCAAAGGTATACCAGCCTCGACTGATAACCAAACACCAAGAAAATTGGACAAGATGGAACGGGATCGTTGTACACAAACGAGAGCCCAAGCAAACAGGACCGTTGTACAAAACGGGAACCTGCGACGCGAATGTTGTACCAAACAAGACGCGGAATAAGTGACCAACATTGACCTGAAAAGACAAGGATGTCTGAAAAATGATATTGGTATCCTCTGTGCGGAGTACTTCAGGTTGAGAAGATGTTATAAGTCGTACGTGATATACCTCAAAACTGGCCCCTGCTGGCATGCATATGTTTGAATTTATGGCGTAATGCTCCATGATGATGGAAATGCTACGCTTTGGAAGATGCAAATGCAATGATGATTATGCGAATGACAATGCAAAGAAGATCTCCTAACAAGGAGACTGCAAGTAATTCCATATAACTTGGCTGGAAGGAAACGATGATCACTGCATTGATCTGGCTCGTCCTGATGAGGAGGAAACAACTCTACGGGGAAAGTTGTTAATAATTCACTGGCTCTGAATAGCCGCCATTGCCAAAAATAAATTGGACTTTGAGATGGGAGCGCCAAGACCCTGCTGGAGGCGAACCTTTCTTGAACTCTGGTGGGGAACCAAAGGCATGATACTGCTGAGGAAGCAACTGCTGGGGAGGCCGAGACACTCCTTATGCTGTTAAGAATTGCCCCTGTCTGCAAGGAGACTTCTGCTTGGGGATTGCACCCACTCTCTGCTGTCTAGCTGGGAGAAATTTCAACTTGCACATGGCTGGGGATAATTGGAAACACCCTGGGAGACATTTGTTTCTGCTCAAACAAATGGGAATGCCCATCCTGGATAGTGATCTTTAGCTCTGCTAGCAACACCAGTACCTGTACTTGCATGAACACCATCGATAGTACTTGCAACATAGAGAATTAGTTTGGGACCTGCTTGCCCCAGGCTCAAAGCATGAACCATTGTCTAGGTATCTCAGCACCCTTTCAGAGTTGAATTAAATGTTTCTATTCTCCTGCACGAGTTAGAAAAGCATTCAAATGTTCATAACACAATGCAAGTTACCATTTGCTAGACGTTTTCACAATCAATCAATGCTAGATGAAAAATTAAAAAACAAAAAAAACTGAAATGGTCAATTGACTGAAGTTGAATTTTTATTGATTTTGACAGGTGGCCCTGAATAGGCAATACAAAGGAAGCGGTTCCCTGGAATGAGGGAACAACTAAAAGAAAAACAAACTACCCTATTGGCAATGTGAAAAATGAATCTCATCAAGTATCAACCCGGTTATGACTCGTATGTCTTCAAGACGTTCCGCTCGCTCCGCCTCCTGAGAAAAAGTAAATGGACTGATCTTCAACCCTTAGGATAGCCTCAACTGTAGGTAGGTCATGGATCTCGCAGATCGCAGTCGTTCGTGTTAATCCCTCTTTTGCGTGGATCGCCCTTTCAGGTTTTCAATCCACCGGGATACCCTTTTTTGCCTGAGTTGTCCGATGTGGCTTTTCAACTCAGCGGGTGTACATTTTTTCAATATTTCCCTAACTTTTGCCCGAGCCTTTTATTCTGTTTTTGGCTCGCCGGGATGCCCATTTTTGCCTGGATCTTAATTCTGTTTTTATCCAGCGGGTCCTTTTTACACGAAGTATTTTCTTACTGCGTCTGCGTTGACAGGGGATGGAAAGTCTTCTCCGTCCATGGTTGTCAGCCTTAAGGCTCCGCCTGAGAAAACCTTTTTAACCACGAACGGTCCTTCATAGTTGGGTGTCCACTTGCCCCTGTGATCGTTGAGAGGAGGAAGAATCCTTTTCAGCACTAAGTCTCCTGGCATGTACCTCTGTGGTCGCACCTTCTTGTCAAAAGCTTGCTTCATTCGTCGCTGATACAACTGTCCATGGCATACAGCTGCTAGACGCTTCTCTTCAATGAGGCTCAATTGATTATATCTGGATCGGAGCCATTCAGCTTCATCTAGCTTGATGTCCATCATCAGCCTCAATGAGGGAATTTCTACTTCAATTGGTAGGACTGCCTCCATACCATACACCAACGAGAATGGAGTTGCCCCAGTTGAAGTGCGTACTGATGTTCTATACCCATGCAACGCGAATGGTAACATCTCGTGCCAATCTTTGTACGTCACAACCATCTTCTGAACAATCTTCTTGATGTTTTTATTAGCCGCCTCGACGGCGCCATTCATCTTCGGACGATATGGAGAAGAGTTATGGTGTTCTATTTTAAAGTCTCGACACAAGTCAGCCATCATCTTGTTGTTGAGGTTAGAACCATTATCAGTAATGATTCTTTCAGGGACTCCATACCGGCAGATGATGTCCCGCTTAATAAATCGAGCGACCACTTGTTTAGTGACATTAGCATAGGAAGCTGCTTCAACCCACTTCGTGAAATAATCAATAGCAACTAGGATGAAGCGATGCCCATTAGAAGCTGTTGGCTCAATTTTTCCAATCATATCGATGCCCCACATAGCGAATGGCCACGGTGAAGACATGACACTCAACGGATTCGGAGGCACATGGACCTTGTCAGCATAAATTTGACACTTATGGCATTTACGGGAGTATTTGCAACAATCAGATTCCATGGTAATCCAATAGTATCCCGATCTCAATAATTTCTTGGCCATGGCATGACCTCCAGCATGAGTACCAAAGGAGCCTTCATGAACCTCCTGCATTAACAGGTCTGCCTCGTGTCTGTCCACACATCTGAGCAGCACCATGTCGAAGTTCCGTTTGTACAACACACCATCCTGATTCAAAAAGAAACTTCCCGCCAGTCTTCTAAGAGTTTTCTTATCTTTACTGGATGCCCCAGCCGGGTATTCTTGAGCTTTCAGGAATTGTTTGATGTCGTGGTACCAAGGCTTGTCATCTTCACCATCACCAACTGCGAAGACATAAGCTGGTCTTTCAAGACGAGAGATCGAAATTCGAGGCACGAAATTTTCTCGGCATACTTTAATCATGGATGATAGGGTTGCGAGAGCATCGGCGAACTGGTTTTCGTCCCTAGGAACATAGCTCAGCTTTACTTTGGTAAAGAAGGTTAACAGCCTCCTGACATAGTCTCGGTAAGGAATCAAGCGAGCTTGATGAACTAGCCATTTGCCATTGACTTGATTTACTACCAAAGCAGAATCTCCGAAGATCTCAAGGTTCTTGACTCGCAAGTCTATTGCCTCTTCGATCCCCATGATGCAAGCTTCATACTCGGCTTCGTTATTAGTGCACTCAAAGGTCAACCGAGCAGCGAGAGGTGTGTGGACTCCTTCTGGTGAGATAATAACAGCACCGACTCCACTCCCATTCATGTTTACAGCTCCGTCAAACATCAACTTCCATCTGGATTCAGGGTCAGGCCCCTCCTCCGGAAGTGGTTCTTCATGGTCTTTCGACTTGAGGAACATGATGTCCTCATCCGGAAACTCAAACCTCATGGGTTGATAATCATCAATCGGCTGCTGGGCCAAGTATTCTGACAACACACTCCCCTTTATAGCTTTTTGTGAAGTGTATTGTATGTCATACTCCGTGAGTATCATCTGCCAACGGGCCACTCTTCCTGTCAAAGCCGGTTTCTCGAAGATGTATTTTACAGGATCCATCTTAGAAATTAGGAGAGTAGTGTGAGTCAGCATGTACTGTCTTAGTCGGCGAGCAGCCCATGCCAAAGCGCAGCAAGTTTTCTCGAGTAGTGAGTATCGTGTCTCACAATCGGTAAACTTTTTGCTAAGGTAATAAATGGCGTGCTCTTTTCGACCAGACTCGTCCTGCTGACCCAGCACACATCCCATCGATCCTTCCAGCACAGTGAGATACATAATCAGAGGTCTCCCTGGCACTGGAGGCATAAGAATTGGTGGCTCCAACAGATATTCTTTGATTCGGTCGAAGGCCCGCTGACAATCTTCATTCCATTTAATGGCCTGATTCTTCCTCAGAAGCTTGAAGATAGGCTCGCACGTGGCCGTTAGGTGAGAAATAAACCGTGCAATGTAATTTAGTCTCCCTAAGAAGCCACGCACTTGCTTTTCAGTCTTTGGCTCAGGCATTTCCTGGATTGCTTTCACTTTGGCCGGATCAACCTCAATCCCTCGTTCACTAACAATGAAGCCGAGCAACTTGCCAGAACGAACCCCGAAGGTGCATTTATTCGGATTTAACCTCAGTCTGAACTTTCGAAGCCTGTCAAACAATTTTGCTAGGTTGACCAAGTGTTCTTCTTCCGTCTGGGACTTTGCTATCATGTCATCAACATAGACCTCAATTTCATGATGGATCATGTCGTGAAACAACGTCACCATTGCCCGTTGGTAGGTAGCTCCTGCATTCTTTAAACCAAACGGCATGACTTTGTAACAAAAGGTGCCCCAAGGAGTGATGAAAGTTGTCTTTTCCATATCCTCGGGAGCCATCTTGATTTGATTATAGCCTGAGAATCCGTCAATGAAAGAGAACACGGAAAACTGAGCAGTATTATCAACAAGTACATCTATGTGAGGTAGAGGGAAATCATCTTTGGGGCTAGCCCTATTCAAATCCCTGTAATCCACACACATTCTGACTTTGCCATCTTTTTTAGGAACCGGCACAATGTTAGCAACCCATGGAGGATAACTAGTCACGGCCAAGAAGCCAGCATCAAACTGTTTTTGCACTTCTTCTTTTATTTTGATTGCCATGTCTGGACGTGTGCGCCTCAACTTTTGCTTTACTGGAGGACAACCTTCTCTGAGGGGTAGCTTGTGTACCACGATATCAGTGTCTAAACCCGGCATATCTTGGTAGGACCATGCGAAGACGTCAACGTATTCTCGAAGCATAGCCATCAAACGAGTCTTGACAGATTCTTCTAACGCAGCTCCGATCTTGACTTCTTTCTTGTCCTCTTCAGTACCCAAGTTTATCACTTCAACATCTTCCTCATGCGGCTGAATCATCTTCTCCTCCTGTTTGAGTAGTCTGGTCAATTCTTCGGGTAAATCACAATCCTCTTCACCTTCCCCATTGGCTTGATAAATCGGATTGTCGAAGTCATACTTAGCCATAACAGGGTCGTCATTGATAAGATCCGGTGACGAGCACCTGCATGAATGATGATTCATGCAAGGCTTTAGCAACAACTTGATAAAATGGGAAACATTGCCATTTTTAAAACTTTTCTTTCTTTTTGAAAAACAAAAGTAAAAAATGAAAGACAGAGAACAACATGAATGAATGTGAAATGTCAATTTTATTAATGATTGTGTTAATGAACAAATGAACCCTTACAAAGAGACACTATGCCCCGGGGTAAGACATAGTGCTTTAGTACAGGAAAAATAGAAACAAGACATTATTACTCTTCGAAGGAAGCGACCGAAATAAGCCTTTCCGATGTCCAGTTGCTAAGTTGAGTTCCTGGAGCGGCAGGCCTGATCCATTCATCTAAGTCACAATCGCTATCGACGATGTCATCCTGTACAGCACTGATGTTCTCGTAGTTTACCATTCCCGCACTTGTGAAAGTGACCGGGCTCTGACAATCTTTAGTACTAGATTCAGACGAAGATCTTCCAGGGTGATAGCCAATCCCGAACATGTCTTTCTTTTCTGGCACTTCTACCGGGCTGCCCCAGCCTTCTCGGATCCCGGATTCTACCAATTCACGCGCTTGTTTATAGGAAGCTATGGAAACCACCTTCTTCGGTTCTTCAGGAGAATTTGCTACTGCAGATGCTTGCTCGGACTTCACAGGCTCAAAAGCTTGACAAGGGGTCTCGACTATTTCGCCATCCATCTCCACATATTTGAATGAGGCGAGATGACTAACGAAAATATCTTCTTCCCCGCTGACCGTCACAACTTGACCTTCCCAGACGAACTTTAATTTTTGATGAAGTGTAGAAGAAACCGCTCCTGCCGAGTGTATCCAGGGCCTTCCAAGTAAACAACTATATGCCGGCTGGATATCCATCACATAAAACGTGGTATTGAAGACTTGTGGACCTACCTTGATAGGTAACTCCACCTCTCCAAATACCGATCTTCTTGATCCATCAAATGCCCGTACTACTAGATCACTGGGCCTTAGCACCACCCCATCATAGTCCAGCTTCATCAATGCCTTCTTAGGCAAGACATTCAAAGATGAACCAGTATCCACCAGCACATGGGAGAGCACTGCTCCCTTGCATTCCAGAGAAATATGCAATGCCCGATTGTGAGCACGCCCATCAGAAGTTAAGTCCAAATCCGTGAAACCCAATCCATGACTGGCATTAACACTGGACACCACTGTTTCTAACTGGTTCACTGAAATATCCTGAGGCACGTATGCCTTGTTCAGAATATTCAGGAGAGCTTTCCTGTGAGAGTCTGAACACATAAGCAATGATAAGATGGAGATCTTTGACGGCGTCTGCTGCAAATGATCTACAATCTTATAGTCACTCTTCTTGATGATCCTCAGGAATTCTTCCGCTTCCTTATCAAAGGTGAGATCTGGATCAGCTGATGGAGTTGGATCATTGACAACTACAGGTTGCTTCCCTCTGGCTCTTGCTTGGGCTTCGGCAGTATCTTTAGGTGGTATCACATTGTTTCTCAATGCTTCAGGCGCAAACAATCTTCCACTTCGAGTAAAACCCCCTACTCCAACGTTCTCTACTTGAACTGGGGTTATACTAGTCGTGGCCAATTCTTGCCTCTGGCCATTGTAATACACTTCACCACCGTAATGCCAAGGAACTGCTCTGTCACTTTGGTACATTATGGGTCCAGCAGTAGTAATGGTTATTGGCGCCGCTCTGGCACGCGAAGGGACTTGGAATGGATCATAAAAGATAGTCACCGTAGATACTTCACTCTCTTTCACAATCTTATCAAATTGCAGCACTCCTTCATCAATCATTCCTTGAATTCCAGCCTTCAATCGTTTACAACCGTTGGTAGCTTCTGTACATTCTAGACAATCATCCTCGCATCCGGGGAAAATACCTTTCTTTAACAAACAAATCTTGATAGCAACCAATGAAGTCTTCAAGTCATCTACATCATCCACCAGATTCAATTTCTCCCCTTCACCAATTGCACCAACCGTGCCCCTGTGATGAGGCATGGGATTTTCCAGCACATTAGGAGAGGGAGCGAAATTGATCGCTTTGGAATCCAACAAGTCCTGAACAGCATGCTTCAATGCTTTACAATTCTCAGTGCTATGGCCGGGAGCTCCAGAATGAAACTCGCATCTAGCATTCGAGTCATAACCTTCAGGAATTTGGTCTGGCTTCGGAGGTTGCAAGGTACGAAGCTGAATCATTTGAAGCTGCAGGAGATTCTTCAACAGTTGGGAGTAAGACATTGGTGGAGCTTCAAAATGTCTATCTCTCGGCTTCTGAGGGTAGTACGGACGAGGGGGTCTTGGCTGATACCCCTGTGAGCGTTGCGGCTGTGGAGGTTGGACCCGCTGTTGAACTGGAGGAGTTGAAATAGTGACGGGGGCCACTTGCTGATAATATCCTTGGTGCATCATTCCTCTCTGCGCGTATACTGCTCCTGTTTCTCCTTCCCTCTTTTTCACAAAGGGTTTCTTGGTACCAGACGCTGAAGCGCTTCCATTTTGAATTTTCCCCTGCTTGATCCAGCTTTCAATTCTTTCTCCAGTCAGAATAATGTCCGAAAAACCACTTGAGGAACAACCAACCAACCTTTCCATGAAATGCCCTGGGAGGGTATTCAGGAAAAGATCGACCATCTCTCTTTCCAATAAAGGTGGTTGCACTCGGGCGGCCACCTCACGCCACCTCTGTGCATAGTCTTTGAAACTCTCCGAACTCTTCTGTGTCAAGCTTTGAAGCTGAGTACGGCTAGGTGCCATGTCAATGTTGTATTGGTATTGTTTGAGGAAGGCCTCTCCCAAATCCTTCCAGCTTCTGATAGAGCTTCTTTCCAACTTCATGTACCACTCCAAGGATCCTCCAGAAAGGCTATCCTGGAAATAGTACATCCATAGTTTCTCATCTCGCGTGTGAGCCGCAATCTTCCTGTAGAAAGCCTGTAGGTGAGTTTTCGGGCAAGAGTTGCCGTTGTATTTATCAAATGCTGGTGGCCTGAACTTGTGTGGAATGACCACCCCAGGTACTAAACCCATATCTGACACGTCAATTCCCAAAGTATCTTTGCACTCTAAGGCCTTGACCTTCTCTGCAAGCACCGAGAAGTCGTTGAGATTTCCATCACCGCCGAAACCCATATCATTGTTGAAGTACTGGAATTGGTCTTCCTGCCTGTCCTGCACAGGAACATACGCAGCCATAGATGGATCTGGAACATGAGGTCCACCTGTACCGTTGTTAGTGTTGGGAGGACCCCCTTGTCCGCCAGGAGTAGTTTCCTGAGCATTAGTGTTAGGAGGAGTCAACCCTTGAATTGCATTTCTAAGCTCCTGCTGCCCCTGGGCCATCCCCTGCATCAGAGTCATAAATTCTGCCATCTTGGTATGGACATTGTTGAGTTCCGTCTGCATGGCGTCCATTGCTGTTCTTTGATTACTGCGGGTCGCGTACCGATGAGGAATATTCTGTCGAAGGTGCCGGGTCTTGGCGGCCCTCGCAATCTTTGCCTGATGAACACAGATAAATTAGACATCCCGAAGAAAAACCTGCAAAGACAAAGACAAAATGCAAATGATGTGTATGCAATGCAATGTGTTCCTTTTATTCCCGAGTATTTTCCTGTGCCCGGTCCTGGCATTAAGAAGATAAGAATTGGGAAGAAGACCCAAATGATATTCAGACATAATGACGGCTGTGAAGAATTGGTGCTCATTTCCCGTGTTGGTGCAAATAACGAACAAGAAATCCGGAACAACTCAATCATATAAACTGGAGTTTGAAAATACAACAGCCCTGGAGAATAACAACAAAAGTACATCACATATAAGGAATCCCACAACAAGCCTATGGGTAATCCAAGTACAACAATATGAAATTAAACCCTAGGGAACCCTATATCTTTCAATCTCCAGCTAAGGCATTTGACGCTCTGGAACAGCTGAACCACATCTGGATGACCGGGCTCCTGGATGAGCTTCTGAATGAGGAGGTCCCTCGTATCAGAAGAAGCGTGCAACTCCTCGATCTGTTGTAGAAATGCTGTCTCATTCTCCTTGCTTCGACTCGGCCTTCGACCTTTTCACATCAGCTTTCAACTTTAAGTCTTCAATCTCCTTTTGAGCTTCCTTTAGCGCCCGCTGACTCTCTGTTACGCGCCGGATACGATCCTCCTCTTGATAATAAGCTTTCCTGAGAAGCTCTTTCTGCTCATCTAAAGAATCCTGAAGGCTTTTGACTTCCTGTTTATGCTTGGCGTCTAACTCCTTTTGTTTCTTCAGATTTTCGTCCCATTTCTCCTGCCATAAAGTAACAGCTTCATTGGCTTCACTAAGATCCTTCTTCTCCCTTCGGCGCTGGGCCGTCATATGAGTCTCAGCTAAACCTTTCTTTCGGAAATAGAGCTCTCTATCCTCAAAGTCCTTCTGCTTAAGACGGACTATCTCTTCGGCTTGCTCAGCTCTATCTTTCAATTGACGGTTCTGGATCATTAGCGCTTGACAAGAATTAAGAGCCTCTTGATTTTCAACCCTCAGTTGCTTAACCAAAGCTTCTAACTTCTGATATTCCTCCAAAGGCACCGTAGTTCTTGGTGCTACCTCCTTAGAGTAAAGAGGCGTCTCTCTAGAAAATGGTAAAAGGTGAGTCTTCACACGATCCTCCAACCAGCTGGCAAAAGGATCATAGGTATTAGGATCTACTCTTCCAAATTCTTTCTTTCCTTTCATTACCCTAATTTCCCAAGCTTGGGATGCCAGGATGCTCATTTTGGAGTTTCCCTCTGCTGGAAAATATAAGGACTCATTTGCATCGTCGATCAAAGGCACGTCTCTTAAAGGATAGCCGAACTGTTTCCTGGACAAGATAGGATTGTAGCTAATCCCACCTTTCCTTCCCATCAAAGGCACATTTGGAAAGCTACCACAACTAACCAGTATTTCTTTGCCCACCAAATCTCTGTTGCATCCCCAAGCAATGTCAGCTGAGGTTAAGCCCATTAATCTTTTGGACCACTTCCAAGATTGTTTCAAATCCTGAAAGGGTCCTGATTTAGGGAGTTGCCTTACAAACCAATCAGCGAATATGGGAGCACAACAATTTACAAACCCCTTCCTCTTTTCATTTCTGTGGTGAACTCCAAAATAAAAGTCGGCTAGCAATGTAGGAACAGGATTTTTCTTGACGAAAATAGTAATGGCCTCCATATTAATTAGTCCTTTCTCTCCGGGAAACAAACTGATTCCATATACTACCATAGCCAACAGTGCTCTGAAGCCTGCCCACTTCTTTTCCGATGCCATAACACGTGCCTCTGCAACCAGAAAGTCCAAAGGGATTCCTTTACTTTGGCCAGCCTCTAATCCCACCTTGAGTCTAGGCATACTCAAATGACAGGCAATAGTGATATCCTCATGAGATGGGATCCTCTCCGAAACATAGTAAGGTACACCCTCCTTAACAGGAACACTCAGCATGCTAGAAACCTCCTCCAATGTAGGTGCCAGAATATAATCAGGAAAAACAAAGACCCTCAACTGTGGATCATAGAACTGCAACAAAGAATGCAAGCTATCCTTCTGGTCGACTGTGGGCTTGCTCACATAATTCAGTATCTTGCCATACTCTTTCCTGAAATTATCAAGGACTCGGTCACCCATCAAGCTAATCAAACCCTGAACACTCTCTGTCTCTGGTTGCGGGAAAGTATAATGAACATTTCTCTTCCTCGAAATCTCCATGCTGAAGTAGGAAATCTGACCAGGACCTAGGAAGTAATGAACCCTGGGAATAAAAAGAACACAAAATGATTAATGATGATATGATGCTTATGCAAGACAAGGCATGTGATCAGTGAAGTGTCTGTGATGTGCCAATCATATGATCAGGTGTCGGTGCACAGTCTCAAAATCCAGATATCACAATAATCATCCCTCTGATTCGGGGTCCATAACTTAAGAACAGAAATCCAGATCACAAAACTGAACCAAAGGCAAAGTGGGTATGCTGAAGGTACCAGGGTTCCTGCAAACCTGTAAACCCCTCCCAATCTCACGGGTGTGCTACTCGGGTCAAACATCACGGACTCTCGAGGCCGAATAGCAATAATACGTTCACCATTTCCGAGAAATGGCTCATGACCAAATCAGGGAATCGGTTTGGCATTATGTACTACTCAGGGAGGTCTCAGTTGAGTCCGGAAAAACAAGCATCCCTCATAAGTCCTCAGCTTCAAGCACTGAATCGAGAAACAATAGTACATTCATCCCGAAGGGTACAATACTACCGTCATACGAACAGTTTGCTTTAACTGAATTCCTATGAGAAAACCAGGCCATCCTATGCGAGTTCCCAGTGGGCCCTCGGATGCGAGTGGGTTTGCCAACAAATGTGGTCTGCCACTGTCATCACTGGAGAGGGATGTTTCCACAAAGGTTCTCAATGATCGGTCCCCTGACTGCACATAACTATCAAGGTAGCGCATCAACCCAGAAAGATTCCGGTATCAATACATTCCCGAGAAGGTCGCAAGTCAAGGTGTGGAACTCACTACTACCAACATAGCAAGATGCCATGAAGCCAAAGTGGAACCACTCTAAGTCCTAGGGTGCACTCAAGCCGGGTAATTGGCTTATCTCACAGTAACTCCCAACCCACAAAAAAAATGAAAACCAGCACAGCCAGACAGTCCAGTATAATATGATGCATGGAAAATAAAATACTGAAAGCGATAAATAAATGCGATAAAGTAAAGCTGTAAAGTAAAACTGTAAATAAAACAGTAAAGCTAAACTAAAGCACTCAGCAACAAACATATAAACACCCAAAGAACAAAACCAAACAGGCGCTAGGATTGACTCTACAAGGGAAACCAGAAGAATCAGGTTATTCCCCAGCAGAGTCGCCAGCTGTCGCTCCCGGGATTTTCATCCTAGTACAAACGCGAAAGTGGCGCGGAAAGGTTAGAGTCGCCAGCCAGACATTTTTATCCCGAATGAATGGGAAAGGTAATGTTGCACAAACCTGAGGAAGAAGGAAAGGACGAGGTCCTGCGAACCAAAGATCTGAGTTCGGGAGTCGGTTACGAACTAGGAAGGTATTAGCACCCCAGATCGTCCGTCGTACCCGACGGGATCCACGCTTGTTTGTTTTGCTTCAAAGGGTGAAAAAATACGAATGCTGCTGAATAAAACCGCTAACTGGAACTAGAAATGAGAAATGAAAAAGGAACTGGAAAAAAAGAGAATGAGAATACAAAGGGGAAATGTAGGGAAAATAAAGAATGTGCTCGAACGGGCCCTACCCCGCTGCCTACGTACCTCATCGGGATAATGAGGATCAGAGTCGACGTAGTTCGCCTAACCTAGGCGGGAACTGTTTGTTTGTGTTTTTTACAGCTGGAACTGCGTATGTCTATGCTCAGGTGTTGCAGGCTCGTCTGGTACGAGTGCGTTAACCGTCTTGCATGTGTGACAAGTCGTCGCGAGTTCGCGATGTGAGTGAGTGAGATGAGAAAAGAAGTTCCCGCAGGATAGTCGGTTATTGTTTGTTTTTGTCTTTTATGAGTTTTGTATGAATTTGGCACAAGGAAGTGAATTCAAACTCTTTTCCATGGAATGTACACTTGACTCTACATTCCAAGATGGAATAATAGAACAAGCATACCCAGCAAGGAGAATTTATCCAAGACTGGTTTCCTAGGATTAGGGTTTAAGTTCACTGGCTTGTTGAACTTTATTAAGTGTTTTTGTTGCTTTTGTGAAGAAGTATTTTTAAGCTTTTCTTTGTGAACAACTCCTTGATGAGACTTGTGCATCATGATAGTCAAGCTTACACCACTCCAAGATGGAATGAATGCAAGTGCTTCATGGAATAAGGCTATACACAAGGAATCATTTCATTTATTTGTTAAGTGTTTTTGGATTTTGTTTGAGATGAGAAAGAGAATGACTCAAGTTGATAAAAGGAAAAATCTAAGGGACTAAGACTCAATCCTAATGTATTATGTATTTACAAAGTGATCCTAGTGGTTAGTGAGGTTTTCTATTCCTAATGGAAAAAGGAAAAGAAAAAAAGGAAAAAGGATGCAACTTACTTCCTAAGGAAGATAAGTTGGTCCTAACAATGGGGAATCCTACCAATCACAAACATGGAAGGAAAAATGAATTAAAAAGCCTAAAAGAAATGCATAAAAAATAAAGGATAAAGTGAAGTAAACTTACCTCAATCTTCCCCACTACAAAACCAATGGTTAGTGTACATTTTTATTAAAAAGAATAAGGCAAACACACATTAGTTAAATCCTAATTAAACTTGGCCCTAAACTAGCCCCTATTCTAATCCTAAAGGAACTAAAAAAAATGCTAGAACCAAAATACAGCACCTATTACAGCCCCCTAAAATACAAACAGCCATGAAAACAATGCATAACACAAACCAGCTTTTTACAGCCAGCATGCAGCATGAAAAAGAAGGTGTAAAAAGTCAAATGCAGCATGTACACATAACAAACAGCACACATTTTACAGCACTTATGCAAGACAGCAGCTATGAAATGCAAAATCCAGAATTTGATTATTTCATTTTTTAATGCACAAACTCAATGCAAAAATCACTAATCTCATCATGAACATGTATTTGAACTTAAATCAACATATACCAATGCAAGAACATGAACATTATTGAATGATTATGCAAGCATGCATCTCATGAATTATGCAACAAGTAAATGCACAAAGTAGCACCTAAACATGCATATGAACATGATGATCTTTGATTATGAACATGCAACATGATTGCTCAACCAACATACTAAACTCAATGCAAAATTCAGAATTAAATTTATGCAAATGCTAAGATCAAGCATGCAACTAAATGCATCCAAATGCACATACATGCGATTATGCAAAAATGCAACAATACATCAACATAATAAAATGCAAAATGATTTAATGCAATGCATACATATAAAAACAGAATGCAACATGATTATTATATGCCAAATAATGCACAAACATGGCAACACAATGCAAGAAAATCAAGGCATGCACAAAGAACACAAAAACCGCTTAAAACGCAACGTAAACGGAATCGTGTCGAAACGACTCGAAATGGGGGAACTAGCTACTGGAAATGGATCCAAAAATTCCCTAAAATCACTACCTAAACAAACATGAACATTAGAGGCACTAGGAACTAGGATTGAGCAATCAACTAAACCAAGAATCCAAAATTTGACAGCGTTAACCGGTTAACCATATAGGTTAACCGGTTAACAGACCCAAAACAGAGGCATCTGTGGCAAAAACGCATGCGTTAACCGGTTAACCATATGCGTTAACCGGTTAACACTGAACAGAGTTGAAAAAAAACTTTTGAAAAAAGTGCTTTTGGCCACAAACTCACTTCTTGGGATCCCTAACCTACCTAGGAACATGCTAACGCTAATTTCGACTTATTTTGAGTTTATTTACACATGATAAAACCTATATCTATTAACACATTAAAACTTAATTCAACAAAAATCACAAAATGCAAACAACACATAATCGAACGGAATTAATTCATGCAAAAGCGAAAAGCACTTAAAGAATGCCGAAACGGCGAGATGAAGAGAATAACTTAAAGAAGAAGTGATTAAGATCACCAACCTACGAAGCGGAGGATTGCTTCGGTGATTGTTGCAAGTATCGAAGCTTGAATCGAAGAGAAAACCGAAAACCGAAAACCGCAAAATAAATGCGTTCTTGAACTTGAATCTCCGTGTGCTTCCGATAAGTCGATAATCCTCACAAAATTCAGTAGCTTCTTCTTCTATAATCCACAAAATCAATGGAGGTTGAGGCTTAAGCTTCAAGATCTTCAAGTTTCAATGTGAAACTTGAAGAGCTTATTTGAAAAAGCTTTGGTGAAAGGAAGGAAAAGTGAGAGAGAAAAGTGATTCTCAAAGGGTGAAAAATTGGAATTGTGGGAACCCCCTTGGTTTGGATGAAAATGATTTAAATAGGGCTTAGGCTTGGAGCTAGGTTTGGGTTTGGGGCCCAAAAATTAGGTTTGGGATCCAAAATTAGGTTTGGAAGTTAGTTAGGGTTAGGGTTGGAAAAAGAGAATATTCCTTGGAATATTCCTTGGAACCTTCCTTGGAATATTCTAGAAGATGGTAGAAGGTGGTGGAAGGTGGTGGAAGTTTCCAAGGGAAATGGAGTGGAATTGAAGTGGAAAAAAGGAGATGGAAAGAATTAAAGGAAGTGTGGAAAGAAAGTGGAAGGAAAGGTGGAGGGAAATGCAAAACCAACTACTTTTCAAATGATTTTTCTTTGATTTTTCCATGATTCCTCCATCGTTTCTTGATCAAATATGAACCATAGGATAATTGTAACCCTAATTTCATGATCTCGATCTTAAAAGTCCGGAGTCGATCCCTTTTTACCTAGCTCGGTTGCCGTTTCTCCGATTCTTCGATTTTCCGTCGTCCGGCCAGTCGAACCCCTTCCAAAATGAATTTGTGGACGAGATTTGAACCCTAGGCACTTGACATCATATATAAATCAAAGAAATCCACTTCGAACCAAAAATTTTATGTAGAAGCCCTGTAGAAATGAAACCCTAATTCGGCTCTTTTCCCTCAAGAAGTATTGCACTGCTTGCCTCCTTCAATCAAACCAAAACTTTCCATGACTTGTGGCTTCAAGTGAAGACTTGTGGGATATTGTGAACCCTTTGCACAAGGTTGAGAAGCTTTGTGGCCCTTCGGTAGCCTCTTCATAACTTTCGGTTGCTCCGATCATTGATCACATACCCACGCCTCGGCTATGCTATATATGATGCAATGTTTTTGGTTATTTTATGAATCCATATATGCAAAATGCTATGCAAAATGTTTAAGGAAATGAGAGGGCAAATTTTGAGGTATTACAACCGGTACCCTACCCGTAACAACCTTCCCGACATTCAGATGGATCAGGTACAGCAGGACCTGACTGAAGTGAGAAATCAGATGGCAAATGAAAGGGTCGAGATGAGAAACCAAATGACCCAGTTTATGGCAGTAATGACTGGCTTAGCCCAGAGCCAAGAAAGGTTGAGAAAGCTGGTAGAAAGACAGACACCTGAAAAGCCTCACCCTGGTACAGGAGGAACTAGCAATAATGAACGCGGGCAGCCTCACATCAACCCACCAGAATTTGGACCCCATTTGAATCCAGATGTTAATGGGAATGTTCCAGGAAATACAGCTGCGGGCAGGATCTTACAGGAGGATCCCCAAGAGGAACAATTCACAGATGTCGGAGTTGGGGATGAGGTGTATGACAGAAGACTGGATGAGATTGCTGAAAAGCTAAGGTCCTTGGAATCTCAGAACTCCTTAGGTTTTGACGTGATGGATATGGGGCTGGTAGATGGGGTGAGGATTCCCCACAAATTCAAACCCCCTTGCTTTGAGAAATATAATGGTACCTCATGCCCGCGTACTCATCTGCAATCTTTCTTGGGAAGACTTAAGGCTTATACCATGGATGAGAAGTTATGGATGTTCTATTTTGAGGACAACTTGACTGGAGCTTCAAGAGAATGGTATTCGCACCTGACGAGGGCCACTATAAGATGTTGGAAAGACTTGGCCGAGGCCTTTATCCGTCAGTACCAGTACAACCTAGACATGGCTCCCAATAGAAATCTTCTGATGGGCATGTCTCAGTCTTCAAGGGAAAGCTTTCGGGATTATGCTCAGAGGTGGAGACAGCTTGCTGCTGCTGTCCAGCCACCTATGTCTGAACGGGAGATGGCTGACATGTTTATGAACACCTTGCAGGGAACTTATATTGACCGACTTGCTGCATTCTCCTCCACTAGCTTTGTTGATGTAGTTATAGCTGGTGAGAGAATTGAGAGTCTTTTAAAGATGGGCAAAATCTCTGACAACGGTGCAAGCTCTTCCAACAACCCCAGGAAACCTTTTGCAGGACCCCGAAGAGCGGGTGAAACGAATGCTATCCATACAAGCAGGGGCAGACCTCAGTATTCTCACAAATCAGTAGCAGTCATTACTATCCCGGCTCAAGCTCCACAACATCCATTATATCCACAACAACAACAACACCATTATCAACAACAACAATCTCACTTTCTGAAACAAAGATCGTATAACAACAACAATAGCAACCAACAGCAGCGCCCCTTTCAGCAGAGGCCATCTCAAGCAAATATAGTGATTGACCCAATCCCTATGCCTTATGCTGCTTTACTACCACAACTCCTGAAACTTAACCTGGTTGAGTTAAGGACGTTGGCTCCACCAGATCCTCTTAATCTCCCGAAGAATTATGATGTTAATGCCAGATGTGACTTTCACTCCAATGCACCTGGTCACAATACCGAGAAGTGTAGAGCCTTACAGATGAAAGTTCAGGATTTGGTCGATTCCAAAGCTCTCAATTTCGCACCTCCTCCGAATGTTAACAGAAATCCTATGCCTAATTATGGTGGCCCCAGGATTAATGCAATAGAAGAGGATCAACCATCTACACTGATTGACAATGTTGCACAGATTCAAACACCGTTGGAAGAAGTCAAGATTCAACTCTTAAGATGCCAAGTGTTCCCAGGATGTGGGGCCTGCTCTGAATTGTGCAAGACTGCTATTAATGGTTGTGAGAGGCTAAGGATGGGTATAGATAGCCTCATCAGAGATGGAATTCTACAAATTACTACAACAGCTCCTTCAACAACTCTTTCTTCAGCACCAATGGGTTCTCCTACAAAATCAACAAATCTTCCTCCAGAGATATCAGATACTCCTACAACTGCAACAACTATCATTCCCACTGATTCATCAACAACTCCAGCAATCACTCCATCCATTATTTCAACAGACCAAAGTTCAGCAACATTTACTTCTACAACGTCAGCACCCATCTTATCAACGGAATCGCCTACAACGCCAGCAAACATTAATGAAGATGTCTCAACGGTCACGATATACTATGACCCGACAAATGTTCATCCCAACAACAATTTTCAACAACAAACTGCGACACCTTCAGTCAGATCTCCAGTCACAATCTACTACGATCCGCATACTATCACAGTTCCTTCCGCTGCAGCAATCAGTCCGGTCACCATTATGGTACCTGGATCTGTTCCTTATGAAATCAGTAATGCCATACCTTGGTACTACGACTCTGATCTTTACTGTGACGGGAAGAAAATCACTCTAGATTCATCAACCTCTTCACCACAAGTCGACAACGTTGGGGGAGGTAGAGGCTTCACCAGAAGCGGACACCTTTTTGCCTCACAAACACCAAGGCCCAATGCTGAAGCAGAAGCTGCTGCTAAGGAAAAAGGAAAGAATGTGGTATCTGAAGAGCCCACTGTTAAAGAAACTCAGAAGACATCTTTTGAGCAAGATGTAGACGAGTTCATGAGAATAATCAAAAAGAGTGTTTACAAGGTGGTAGACCAGCTTCATCAGACACCCTCCAAAATCTCTATATTATCACTGCTAATATGTTCCGAAGCCCATAGGAATGCATTGCTGAAAGTCCTGCATGCAGCATACGTGCCGGAAGAGATTACTGTTAATCAGTTAGAAACTGTGGTTGCAAATGTTAACACCAGTCATGGACTGGGCTTCACAGATACTGATTTAACAACGGAGGGACGCAACCATAACAAGGCTTTACACATCACCTTAGAATGCAAAGGTGCTCTTCTTTCTCATGTACTGGTGGACACTAGGTCCTCGCTCAATGTTCTCCCAAAGAAAGCCTTGGGGAAGCTAGAGTATGATGGTTTGGCATTGCGTCCAAGTAACTTGGTGGTGAGAGCATTTGATGGCTCTAAGAGATCAGTGCTTGGAGAGATTGATTTACCTGTGTTGATTTACCCGCAGACCTTTAAAACTACCTTCTTCGTGATGGACATACAGCCGGCCTACAGCTGTTTGTTGGGTAGACCCTGGATTCACGCCGCTGGCGCTGTTACATCTACCCTTCACCAGAAGTTAAAATTTGAGTGGGAAGGCCAGATCATCACAATCTGCGGGGAGGAAGACATTTTTGTTAGCCAGCTGGCTACCTATAAGTATATAGAGATGGATGGGGAGATCCATGAGACCATGAGTCAGGGGTTTGAGGCCTTTAACATCAATGAAGCAACTGCTGTGTCTGGAACTTCCATCACTTCGTATCAACAAGCCCGGAAGGTTGTTGAAGAGGGTACCGCTCAAGGCTGGGGCAAGCTGCTGCCAGTAGAAAAGAAAGAAGATAGATTCGGGTTGGGTTACAGACCAACTCGACAAGATCAACCAGAGGCTGCAAATGAGCCCAAATTTGTCAGCGGGGGAATGCTTACCCCGGATGCTGTGAACAGTTTGGAAGACGAGGAAGAAGACGAACGCAACCTGGAAAACTGGATACGTCCAAGGATCCCGGGGAACCAAGTCTCAAACTGGTCTTCCCAGGAAATTATAAGAGTTACTCCTGGAGAGTAATTATTATTTCCTGTCTTTAAGCATGCATCAAGTCCTGCATCTTGCCCAAGATGTCAGGGCTCATTTTGTAATCAAGCCATCATGTATTTTGTGCAAACGATCAATTAATGAATATCAGGACATCTTTTGCAAATGAGTCTCTTTTTTCCCGCTCACTGTTTTTCATTTTTCATTTTTTATAAAAAAATAAAATGGCAATGTTTTTCAGAATAATAACTTCATTTTCACTTTTTCTAAGTAAGATAAAACAGATCACTAAAATAAACAAATCTAAACCCTTTCAGAGAGTGCCCTCCAGACTGCACCGACAACAACATTTCTATGACTTCGTATGACTTTGACAATCCGATCAATCAAGCCGATGAAGGGGTTGAAGAAGATTATGAACTACCTGAAGAGCTAGCCAGGTTGTTAAGGCAAGAGGAGAAGGTTATCACTCCTCATCAGGAGGAAGTTGAGACAGTAAATCTTGGTACCGAAGAAGACTTAAAGGAAGTGAAGATCGGGGCCCGTCTGCAAGATTCAATGAAGGAGCAACTTATTGACATGCTTCAGGAGTATGTGGATGTTTTTGCTTAGTCTTATCAAGATATGCCAGGTCTGGATACCGACATTGTTATGCACAAGCTGCCTCTGAAGGAAGGTTGTCCTCCAGTAAAACAGAAGTTGCGCCGTACTCGCCTGGATATGGCCATGAAGATAAAAGAATAGGTACAAAAACAGTGGGACGCCGGTTTCCTTGCTGTAACTAGTTACCCGCCGTGGGTTGCTAACATTGTACCTGTGCCTAAGAAGGATGGCAAAATGCGGATGTGTGTGGATTACCGGGATCTGAATAGAGCTAGCCCGAAAGATGACTTCCCTTTACCTCACATTGATGTATTGGTCGACAACACAGCTCAGTTCTCGGTATTCTCCTTCATGGATGGATTTTCAGGATATAATCAGATCAAGATGTCACCTGAAGACATGGAGAAAACTACTTTCATCACACCTTGGGGCATATTCTGTTATAAGGTTATGCCATTCGGACTGAAGAACGCTGGTGCCACTTATCAACGGGCTATGGTGACATTATTCCACGACATGATCCACAAAGAAATTGAATGTTATGTGGATGACATGATTGCTAAGTCCCTCACAGAAGAAGACCACCTGGTGAATCTGTTGAAACTTTTCAAACGTCTGAGAAAGTACCAGTTGAAGTTAAACCCCAACAAATGCACATTCGGGGTACGGTCCGGTAAGCTGCTGGGGTTTATTGTAAGTGAAAAAGGAATTGAAGTTGATCCTGACAATGTCAAAGCCATTCAAGAGATGCCTGCACCAAAAACTGAAAAGGAAGTTCGGGGGTTCTTAGGTAGATTGAACTACATATCACGGTTCATATCTCACCTCACTACAACCTGTGAGCCCCTGTTCAAATTGTTAAGAAAGGAATAAACGGTCAGGTGGAATGAAGATTGTCAGAAGGCTTTTGACAAAATCTAGGAGTACTTACAAGAACCTTCGATCCTTATGCCTCCAGTTGAAGGAAGACCTCTAATAATGTACTTGACAGTATTAGAAGAGTCAATGGGGTGTGTGCTGGGCTAACATGATGAGTCTGGTCGAAAAGAGTATGCAATATACTACCTAAGCAAAAAGTTTACCGACTGTGAACAACGTTATTCACTGCTCGAGAAAACTTGTTGTGCTTTAGCGTGGGCTGCTCGCCGACTAAGGCAGTATATGTTGACCCACACCACTTTGTTGATCTCAAAGATGGACCCAGTCAAGTACATATTTGAGAAGCCAGCGCTTACCGGACGGGTTGCAAGATGGCAAATGATTCTCACAGAATATGACATCCAATACACATCTCAGAAAGCCATCAAAGGCAGTGTATTGTCTGACTATCTTGCTGAGCAACCCATTGATGATTACCAGCCGATGAGATTTGACTTCCCTGATGAAGACATCATGTTCATAAAAGCAAAAGATCATGAAGAGTCTGTTCACACTGAAGGGCCTGACCCAGAAGAAGAATGGACAATGATGTTTGACGGGGATGTTAATATGAATGGTCGTGGAGTTGGTGCAGTACTCATTACACCTAAAGGAGTTCACATGCCTTTCTCGGTAAAGCTCACCTTTAACTGCACTAACAACGAAGCTGAATACGAAGCCTGTATCATGGGTCTTGAGGAAGCCATTGACCTCAGGATCAAGACTTTAACTGTTTTCGGAGATTCAGCTCTGGTAATCAATCAGACCAACGACAAATGGTACACTCACCAGGAGCATCTAATTCCATACCGGGATTATAAGAGGAGATTACTGACCTTCTTCACTACAGTCAAACTTGAGTACATCCCTCGAGATGAAAATCAGTTTGCAGATGCTCTGGCTACCATTTCATCCATGATCAAAGTTCAAGCTGCCAACTTTGTGCCTCAGATTTCAGTATCCAGACTTGACAGACCAGTATACGTATTTTCAGTAGACGTTGCTAAAGATGATAAGCCTTGGTTCTATGACATCAAATGCTTCTTGAAGGATCAAACATACCCACCTGGGGCATCATCCAATGATAAGAAGACACTCAGAAGGCTAACTAGTAGTTTCTTCCTGAATGCTGATGGTTCCTTGTACAAGAGAAACTTTGACATGATGCTTCTCAGATGTATTGATAAGACAGAGGCAAACTTGTTGATGCACGAGGTGCATGAAGGATCTTTCGGTACCCATGCTGGAGGACATGCCATGGCTAAAACGTTGTTACGATCAGGTTACTACTGGATCACAATGGATGCAGACTGTTGTGCCTATGCCAGAAAGTGCCACAAATGCCAGATCTATGCAGACAAAATGCATGTACCTCCGAATCCTTTGAATGTGATGTCTTCACCTTGGCCCTTTGCCATGTGGGGCATTGATATGATTGGGAAGATTGAGCCGACTGCTTCAAATGGCCACAGATTCATCCTGGTAGCCATTGACTATTTTACCAAGTGGGTTGAAGCAGCCTCGTATGCAAATGTTACTAGGCAAGTGGTAGCCCGATTCTTAAAGAGAGACATCATCTGTCGGTATGGAGTGCCCGAGCGAATCATTACTAATAATGGTTCCAACTTGAACAATAAAATGATGGCAGAATTATACCGGGACTTCAAGATCCAACACCACAACTCTTCTCCTTACAAGCCAAAGATGAATGGCGCTGTTGAGGCAGCTAACAAGAATATCAAGACGATTATGCAGAAGATGGTGGTCACCTACAAAGACTGGCATGAAATGCTACCATTTGCAGTCCTACCCGTTAAAGTTGAGTTACCCTCTTTACGGGTACTGATGGATGTAAAATTGAGTGAAGCAGAATGGGTCCGATCTCGGTACAATAAACTAAATCTGATCGAAGAGAAGAGGCTAGCTGCTATCTGTCATGGGCAGTTATATCATAAGAGAATGAAGAAAGCCTTCGATCAGAAGTTCAGGCTTCGAGAATACCAATTAGGAGATCTTGTGCTGAAAAGACTCCTTCCTCCTCATACAGACCACAAAGGCAAGTGGACTCCGAACTACGATGGTCCGTTCATAGTGAAGAAAGTTTTCTCTGGTGGAGCACTGATGCTCACTACTATGGATGGCGAAGATTTCTTATCCCCTGTGAATTCAGATGCAGTTAAAAAATACTTCGCATAAATGACCCGCTGGACATAAAAACAGAATGTAAGTCAAAGCAAAAATAGGGCATCCCGGCGAGTCAAAAAAAGAATAAAAGACTCGGGCAAAAATAAGGGAAAATAAAGAAAAATGTACACCCACTGAGTTGAAAAGCCACATTGGACAACTCAGGCAAAAATGGGTATCCCGGTGGATTGAAAACCCGAAAGGGCGATCCACGCAAAAATAAGGGAATAAGCGAACAACTGCATTCTGAATTCGTCTGTATCACTTACAACGCGGCAAACTTCGAAGGGTTAAGGCATCAGTCAGAATAAGCCTTCTTCAGAAAGCAGAAAGTGAAGAACGTCAATGTCATACGGGTCATAGCAAAGGGAAGCTCACTGAAGAATCGTCAACATTGCCAGCACCTTTTGTTTCTAAATTTTGTAACAATCTCCTCATTTCAGGGGATTTGTTTCTTTGACTGTATTTGCCAATTCAGGGCACACAAATTAATAAAATCAGAATTTTCAGTCACATTTTGTCTTGTACATTTTTATTTCATTGGCAAAAATGTCTGATATCCTTGATATAATGGTTGCATAAAAACAGATGTGCCTTTCTAAATTACATGCTCGCAGGAGATATATTTCTTACTCCCAGGAGTCTCTAAAACTCCTATGATGGAATCCAGTAAGGGATCCCTTGGGGTATATGTATGTTTCCTTGTCATAACAGGATTGCAGGTATTCAGAGCGCAACATGGGGCATGAAAGGTTTTCCCCAACAACGTTGCTAGATCATTATTTCCTCAGCACATCTTCCAAACAACACCAAAGATGTTTTCTCCCCATCAGATTTGACATGCATCGTTTCTCCATCACATCTGTCAAAGAATTACTAGAAGGTGCTCACATCCCCAACTGAGTTATCAAGCATCCTCATCCTCAGCAGGATCCCCACAGAAATCTCTAGGAAGATCGTTCAGTGATCCTTCCTCTTCCCCAGCCGAGTGCTAGACAGGGAACCATCTCCCCACAGAGCTCCAACCTCTTCTAGAAAAGCAATGTCTGAATTTCCCGCGCAACAAAGTGATGAAAGCTTCCACATCCCCAGCTGGGCTCCTCATTACAAAGATAGGTCTATCAGTGACTTATTTCCCCAAGCAGAGCTATATATCAGATCTACCAATGATCTCATCCCCAGCTGGGATATCAAAAAGCAGATCAATCGGAAATCTTCACAGGCAACGGGATCCGAGTCCCGATTCGGTATCTTTTGCATAATCATAACATTCACATCATATTTCCCCTCAAAGCGTAGCATTCCGTTTAATACGGAGCATTACGGCAAAAATCAAACATATTGCATGATCACAAGTCAGGTTCGAATCAGTCACCTGTAAATATCAACATTCCATCAGCAATGTATATAAAGACTCACAGTCCCAAGCAGAAAGCCAAAGCATCTCCTTTGCACTCCCAATCACAGATACTTCTTGACCCTCGTCTGTGTCATATCCCCAGAAGAAAGCCAAAGCATCCCCTTTGCACCCACAAAAACATGTTCATATTTACTCCTCTTGACACTCGTTCGTGTCGTCTCATATCATCCCCCGCAGATATACCTATACAATTTCCTGACACCCGTCCGTGTCACCAATCCCCAGCACGGTTGCCTAAACGCTTATTGTAAACCAAACACTTGTTTACAATACACTCTCATTGACACCCGTCCTTGTCATCTAATCCCCACAGGTCATCAAACACCTTTTACACTTATAAGTTCATAACTTATACACTTTCTCTTTCCGACACCCGTCTGTGTCATGCCCTCCTCGGCAAGTTGAACACTCATCTGTGTCTCACTCATGTTTATTTTTACTTATACAGATACTCGTCCATAGCTTGTATACAACACTTATATCCCCACAGATTCAGCACTCGTCCGTGTTCTTTATTAACTAGTTGGTACTCGTCCGTACCATCATCTCTGAGCATGCGTCAACAGTTGTTTCTACCGATACTCGTCCAAGTCGTAGTCTTAAGGATGCACGTCCACATCTTTAATCTATACACAGTGTCAAACACTTATACCTTTCCTTTCTTGAATGTAGACACTCGTCCGTGTCTACCATTCCCCAGAAGAGTCCCCAGCAAATCCCCAGTAAAAGGCAAAACTTCTTTTTTACCTGACATTCGTCCTATGTCATGATACTTTCGGCAGCCGTACCCTGCCAGGTGATCGTCCTTCACCTTTGGATGACCGCCCCTCATCCATATCCCCAGCGGAGTCTCCATTATTGGAACCCTTTTCTATCCGGAATTCGCCCTATGTCGTGATATATTAGCAGTCGTTCCCTGCTAGGTGATCGTCCCTCACCTTTTTGATGATCGTCCTTCATCACTTTTATCCGATGGCCGTCCTCATCGTTGATCTTGTTATCTGACATTCGTCCTATGTCATGATAAACCCCGAGAGCAGCCGTACCCTGCTAGGTGATCGTCTTTCACCTCTTGATGATCGTCCTTCATCATGCTTATCCGGTGGCCGTGAAGGAAAATCGCGATCTAAACGCAGCGGAAAACAAAAATTTTCCTTTAGTGATCCTTACGAATGAGCATGGTCAGTGATAGAATCGTTACCTCTTTGTGGCGATTCAGATCTTTGATGCAGCGATCACAAGCGTTGATGAAGTGCAACGCCTCTACTCAGTCCACACGAACAGCTTCCGGTCACAGTGCTAGCTGCTTACGAACGGAATTATTTGAGTGAGAATCAAAAACGAAATTGCATCAAGTAAAAGATTCATCACAAGGGTTCCTTTTATAGACTCTCTTGTGGGCTGCGGGCTAAAAGCCCAATTCACATGATCCATAATAATATTATATATTATTATAATAACTATTATAATAAATATATTTATTTTATTATTATTTTATAACCATTATAAAATAACAATAATTATTATTATATTATCCGAATTTCTATTTTTCACTTAAGTGCACCGTACCTTACGGTGTTCCTTTGATTTCTCTATCTCTCATCAAACTGTCCTTATGTGTGTGACCCTGTAGGATTTCGTAACGTTGGTAATTATATTAAATTATATATTTAACATAATAAACAGTGAGCGGTATCTAGCAACACATCACTGCTACCCAAGTCACGAAAATGTCATGTGATCTGACAAAACCTTTTTCGTGATAATATATGTTTGTACAATTACCCTTTTGCCCCTATGTCTATATTGAACACAAGGCATACACTGTGTCATCCTTGTCCAGTTCAATATTGGGCCCTTAGACATTTCTCCTGTTATGCAGGATTGGCAAATTCCATCTAGGACACTCATGTCCCTCAGCATGCTTCGTGGAGTGCCCATCAACTGTCTTTATGATCATCCAGTTACGGATAATGTTTGATCAGCAATAAAGCACCCGACTCTACATCTAGGGTCCATAGTGGTTTCAGGTCGAAGGGTGGTAATACACCATTATCACCATGAGAATAACTTATGACACTTTGCATAACATACTATGTAGTATTCTCATAGCGGGTCAATCCGGTATAAATATTACTCCTAATATTTATACCTATGTCAAGACTTGATAACCCTTTATCCATGATCCATGAGATGTGATCATCAGTCTATCTTCATAATAGTCTCAATGCTTTAATGTTATCCCACTTTGCAATAAAGCTTGACTACGGATATTTTAAGAATAATGTCTTTATGTTTAATGGGATCTCATGATTAAGTCACACTTAACATTTCATTAAACAGACTAACTATTCTAGGGACTTTATTATTCTGAAAGACAAACATAATAAAGAAATGCCTTTTATTATTAAACGAATAATCCGATACAAGTACCAAAAAGTATTGGCCTCTAGGGCTTACACCAACAATCTCCCACTAGCACTAGAGCCAATTAGGCATACCCTTAATACCCATAGATCTAGTATGACCATCATGCTTCTGTTGCGCAAGAGGCTTTGTTAATGGGTCAGCGATATTGTCAAGTGTAGGTACTCTGCATATCTTCACATCTCCCCGATCGATTATCTCTCGAATGAGGTGATAACGCCTAAGTATGTGTTTGGATCGTTGGTGAGATCTAGGCTCCTTAGCTTGTGCGATAGCACCATTGTTATCACAATATAAACCAATGGGATCCACAATGCTAGGGACTATGCCAAGTTCACTAATGAACTTCTTGATCCAAACAGCTTCCTTTGCTGCATTTGAGGCAGCAATATACTCGGCCTCAGTTGTAGAATCAGCAACTGTTTCCTGCTTTGAACTTTTCCAGCTCACAGCGCCACCATTGAGACAGAACACATAACCAGATTGTGATCTAAAATCATCCTTATCTGTCTGGAAGCTAGCATCAGTGTAACCAATTACATCAAGCTCTTCCTGACCTCCATATATCAAGAATGAATCCTTAGTCCTTCTCAAGTACTTAAGGATATTCTTGACAGCTACCCAGTGAGCATCACCGGGATCAGATTGGTACCTACTCGTTGCACTTAATGCATACGAGACATCTGGTCGAGTACATAACATGGCATACATGATAGATCCTATTGCAGATGCATATGGAATCTTATTCATGCGATCCCTTTCTTCCTTAGTTGAAGGGGATTGTGTTTTTGATAAACACAGACCATGTTGCATAGGTATGAATCCTTTCTTGGAATCATGCATATTAAAGCGTCTCAACACTTTATCTATGTATGTACTCTGACTTAGGCCAAGCAGTTTTTGTGATCTATCTCTATAGATCCTAATTCCTAATATATAGGCTGCTTCACCTAGGTCTTTCATAGAAAAACAATTCCCTAACCAAGTCTTCACTTGTTGCAAGGTAGGGACATCGTTTCCAATGAGTAATATGTCATCTACATATAATACCAGAAAAACGATCATGCTCCCACTAACCTTCTTGTAGACACAAGGTTCATCTTCATTTTTGATGAATCCATATTGTTTTACGGTTTCATCAAAACGAAGATTCCAGCTTCTGGAAGCTTGCTTTAATCCATAGATTGATCGCTGTAACTTGCATATCTTTTGGGCATCTTGTGGTATGTCAAATCCTTCAGGTTGTGTCATGTACACATCCTCAAGAAGATTCCCATTAAGGAAAGCAGTTTTGACATCCATCTGCCATATTTCATAATCATGATATGCAGCGATGGCAAGTAAAATCCGAACAGATTTAAGCATTGCAACTGGTGAAAAGGTTTCATCATAGTCAACCCCATGAATTTGTTTATAGCCTTTTGCAACCAGTCTTGCTTTATAGGTATGTACCTTACCATCCATGTCAGTCTTCTTCTTGAAGACCCACTTGCATCCTATAGGGTTAACTCCTATAGGAGGTTCTACCAAGGTCCAAACCTGGTTTGTGTACATGGAATCCATTTCAGATTTCATGGCTTCTAGCCACTTCTCAGACTCAGGACCAGTTATGGCCTCTTTGTAGGTCACAGGCTCATCTTGATCCATGAGTAATACATCACCCTGATCACTTATGAGATATCCATATCTCTCAGGTTGGTGACGTGTCCTGCTTGACCTACGCTGGTCTTGTTCTACTTGAGCAGGTTGCTCTTCCACAACTACTTGTGTTTCCTGCTCTAGTTCCTCCATAGGTGTTTCAATGTTTTGTGATTCTTGAATTTCTTCAAGCTCTATTTTCCTCCCACTGTTTCCTTTGGAAATAAAATCCCTTTCCAGAAAGACTACAGTTCGAGCGACAAACACTTTGCCCTCAGAAGGATTGTAGAAGTAATATCCTCTTGTTTCTTTAGGATATCCCACAAATAAGCATTTGTCAGATTTGGGCTCAAGCTTGGTTGAAATTTGTCGTTTGACGTAAACTTCGCAACCCCAAATCTTCATGTAAGACATATGTGGTTTCTTACCACTCCATATCTCATATGGTGTCTTATCAACCTTTTTGGATGGAACACGGTTAAGTGTGTAAGCTGCTGTTAATAATGCATGTCCCCAAAAGGAGTTTGGAAGATCGGCGTGACTCATCATGGATCGGACCATGTCTAACAAGGTTCGATTTCTTCTCTCAGATATACCATTCCATTGTGGTGTTCCAGGAGGAGTAAGTTGGGATAGAATCCCATACTCTTTTAGATGGTCATCAAATTCTAGGCTTAAATATTCACCGCCTCGATCTGATCGAAGAACTTTAATATTCTTCCCTAGTTGGTTTTGTACTTCATTCTTGAATTCCTTGAACTTTTCAAAGGACTCAGATTTGTGTTTCATTAAATACACATATCCGTATCTACTGAAGTCATCAGTGAAAGTGATGAAGTACTGAAAACCTCCTCTGGCTGGTATGTTCAGTGGTCCACATACATCAGTATGTATGAGTGCCAAAAGATCATTAGCCCTTTCACCTTTTCCTGTGAATGGGGACTTTGTCATCTTTCCAATTAAACAAGATCTGCATGTGTCATATGATTCATAATCAAAAGAGTCCAAGAGTCCATCTTTATGGAGTTTGGAAATGCGTTTCTCATTTATGTGGCCTAATCGACAGTGCCAAAGGTAAGTTGGATTCAACTCATTAGGTTTCAACCTTTTAGTATTAATGTTATAAATTGGCATTTCAAGATCAAGGACATATAGTCCATTATTCATTTTTGCAGTAGCATAGAATATATCATTCAAATAAATGGAGCAACAATTGTTCTTTATTATGAATGAAAAACCAAACTTGTCCAAACAAGAAACGGAAATAATATTCCTGCTAATTGCAGGTACATAATAACAGTTCTCTAACTGAATTATTAAACCACTAGGTAAAGTTAAAACATAAGTTCCTACAGCTAAAGCAGCAACCTTTGCTCCATTGCCAACTCGTAGGTCAACTTCACCTTTTGCCAAATCTCTACTCCTTTTTAGCCCCTGCACATTAGTACAAATGTGAGAACCGCATCCAGTATCTAATACCCATGATGCAGAAGTAGATAAATTAATTTCAATAACAAAAATACCTGAATTTGAAGTCTCTACTCCATTTTTCTTATCTTCCAGGTACTTTGGGCAATTTCTCTTCCAATGTCCGGTCTTACCGCAATGGAAGCAAGTGCCCTCCTTTGCTATTCCTCCACTAGGCTTCAAAACAGGAGGAGTGGGTTTGGGTTTGGCAACTTCCTTGCCTTTCCCTCTACCACCCTGTTTGATGGGCCTCTTGTTCTGTTTCTTTCCATTACTGACCATCAGAATAGATTTCCCTTTTGTCTTCATATTCTGCTCAGCAGTTCTCAACATGCCTAGCAGTTCTGGAAGGCTTTTGTCCAAGTCATTCATATTGAAATTCAGGACAAACTGACTGAAGCTCTCTGGCAACGATTGCAAGATCAGATCAATCGCAAGTTCTTTTCCAAGGGGAAACCCTAATCTGTCAAGGTTCTCCACATACCCAATCATCTTGAGTACATGGGGACTTACAGGGGCTCCCTCAGCTAACTTGCTGTTAAAAAGGGACTTTGAAACCTGAAACCTCTCATTTCTTGCTTGCTCTTGATAAAGCATTTTCAGATGTCCGATCATATCGAACGCAGACATGTTCTCGTGTTGCTTTTGCAACTCAGAGTTCATGGTAGCAAGCATGAGGCAAGCGGTTTCATTGGCATCATCGAAATGCTTCTTATAAGCATCTCTTTCTGCCTTTGATGCAGAACTAGGAGGTTCCTCCTCAGGAACTGGTGTCTCCAAGACATACAGCTTCTTATCGTGCTTGAGGACAATCCTCAGATTACGGTGCCAATCCAGGAAATTTGTCCCAGACAATTTTTCCTTATCTAGGATGGATCGCAAAATATTGTTCGATGTGTTTGTTGTCATGGTAATCTACAAGAGAAATATGAAAATATAAGTATCATTAAAACAACATATTTAATTAGGCCTTTAATCAAATATGCTCCCACTATTTTATTCAAAACAAATGACCCTCATCATTTGATTCGGAAAATCCCGTTGGAAGACTTTCTAGTGGGTCGAGATCCATGTTTCACTTTGTTTTAAGTCAGCGTTAGGCTGATTACACAAAACTAAGTTATTTAGGTAGGAACTCCTTCCAATTGTATCTCATACAACTCTCGAATATTTTCAATTGGGTGAATAACTCCTTATTCTGATCCATCACATGAATCATTCCCAATTCTTGCTTCTAAACATGTATAATCTTATTATAATTTGTTTAGTTAAGTTTGACCCATTGTTTTAGCAATTGGATATTACAATTATCCCATCACACCTTACTAATATAGAACATGCACCTCGCGTAGGCGAAACCTACAATGCTCGATACTAGTCTTGATGAGTGCTAAAAATTGGAAAGCATAAACTTAATATTTAATTTTGAGGGAATTTGTTATTAGTTTGATCTCACCGGCTTAACATGCAAAACGTCTCTCACATGCATCAACATACAATTACATGTATCAACATACATATAAAAAGATACAATTATGGCCCCTAACGCAATTGTTCTCTCAAGCCAATGAGAGAACCTAAGCTAACCTAATAACGATCTAAGCTTCTCCAAGCATGATCTCCAAGGTTATCCTCCTTTAATATTGAATACTTCCTTTTTCTTCATAACATAATATTACATTACATATAAGAATACTCGTTTTACATACGAGGGAGTGAGATGAGAAAAGAAGTTACATAAAGAGATTGAGAGAGAGGCACGACTCGCAGGCCGTATTTAAAAATCCCAAAACAATAATAAAGGATAAACTAAGGCCATAACTGATCACCACAAATAAATAATAATAAACACACTTTTATTATTAGTTTAAAATTCCGATAATTAAATAAACTAAATTAAATTTCGGCTGATTGATCACACTTTTATGAACACTTCATTGTATTTCACGTCGTTTCCTGCACAACTTTTGTGCATTTACAACCCCAACCGGAAAAGTCTGCGGCAATACAACACTTGTACTGCCATTAATCCTAATGCAACAATTTCATGCCGTCAAACACAACTCGATTGATAACTCAATATGATAGATCAACATGTCATTGCTTCACCATACTAACGTCGGATTCCGAAGCGAATGAAAATGATGATCTTTCAAAAGAATTACAATCCTTATGTGATTGAATGGATGAAATCAAAACAGTATATCCCATATACCATCTTTGCATCAGAATTTCTTATATCTTATATAAAAGTGATCGATCTAATTGTGTAACCTATGGATGATCAATGTATCGCACAACTTCACCATACTAATGTCGGATTCCGAAGCATAATCAACATCAATCATCCAAATCGTACACAACAGATGCCAAATTTAATTAATCGTTTATTGTTAAATTCGTTCTGTGTTTTAATCGAATCAAATACAGAAAAAAAAACGGAAATTTAACAGCTATCAGATCCATGGTTTCGTAAGTGGCTCTGATACCACTGAAGGAAAATCGCGATCTAAACGCAGCGGAAAACAAAAATTTTCCTTTAGTGATCCTTACGAATGAGCATGTTCAGTGATAGAATCGTTACCTCTTTGTGGCGATTCAGATCTTTGATGCAGCGATCACAAGCGTTGATGAAGTGCAACGCCTCTACTCAGTCCACACGAACAGCTTCCGGTCACAGTGCTAGCTGCTTACGAACGGAATTATTTGAGTGAGAATCAAAAACGAAATTGCATCAAGTAAAAGATTCATCACAAGGGTTCCTTTTATAGACTCTCTTGTGGGCTGCGGGCTAAAAGCCCAATTCACATGATCCATAATAATATTATATATTATTATAATAACTATTATAATAAATATATTTATTTTATTATTATTTTATAACCATTATAAAATAACAATAATTATTATTATATTATCCGAATTTCTATTTTTCACTTAAGTGCACCGTACCTTACGGTGTTCCTTTGATTTCTCTATCTCTCATCAAACTGTCCTTATGTGTGTGACCCTGTAGGATTTCGTAACGTTGGTAATTATATTAAATTATATATTTAACATAATAAACAGTGAGCGGTATCTAGCAACACATCACTGCTACCCAAGTCACGAAAATGTCATGTGATCTGACAAAACCTTTTTCGTGATAATATATGTTTGTACAATTACCCTTTTGCCCCTATGTCTATATTGAACACAAGGCATACACTGTGTCATCCTTGTCCAGTTCAATATTGGGCCCTTAGACATTTCTCCTGTTATGCAGGATTGGCAAATTCCATCTAGGACACTCATGTCCCTCAGCATGCTTCGTGGAGTGCCCATCAACTGTCTTTATGATCATCCAGTTACGGATAATGTTTGATCAGCAATAAAGCACCCGACTCTACATCTAGGGTCCATAGTGGTTTCAGGTCGAAGGGTGGTAATACACCATTATCACCATGAGAATAACTTATGACACTTTGCATAATATACTATGTAGTATTCTCATAGCGGGTCAATCCGGTATAAATATTACTCCTAATATTTATACCTATGTCAAGACTTGATAACCCTTTATCCATGATCCATGAGATGTGATCATCAGTCTATCTTCATAATAGTCTCAATGCTTTAATGTTATCCCACTTTGCAATAAAGCTTGACTACGGATATTTTAAGAATAATGTCTTTATGTTTAATGGGATCTCATGATTAAGTCACACTTAACATTTCATTAAACAGACTAACTATTCTAGGGACTTTATTATTCTGAAAGACAAACATAATAAAGAAATGCCTTTTATTATTAAACGAATAATCCGATACAAGTACCAAAAAGTATTGGCCTCTAGGGCTTACACCAACAATCTCCCACTAGCACTAGAGCCAATTAGGCATACCCTTAATACCCATAGATCTAGTATGACCATCATGCTTCTGTTGCGCAAGAGGCTTTGTTAATGGGTCAGCGATATTGTCAAGTGTAGGTACTCTGCATATCTTCACATCTCCCCGATCGATTATCTCTCGAATGAGGTGATAACGCCTAAGTATGTGTTTGGATCGTTGGTGAGATCTAGGCTCCTTAGCTTGTGCGATAGCACCATTGTTATCACAATATAAACCAATGGGATCCACAATGCTAGGGACTATGCCAAGTTCACTAATGAACTTCTTGATCCAAACAGCTTCCTTTGCTGCATTTGAGGCAGCAATATACTCGGCCTCAGTTGTAGAATCAGCAACTGTTTCCTGCTTTGAACTTTTCCAGCTCACAGCGCCACCATTGAGACAGAACACATAACCAGATTGTGATCTAAAATCATCCTTATCTGTCTGGAAGCTAGCATCAGTGTAACCAATTACATCAAGCTCTTCCTGACCTCCATATATCAAGAATGAATCCTTAGTCCTTCTCAAGTACTTAAGGATATTCTTGACAGCTACCCAGTGAGCATCACCGGGATCAGATTGGTACCTACTCGTTGCACTTAATGCATACGAGACATCTGGTCGAGTACATAACATGGCATACATGATAGATCCTATTGCAGATGCATATGGAATCTTATTCATGCGATCCCTTTCTTCCTTAGTTGAAGGGGATTGTGTTTTTGATAAACACAGACCATGTTGCATAGGTATGAATCCTTTCTTGGAATCATGCATATTAAAGCGTCTCAACACTTTATCTATGTATGTACTCTGACTTAGGCCAAGCAGTTTTTGTGATCTATCTCTATAGATCCTAATTCCTAATATATAGGCTGCTTCACCTAGGTCTTTCATAGAAAAACAATTCCCTAACCAAGTCTTCACTTGTTGCAAGGTAGGGACATCGTTTCCAATGAGTAATATGTCATCTACATATAATACCAGAAACACGATCATGCTCCCACTAACCTTCTTGTAGACACAAGGTTCATCTTCATTTTTGATGAATCCATATTGTTTTACGGTTTCATCAAAACGAAGATTCCAGCTTCTGGAAGCTTGCTTTAATCCATAGATTGATCGCTGTAACTTGCATATCTTTTGGGCATCTTGTGGTATGTCAAATCCTTCAGGTTGTGTCATGTACACATCCTCAAGAAGATTCCCATTAAGGAAAGCAGTTTTGACATCCATCTGCCATATTTCATAATCATGATATGCAGCGATGGCAAGTAAAATCCGAACAGATTTAAGCATTGCAACTGGTGAAAAGGTTTCATCATAGTCAACCCCATGAATTTGTTTATAGCCTTTTGCAACCAGTCTTGCTTTATAGGTATGTACCTTACCATCCATGTCAGTCTTCTTCTTGAAGACCCACTTGCATCCTATAGGGTTAACTCCTATAGGAGGTTCTACCAAGGTCCAAACCTGGTTTGTGTACATGGAATCCATTTCAGATTTCATGGCTTCTAGCCACTTCTCAGACTCAGGACCAGTTATGGCCTCTTTGTAGGTCACAGGCTCATCTTGATCCATGAGTAATACATCACCCTGATCACTTATGAGATATCCATATCTCTCAGGTTGGTGACGTGTCCTGCTTGACCTACGCTGGTCTTGTTCTACTTGAGCAGGTTGCTCTTCCACAACTACTTGTGTTTCCTGCTCTAGTTCCTCCATAGGTGTTTCAATGTTTTGTGATTCTTGAATTTCTTCAAGCTCTATTTTCCTCCCACTGTTTCCTTTGGAAATAAAATCCCTTTCCAGAAAGACTCCAGTTCGAGCGACAAACACTTTGCCCTCAGAAGGATTGTAGAAGTAATATCCTCTTGTTTCTTTAGGATATCCCACAAATAAGCATTTGTCAGATTTGGGCTCAAGCTTGGTTGAAATTTGTCGTTTGACGTAAACTTCGCAACCCCAAATCTTCATGTAAGACATATGTGGTTTCTTACCACTCCATATCTCATATGGTGTCTTATCAACCTTTTTGGATGGAACACGGTTAAGTGTGTAAGCTGCTGTTAATAATGCATGTCCCCAAAAGGAGTTTGGAAGATCGGCGTGACTCATCATGGATCGGACCATGTCTAACAAGGTTCGATTTCTTCTCTCAGATATACCATTCCATTGTGGTGTTCCAGGAGGAGTAAGTTGGGATAGAATCCCATACTCTTTTAGATGGTCATCAAATTCTAGGCTTAAATATTCACCGCCTCGATCTGATCGAAGAACTTTAATATTCTTCCCTAGTTGGTTTTGTACTTCATTCTTGAATTCCTTGAACTTTTCAAAGGACTCAGATTTGTGTTTCATTAAATACACATATCCGTATCTACTGAAGTCATCAGTGAAAGTGATGAAGTACTGAAAACCTCCTCTGGCTGGTATGTTCAGTGGTCCACATACATCAGTATGTATGAGTGCCAAAAGATCATTAGCCCTTTCACCTTTTCCTGTGAATGGGGACTTTGTCATCTTTCCAATTAAACAAGATCTGCATGTGTCATATGATTCATAATCAAAAGAGTCCAAGAGTCCATCTTTATGGAGTTTGGAAATGCGTTTCTCATTTATGTGGCCTAATCGACAGTGCCAAAGGTAAGTTGGATTCAACTCATTAGGTTTCAACCTTTTAGTATTAATGTTATAAATTGGCATTTCAAGATCAAGGACATATAGTCCATTATTCATTTTTGCAGTAGCATAGAATATATCATTCAAATAAATGGAGCAACAATTGTTCTTTATTATGAATGAAAAACCAAACTTGTCCAAACAAGAAACGGAAATAATATTCCTGCTAATTGCAGGTACATAATAACAGTTCTCTAACTGAATTATTAAACCACTAGGTAAAGTTAAAACATAAGTTCCTACAGCTAAAGCAGCAACCTTTGCTCCATTGCCAACTCGTAGGTCAACTTCACCTTTTGCCAAATCTCTACTCCTTTTTAGCCCCTGCACATTAGTACAAATGTGAGAACCGCATCCAGTATCTAATACCCATGATGCAGAAGTAGATAAATTAATTTCAATAACAAAAATACCTGAATTTGAAGTCTCTACTCCATTTTTCTTATCTTCCAGGTACTTTGGGCAATTTCTCTTCCAATGTCCGGTCTTACCGCAATGGAAGCAAGTGCCCTCCTTTGCTATTCCTCCACTAGGCTTCAAAACAGGAGGAGTGGGTTTGGGTTTGGCAACTTCCTTGCCTTTCCCTCTACCACCCTGTTTGATGGGCCTCTTGTTCTGTTTCTTTCCATTACTGACCATCAGAATAGATTTCCCTTTTGTCTTCATATTCTGCTCAGCAGTTCTCAACATGCCTAGCAGTTCTGGAAGGCTTTTGTCCAAGTCATTCATATTGAAATTCAGGACAAACTGACTGAAGCTCTCTGGCAACGATTGCAAGATCAGATCAATCGCAAGTTCTTTTCCAAGGGGAAACCCTAATCTGTCAAGGTTCTCCACATACCCAATCATCTTGAGTACATGGGGACTTACAGGGGCTCCCTCAGCTAACTTGCTGTTAAAAAGGGACTTTGAAACCTGAAACCTCTCATTTCTTGCTTGCTCTTGATAAAGCATTTTCAGATGTCCGATCATATCGAACGCAGACATGTTCTCGTGTTGCTTTTGCAACTCAGAGTTCATGGTAGCAAGCATGAGGCAAGCGGTTTCATTGGCATCATCGAAATGCTTCTTATAAGCATCTCTTTCTGCCTTTGATGCAGAACTAGGAGGTTCCTCCTCAGGAACTGGTGTCTCCAAGACATACAGCTTCTTATCGTGCTTGAGGACAATCCTCAGATTACGGTGCCAATCCAAGAAATTTGTCCCAGACAATTTTTCCTTATCTAGGATGGATCGCAAAATATTGTTCGATGTGTTTGTTGTCATGGTAATCTACAAGAGAAATATGAAAATATAAGTATCATTAAAACAACATATTTAATTAGGCCTTTAATCAAATATGCTCCCACTATTTTATTCAAAACAAATGACCCTCATCATTTGATTCGGAAAATCCCGTTGGAAGACTTTCTAGTGGGTCGAGATCCATGTTTCACTTTGTTTTAAGTCAGCGTTAGGCTGATTACACAAAACTAAGTTATTTAGGTAGGAACTCCTTCCAATTGTATCTCATACAACTCTCGAATATTTTCAATTGGGTGAATAACTCCTTATTCTGATCCATCACATGAATCATTCCCAATTCTTGCTTCTAAACATGTATAATCTTATTATAATTTGTTTAGTTAAGTTTGACCCATTGTTTTAGCAATTGGATATTACAATTATCCCATCACACCTTACTAATATAGAACATGCACCTCGCGTAGGCGAAACCTACAATGCTCGATACTAGTCTTGATGAGTGCTAAAAATTGGAAAGCATAAACTTAATATTTAATTTTGAGGGAATTTGTTATTAGTTTGATCTCACCGGCTTAACATGCAAAACGTCTCTCACATGCATCAACATACAATTACATGTATCAACATACATATAAAAAGATACAATTATGGCCCCTAACGCAATTGTTCTCTCAAGCCAATGAGAGAACCTAAGCTAACCTAATAACGATCTAAGCTTCTCCAAGCATGATCTCCAAGGTTATCCTCCTTTAATATTGAATACTTCCTTTTTCTTCATAACATAATATTACATTACATATAAGAATACTCGTTTTACATACGAGGGAGTGAGATGAGAAAAGAAGTTACATAAAGAGATTGAGAGAGAGGCACGACTCGCAGGCCGTATTTAAAAATCCCAAAACAATAATAAAGGATAAACTAAGGCCATAACTGATCACCACAAATAAATAATAATAAACACACTTTTATTATTAGTTTAAAATTCCGATAATTAAATAAACTAAATTAAATTTCGGCTGATTGATCACACTTTTATGAACACTTCATTGTATTTCACGTCGTTTCCTGCACAACTTTTGTGCATTTACAACCCCAACCGGAAAAGTCTGCGGCAATACAACACTTGTACTGCCATTAATCCTAATGCAACAATTTCATGCCGTCAAACACAACTCGATTGATAACTCAATATGATAGATCAACATGTCATTGCTTCACCATACTAACGTCGGATTCCGAAGCGAATGAAAATGATGATCTTTCAAAAGAATTACAATCCTTATGTGATTGAATGGATGAAATCAAAACAGTATATCCCATATACCATCTTTGCATCAGAATTTCTTATATCTTATATAAAAGTGATCGATCTAATTGTGTAACCTATGGATGATCAATGTATCGCACAACTTCACCATACTAATGTCGGATTCCGAAGCATAATCAACATCAATCATCCAAATCGTACACAACAGATGCCAAATTTAATTAATCGTTTATTGTTAAATTCGTTCTGTGTTTTAATCGAATCAAATACAGAAAAAAAAACGGAAATTTAACAGCTATCAGATCCATGGTTTCGTAAGTGGCTCTGATACCACTGAAGGAAAATCGCGATCTAAACGCAGCGGAAAACAAAAATTTTCCTTTAGTGATCCTTACGAATGAGCATGTTCAGTGATAGAATCGTTACCTCTTTGTGGCGATTCAGATCTTTGATGCAGCGATCACAAGCGTTGATGAAGTGCAACGCCTCTACTCAGTCCACACGAACAGCTTCCGGTCACAGTGCTAGCTGCTTACGAACGGAATTATTTGAGTGAGAATCAAAAACGAAATTGCATCAAGTAAAAGATTCATCACAAGGGTTCCTTTTATAGACTCTCTTGTGGGCTGCGGGCTAAAAGCCCAATTCACATGATCCATAATAATATTATATATTATTATAATAACTATTATAATAAATATATTTATTTTATTATTATTTTATAACCATTATAAAATAACAATAATTATTATTATATTATCCGAATTTCTATTTTTCACTTAAGTGCACCGTACCTTACGGTGTTCCTTTGATTTCTCTATCTCTCATCAAACTGTCCTTATGTGTGTGACCCTGTAGGATTTCGTAACGTTGGTAATTATATTAAATTATATATTTAACATAATAAACAGTGAGCGGTATCTAGCAACACATCACTGCTACCCAAGTCACGAAAATGTCATGTGATCTGACAAAACCTTTTTCGTGATAATATATGTTTGTACAATTACCCTTTTGCCCCTATGTCTATATTGAACACAAGGCATACACCGTGTCATCCTTGTCCAGTTCAATATTGGGCCCTTAGACATTTCTCCTGTTATGCAGGATTGGCAAATTCCATCTAGGACACTCATGTCCCTCAGCATGCTTCGTGGAGTGCCCATCAACTGTCTTTATGATCATCCAGTTACGGATAATGTTTGATCAGCAATAAAGCACCCGACTCTACATCTAGGGTCCATAGTGGTTTCAGGTCGAAGGGTGGTAATACACCATTATCACCATGAGAATAACTTATGACACTTTGCATAACATACTATGTAGTATTCTCATAGCGGGTCAATCCGGTATAAATATTACTCCTAATATTTATACCTATGTCAAGACTTGATAACCCTTTATCCATGATCCATGAGATGTGATCATCAGTCTATCTTCATAATAGTCTCAATGCTTTAATGTTATCCCACTTTGCAATAAAGCTTGACTACGGATATTTTAAGAATAATGTCTTTATGTTTAATGGGATCTCATGATTAAGTCACACTTAACATTTCATTAAACAGACTAACTATTCTAGGGACTTTATTATTCTGAAAGACAAACATAATAAAGAAATGCCTTTTATTATTAAACGAATAATCCGATACAAGTACCAAAAAGTATTGGCCTCTAGGGCTTACACCAACAGGCCGTCCCCATCGTCGACTTTATTCTATCCGGCATTCGTCCTATGTCGTGATACTTTCGGCAGCCGTACCCTTCCAGGTGATCGTCCTTCACCTTGGATGACCATCCCTCATCTTTCTCCCCAACAGAGCAATCGTCCCCTGCTAGGTGATCGTCCCTCACCTTTGATGACCGTACCTCATCATTTATTTATACTTTTCAAACCTGATGGTCGTCCCCATCATCACCTTTACCTCTAATCCCCAGAGAATTTTGTTACTTTACCTTGATGGTCGTCCCCATCATGATCTTTTTATTTCCCCAGCATGTCAGCCGTCCCCGTCATTGCTTTACCCCCAGCAGTCGTCCTCTTCTCGATGGCCGTCCTCCATCGCCCGCACTTTATAATCATACTTTACTGCCTTTTACAATCTATATCCCTTTTCTTCTTCACCCAGTGAGTGCAAATTTTTGACTGTCTTTGGTATTCAACCACAAGTTATCTTGTTCGTATGATAAGCCCGTCGCTTACATCCTGCACAGCTAACTCATGTTTGAATAGGGGCAGCTGTAAACACCCCAAATTTTCCCTCACTAAATTCATACCATGGCTTGTGATCTTTTCATTTGCATTATTTCAATCATATCATATCATGTTGCATTTTTGCTTCATTGCATTGGTTCAAGTTCATCTGCATTTAGGGTTTGTGATCTGAGCAATCCAAGATCCATCTGAGCCACTCCAAAGTCCACCAATCATCTCAAGAGGGTCCATGTATGTTCAATCATCATATTTTATCCCCCAAAGATCAAGGAAGTTCAAAAATCACAAGAATTTGCAAAGCATGGAAGCTGAGCCAGGGTTTAACTGCACAGATGACCTAAAATTAGGGTTTTGGTTTCAGAGGCCATAACTTCAAATTTTTTGGTCATTCTTGTTTCTATGGGTCTTAATATGATATAAGGATCATACATACCAAGTTTGATGAAGAAAATCATTGTGGAAGTCATCTGATCAATGGGTAACTTCTTGAGCAAGTCAGAGCAAAATCAGGGCATCTGAAGCCCCCATCCATGGAACCAAAGTGGATTTTTCATCAAATTGAAGTTATATGGTCTTTATTTGATCATTGAAGTGTTTATAAGTTCACAAATTTGAAGAAAAGTGAGCAAAACCAAAAGTTGCCAAATATGGAAATGACTTGTAATGTAAACTTTCCATTTTGGGAAAGTTTTTCAACCTCCTCTTTCTCAACCAAAAATGCTTCAAATGAAAAATTATTGGTTATGAAAGTTGTAGATTGGATCATTCCCTTTTCAAAAAGTACAAGAACAAGATCTAATTCATTTTGGAACTCAAGTTATGGCTTTCCAAAGTTGGCAAAAATCACATAATTTCATGTTTCATGCCAAAGGGGGATTTTTGCAAAACCTCATGCCAAGCTATTTTGTGACTTCAAATTAACTTCTACACATCATAACATCATAGTGCATGCCTTAAAACTCATAATTGGCCCAAGAATCCCAAGATTTCATGACTTGCACATGAAGAAATTCCAAAAGGGCCAAAAGTTCACAAATTTGCAAAACCCCCCATAACTTTGTCACAACTTGCTGATTTGCCTCAAAGTGAATTCCATGGACCTCCTTGTTCCTTGCTGAACCAGACATGCCTTTGTACTTGGCCTGAACCAGCCCATACCTCAAAGGACAACAAATCTTGACTTTTTGCAAAATAAGCCATACCAATCAGCATAGCCCACACCAACTCCACAGGCCTATCACAACTTGATACATGGGCAAAATGCAAGCCATTTCACACAAGAACACATCCAAACACTTCAGCATTCTCATAGTTCACAAAAACTCTCCCTTTTGCATTTTCTATCGAATCTCACAACTCAGCCACTCATTCTCAAAACAAACACCACCATTCATCTCCAAATTCATCACTGAACATTTCCCACCCTTCACTTTGCCCTGAAAGTCACCATACACAATACGATTTTTTTCCCCTTTGAACTGAACTTCACTGAACTTCGAAAGGAGGCCACATACATTTCAGCAAAGCATTCCAGAAGCATAAGGGGATCAAGGGGAGTGGAAAAGCACCAAAGAAGAGCCCAGAAAGTGCCATTTTCGAAAGCTTCACTTCAGGTACCTCAAGAACAAATTTTCCAGATACTTGATTTTAGGTTATAGAATTGTTCCTCATGTTGTGCTGATCATGCTGATGCTTTTCTTTTTGAAAATGGTTGAGTTTTAAGGATTTTATGAACCTCTGAAACTTTGCCCGTGAAATATGTTTTGTTTCGATTCGCATGATTCATGGAAAATAAATGAGTTTTGTTGTGTGATTTGTGTTTAGGGATGTTCAAAGAGTGATTTTGGAGAGTTTAGTGAGTTTTTGTGGCGTTTTGAGAGAGATTGAGTGAGAGGGTTGCCGGAGAAGATGACCGGAACACTGTTCCGGTCATCTGAGAGGTATTAGGGTTCAAATTAGGGCTTAATTATGTAATTAGTGCAAGTTTGAATTTCAGCCGTCCAGATGCACGCGAGGTCAATTCCCTCCAATCCAGCTTTGAACCTCAACCCTAGGATTAGCTGACATTTCCATTTATCTCATTTAATTAATTTTTATTTTCTTTTTTTCTATTTTATCTTCCACGAATTTTTAAAAATAGTAAAAATAGTCAAAAAATTCTGAATTTTTTTATCAAACCTTTTATTAATTTTTTCAGAACACAAAAATATTTTTATTTTTATTTTTTGCATTAAAAAAATATTTTTAAATCATTTAAATGTTATTTTTAATTAGTTAATGAAAATTAATTAATTAAAAATACATTTAGGTATTTAAAAATCACAAAAAATTCAGAGAACATTCTTAGGCATTTAGAAACATTTACAAACTCACCACACAAATTTCATTTTGGTTTTGATCACACTTTGACATTTTTCAAAGGAATTAGGGTTCTTAAACTTGAATATTTTTAACCCTAACTTCAAAAATTCATAACTTTTGAACCAAGTTGAGTTTGTGAATGATTCTTTTTGCATTGTGCTATGCATGGCTCCTAGTTTCTAAAACCATTTTTGTTTCATTTTTATCTTTCATTTTCAATTTGTTTGGCATTTTCCATTTAGAATCACCCTTAAAACCCTAGAAACTTAGGAAATTCATAAGTCCCTTTAGGTTTAGCTTCTGACCTCCCCCTTTGGATGGTGACCTAGTATAGGCTTAGGGTTCCTTTGGTTGAATTTTCAATTTTTTATCCCTTGATTTGCTTCTGTTTTTGAGTTTTGCATCTCACATGTTCATAAAACCCTATTTTTGTGCCTTCATTTGCATTCATCTTGTATATGCTTGCATCCATGAACTTGCCATGACATGTTATGCATTCACATGACTCATAAGACATCCTAGGAAACATTAGAATCATGTTTGAGCATTGCATCATTCATATGCCATGTTATGCCTTCATTTTATTTCATATGCATTCATGATCTTTCATGCTTCCTCCATGCTTCATTTACATCCTCATCACTTGTATGATCATCCACATATCATGACATACATTTGCATCACCTCTTAGCTTCATTTGTATCATGAACTTGCTTCTGGTTTTGGTTTGCATCATTGCATCCTTTTCATTTTAATTTAATTTCATTTCCTTTCACTAACTTTTCAGGTGGTAAGTGCTTTGAGAAGTGAATTTGCCTTCACTTCTCACATTTTCTTCTCATCTCTCTTATGAATTTCATTGCTGCATTTTGTATTTGTATTAGAGTGAGCTTACTCATTCATGTTCCCTCCTCACTTTCTTTCTTCAAGCAACGTACCTTCTTCAGTGAAGTAAGTTGATTTGTTTCTTTCTGCTTCTCCTCCTTCCATCTTTCTTATTCCTTGGTGGCTCATTTTGAAGACGTCTTGGAAGCCTCATAAACCCTAGGAATACCCAAGCATGACCACAATTAGGGTTTTATTAGTCACCCCATTAGTTTTACCTTTGTGTCTTCTTTTGTGTCTCTCTTCTCATCTCTTAATCAGGAACTAAACCTTAAAGGTTTTAAGGCTTTGTGATTAAGGTTATGCCTGTATCCTTCTATTAGGATGGAGTGTATAACTTTAATCCTAAGTGTTAAACCCTTAATGTGTTTAAATCCTTTAATCAATTCATCTAATAAATCACTAAGACATCAAGCTTGTAACTTGGGCCTTGCATTAGGGTTCTAATTCTTCCTTAATTGGTTAAGAAGGACTAACCCTAGTGTTAATGGACAAGTCCCCCTCAAGTTTGTCTTACAAACCATAAAATCCACTTCTTAATCTTACCATTAACTAAAATCCACTTTAATAAAGGTTTTGTTTTGTCATGAGGTTTATCCCTAATCATGGATTAAGTTGAGGAGCCTTTCTCAACTTAAATGTTCTCATCTATTATCCTTCTATTAGGATGGTGTAATGAGTCCATTAAATCCTTAATTATGGCTTAAACTCATTACTTAACACTAAACAAAAACATCAAAAACATCTAAATAATTACAAGTAGGTTAATGATCTTAATCCTACATCATGGTGATTAAGTGTGAGGTGTTTACTTCATACTTAAGGTATTCTCATTACCCCTAATCAGAGGGAAGATGTGATGAGTTTACTAACCTTTGGTTTAGGCTTAAGCTCATTTTCTTATGACAAACTCCAAAAGCAATAAAAGGTTGAAAACACAAAAACAAACAATAATCGTCTCCTCCGGGATTCTTTTCTCTTCTCATTCACTCACAAACGAGAACTCGCTTCTTCCGTCTAATGCAAGACAGTTTGCACCTGAGCCAAACAGGTCATACACTTGAGCATAGACAAGTAAGTAGTTCATCAAGTCAATTTATCTTTCAGTCTCTTTGAGTCGAACTACGGTGTTCTGACTTCCTCATTGCACGAGAGGATACATAGGCATAACTAAACTGTTATCGAACAAAAGTCTCTGTATATCCCCCCTCTTCCAGCATCATTCTTTAAGCCTCATTATCTTGAGCTTTTCTCTTTCCTCACACTGACACACCTTTATTTCACTTCACACTTCTTTTGCACTAACACTTGCATTCTTTTCCAGCTTTGATACACAAATAACACTGACACTACCCCTTTAAGCACAAATCTTTTTAGCGTGGATCCCGTCGAGTACGACGGACAATCTGGGTGCTAATACCTTCCCAGGTTGTAACCAACCCCCTTTCTCAGTTTCTCTGGTTCGCGACCGTCTTGTCCATATCTTTCCAGCTTTATGAAGCATTACCTTTCCTTCGGGATAAAAATGCCTAGCTGGCGACTCTTTTCATTTCTCTCTCTTTCGCCGACCGTTCGCGTCTGTACCCCTCTTGGCCAGGTATCATCAGGTGGGAGCGACACCCGAGTCGTTTCACACAACTAGTAGATACAAAAGAATGCGTAGCCCCACAATCAAATAAAACAAGACAAGGATGTTTATTAACAAGACAAGTACCCGCAATGAGTGAGTTGTCGGCTTTGGTATTTCTAGCATCCATAGTATAAACCCTCGCTTGAACTTGGTTCCTTCTTTGTGAGCAATCTCTAGCAAGATGCCCCTCTTTCTGACAATGGTAACAAATTACACCATTCTGATCACATCTTCCATAATGATTTTTTTGGCACCTGGAGCACGCATGAGGAGCACTAGATCTAGGACTCGACACCTATTTCCCTTTGAAGGGTTGAGGCCTTGGCCTAAAAGATTGATTGGCTCTTCCTCGATCACTTTGAACCGCTCTCCCTACACTAGCTTCGGTTTTCACTTTCTTCAAACTATGTTCGGTGACATAGCACTGCCTTAACAACTCGGAATAGGTAGTGAACTCCCTTTGAGAGACACTATGATAGAGTTCGGACCTCAAACCAAACAAGAACTGGTCAATCTTCCATTTTTCATCTGGAGCACACATGGCTTGCCTAGAGTAAGCCGCCATGTCCTCGAGCTTCTCAAGATAACTGGCCACCGTCATGCTCCCTTGTCTAAGCTGTTGGAATTCAAACTCTTTTTGGGTTCTCAAGGAACTCAGAAAGTACTTCTCCATAAAAATTATCTTAAATTGTTGCCACACTCTCGTAATTCCTTGCACCGCCATAAGATTTGAATCAATTTCCCACCACCTCGCAACATGACCTTTTAGTAAATGTGACGCAAAAGTCACCTTGCCTTCTTCACCACAAATCATAATCTGGAAAATTCTCTCCATTCTGGTTACCTATTCATGTGCCTTAACCGGATCCAATCCACTATGAAACTCCTGAGGGTTCATGCGAAAGAAGTCTCAGAATGTTCCACCACCAGCTTCAGGAGCAACCTCATGAGGATGAAGACCCCCATTCATTTGGTGCATCATTTACTGCATGAACTGATGCTGTTGCTGTTGCATGAATTGGAACATATGAGCATTACCGTCACTACCCTCTTGATCACTACAAGGAGGAGTGACACTAGGTCGAGCACGAGTTCCACGTCTACCATCCATATTCCTAAATGTCATCAAAACATGATTAAGTTGATCAGGCTCAATACCATAAACATAACATTTAGTCCTACAGTGATATTACGTGTATGAACGGAAAGCAACAATTATAATATTCCAAGGCTAGGTCGAGGATACGACTTGCTCTGATACCAACTGTAATACCCATATATAAAAGACATACATCAAAGCATATTTTTCATATATAAATTTAAGTTTGGTATTGAAATACAACAAGTTCTTAAGTACACATTGCATAAACGTAGCCACTACAACATAAAGTACTAAGACGAAAGGCTATAAATAATACTAGGTGTTCACAAAATAAAAAGTCTAAGAACTAGATCCGAAGATCCCAAAAAATCCACAGCGGAAAAAAGCCATCAAACATCAAAGATAATCAAGTAGCCTTATCTTTACCCTTTGAGGAACCTGAAGTAACAACATCAACATGGGGTGAGATAAAACATCTCAGTAAGTTCCCTATCTTAGAGTTCACTTGGCTCTAAAAGGTTTGATTCCAAAATCTCAAGCTCTAAACATTCTCACACAAGAAACTGGGATCAAAAGGAACTAAGATCCATACAAACTCTCGAAACATAAATAAAGTGAAACATCTACCTCAAGTCCTTACGGATGCTTCACGTGGGACTAAAGACAAGTCACCTCAAGACTTACTCAAGACCTTACGGAGGATTCGATATAACACTCTCTTTAATCTTTACAGATGCTTCACGTGGGACTAAAGACAACCCACCTCAAGACTTACACAAGATTAACGCTTAACTAGTGTAGCACTCGCCTCAAGTCCTTACGGATGCTTCATGTGAGACTAAGGACAACCCACCTCAAGACTTATACAAGACTTTACATAGGACTTATAGCCTACATGTCTCAAATCGACACCCGCATGTATACAACTGGTACCTCAAGTCCTTACGGATTCTCTTGCGAAACACAAAGTAACCATATTGAGACTTATACAAGACTTTACGAAGGACCCAAAGCGATACAAACCTCAATTCACACTAGCTTAAGGGAATCCTAGATACCTCACAAGTTGTACCTTTTTATTTCCTTTAATTCACAATTCCCTAACTTAGCATTTTTACGGTATAATCGAAAAGTCGGGAAAAAGTCGGGTAAAAATAATCTTTTTTAGCATCATGTGAAAGTACATAATTTTAGCTTTCAATCGATATAAAGAACACTGGAATCAGATAAGCGAGTAAAAAGTTATGGATTTTCAAAGTTTTGGAAATAAAATATTTTCTCCCATACTTACAGTGTTAACCGGGTAACGCATATGGTTAACCGGTTAACCAAACCAAAACAGAGGTAGAGGAAAAATTCTCAGAAGCATTGACCGGTTAACAGATTCGGTTAACCAGTTAACCGAACACAGACAACAGTAAAACACGCAAATTCCATGACATTAGGGTCCCAAAACACTCCCAAACATTGGCAAACATCAAAATAACATGGTAGCAAGGTTCCTACACCTAGAGGCAACATACATAAGCATTTATATTAATTTCTAACCGATTAATCTACCGATTTTAGGATTTTTCACAAATTTGACCTAAAACTCATAAACTCTAAAAACTCTACCAAACCAAAAGTAAAAGTTTCTAGCTATGAACCAACCTCTAGCAAGAAGATTGGAGAAGATTTAATGATGAATGGTTGGTGGAAGAAACAAGATCAAGAGTTATCCTCTTCTTCTTCAAGACTTTTTCTTCTTCTTTCCTCTCCTCCTTTCTCTCTTCTCCTTCTTTCTCTATTTCTATTTTTGTACAAAACAAAAGAAATAAGACTTATGTCTTAAAGGAAAACATAACTTTTCCTATCGACTATCCAAAAATGTCTCTTAATCCAACATTTTATAAAACCTCTAAGTCAGCTAATATTAATTAATAAAAATAAAATCTCGTCGATTACTCTATTTAATTCCGTTAAAATTTCTTAGAGTAATCCGAAACAATATTAATATCAAATAATATTATTCAGAGCATTAAATAAATTACGGGGTATTACATAGAGAAACTTCCAAATCCATCTTTGACTGACTTCAGATGACTCGTTAAGGGAATGCGCAAGTAAAAGAAACCAAAGCTCTTGCCTTGATCCAAAAGTATGAAGCATTCAAGATGGAGGGAGATGAAACTTTTGAAACAATGTTCTCTAGGTTTATGATGCTTGTTGTTGGGCTGAGAGTATTGGACAAAGGATACTCTACCGCTGATCATGTTAAGAAGATTATCAAAATTCTCCTTGCAAAATAGAGACCGATGGTAACAACCTTGAAGCTTGCAAAAGATTTAAACTGTCTAAGTCTTGAAGAACTCATTAGTTCTTTAAGAAGTCATGATATTGAGTTAAAGCAAGATTAACCTTAAAAGAAGATTAAATATATTGCTTTAAAGTCAAAGACATAGAAGATGAAGGCGTGTAAAGCCAAAGAAGAGACAAATGGTCCTGACATTGATTTTAAAGAAGAACCATCTCTAATATCCAGAAAACTCAATAGAGTATGGAAACAGAGATATGATAAATCCAGAAGTTCTAGAAGAAACAATGTCAGTTCAGAACCATCGGGGCAAAGAAGACAAAGTTTTGGAAGGGAGCCTGTTTGCTATTAGTGTAATGAACCAGGACACTACAAAATGGACTGTCCAAAGTTCCTCAACAAGGAGAAAAGTTTGAAGAAGAACGTCGCTCACTCAATGAAAGGAATGCTAGCCACCTGGGACGACTCTGAATTTGATGAAGGAGATTCTGACGAAGAATGCGCAAATGTTGCTTTTGTTGCAAAAGCAAGTTTTGATCATCTTGAAGAACCTGAGAACAAAACAACATCAGAGTCATACTCAGATTCAGACATAGAGTAGTTATTTTCTAACCTTACATGTAGTGAATTAGAAATATGTCTCTCTGAAATGTTGGAAAGCTATCACAAACTCCAACGTAAGTATAAGGATCTTAAACAAATCCATGTAGTTACTATGGAAGAAAGAGATAAGCTAAAACATATCAATTTTTCTCTAGATGAAAATGTTTTTTCCTTGAAAAATGAAAACACAATTTTGAAAAACAAAAATTCATGTCTAGAAGAAGAGTTTTCATCTAGGGTCTCTGATACTAGTTGCATCAACAAGTATGATAGAACCTTCCAACAATTTCTAGCTAAGACATAGATAGAAACAAGCTTGATTCGATGATCTATGGTGTCAGCCGAAATGGCTATAGAGGATTAGGATACAAAGAGGTTGTTAAACACAATGAAACAAAACCTTTGAAGATTATACCTCTGTATGTTCAGTTTGTACCTTATGGTACCAAACTTGGAAGTTCTGAGTTAACTCATATACATACACAGACACATCAATCTGAACCAAAATGCTTACACAAAGTTCAGATTCCTTTTGACTATAAATCTGTACAAATACCCAATGTTTGCAAGAACCTTGGGAAAAATAATGATACAAGACCCAATAAATGGGTACCTAAAGAAAAAATAGTATATGTTACATATATCCTTAACATCACAGTTGACACTCCAATCTTAGTACCTGGACAGTGGGTGCTCACGACATATGACGGAAGAAAGGCATATGTTCCAAAATCTGGAACTTAAGCCCGGAGGCAACGTCATCTTTGGAGGGAATAAGAAAGGTAAAATTATAGGTGTAGGTACAATAGGTAACAATAAAATTCCTTCCATTAAAAATGTTTTATTAGTAGATGGTTTAGAACATAATCTACTGTTAATAAGTCAACTTAGTGACACATGTTATGATATTGTTTTTAATCAACAATGTTGCAAGGTTGTGAATCAGAAAGATGACTCAGTTCTATTTAGTGGAAAGAGGAAGAACAACATTTACAAGATCAGATTCTCTGATCTTAGTGATCAAAATGTTAAATGTCTTCTGTCTGTTTCCAAAGAGCAATGACTATGGCATTGTCGACTAGGACATGTTAGCTTGAAGATAATTTCTTAGCTAAACAAACTAGATCTGTTAGAGGCTTTCCAAATCTGAAGTTCTCTTCAGATGCTCTCTGTGAGGCTTGTCAAAAAGGAAATTTTTCAAAAACTACCTTCAAGGAAAAGAATGCTGTAACTACCTTTTGGATGTATATGTTATATGCTGAACACTAAAGAGAATCTTGGCAAGTTTGACTCCAAAGTGAAGAAATGTCTGATGCTCAGATATTATGAACGCTCTAAAGGCTATATAATATACAACATAGAGACACAAATTGTGGAGGAATCAATTCATGTTATATTCAATGATAAGCCTGACCCTGAAAAGTCAGAGCCAGCTAAAAAGTTTGCAGATCTAAAGATCACCTTCTCAGAACCCAAGGAGGGAGAAGAAGAGAAAGAAGAAGAAGCTAAAAAATCAGAGAATCCTTCACCAGAACAAATGGTGAGTCCAACACAGAAGAATAGAAGACTTGTAGATTCTCATTCTGAAGCATTAATTCTGGGAGACAAATCTGCTCCAGTCAGAACCAGATCCATTTTCAAACCTTCCGAAGAAAATCTTCATGGGTTGGTGTCTCTGATAGAACCAACAACTACAGAGGAAGCTCTTAAAGACAATGATTGGGTTCTTGCAATGGAAGAATAGTTGAACTAGATCATAGGAAATGATTTATGGGATCTTGTTCCGAATCCTAAAGGTGTTCATGTTATTGGCACCAAGTGGGTCTTCAGAAACAAGCAGAATGAGAAAGGCGAAGTAGTCAGAAAACAAGGCTCGACTAGTTTCACAAGGTTATAGTCAGCAAAAATGAATTGATTATACTAAAACCTTTGCTCCAGTCGTGAGGTTAGAATATATTCACTTATTAGTTTCTTTTATTGTGAATCATAACATCATCTTACATCAGATGGATGTTAAAAGTGCATTCTTAAATGGAGATATCTCTAAGGAAGTGTATGTTCATCAACCCTTTGGTTTTGAATATATTAAAAATCTTGATTTTGTTTTTAAACTAAAGAAATCATTGTATGGTCTGAAACAAGCTCCCAGAGCTTGGTATGAGAGACTCAATACATTTTTGTTGGAAAATGATTTCACCAGAGGAATGGTTGATACAACACTCTTTTGTAAAACATTTAAGAATAATATTCTTCTTGTATAAATTTATGTTGATGATATCATTTTTTGTTCTGCTAATCCTGTTTTGTGCAAAAAAAGTTTGAAGTTAATGCAGGCAGAATTCAAAATGAGCTTGATGGCAGAACTCAAATTGTTTCTGGGAATTCAGATTGATCAATGTCTAGAAGCAACATACATTCATCAAAGCAAATATGCCAAAGAACTGTTGAAGAAGTTTAAGATGCTAGAAATCAAACATGCCAAAACACCTATGCATCCAACATGAATTCTGGAGAAAAAAGAAGCAAGTTCTAAAGTGTGTCAGAAGCTCTATCATGGAATGATATGATCATTTCTATATCTAACAGCTTCTCAACTAGATATTCTATACAATGTTTGTGTGCCCGATTTCAAACTGATCCAAGGGAAACTCATTTGACAGTTGTCTAGAGAATCCTGAGGTATATCAAGGAAACAACAAATCTGGGTCTGATCTATAAGAAGACTTCAGAACACACATTGTCTGGTTATTGTGATGCAGACTATGCTGGAGATAGAATTGAAAGGAAAAGTACTTATGATAACTGTTAGTTTCTAGGGAACATTCTTATCTCTTGGGCTAGGAAAAAGGCAATCAACAATAGCACTATCTACAACAGAGGCAGAATACATCTCAACATCTATGTGTAGCACACAAATGCTTTGGATGAAGAATCAACTTGAGAATTTTCAGATAAATGAGGGTAATATTCATATCTTCTGTGATAACACAACTGCTATTTCTTTGAGTAAGAATCCTATTTTACACTCAAGACCTAAGTACATTGAAATAAAACATCATTTTATCAGAGACTATTGTAACACCCCAAAATTTGCCCTCTAATTTATTACCACTAACTGGCTTATACTTTACATCGTCGGCATTCTTCATTAGGTCATATAATCATAATCAGGCGTATCATTTGTATTGTGACTGTGGGATCAAGGCTACCTTTCAAGCCTCAGTAAGTGGAAGACGTTTATTTCGTCCGCATCATACCCCGAGTGTGCCCTACCTTATTCGTTCTCATGTCAATCGGTGGAGTGTTTGATGATTATTCTATAATTGGTCATTGGTCCTTGGATATGGTTTATGACAATTAAAGCCATGGAAAGTTTTGGGTATTGTTTTGTTCATAATCTGAGAATTAAGATTTGAATTTTTGTTTTCAGTCCAAATTGATTCAGTTTCAAGATTAATGAAGGAGTTTTTGAGCATATACAAGAAAAAGTTTCAAGGAGGATCATGGTATAAGCAATTCATAATCAAATGCACACTCAAATCCAAGCCATATGATTGATTAAATTGATAAGTTGAGTGGTGCTTGGGAGTTGTTATCTTTGGGGATTTAGAATGGATTGTTGCAAGTAAAAATGCAAGACAAAAATACTTGGTTGATCTTTAAGTCACGAGCCAGAGTAATTTTAATTCCAAGATGACTTTGGACAAATGTCTTAAGGCAATTCTAACGTATTACTTCAAGAAGAGCTATCCTCATTCACATGGTTAATTGGTTGATGAATGCTAAAAGAACTCAAATTATGTGATTATAGTTGTTCCATGTCTTGATCACGGTTATGTTCATTTCAAGGTCCAAGATACAATCAAGTGGTCTTTGGTTAAGAGTTTTTAGCAATTCTAATACTATTATTAACACCGAAGCAAGAAGGCTCATGTTCACAATTTAGAGAGATTTACAAAGGTGTACATACAAAATTCAGAAATTAAAATAAAATTCTGGAAATTCTAAATATGCCTCAACTCTCTTCCCTGTTTCTATCACTATCAGAATTCCACAAAAAGGATATATCAGTAAAGACGAATCGACGGAGAATCAGTTGCAAAACTGATGATAAAACGATAACAGAAAAAAAAACAGAATTCCGTCAGAAGAACAAATAATAGCAGAAAAATATCAGTTATAATAAACTGATAACATAATCAGTTAAAAGGTTAGGCCAAACAAATACACCAGAAGAGTTTTATAGAATGAGAACAAAAAATTCACTAAAAAAACCCAGGAAAGTAACAAAATTGAGATCAGTTACAAAATCCCTAACAAACTTCTAACTACTCCTAACTAACTTAACTGAAACCAGAGGGAAATACGAATCTGCCATCACTATCCTACTGATATAAAAATCAGTTTGCTGCAGATTTTGAGGGTCCAAAATCTTCCCCTTCAATCTTCTTCACCATTCCATCATTTTTTCTTCCTTCATCTTCTTCATTCTGATTCATCGATTCCACACCCTTCAATCTTCTTCCATCTCCTTCACTCATCTTCATCATCTTCTTCATACCTTCATTGACATCTTCACCATTCTTGAACCTTCTCAAAGAACCTTGCAATAATATCTCTCAATCCAATTCTTCACACACCTTGGCCTATCCATCCAAAGACCTTTGTTCATCTTCATTATCACCTTCAAATCAATTGGCAACCTGCAAATCACACAATCACATAAACTGCAGAATTTCTGATCGTGAACCAAGAAGTTAAAGTCGTTAACAGAATCATCATCAACCGGCCATAAGACTTCATCAATCTCTCTACGTCATCATCTTCACATCTCCATAAAAGCTTCTACAAATCACTCTTCGTCCTCATCAGTCAACCTGCAAGAAGATTCAGACCTGCATAACAAATCAAGTGTCAACAAATGCAACACAGAGCATAAACGAAGAATTATGCAAAAAAAAAGAGAATTTACGGATCGAAGAGAACAAGAAGCGGAATCACCTGCGAAGTCGACATCGATTTGACAAACTCTTCACAGTAATATAACTTAGGTAATTCTTCTTATTACCAATGGTTATTCTCCATGAACGCGTTGCGAGCAAGATGCGATCGTGAAAACAGAGAAATCAGGCTTGCAGATTCATATACGAAAAGGAGAGCATCGTGAAATCACAATTGGTCGAAGAGTCCAAGAACGTAGCTTCATCAACCTCTCGACTCCAAAATCGCACCTTCATACAAAACATTCGTCATCACTGCGTCAACAAGCTTCGTCGATTTCCCTTCAATTATCTCATCAATATTCATCAGAAATTCATCCTTAATCGTCAACATCTGCAAATTGCAAGACTCCTATCAACAATTGAAATCAAACTCAAATCCAAGAATTAATAGGAGAAGAAAGGAACAAAGATCTTACTTTAAGGTGTTACATCATCGTCATCGTCGTCGGTATCGGTCTCGTAGTTTTGTCGGTTTTGAAGTTAGGTTCATTAAGAGTGAAGAAGTTAAAGACCAGAAAGTGGCGTCGCGGATGAAGCGAAGCAGAATGATGCATCACTGATGAGGTTGAAGGTGGGCCGCGCGATTGAAGCAAATAGGAGGCGAGAGCAGAAGGTGACGAGGCAATGAAGATGAGATGAAGTAGTGTGAGATGAAGCATGGCATGGCAGAGTCGACGATCATCGGTGGTGAACAAAGGTGTTTCGGCGGCATGAATAAGAAAGATAAAGTTAGGGTTTGTGAAGAAGAAGGATACAACGACATTTAGGGTTTGGTGTGTGAGAAGAAGAAGAAAGAAAACGTGTGGAGATAGAGGAGAGAAGAACGTGTTTTGAGGTTTGATTTTTCATTTGATTATAATTTAAGATTTGCTTTTAATTATGATTTGATTCTGTTTTTTAGGATTAATTGAAATAATGACTCATAAAACCCAGTAATGCACCATTAAAAAGAATAAAAATGTCATAAAAGTCACTAAATTTCCCACCGTTAAATCATAATGAAGAGATAAGATTTGGGTGGTGGTCCATCCCGGAGGTGACATGTAACGCCCCGAAAATCTAAATTTAATTATTTAATCATTTATTTAATTAATTTAGAAAAATTGGAGAGTTTGGATTATTTTGAGAATTTTGGAGAAAATGAATATTTTTATATAATAAGAATAAATAGTGTTTTATTATGCTATTTTATTATTATTATTAAAAATATATTAAAGAAAAGGGTAAGGTAGTCTTTTTGTGAAATTATGAGGGTAAGGTGGGAAAAGGCTAAACTGAGATAATATATCCAAAGAAGAGAATACGATCAGTTTCTCATTTTTTTTTTGTTTTCTATCGTGTTTGGAGAAGTGCTCTGAAGAAAGGAGAAGCTCAGAGTCAGGAGGCTGTGGAGAACCCCAGAGAAGAGTGTAAAGTGACGAAATTCTCTAAGGTATGGGGAGTTTTTATAATCTATGATAAATGTGTAGGAATTGGAATATGAATGGATTAGGATGGTATGAATTTTTGGGGTTTTGAGTTAGGTTGAGTTTATGAGAAATCTTGATGAATTAGAGCGATTAGAATGAGTTATAATCGTATATTTGTTTGTATAATTGTTGTCTGGATGTTGTTGAGGTTTAATTGATGTTTTTGAATGGTTTTATGACTGTTATGATGTGAAACCCGTAATGGGGTTTGGGGGGTTTTTGGTGTTGGGACAGTCTGCAATTGTATAGCAGAGAACTGCTGGAAAACGTGCGTTAACCGGTTAACGCTATGGGTTAACCGGTTAACACTGTTGGGATGACAAATTTTAATTCTTTGAAAATTCATATCTTTTAAACCGTAAGTCCGATTCACATTCCTTTTGAAGCGTCGGAAAGAGCACAAACTGAACTTTATTTTGATGAATAGAAACGAGAAAAATGCAATAGTTTTTGATAAATGAGTTTGTGAAATAACCTTATAATTACCTTATAAATTACCGGGTACGGGTTAATCTTTGATGTGTCAGAGTGGTTAGAGAACCAGTGTTCAGGGTGTAATGTCATGATGATATATATGATTATTTGATGGTTGTTCTGCTGATTGAAATGAATGATGCGAATTGTTTTGATGAATTTTTCGATGTAGCGCATCATTGCATTTCATAACATTCACGATGGGGCTTCGGCCTATTTATTTGCTTCAATCCCATTGTGTGGATTGAAGTGTCTCGATGATTTACGATGTGCTCCTTTGTGGAGGGTTGATGGTCATGTATCCATCTCACGATGAAAATGGTACCACATGCATATTGCATATTAGGATGTTAGAATTGCATATTCTAGATGAATTTCATGACTGTGTTGGTGTTGATTGATTTCATGATAGTGTTGTGGTTGTTGCTGAACTTTGTAGTTGACGATGTCATGATATGTGTACTAATTATTTATGATTCTCTATTCTTGTACGTTTATGGTATATTATGATTACTCACCCTGCCTGCTTGGAAATGTTGCCTCTTTCGTGGGTAACTTGCAGATGTCGAAGAATAGTCCTGCAGTGAAATAGGAGTAATTCATGAGTCTCGGAGCATGCTCTAGTGTTCCTTAGGAGTGGTTCTGGTTTATGTGTCCTGCTCTGTGTCATGTAACACTGGGATGGGTTTCTTTAGTTAAACTGTTTTCAGTATGTTGTTATCTGGATAATGTTTTCCATTTTATGATGTTAAATTCAGGATGGTGAAAATGATGTTTATGAAGTTTTGAATTATGAAGTTAAATTCCGCTGTGAAATGATTTATGATATTTTTGATGTTGATTAACCCGTGTTACGGGACAGGACACTGTTGTGTTGATTTATGATGATATGTAATACCCTTTTAGATGATTACTCTGATATTATTTCAATATTATGTTTTGGGGTAGAAGGGTGTTACATTAGTGGTATCAGAGCAGGTCGGTCTGTCCGGCCAAGTCTTGTTGTTGTCAGTCAGTTGTCAAGTCGTTATTTATTTAACGATTATTCTCTTCTGATGTGGTAAGTGTTATGTAGAATGGCTGGAAACAACTCGCGTGCTCTCGCTGATGCTATTGCAGCTCTTGCTCAGACTACTACTCGAAACATTGCGCATGATGAGTTTCGTGCATTGGAGAAATTCCAGAGGAATAATCCACCTGTGTTTGAAGGAACTCATGACCCGGCGAGCGCACAGAAGTGGCTCAAGGCAATTGAGAAGATTTTCAGAGTGATGGCGTGTGCTGACGCACAGAAAGTTCAATTCGGAACTCATATGTTGTCTGAGGAAGCTGAAGACTGGTGGGATAATACTCGTCAGCGTCTCGAGGATGAGGCTGTTGTGGTGACTTGGACTGTATTTAAGGCGGAGTTCCTTAAGAAGTATTTTCCGGAAGATGCTCGTGGTAAGTTGGAGATAGAATTCCTTGAGCTGAAGCAAGGAAACATGACAGTGGCAGAGTATGCTAAAGGCTGGTGAAGTTTTGTCCTCACTACAACAGGGCAGATGCTGAACTTTCCAAGTGCCTTAAGTTTGAGAATGGGCTGAGACCTGAAATTAAGCAGGGAATTGGATGCCAACAAATTCGCAAGTATGCAGAGTTGGTGGATAAGAGCCGTATTTATGATGAGGACAGTCGAGCTCGGTCAGCTCACTATAAACAGTTGAGCGAGAAGAAAGGCAAGAGTCAGTATAGAGGGAAACCTTATGTAGCTACTGGTGATAGAGGGAAGCAGAAGGCATATGATGAGAAGAAGCAAAGTAGGGGAGTTGCCAATGTACCTGTTAAGTGTTACAAGTGTGGAGAGGCAGGTCATAAGGCCGATGTGTGTACCACCAGAGTTATGAAATGTTACCGTTGTGGCAAGCTTGGGCATAAGATGAGTGATTTTCCTAATGAAGGCCCAACCTGTTACAATTGTGGTGAACAGGGGCATATCAGCGCCCAATGCCAGAAACCAAAGAAGAATGTTGCTACTGCTCAGAATGCTGGAAGAGTTTTTGCATTAGCTGGTTCAGAAGCTCCAAAGAAGGACAACTTGATCAGAGGTACCTGTTTTATTAATAATACTGAATTGATTACTATTATTGACACTGGAGCTACACATTCATTTATTTCTCTTGAGTGTGCTAATAGATTGGGTTTAGAGTTGTCTAATATGAACGGTAATATGATAATAGAGACTCCTGCTAATGGTTCTGTGACTACCATGCTTGTCTGTTTGAAATTTCCTTTGACAATTTTCGAGAAGAATTTTGTGATGGATTTGTTGTGCCTACCATTACACCAAATCGATGTTATCCTTGGTATGAACTGGTTGGAATTCAATTATGTTCGTATTAACTGTTATAGTAAGACGGTGCAGTTCCCTGATTTGAGCGGGAATGGTGAGTTGATGTTTTTATCTGCTAAGCAAGTGGATGAACTTGTTTTAGATGAAGCTTTGATGTTTGTAGTGTCTACCTCATTGCAAGTTGATGATAACACTGTCAGTGCAGAGTTTCCTGTGGTTTGTGAATTTCAAGATGTGTTTCCTGGTGATATAAGTGATTTACCACCAGAACGTGAGATTGATTTTTCTGTGGACTTAGTACCGGGTACAAGTCCTGTCTCGATGGCTCCTTATAGAATGTCGGCTTCAGAGTTGAATGAGTTAAAGAAACAATTAGAAGAATTGTTAGAGAAGAAGTTCATTAGACCCAGTGTTTCTCCTTGGGATGCTCCAGTGTTGCTTGTTAAGAAGAAGGATGGTAGTATGAGATTGTGTGTCGATTACCGACAGTTGAATAAAGTGACTATCAAGAATAAGTACCCACTTTCGAGGATCGATGATTTGATGGATCAGCTAGTAGGTTCTTGTGTCTTTAGTAAAATTGATCTGAGGTCTGGTTATCATCAGATTCGAGTTAAAGCTGATGATATTCCGAAGACAGCTTTCAGGACGAGATATGGGCATTATGAGTATACGGTGATGCCGTTTGGGGTTTCTAATGCGCCTGGTGTGTTTATAGAATATATGAATATAATCTTTCATGAGTATTTGGATAAGTTCGTGGTGGTTTTCATAGATGATATCTTGGTATATTCTAAATCAGAAGAGGAACATGCCGAGCATTTGAGAGTTGTGTTGCAAGTGTTGAGAGAAAAGAAATTGTTTGCTAAATTATCTAAGTGTGAATTTTTGCTAAGGGAAGTGTGTTTCCTCGGCCATGTAATTTCAAGTGGTGGAATTTCGGTGGATCCTTCAAAGATTGATGCGGTATTGCAGTGGGAGACTCCGAAGTCAGCTACAGAAATTCGTAGTTTTCTTGGGTTGGCTGGTTACTATCGTAAGTTCATTGAAGGGTTTTCTAAGATAGCTTTACCGTTGACGCAATTGAATAGGAAGGGTCAAGCGTATGTGTGGTATGTTGCTTGTGAAGAGAGTTTCATAGAACTGAAGAAAAGATTAACGACCGCGCCAGTGTTGGTCTTACCGAATCCAGATGAGTCCTTTGTAGTTTATTGTGATGCTTCCAAGATGGGTCTTGGTGGAGTTTTGATGCAGGATAATAAGGTGGTTTCTTACGCTTCTAGACAGTTAAGAGTTCATTAGAGGAACTATCCTACTCACGACTTAGAGTTAGCAGCTGTGGTGTTTATGCTTAAAGATTTGGAGGCACTACTTGTTTGGTTCGAAATTTGAAGTATTCAGTGATCACAAAAGTTTAAGATACTTGTTTGATCAGAAAGAGTTAAATATGAGACAGAGGCGGTGGCTTGAATTATTGAAAGATTTTGATTTTGATTTGAATTACCATCCGGGTAAGGCAAATGTTATGGCTGATTCTTTGAGTAGGAAGTCATTGCATATTTCAATGCTTATGGTGAAAGAATTGGAAATGATCGAGCAATTCAGAGACATGAGCTTGTTGTGTGAAACTACTACTGATAATGTGAAATTGGGAATGTTAAAGCTGACCAGTGAGATTTTGGAAGAGATTCGTAAGGGTCAGAAGTCGGATTTGAAATTAGTCGATCAATTGATGTTGGTTGATCAAGGTAATGCAGGTGACTTTCGAGTTGATGAAGATGGAGTTTTAAGATTCCGAGATAGAGTATGTGTTCCAGATATTGCAGGAATTAAAAAGAGTATTTTAAAAGAGGGGCACAAGAGTCGACTGAGTATTCATCCTGGTGCTACGAAGATGTATCAGGATTTAAGCAGGTTGTTTTGGTGGCCGGGTATGAAAAAAGACATTGCTGAATTTGTATATGCTTGTTTGACATGTCAGGAGTCAAAGATAGAACATCAGAGACCTTCGGGTATGATGCAACCATTGAATGTTCCTGAGTGGAAATGGGATAGTATTTCCATGGATTTCGTGACTGGGTTACCTAAGACTGCTAGAGGTAATGATTCGATTTGGGTAATTGTTGACCGGTTAACTAAGTCGGCACATTTCTTGCCGATGAGGATTAACCATTCCATGCAAAGGTTAGCTGAGATTTATATTGAGGAAATTGTGAAGTTGCATGGTGTACCTTCAAGTATTGTATCGGATAGAGATCTGCGGTTTACGTCGAGGTTTTGGAAGAGTTTGCAGGATGCCTTGGGTACTAAGTTGAGGATGAGTTCTGCTTATCACCCTCAAACGGATGGACAGACGGAAAGAACAATCCAATCCTTAGAAGATTTACTGAGAGCTTGTGTATTAGATCAAGGAGGGTTTTGGGATAGTCATTTGCCGTTGGTCGAGTTTACATACAATAACAGTTTTCATGCTAGTATCGGGATGGCTCCATATGAGGCGTTGTATGGTAGACGTTGTCGTACCCCATTATGTTGGTATGAGTCAGGAGAGAGTTTGGTGCTTGGGCCAGAGATTGTCCAAGAAACAACTGAAAAGATAAAAATGATTCAAGAAAGAATGAAAACGTCGCAGAGTCGTCAAAAGAGTTATCACGATAAGAGAAGGAAAGCACTTGAGTTCCAAGAGGGAGATCATGTGTTCTTAAGAGTTACTCCTATGACTGGTGTGGGAAGAGCTTTGAAGTCTAGAAAGCTCACTCCATGTTTCGTCGGTCCGTATCAGATTATGCAGAGGATATGGGAAGTGGCCTATCGGGTGGCTTTACCTCCCTCTCTTGCGAATTTACATGATGTATTCCATGTATCACAGTTGAGGAAGTACATTCCAGACCCGTCGCATGTAATTCAGATAGATGATGTTCAGGTGAGAGATAATCTGACGATTGAAGTTGTACCAGTAAGGATTGATGGTAGGGAATTGAAGCGACTTAGAGGCAAGGAAATTGCTTTAGTGAAGGTATTGTGGGGAGGACCAGCTAGAGAGAGTTGGACTTGGGAGCGCGAAGATCAGATGAGGGAGTCGTATCCGACTCTATTTACTTCAGGTAATTTTCGAGGACGAAAATTCTTTAAGTAGGGGAGAGTTGTAACGCCCCAAAAATCTAAATTTAATTATTTAATCATTTATTTAATTAATTTAGAAAAATTGGAGAGTTTGGATTATTTTGAGAATTTTGGAGAAAATGAATATTTTTATATAATAAGGATAAATAGTGTTTTATTATGCTATTTTATTATTATTATTAAAAATATATTAAAGAAAAGAGTAAGGTAGTCTTTTTGTGAAATTATGAGGGTAAGGTGGGAAAAGGCTAAACTGGGATAATATATCCAAAGAAGAGAATACGATCAATTTCTCATTTTTTTTGTTTTCTATCGTGTTTGGAGAAGTGCTCTGAAGAAAGGAGAAGCTCAGAGTCAGGAGGCTGTGGAGAACCCCAGAGAAGAGTGTAAAGCGACGAAATTCTCTAAGGTATGGGGAGTTTTTATAATCTATGATAAATGTGTAGGAATTGGAATATGAATGGATTAGGATGGTATGAATTTTTGGGGTTTTGAGTTAGGTTGAGTTTATGAGAAATCTTGATGAATTAGAGCGATTAGAATGAGTTATAATCGTATATTTGTTTGTATAATTATTGTCTGGATGTTGTTGAGGTTTAATTGATGTTTTTGAATGGTTTTATGAGTGTTATGATGTGAAACCCGTAATGGGGTTTGGGGGTTTTTGGTGTTGGGACAGTCTGCAATTGTATAGCAGAGAACTGCTGGAAAACGTGCGTTAACCGGTTAACGCTATGGGTTAACCGGTTAACCATTGTAATTTTTGGAAAATTCTAGAATTTCGTCGGCGTTAACCGGTTAACGCTATGGGTTAACCGGTTAACACTGTTGGGATGACAAATTTTAATTATTTGAAAATTCATATCTTTTAAACCGTAAGTCCGATTCACATTCCGTTTGAAGCGTCGGAAAGAGCACAAACTGAACTTTATTTTGATGAATAGAAACGAGAAAAATGCAATAGTTTTTGATAAATGAGTTTGTGAAATAACCTTATAATTACCTTATAAATTACCGGGTACGGGTTAATCTTTGATGTGTCAGAGTGGTTAGAGAACCAGTGTTCAGGGTGTAATGTCATGATGATATATATGATTATTTGATGGTTGTTCTGATGATTGAAATGAATGATGCGAATTGTTTTGATGAATTTTTCGATGTAGCGCATCATTGCATTTCATAACATTCACGATGGGGCTTCGGCCTATTTATTTGCTTCAATCCCATTGTGTGGATTAAAGTGTCTCGATGATTTACGATGTGCTCCTTTATGGAGGGTTGATGGTCATGTATCCATCTCACAATGAAAATGGTACCACATGCATATTGCATATCAGGATGTTAGAATTGCATATTCTAGATGAATTTCATGACTGTGTTGGTGTTGATTGATTTCATGATAGTGTTATGGTTGTTGCTGAACTTTGTAGTTGACAATGTCATGATATGTGTACTAATTATTTATGATTCTATATTCTTGTACGTTTATGATATATTATGATTACTCACCCTGCCTGCTTGGAAATGTTGCCTCTTTCGTGGGTAACTTGCAGATGTCGAAGAATAGTCCTGCAGTGCAATAGGAGTAATTCATGAGTCTCGGAGCATGCTCTAGTGTTCCTTAGGAGTGGTTCTGGTTTGTGTGTCCTGCTCTGTTTCATGTAACACTGGGATGGGTTTCTTTAGTTAAACTGTTTTCAGTATGTTGTTATCTGGATAATGATTTCCATTTTATGATGTTAAATTCAGGATGGTGAAAATGATGTTTATGAAGTTTTGAATTATGAAGTTAAATTCCGATGTGAAATGATTTATGATATTTTTGATGTTGATTAACCCGTGTTACGGGACAGGACACTGTTGTGTTGATTTATGATGATATGTAATACCCTTTTAGATGATTACTCTGATATTATTTCAATATTATGTTTTGGGGTAGAAGGGTGTTACATGACAAATGTCACTGTCCGGTAGGACCACAGGTTTCTGTTTCTACACGCTTCCCCTCACCATAGTAACGATGCATCCTTCATCATGGTCGTTCATCATATCATCGCCATCAGGTAAGCAGATCAGACGGATCAGACCAGGTCAACTAAGTTGACTGAGAAGCCATGGTATAAACCTTCAAACCCAGCGCTAGTGGGCCTTAGGAGTTTTCTGTTCACACCCACGTTGAGAGCCCAATTACCATTTTAACTATCAATTGTTACTTCCTGCACCCCTTCTTCTTTTTCTGTGTTTTATTTTTCTGTTTTAGCATAGTTTCAATATAAATCCATAAAAAATACCAAAATGCATGATAAAATTCTACAAAAATTATAGTAGCCTATTAACTCATTTTAGAAATTTTCTATGTTTTTACTTTCGTATTTTTGCCATTTTTCAATTTTATTTCGATTTTCCTTTTAATTTGTTTTCTATGGAATTCTTTCACGAACACTTCATCTTGTACATTTTATTTCTCCCATCTCCTATAATATTTTTGTCCCATTCTTTTTACTATGATTAGAGGACTAATAATAGAACCTCGAATAATTTTTGTTATTTTTTTTAGGCCATTTTATCCATTGTTTTGGTAGTGTTGTTTGTGTAAAATTGTGATTAGACCTTAGGTAGATTTAAGTGACCATTTGACATAGTTAGGTTATGAATCTTTAGGATATTTTTTACCACAATATTATAATCAGGTTAGGGACCTTAGGGAATTAATTTCATATTTTTCCAGGACTTTTACTATTTTTTTAGTGTATTGATTTTAGTCAATTTTTCCATAATAAACCCATCTAGTTTAGCTTAGGATTTTATGATGCATTAGGACATAGATTAATTAGGCTTGATCTTAGAATATTAGAAGGCCTTAGTGTGATTTAGCTACTGATTTTAGAATGTTAATATCATGCAAGATCCTTTAGTTTTAGGACTTAGGCTTAGAAACCGTTTAAGTGCGTTTCCATGAAGCGATTAGCCTTTATATTTGTTTTATGTGCTTTATGTACATTTTAGAAATTCTCGCAATTTTGTACGTTAATTCACTTTGTTTATATTTTTTCATCCTCATCTTCATTTCATTTACTAACATCTTCTTTATGTGCAAGGTATTTTTCGAGGATTCGCTTATGGACTTGGACTATATTTTTTATTATGCCTTGATTATATTTTTGCGGTTTATATTTTGTAATAGTTTGAACTTTGTATGTGATACCTATAATTAGGATAGAAAAAAAGATAAAATGAAGCGTTAGATAACCAATTTTCAAAAATTAAGAAAAGGTGTTATTCGACCCAAAATCGAAGAATTTCGAATAAATAAATAAATATATTTTCATGTGACATTAGGATCCCTCGATTATCATCGCTCCATTCCAATACACCCCAAACGCAAGCCTTGTATGTTGCACACCATAAGTCGTGCGTCTCAGCACCACACAATCGACCCACCCGATCCATCGTTTCATCCCATTTATGATTTATGCACGTTTTTACCCACCATGACTTAGGAGGACCATATTATTCACTATTAATTTTCGTACTCGCATTTCCAGTCTAATATCCGCTTAGGTAGCTTCAATCTATCAAGCTTCACTAACCATAGGTCACCATTAAACTCAATTAACTTAGGGTAAAGTCTAGTTCCCCTTAGAGTTTTTTCCTTCTACAATTTTAGTCTCACTTCTCACCTTTATAAAAAAATCAAAAAAACATTTAAAAGGAAAGTAGGTACAATATGCCACGAGCCTTAAGCCATATGGGAAATGATTAGTGGAGGTCTCCTCTACTCTTCTAGGATACTTTACAAACGTCCCATTGGGGGCGACCTTGGAAAGTATTCGCTCCTGTATCATAGTCTTTAGTGTTGTACCCGCGACAAACATAAAGTCAAAACACTTCTTCTAAAAGACAATAAACCAACAAGACATCACGTTTTCTCTTCCCATCTCATACTCTTTACGGACGAATGTAACTTGTCTTGACAGTTTAAATAGGTATACGATAAACACCCTCGAGTCAGAGCTGCTAACACCTGAGCTAGAGCTATGGTAATGTCATCCTAAAAAACATAAGCAAGTTCCCGCCTTAGTTAGATGAACTACAGAGACTCTGATCCTCATTTTCCCGATGTGGTACGTAGGCAGTGGGGTAGGGCCCATTCGAGCATAATCTTTCTTTTCCCTACATTTCCCTCTTTCTTTCCATTTTCTTTTCCAGTTCCTTTTCTCATTTCACTTCCATTCCAGATAACAACTCTTTTGTTCAACATCATCTTATTTCTCACCCTTTGAAACAAACTTACAAGCGTGGATCCCGTCGGGTACGGTAGACAGATTGGGGTGCTAATACCTTCTTAATTCGTAACCGACTTCCGGACCCAGATCTTTGGTTCACAAGACCTTGTCCTTTCCTTCTTCCCCAGGTTTGTGCAACATTACCTTTCCCATTCTTTTGGGATAAAAATGCCTGGCTGGCGACTCTACCTTTTCCGAGCCACTTTCGCGTTTGTACTAGGATGAAAATCCTAGGAGCGACAGCTGGCGACTCTGCTGGGGACCGAACCCAGAATCTCTGGTTTCCCCTTTGAGAGTCAATCCTAGCGCTTGTATGTTTCTGTTTTCTTTGGGTGTTTATTCGTTTGTTGTTGTGCTTTAGTTTAGCTTTACTGTTTTGTTTACAATTCATCGCTTTACTATATTTACAGCTTTCCGCACTTACCTTTACTGTTGCATACACTGGCATATACTGTACTGGCTGTTCTGGTTTTTCTTGGCGGGATGGGATTATTGTGAGATAAGCCAACTACCCGACTTGAGTATACACATAGGACTTAGAGTGGGCAGTCGTGTGGCTTGCGTGGTCTTGAGCACGTGTAGTTTTCACGAGTCCCACACCCAGATCAGGCTCTCTTGGGATATGTTCTATACTGTCTAGGAAGACCATAGAATGTTACCACCTAAGCTGCTAACACTGGGAACCGATCATCGAGGACCTTAGTGGAAACAACCCTCTCCAGTGGTGACAGTGGCAGACCACATTTTGTGGCAAACCCATTTGCACCCGAGGGCCCACTGGGAAGTTGCATAGGATGACCCTGTTCTCTCATAACAACCTAGTTAAAGCAACTAGTTGTATGACGGTAGTATTGTGCCCTTCCGGATGAATGTACTATTGTTTCTCGACTTCAGTGCTTGAAGCCGGGAACTTATGAGGGATGCTTGTTTTCCTGGACTCAGCTGAGACCTCCCTGAGTAGTACATAATGCCAAACCGATTTCCTGATTTGGTCATGAGCAGTTTCTCGGAAATTGCTACCTGACTAAGGAAAACAAAGAGAGAATAATGGATCAGATGCAGGTTGATCTTGTAGAGCTGAGGACGAGAATAAACCAGTTCATGACCTTAATGACTGGTATGAACCAGAATCAAGAAAGGCTTCGAGTGATGGTCGAGAGGACCCAGGTGGATTAGGAAGGTAACAGAGTTGGTGGACGTACATGTGCTCATGGAAATACTAGTGGTACTCCGGAAGGTATTCATGTTGTTAATGTTAATGTTGGTAGTCCAGGTGGAGATCAAGCTCGTAACGCTTATATGGACGGTCAGGAGGATTAATTCACTGTCTTAGAAGAGGTAGATGGGAAAAATGATGAGGTAAACTGTCGCTTTGATGAGATGACTAAAATGATTTATTCTATAGAGTCTCAAAACACACTGGGCTTTGACGTAGTCGGTATGGGTTTGGTTCCTGGAGTCAGGATTCCCCACAAATTCAAGCCGCCTACTTTTGATAAATACAATGGTTCCACGTGTCCCAAGACTCACCTCCAGGTGTATGTAGGAAGGATTTCAACCTACATAGATGATGAAAAACTCTTGATGTATTACTTCTAGGATAGCCTCACTGGGTCGTCCCAGGAGTGGTATATGAAGTTAAGTCGCGCATCTGTCAGAAACTAGAAAGAACTTGCTGAGGCTTTTGTTAAGTAATACCAGTATAACATGGATATGGCTCCCAATCTCACACAATTGTAGAGTATGTCCCAAATGTCCAAAGAGAGCTTTAAGGAGTACGCTCAGCGATGGCGTCAACTTGCTGCCAGGGTTCAACCTCCATTATTGGACCATGAGATGGAAGATATGTTTATGGGAACACTGCAGGGGGTTTTCATTGACCATTTAGCTTCATGTTCTTCTACAAAGTTCACTGATTTCGTAATTTTTGGTGAGAGAGTAGAGAATTTGCTGAAGCTCGGTAAAATTCAAGATGCAAGTGGAAGTAGTTCATCTGGAGCGAGGAAACATTTTGTTGGTCCCCAGAGAAGGATGAAGGGGGAAATAAATATTGTGTATGGCAGAGGAAGAGGACTTGGGAGTCCCAATTATTATGCTCAAGTGGCTGCTGTCATTATACCTGCAGTGCCGGCTCCACAACAGCAACAACAACGTCCACAACTAAACAAGCAGCAAAGGCCCTATCAACAACGCCAGCCTCGACATGCTGATCGAGTTATTGAGCCCATTCCGATGAGTTATATTACTCTATTGCAAAGGTTGCTAGAATTAAACATGGTGCAACTTAGAACACTAGCACCACCAGTTGGTAATCCTCCTCTAGGGTATGATGCAAATGCTAGACGCACGTTTCATTCGGGTGCTCTGGGGCACACGACCAAGAAGTGTAAAGCGTTGCAATTGAAGGTACATGACTTGAGTGATTCCAAGACTATAAATTTTTCACCACCTCTGTATGTCACCAATAACCCTATGCCAAATCACAATGGTGTCGTGAGGGTGAATGTCGTAGAAGATGAAGAGGAGTTGAACTTGATAACTGATGTGAATGATCTTCAGACACCATTGATGGTTGTGAAAAGTCATCTACTGAAGGGGCAGGTGTTCCATGGGTGCGGTGATGACTGTGAAGATTGCTTGAATCGTGAGAATGGTTGTGACAAATTGAGAGCAAGGATTCAGAGTTTGATAGACAAAGGTTCCTTGCAATTTGATAAGGTGAACAAAAAAAGTGACGATGTTTCAACGGTGACAATATACTTTACTCCTGCTTACATTCCGGTGCCGCCTAGGCCAGAACCTGTCACCATCTTTGTACCTCATGATGTGCATCCTGTAAAAATCACTATTCCTGGTCCTGTACCTTATGAGAATGAGAAATTTATTATGTGGCATTACGACGCGGATATTTATGTGCAAGGACAAAAGGTAGAAGAGAAGCCTTAAGTAGAGACTAGTTACATTATTGATAACGTGGGAGGTGTTGGAGGATTTACCCGTAGTGGAAGGCTCTTTGCTCCACAAACTCTAAGGACCAATACCGAAGCCAAGGTTGCAGCTCATGAAAAAGGTAAGAAAGTGGCAACTGAGGAGTGGTGACTCCTAGCGCTTGACAGAGTACTTTCGAAAAGGAGGTGAAGAATTCATGCGCATTATAAAGAATAGTGATTACAAGGTAGTGGAACAGTTAAATTAGACTCCATCAAAGATTTCGATTTTGTATTTGTTGATGTGTTCTCAAGCTCATAGAGAGGCGTTGTTGAAGGTCTTATAGATGGCCTATCTTCCCCAGGAGATTACGGTGAATCAGTTGGAGGTTGTTGTTGCTAATGTGAATGTCAGCCATGGGCTAGGTTTTACTGATAGAGGTTTGACTTCCGAGGGGCATAATTATAACAAAGCCTTACATATCACTATGGAGTGTAAGGGGGTTGTGTTGTCACATGTGTTGGTGGATATGGGGTGTCACTCTCGGGATTTTCATCCTAGTACAAACGCGAAAGTGGCGCAGAAAAGGTAGAGTCGCCAGCCAGGCATTTTTATCCCGAATGAATGGGAAAGGTAATGCTGCACAAACCGAAGAGAGAAGGAAAGGACGAGGTCCTGCGAACCAAACATTTGGTTTCGGGAGTCGGTTACGACCTGGGAAGGCTCGCCTTGATCGAGTGCGTTTACCGTCTTGCAAATGAGACAAATTGTCACAAGTTCGTGTTGAGAGTGAGTGAGGTGAGAAATGAATTCCCAGAGGGAAAGACGATTCTTCTTTGTTGTTTTGTCTTTTAGAGAAGTGTTTTCTGTTTATTGTTTGTGAACCTTCTCATACTAAGACTTGTTCATCGTGGTAGATGCCTTACACCTTGCCCCGAAACAGGACGTGTATAAGTAACCCACGACAAAAGGACAAAAGGACAAACTAAGGGGACTAAGACATAACCCTAAGTTGCATAAACATTGTAAACTCTTCATCCAAGCATTACAACTGTATTCTATAAATCCAAGGGCCATCCATGATCCAAGCTGAGGCAATCCATGCTCAGAAATCACCTCTGTCCCAACCCATGTTGCAAGTACACATAAACTTGACTTTTTGCATTTTCCTCCCATACCAATCACACAGTGCCACACCAACTATCCTGACCAATGGTATGGCTCATACAAACCCTAATGGCTATAAATAAACAAGCATGAAGGCCTGAAACAAGACACAAGCTCAGATTTCCAAAATTGCCTTGAAACTTTGTCCCTTCGAAACACACAATCCAGCCAACAAAAACCAAAATTTCTTTCACCATTCAACTCCTTATAACCTAAGGAACAAATCCCACCCATCACCATAGCCTGAAACAAGCCCAAACACAAACACGATTTCTGCTTTGTCAGAACTGAAAATCATAAATCAACCATTATAAACTCCATTCAAGCATCACAATAGCACAAGGGGACCAAAGAAGGTGGATTGCACAAAGGAGAGGCCCAAAAAGCTGCAATTTGAAGGATTCCATCTCAGGTAACCTTCATGAACTTTTTTTTTCCAGATGCATTATTTTAAGTTCTAAAATGATTCTCCATGCTTCCCTGATGATCCTGATATGATTAGAATTGAAAATAGGTTAGAAATGAGGATTTCATGATGTTCTGAAATTTTTGACCTAGAATTTGTTTGCTTCGATTCAGCTTAATGATGCATGATAAATGAATTTTGTTTGTTGATTAATGATGTATGATGTTAGGAGAGTGATTATGGGCAATAAAATTGAAGTTTAGAAGCCTAAATAGGAAGTTGGCATTTTGGTTCACCGGAGAAGATGACCGGAGCTCATCTCCGGTCACCTGAAAGTAATTAGGGCTAATCATAGTTAGTTGCCCAGATTCATTTGTGGCCCTCAGATCATGATTAGGTTAAGTGCATGGATTACTTAGATTAGGTCATTAAACCCTAATTATATTTAATTAATTAAAACAAAATTAAAAAGCTCAGAAAAAACCATGGCCCTTGGATTGTACGCGCGTTTTCCATTTGAATGTGGTCCCTTTGATCTGAATACCTCTGGTCAACTTGACTTCCATCCTCGCACGTTGATCTTCCCCCAAACCAATCTGGACCTTCCATTTGAATTACTTTTCCTTTTATTTAAATTTATTACATTTCTATTTTGTTTTCTTTTCTAAAAATCACAAAAAATAGTAAGAATCATTTAGAAATTCTGGAAATTTTTGTCAACGCTTGAAATAATTTTCAGAACCCAAAAACATTTTTATTTTTATTTTTCATTAAAAAATGCATTTTTAAATAATTTAATGGTATATTTTAATTAATTAAGTCCATTTAATTAATTAAAAATACTTTAAAGTATTTAAAAATCACCCAAAAAATTCAGAGAGGTTTCTTAAACATTTAGAAACATTTATAAACTCATCCCACAAATTTCTTTTTGGTTTTGATCAAACTTTGCCAATTTTCTTTGAATTAGGGTTTCTAAATTTCTTATTTTTCAACCCTAACTTCAAAAATTCATAACTTTCAAACCAAGATGAGTTTGCATTTGATTCTTTTTGCAATCTTTCACACTTGACCTATAGTTTCTAAATACATTTTTGTCGCATTTTTATCTTGCATTTTCAAATTAATGTGCATTTTCCCTTTGAGAAGTATCCAAAACCCTAGAAAAATTTAAGATGACCATAACTTGAACTTGGTAAACCTTTAGACCTCCCCCTTTGGATGGTGATTTCATGAGTTCTTAGGGTCCCCTTGGATGCATTTTCAATTTTTTATCCCTTGATTTTTTTATGCTTTTGAATTTGTACATATCTTGCTTTCAAAACTAACCATTTTAGGTGCATTTGGTAAGTTAATCAGGATGTGGATGTGCACCCACATCAAACCTCTCTTTCTCTATTTATTTTTATGCACTTTGTTTATGTTTGAAGTGAATCTCCTTCACTTATGTTATCTCTTGTTCCTAGGTTACTTAGCTTCTTCATGAAGTAAGTAACCTAATCCTTCTCTCTCTCTCTCTCTCTCTCTCTCTCTCTCTCTCTCTCTCTCTCTCTCTCTCTCTCTCTCTCTTTTCATCTGCTTCTCTTCCTTGGTGGCCATCTGAAGACTTCTCTTGATGCCTCACAAACCATAGGAACATCCAAGCATGATAACTTTAGGGTTTTACATAGTCCCCCCTAGTTTTTACCTTTTGAGTCTCTCTTTCTCATCTCATAATCAAGGCTAAATAGTTAAAGTTTTCGGACTCTGAATTTGGGTTATGCCTGTATCCTTATCTTAGGATGGAGTGTATAACTTTGATCCTTAATGCTAAACCTTTAAGTTGTTTTCACCTTCAATAAAAAATACCTAATAATCATTCAAGACTTAAGCTTGTAACTTGGGCCTTATATTTGGGTTACATCTCTGCCTGGTGGTTCAGAGGGACTAACCCTAGTGTTCAATGGACAAGTCCCCCTCATGCTAAAGTCTTGCAAACATAAAAAAACACTTATTCATCCAATCTTTAATTAAAATCCACTTAATAAAGGCTTGTTATATAATTAATTTAATCCCTAACCATGGATTAGGTTGTGGTACCTTCCTCAGCTTAAGTGTTCTCATCTATCATCCTTCTCTTAGGATGGTGTAATGAGTTCACTAATCCCTGATTAGAGATTAAACTCATTACTTAACACAGAACAAAAATCCAAAAAAAAACTTAATAACCACAAGTAGGTTAATGATCTTAATCCTATATCATCATGGTAATTAAGTTGGGATCTTCATCTCATACTTAAGTAGGCTCATTATCCCTAATCATGGGTGATATAGTGAGTTTACAAACCCTTGATTAAGGCTTAAGCTCATTATTCATATGCAAAACATCAAAAACAATAAAAAATTGAAAACATAAAAACAAACAAGAAACGTCTCCTCCGGGATTCTTTTCTCATCCCACTCACTCTGAAAACGAGAACTCGCTTCTCCCGTCCAATGCAAGACAGTTAGCACTCGAGCCAGACGAGTCATACACTTGAGCATAGACAAGTAAGCAGTTCACAACAAATCATCCCAGTCTCTTTGAGTCGAACTACAGTGTTCTGACTTCCTTATTGCACGAGAGGATACGTAGGCATAACTTAACCGTTATCGAACAAAAGTCTCTTTGTCCCCCCCCTCTCCTCCTCCCAGTTTCTCTTCTCTAGCCTCAGTTTTGAGCACTCACTTTCCTTTGCACTGACTCTATGTACATCCTTTTCTCCCTAGCTTTTCATACACAGTTTAGCACATACACTATCCCCTTTTAAACATAATCAAGTAAGCGTGGATCCCGTCAAGTACGACTTACGGTCTGGGTGCTAATACCTTCCCAGGTTGTAACCTACCCCCTTACTCAGTCTCTTTGGTTCGCAATCGTCTTATCCATATCTTTCTAGGTTTATGAAGCATTACCTTTCCTTCGGGATAAAAATGCCTAGCTGGTGACTCTATTCAACCTAAACCTCGAACATCACCGACGATTCGCGTTTGCACCGGGACGAAAGTCCGGGGAGCGACAGCTTGGCGACTCTGCTGGGGACCTTTGCAACTAGGGCTTCTGGTTCTCTTGTGGGTTTCTCCTAGCGCTTGTTTGCTTGTGTTTATCTGGGGTGTTATGTGCTATTTGTGTTTATGTTTTTGCTTTATTTATTGCTTCCTGTACAACTTTATTTATAGCATTTACTTTATCGCTTTCATTTACTGCTTTCTGCATTTCATTATTATTATTGCATCACTGTGCTGGATTTTTGTTTACCTTGGTGGGAGGGGTATTCCAGTGAGAATGGCTCAACACAAAGGCCTGAGTGACACCTAGGATTAAAGTGGTCTTGTATTCTTTCCCATTCCATTTCGGTCTGGTGCGGGAATATGAAAACACGGTTCAGACATGGGTTTCCTTTTGAGAACTCTGTGCTACGGATTTCCTGTAGTGCTAGGGCTATCTGAGAAGCCTGCTAAGTCTGGATGACCTTTCTAGATGACCTTCAGCATCTGAGGTGAATTAGAGGAGGATTCTTTATAATTAGGGTAAACATCGTACCTCCGGGTTAGAAGTGTTTACACTTCTCATAATAGATCAGAATCTGAGGATCCTTGTTCTAGAACAATACCTGTGAGTGGGTTGGGTTGTTTACAGGTTTGCAGGAACCCTTAACCTCAACATACCTTGCTACTGGATTTTGTTCTTAAGGTTGTACTATTTTGGACTGGTTCTTTGAAACCTTGGATTATTGACTCTTTATTTGAGTTCCCCACCTGGTTATTGGTTCTCAAGCCTTCATCTAAAACTCTGAACACTCATGGATCCTACCAAAGGCAACTGATTATCTAGCACATGATCACAAACCCTTGCATATCATTAGCATACATCATATTGCATCATTTAACATTTGTCTATTTGTTTTACAGGGTATCCATCCTCCTTTGGTTTGGTTTTGACCGTTCTTTTGCTCAGCTTATCTGCTTCATCACTTCTTCAAGCTATCTTCTTCATTTGTCTTCTTCAGTTATCTCCTTCAGCATACATCTTCAACATGGATTCAACCAGGAAAAGCAACATCACCTACCACTTCTTTTAGTATCCTCTAGCAGGCATCAGGCAGATACAGGCCCTTATCACCCCTGATCATATTCCCTTATTCAGAGAGCATTATGGTGGAATCCTTGACATGATCATGGATTTGGACACATTGCAAAGGAGCATGATTCATGCCTGTCTTCAGTTCTATGACCCTCCTTTCCGTTGCTTCACTTTCCCAGATTTTCAGATTGGTCCTTTACTGGAAGAATACTCTATGTTATTGGGTGTCCCTATCAGAAGAGGAATTCCTTTCAATCTTGAAATGACTCCTCCAAGGAATGAAGACATAGCCAAGGTATTACATCTGGAAGTGACCACCATTGATGAGAACATGACTTCCAAGACTGGAATCCCAGGCCTCCATCTGGATTTCTTGGTCACTCAAGCTACAAAGCAAGCTGTAGTAGGGAATTGGGAAACTGTGTGTGCTCTCCTAGCCCTCAGCATTTATGGTATCATCTTGTTTGCAGACGAACCTAAGTTTGTAAGCAAGAATTCTATCCACATCTTCATGCTAAAGAACCCAGTTCCCACCTTATTGGAAGACTTCTACTACTCAATTCATCAGAGGAATGAGAAACGGAGAGGAAGACTGGTAAGATGTTGTGCACCTCTTTTCTACAGTTGGTTGATGAAGCATATGCCAAAGACTGAAGCTTTCTTAAACCCACATCAGTCAAGGAATTGGGCTAAGAGGATGATTGCCCTTACTTCAGAAGATATCAGATGGTGTACTCAGAATACCAAGGGTCGAGACATAATAACAAACTGTGGGCAATACCCAAATGTGCCACTTATTGGAGTAAAGGGTTGCATCAATTACAATCCTTCACTTTTCAAGAGACAATTGGGGTATGCCTTGATACATCCACCTAGGGAGCAGGACTTAGCAGAGTCTCTTTACTGTGCTTTTCAGAACAATCACGTCATTGTCCGACAAGCAGCCTAGGCTTGGGACAACATACAAACTAAAAGGACTTCTATTTTAGGGAAATGTAACAACATATCCTCTACTCAGTACACTGAATGGTCACGCATCAGAGGACAGATTACTCGTATGTCATTCACCCTAGAGGATGTTCCAGGGCCATCAGCAGTTGAGCCTATAGCCACAGTCAGTCTGGAAGAGTTTGAAAAGATGAAGGAGAGAAATGCCCAGCTAGCTGAAGCTTTGAAGAAGACCCTTTGGGAAAGGAATGATGGTCGTCTGGATATTGAAAGGTTAGAGAAGCTACGCATTGAGCATGTAACCAAGATTGAGAAGACTGAAGACTACATCAGGAAAGCCCGAGCAGGGGAACTTGTGTTGAAGAATGCATTCAAGGAAGCAACGATTCAAAAGGCAAGAGTTGAGCATTATCTGGAAGAGATCCAGGATAGATGGGTCAGGATAACTGAGGCTCGTATGATAGAAGACCAGAAGATGCAAGCCAAGATAGAGCAGCTGGAGTCTAATAAGAAAAGAAACCAAGAGGCACTACTAGCAGCTCAGAAGGAGATCTCAGAGTTGAAACTCCGGGCACCTGGTTGGACCAGTAACTGATGCCCTCCTGAAGGAAGTAAAGGAGGATTCTTTGCTTGTATCTATTTAATTGTACTTTAGCTCACCATGGTGATTTTGTTTGTTGTATTCTTGAATTTAATTGTATTTTGATTCACCATGGGAGTTTTGTTTTGTTGTAATTCACCAACTATTTATATTTTGGCATTGCCACTTGTATTTTATGGTTATGGATTGGGTTTTCTTATGGACTTCGTTTGCTTCAACATCTTTATCTCCTCCAAGGGGTCTGGAAGGTCAAAACCAAGAACCAAACCGGATACCCTCTGAAGACAAATAGACATATTGCATTGCATGCTAATCTCATATCCTTTGTTTTGCAGGAGTTTTGTTGTTGTCTTCTCACTTTGTTGATTGTTTCAGGAAATATTGCTCACAGAAGGGTCTTTCCCGTCAATCGCATTCACAGATATCCAACTCGACACAACCTTCTGAGTCTACAAATGGATCAGCTACAGCAGGAACTGACAGATGTGAGAACTCAGATGACTGATGTTAGGACATAAGTGAGGACTCAGATGAATTAATTTATGGTTGTAATGACTGGGCTGGCACAGACCCAAGAAAGATTGAGGGAGTTAGTTGGGCGGAAAACTTCGAAAGATAACCATGCAGGCACTGGGGGTACAAGTAACAATGCACGCGATTAGCCGCGAACAACTCCGGTATAGTTTGGACCTCACAACAACCCTGAAGTTAATATCCTTGGGGATCGCCAAAGAAACACTAGAGATCGTATTCTACAGGAAGATCCTTAAGACAAGCAGTTTATAGTGTTAGGTACTGGGGATGATGAAGCTTATGATTGTCGTCAGGACGAGATATCAGAGAAGCTAAGATCCTTGGAATCCCAAAACTCTTTGGGATTTGATGTGATGGATATGGGCCTAGTTGAAGGAGTAAGGATTCCTCACAAGTTCAAACCTCCATGCTTTGAGAAGTACAATGGTACCTCATGTCCTCGTACCCACCTGCAATCTTTTCTGGGAAGGTTGAAAGCATACACCATGGACGAGAAGCTGTGGATGTTTTACTTTCAAGACAGTTTAACCGGGGCATCCAGAGAATGCTATTCGCACTTGTCAAGGGCTATCGTCAGGAACTGGAAAGATCTAGCTGAGGCCTTTATATGCCAATATCAGTACAACCTGGATATGGCACCCAATAGGACTCTCCTGATGGGTATGTCTCAGTACTCGAGAGAAAGTTTCCGTGAATACGCTCAAAGGTGGAGACAACTTGCTGCTGCTGTCCAGGCACCTACGTCTGAAAGGGAAATGGCTGATATGTTTATGAATACCTTGCAAGGGACCTACATTGATAGACAGGCTGCCTTTTCTTCTACCAGTTTTGCTGATGTTGTTATAGCAGGAGAAAGAATTGAAAGCCTATTGAAGATGGGTAAGATTTTTGACAATGGTGCTAGCTCCAGCAACGCAAGTAAGCCCTTCTCCGAACCCAGAAGAACAGGAGATACTAATGCAGTGCATGTTAACAGAGGTAGACCCCAGTACTTGCAAAGATAAGTGGCCGCAGTCACCATTCCTACTCCAGCACCTCAGCAACAACCGTATCCTCAGCAATAACAGTTCCCACAACAGCAATAAAGATCTTACAACAACAACCAACAATAACATCCTTTCTAACAAAGGCCTTCTCAAGTTAACATGGTGATCGACCCCATCCCGATGCCCTATGCGGCCTTACTCCCACAACTATTGAAGCTTAACCTGACTGAACTAAGAACTTTGGCTCCACCAGATCCTTCGAATCTTCCAAGGAATTATGATGTCAACGCCAGATGTGCTTTTCACTCCAATGCACCTGGTCATTCAACAGAGAAGTGTAGGGCCCTGCACATGAAAGTCTAAGATCTGATTGACTCCAAAGCTTTGAACTTTGCACCTCCACCTTATGTCACAAAGAATCCAATACCAAATCACGGTGGACCGAGGATTAATGCTATTGAGGAGGACCACCCAACAATTCTGATTGAGGACATTGCAAGTATTCAAACACCGCTGGCCGAAGTGAAAGCTCAGTTATTGAAGTGCCAAGTGTTTCCAGGTTGTGAGGCCTGTTGTGAAGCTTGCAAAATTTCTACCAATGGTTGTGCAAATCTGAAGAAGGGTATTGGCAGTCTTATCAGAGAAGGCATCTTGCAAATCACATCAACAGTTCCATCTTCTACAACTGCAACAAAAATCTCTTCTACAACGCCAGAAAAAGTCATTTCAACAGAATCGACTACAACAACAGCAAACACCAGTGAGGACATCTCAACGGTTACCATCTATTATGATCCAGCAACCATCCATGTTCCGGATTCTCTCAGCAACAACTTTCAACAACACCCTCCTCAACATCAACAACTTCCTGCACCTGAACCATCTTCAATCAGGCCTCCTGTCACCATCTACTATGATCCACAGACTATCATAACTCCTTCTTCTACTGTAATTAGTCCGGTGACCATCACGGTGCCTGGACCAATCCCTTATGATAACAACAATGATGTGCCTTGGCATTATGGTTCAGATCTTTACTGCCACAGTAGGAAGATCACTCTTGACTCCTCAATACCTGTACCACAAGTTGACAATGTTGGGGGAGGCAGAGGCTTCACTCGAAGCGGACGTCTCTTCGCTTCGCAGTTTCCCAGAGTTAATGCTGAAGCAGAAGCCGCTGCTAAAGCAAAAGGAAAAAATGTGGTGCCAGAAGAACCAACTGCAAAAGAAACTAAGAAGACACCCTTTGATTAGGATGTAGACGAGTTTATGAGGATTATCAAAAGAAGTGACTACAAAGTTGTGGATCAGCTCCATCAAACACCCTCCAAGATCTCTATATTATCACTGCTTATGTGTTCCGAGGCTCACCGGAATGCACTACTCAAGGTCCTGCACGCAGCTTATGTGCCTGAAGAGATCACGGTCAATCAGTTAGAAACGGTGGTCGCAAATGTCAATACTAGTCATGGACTAGGTTTCACCGATGCTGACATGACTACGAAGGGGCGTAATCACAACAAGGCTTTGCATATTGTAACACGGTGGGAGAACTGACTTTAGTTATGTTGCGGATAGAAAGAGTTGCCACCGACATTTATTTTATCCAAAGGAAAGGCATAAAAGAACAGGAAAGACCTTTTAAAATATTTTTGGGTTCGGGGGGTAGGTTATGTAAAGGGAAGGTGTTAGCACCCTTTACATCCATGGTTATCCATGGGCTCTTAGTTACTTAGCTCACTTTAAATTGTTTTGAAAAGTGTAGTGTGTGAATAAAATTTCCTTTAAGTACTTTATAATGATCCATGTACGGATATATATAGAGTCTTTGTTTTGAAAATTTGTTTGAAAAAATGTGGTGTTTGAAATGTTTTTGAAAAGTGAGCAAGTACATAAGAGGAACCTATCCTAAGTTAAGTCTTTTCTGTTCTTAAATATCCTTTAAATGGTAAGACTATCCCTATTATTAAGGAATAGGTAGTCATTACCTTGGATGTATGAGGGACAAGTGAAGGGACAACTGTTATTTAGGCAACTGTAAGGTGTATAAGCAATCTGGAGGGACTTATCATCTTTATTCGAAAGGGACAAGATCATTACAAAGGCAACCATGAAGGGACTTGATCTTTTTATCTGTTAAGGGACTAGATGATATGAGATGAGGGACTTTACTTTACACCTTACTTGACCTTTTGTTTAGGCAACTTGAGAGGTGACCCTTAAGAAGTGAGATGGCGATCAAAGATCGACTTACGTGTGTGAGTGTACCAATTCAAACATTTATCTTGAGATTTAATGATCTAAATTCAATTTTATATACAAACATGTTTTACACTCCTTATTTTACTAACCATAGCATTTAAAATTAAATATTAAAAATTACTACAACTATTACATATTGGATACAATTACATAATAATAATAATTAAAATAACTTAAATAAGCAAATAAATGAATAATTAAGTGGGTTAGTAACAATAATAATAATAAAATAAACAATCATATAATATATAAATAAATAAATAAAGGGGGTTAGTAGTAATAAAATAAATAAGAATAAGATGAAAGAATTAGCATAATGAAAATAAATAAATTTGAAGTTCAAAATTAGATAAATAATATTTTTTAAGAGAATTTAATAAAAGAAATAAATAACAAGTATTATATACTAAATTATAATGATTTAAATTTATATACATATTATAAAAATATTGGTTAATTATAATTAAATAAACATATTATAAAAATAAATTATATTTATAAGATCAAATTAGGATTTTTAATTGTTTTAAACATAATCTAGGGTTTACTATTTTATTGAATTCTTTAAGTAATATAAACAAATCATAAAAATAAATATACATAATTAGGATTTATATACAAATATAATAAAATAATTAGGTTTTATGAAATATTATTAGGGTTTTAGAAAATATTAGGGTTTTAGAAAATATTAGGATTTAATATAATTAATTTATTTATACAAAATAATATAATATATATAATAAGATAAATATTAAGTAATTTTAATAAAGTTTAAATTTAAGAAAACAAAATATGAATTTGAAATCATACAAAATAATATAAACATTTTATTTTTAATTATTTATCATTTAATTAAATCAATTATAATATATATTAAACAAAAATAAAATGGAAAAAATATGAACAAAACATACCTGGGGCTGGGATTCGAACCCAGGCCCTAGGCATTGCACCCTCCAAGACCAGCATACCATCCACTAGGCCAGCGCGCGTCTGGTGTTAACAAACTATCCTCATATGTTTTTGTACGTATCCTGGAGAAATCAAAATAAAACAACAAAGCAAAAAAGGTCTGGGGGATTCGAACCCAGGACCTTAAACATCACACATACGCGCATCAACCAACTGAGCCAGGCTATATCAATTGAAATAATATCAACACTAAATCATAAAATATTATAACAAATTTTTGAACATAAATTTTGGCGCGCTGACTTCATCTTCAACCTTGGAATTTCGCAGGTTTTCCTGCAAAATTTACTGGGAAATTTCCTGCGAATCTTCTTGCGTTCTTGAACCTGCGAATTTCATACACGGCCAAATACACATGATTTTATCAAATTGTTAGCACAAATATGATCCATACACTTCACTGAATTGATCTATGGTTTCAAAATGAATTAAAATCCATTAAATTAGAAAACCCTAAATCATAAGGTATGAACCCTAAGATGGCATCTAACGATTTATCCACGGTTTCTCCAAGATTTTTGCCCAGAATCCATCACAAGCTTCAACTAATCATGAATCAATAAACAAAATTAGTTTGTAATGCATAAATAATGAGAATCGAAAATTTCAAAACCAAGAACAAAAACAATTCGGTTTAAGCAATATGCAATGATTTGGATGCTGCAAATGGTTCAAATAGGTTCAATGATCATTTAGGAAGTTATTACAACCTTCAAAATCTCTTGATATGTCCTCTATGTAAGAATTCGAATTGAGGTTTTTGGTGAATTTTTGAAAACTTGAAACTTACTCTTGAGGCAGCAAATTCGTGTCCTTTGTGTTTGGATGAGTTATGTATATATAGTAGAACATAATTAGGTCAAAACATTGTAAGATTATTTGGACTTTTTGATCATTGAAGATTGAAAAAGATCATGTCTTAAATTTCAAATATTCTTGGATACAACCTTGCTATTTTAAGATAATCACCATAATTCTCATATCAATCTGATCCATTTAGCTTTCATGACTTTCTAGAATCAAAATATTTTTAAATCTTCATATTTTTATATTTTATTTGAATTTAAAATGATTTTTAATATAAAAAATAATAATAAATAAAATAAAATGAATAAAATTATGAAAATATTAAATAAATTTCGTGCATGATGTCATGGAACACATTGGGTCACAAAAAGTTCAGCCCATTTGAAGAATTATGGTTTTAAGACCCCATTTACTTCATAAACCACTCAAAAATTTCCCAACTTTGCAAGGGCACAAGTCCTTCAATTTTAATGCTATGAGGGTGTTCTTGGACATTTTGGAAAGCTTAAAGAGTCCTCTAATCAACCCCATTGGTTTCATGTCCATATCTTTTACCATTCTCAAGTTATGCTCTTTTGAAGTTGTTGACTTTTTGTTGACTTTTAAAAGGACCTATAATGTCTTAGCTCATACCTTCCAAATGAAGCATTTTTGGGCTTGGCTTGTGATACACAAAGTTGTAGAGAATTCAATTTCCTTCAAAATGAGCTTTGGATGGCAAAAATTTGATGAAGCATGTGAAAGTTATGACTAGTCAAAGTTCAGTTGACTTTTCCTGAGGAAACCCTAATTTAGAAACTCCTGATTCTTGATGATCTGAAATCTCCTTGATGAATCATGATCAACCCATGATCAAATGATGAATTTTACTTCATATACTTGATGTTGGCAAAAAATCATGAAGTTTGACTTTGGTTTGACCACAATTGACCTCAGTTTGACTTTTTAACTGTTTTGACTGATTTTAACCTATCTGATCATCTGACTGAGCAAACCTTTGGGAAAAGTCTTGAAACTTGACATGGGGATTCTTAAACACATATAAGATGTTATGAAGCTCACTTGAAGCCTTGGAAGTCCATTTAACCTGATTAAAGTCAAAACCCTAGTTTAGGATGCAGTGCTTAGGAGGATGCATTGTCTGAGGGAATTGTCAAACTTTCTGACTAATTGTGGACTTTGTGAACCTTGTGAACCTCATAAGATGTCTTGTGAACTTTGTGAACCTCATGGGAGGTCTTGTGAACCTTGTGAACCTCATGGGAGGTCTTGTGAACCTTGTGAACCTCATGAGAGGTCTTGTGAACCTTGTGAACCTCTTAGTACACAAAGTCTTGTCTTGTGAGGGCAAATTTTGGGGTGCAACAGCTACCCCTGTTCAATTTTCTGAAACCTGAGGGGTTAGATTGGTATATGTGCCATTCGTGACCTATAAGGTTGAAGGGTATTGAACACAAAAGCCCAAAAATTTGCACTCACTAGTGCATAGAGTAACACTGATGATTAGTTGTATATGCTTGAGTGGGCTTGAAGATGCCACTTGGAGAAAAGGAAATGGGCTTAAAGATGCCATCAGAATGAACTAGAGATGGGCTTAGAGATGCCATCTGGAGAAAAGTTCTTCAAATATACTTCTTGGAGAATCAAGTAGTCCAAAGTATGAAGATATAGCTTTTTGGGAAGATAAACAACGGCCCAAGGTAATGATAGCTTTCAGGAGGATAAACAACGTCCCGAGGTATAAGTATAACTTTTGGGAAGATAAACAACGGACCAAAGTAATGATAGCTTTCAGGAGGATAAACAACGTCCCGAGGTATAAGTATAACTTTTGGGAAGATAAACAACGACCCAAAGTCATGATAGGGTACTTGGGAAGATGAACAACGACCCAAGGTAATGGTATAACTTTTGGGAAGATAAACAACGACCCAAAGTCATGATAGAGTACTTGGGAAGATAAACAACGGCCCAAGGTAAGGGTATAACTTTTGGGAAGATAAACAACGGCCCAAAGTAACAATACGGCTTTTGAGAAGATAAACGACGTCTCAAGATAGCCCTCGGGAAGGTAAACGACGTCCCAAGATAATGAGATAACCTTTGGGAAGATAAACAGCGGCCCAAGGTAACAAGTTGTTGATGAAGTTTGTTTGCTGGAGAATTAATCTGAAAAACAAGATTAGTTCGATACAAATATCATGATGTATATAACATTCTGCAAGATAATATTAGTTTATGCATTATGTATGCATGTATAGTATGATGCACTTAAGTAATGTATTATGTAATTATGGATATGTATATTATGGTATGATGTAGATGATGTATGTATGAATCATGCAGCCTGAAGCGTCTGGATATCTTCGTATAACAACTGCTGGCCAGGGAAAATAAATCCCGATTTGTTGCTGAAGAATATAAGGAACTCGTTCCCATCTTGTTTGATAACATAGTATTCACAACCTCCCGTCTTCGTTTGATAGTAAGGTATACATAACCTCCCGTCTTTGTTCGTCGTTCTCCTATTGGAAGAATAAATTCCCGACTATCCGTATGAGGATAAAAGAGATGGATATAAATTCCAGGGGAGATGTGACTCGAAGTATTTATGAAGATGGATTTTCCCTACTGGGGGACTTGTAGCTGTCTAGTGGGGATGAACCAGCGAAGCTTCGTTGAATTCCTTTTCTCGTTCGTCCTTAGTAAATACTATTACTGCATTTTCATGCATTTCTGGTAAACATCAATCATATTCAAGAGCATACATACATTCAAACACAACCAATGGACGTTTCGCTTATGTAAATAGGGTAAAAGTAAATCTGGATTCAAAAATGGAATTTTATTTATATCACGAAGTGACCTATACATAGGCGAGTTTGTACAAGGAGACAGAAATCCTAGTAAGAGGAATTTGTCAAAATTTTTTTTTACAAAACAAGGAGAATCAGCTATGTGGGAAATAATCCTATTGAGTTTCAATTCTACTATTGCCATTATCTTCAAGTATCTCATCTTCTGCTGTTGAGACAGAATGATTGGATTGAGCTTTATCTGTTCGAGCTTGAGTAAGTAGCACAACTGGTAGTAGTTACATGGGTGATCCAAACGAGACATAGTCATACGCTTTAATCCCTAACTTTTGCCTGGATTGCCCTTTCAGGTTTTCAATCCACCGGGATACATTTTTTTGCCCAAGCCGCCTTTTCAGGTTTTCGACTTGCCGGGTGTACATTTTTTATATATTTATCCCTAATTTTTGCCCGAACCCTTTCGGTTTGCCGGGATGCCCTTATTTTTACCTAGGCCAGTCAACCTAGCGGGTCTCTTTTTATGCGTAGTATTTTTTAACTATGTTTGCGTTTACAGGCTGCGGGAAGTCTTCACCATCCATAGTAGTAAGTATCATGGCACCTCCTGAGAACATTGTCTTGACTACAAATGGTCCTTCATATGTAGGAGTCCACTTGCCCCTAGGGTCACCCTGTGGTAATATGATACGCTTGATTACCAAGTCACCAGCCTGATATACCTTTGGCTTAACCTTCTTGTTAAAAGCTTTGATCATTCGTTTTTGGTACATCTGACCATGACAGACAGCTGCTAACCTCTTCTCATCAATCAAATTTATCTGGTCAAGTCGAGTCTGAATCCACTCATCTTTATCCAAGCCTACATCCTTCATAATTCTTAAGGAGGGAATCTGAACTTCAATGGGCAGAACTGCTTCCATACCATATACTAAGGAGAATGGGGTTGCCCCTGTTGAAGTACGTATTGTAGTACGATAACCATGAAGAGCAAATGGTAACATCTCATGCCAATCCTTATAAGTCACAGTCATCTTCTATACAATCTTCTTAATGTTCTTATTAGCAGCTTCTACTGCCCCATTCATCTTGGGACGATACGGAGAAGAGTTGTGATGCTTAATCTTGAACTGCGTGCAGAGGTCAGTAATCATAGTGTTGTTCAGATTAGAGCCATTGTCCGTAATAATCCTTTCAGGGATACCATACCTATATATGAGATTATTCTTAATAAATCGAGCCACAACATTCTTGGTAACAGATGCAAATGAAGCTGCCTCTACCCACTTCGTGAAGTAATCAATAGAAACCAGGATGAAACGATGCCCATTAGAAGCAGTAGGTTTGATCTCACCAATCATATCAATGCCCCACATGGAAAAAGGCCAAGGAGCAGTCAACACATTCAATGGTGATGGAGGTATATGGACTTTATCAGCATAAATTTGACACTTGTGACATGTTCTGGAGTGTTGATAGCAGTCAGCTTCCATGGTAGACCAATAGTAACCCGCTCTCAATATCTTCTTTGCCATAGTATGACCACTAGAATGAGTGCCAAAAATCCCATCATGCATATCTTCCATAATTTCAGTTGCTTCCTTCTTATCCACACAACGAAGCATAGTTGAATCATGACTGCGCTTGTACAAAATCCCATTACTCAAAAAGAACTTAGCAGAAAACCTCCTCAGAAACTTCCTATCTTTGACAGATGCCCCTTCAGGGAACTCCTGAGCTTCAAGATATCTTTTCACTTCATAGAACCAAGGCTTCTCCTCTGCTTCTTCAGTGTCAATCTCATTGCAGTATGCAGGCTTTTCAAATCTATCAATAGTAATCTTGGGAGCTTCATCATCCCAGCTGATCTCAAACATGGATGCCATGGTGGCTAATGCATCTGCCAACTGATTCTCTCTTCGTGGAATATGTCCAAAGGTAATCTCTTTGAAATGTGGGATTAAAGACAACACATGCTCTCTGTATGGAATGAGATTATCATGCTTGGTATCCCAATCTCCTTTAATCTGACTTACTACCAGGGCTGAATCTCCATACACGTCCAGGAACTGAATCTTCATATCAATGGAAGCTTTAATACCCAGGATACATGCCTCATACTCAGCCATGTTATTGGTACAATAGAAACAAAGTATGGCAGTAATCGGGGTATGAAAACCTTCAGGGGAACTGATCACAACACCAACACCATTACCAAGTGCATTAGAAGCTCCATCAAAAACCATAGTCCATCGGGATCCTTGTTCAGGTCCGTCATATTGTCCAGGTTCTTTGGTAATAATCATAATATCTTCATCAGGGAACTCAAAACTCATTGACTGATAATCATCCACTGCTTGATGAGCCAAATGATCAGCTACAACACTTCCCTTAATGGCCTTCTGAGTAGTATACTGTATATCATATTCTGTCAAGATCATTTGCCATCTTGCAATTCTTCCGGAGAGAGCAGGTTTCTCAAATATGTACTTGATTGGATCCATCTTCGAAATCAATAAGGTAGTATGAGTCAACATATACTGTCTTAGTCGGCGAGCAGCCCATGCCAAAGCGCAGCAAGTTTTCTCGAGCAGTGAGTATCTTGTTTCACAATCGGTAAACTTTTTGCTAAGGTAGTATATTGCCTGCTCTTTTCGACCAGACTCGTCATTTTGCCCCAACACACACCCCATTGAGTTGTCTAACACTGTTAAGTACATAATCAAAGGTCTTCCATCAACTGGTGGCATCAAAATTGGAGGTTCTAGGAGATATTTCTTGATTTCATCAAAGGCAGTTTGGCACTCATCATTCCATTCCATTACCTGATCTTTCTTTAATAACTTGAAGATTGGCTCACATGTAGCAGTTAATTGGGAAATAAATCTTGCAATGTAATTCAATCGTCCCAAGAAACCTCTAACTTCCTTCTCAGTACGGGGAGCTGTCATATCTTGTATAGCTTTTACTTTTGCAGGGTCTACTTCAATTCCTTTTCCACTGACAATGAAACCCGGGAGTTTACCAGACCTAACTCCAAAAGTACACTTGTTTGGGTTCAATCTCAACTTGTATTTCTTCAACCTCTCAAACAACTTATGCAGATGATCAAGATGTTGCTCTTCATTCTGGGACCTGGCTATCATATCATCCACATATACCTCTATCTCATGATGAATCATATCATGAAACAAAGCCACCATAGCACGCTGATATGTTGCCCCTGCATTCTACAAACCAAATGGCATCACTTTATAACAAAAAGTGCCCCACTGTGTAACAAATGTTGTCTTCTCCATATCTTCAGGTGCCATCTTGATCTGATTGTAACCAGAGAAACCATCCATGAAAGAGAACACCTTATGCTGAGCAGTATTGTCTACCAGAACATCAATATGAGGAAGTGGAAAGTCATCTTTGGGGCTGGCCTTGTTCAAATCCCTATAGTCTACACACATACATACCTTACCATCTTTCTTAGGCACCGGCACCACATTTGCAACCCACTGAGGATAAGAAGTCACAACTAAGAACCCTGCATCAAACTGTTTCATCACCTCTGCTTTAATCTTTTCTGACATTTCAGGACGCATGCGACGAACCTTTTGCTTCTTTGGACGACAATCTTCTTTTACTGGTAAAGGGTGAACCACAATGTCTGTATCCAACCCTGGCATATCTTCATAGGACCAAGCAAAGATCTCTACATAATCATGTAACATCTGAATCAATCTGCTCTTGACACTATCCTCTAAATCAGCCCCTATCTTGACTTCTTTCCTTTTTTCTTCAGTTCCCAAATTCACAACTTCGACTGGCTCTTCATGTGGCTGTATAGCTTTCTCTTCTTGTTGTTACAACCTAGCAAGCTCTACAGGTACTTCACAATCGTCCTCATTTCCATCTTCAGCTTGATAGATCGGATTCTCAAAGTTATAATTGGCAATAGTAGAACCGTTATCAACAGGATCCAGAGTGGATGAGGATCTGCATTTTAGTGATGTGGGTGTGTGTAAGAACACATAGCTGATGAAACAAAAATAAAATAAAAGAAAGACAAGGAACATAATATTTACGAAAACGAAACGTCCAATGATTTTTATTGAATGATGTATGCAAATGAAATGACATCCCGTAACAAACACACCATTGTGCCACGGGTAAGGCACAAGGCTTAAGAGTTTAATTGTTCGAAAATTACAAACTTTAAAAGTTACAACACAATAATAGTATTTACTCCTGACTAAAGGAGATAGGAATAACATCTTCAGCTTTCCAATTATTGAGCCCAGCACCCACAGTAGGAAAAATCCAAGCATCCAAGTTGTAGTCTTCATCATAGTCACCTACAGCATTGACCTGATCTTTCATAATCCCCTGATTGGTGATACGAACAGCACGAGCACGACGAACAGCACGAGCACGAGAACCTACTTTGATTGGGAGATCAATTTCTCCATGCACCACTCTTCTCGAGCCATCAAAAGCCTTCACCACTATATTACTGGGTTTCAACACAGCATCTTCAGGGCTAAGCTTATTCAGAACTTCTTTGGGCAACACATTCAGCGAGGAACCATTGTCTATTAGCACATGTGACAGGGTAGTGCCCCTGCATTTAATAGAGATATGTATAGCCCTGTTATGATCCCTTTTGGCTGGAGTCAAATCAGCATCGGAGAAACCTAACCCATTATCATAGGTCAAGTGTGCAATACAATTTTCAAACTGGTCTACAGAAATCTAATTTGGTACGTGAGCAGTCTTCAAAAATTTAATCAGGGCCTTGGCATGAGCCTCAGAACACAACTATAAAGACAGCATAGAAATCTTGGAGGGAGTATGCCCCAATTGATCCACAATGTCATAATCACTTTTGCGAATGATTTTCAATACTTCTTCCATCTGCTTAGCAAGATCATCAGCAGCTGGCACATCAGTTTGTGTAGGTTCAATAACAAGACCTTTGCCCCGAGCATCAGCATTAGAGGTAGTAACTGGAGTAACTGTCTTCTTGGAAGTAACTGGAGGAGAGAAAATTCTTCCACTTCGTGTGATCTTACTAGATCCAGCAATATTATCAATATCAAGATTTCCATCAACAACAGGTGTATCAGCTAAAGGTTCCTGCTTGACACCATGGATATAAACATCGGAACCATAATGCCAAGGCACAGCTTTATCAGAAGTGTACGGAATAGGACCAGGAGTGGTAATGATCATAGGAGCCACTCTAGCTTCAGCAACACTCTTCACAGGGCCTTCAGCAGTAATCTTAATTGGACCCTTATGAGTGATTTTGACAGGACCCTTGGACGTAATCCTCACCGGCACTTTATCAACCATATCTACCTCTTCAATCTTCGCACCTTTAGTTATATGATCAACCATGCTCTCCACAGAAGGTGGAGTCCTCTCAAACACTATAGTGTAATTATTCATGAGGCGTTGAATTCCGTCCTTCAACCTCCAGCAGCTATCCGGCTTATAAGCACAATATAAACAATCTTCACGACAACCTGGAAAGAACCCAGCTTGTACCAACTTCTTCTTAATAACAGACAATGGTGTAGTCAACTCTACAACTGAGGAAATATGTGAATCTTCATCAATGGCATTGACAGTCTTCTCATGATTTGGCATGGGAGCAGTAATCACATTTGGAGTACCCGGAGGGTCAAACTCAATCTCTCCAGCATCAATCATATCCTGAATTTTATTCTTCAATACCTAGCAACTATTGGTATCATGTCCCTGACAATTTGAATGATATGCATATCGTGCATTAGGATTGTACCTGGGAGAGGTAACATTGGGATTCTGAGGAGGATCCCTCAGAGTGATAAGTTCACCCTTCAACAAGTGTTGCAAGGCTTAGGCCAGTGACATGTTGATCTTAGTGAACTGTCTTCTAGCCCTCTGTTGATTTCCCTGTGATGGCTCTGGTGTTGCAGGAGTTGGATTGGAGATATGAACTGCACTCACAGACTGACGCCTCCTATTACGATCAGGTTGACCATAAACAGCATTTGACTCTTTCTTCCCACTAGGGGGCTTCTTTGTAGTACTTGATGAAGAAGCACCTACTTGAATCTTTCCACTCCTTATACCACTTTCTACGCGCTCTCCTGTCATTATCAACTCAGTGAAGCCAGATGATGAGCTTCCAATGAGATGACTGTAAAAAGGACCATTCAACGTACACATGAACATATCAACTAACTCCCTGTCAGTTAGAGGGGGTTGTACTCTTCCAGCCAAGTCTCTCCACTTCTGGGCATACTCCTTGAAATTTTCTTTAGCACCCATAGACATGCTCTGAAGTTGCATGCGAGTAGGGGCCAGATCAGCATTGTATTGATATTTCTTGTAAAAGGCTTCAGCAAGATCATTCCAATCACGGATGTTGACACTCTCCAACTGATAGTACCATTCCAATTGAGCTCCAGATAAGCTCTCTTGGAAGAAATGGATCCACAACTTCTTATCAGCAGTATGGGGTTGGATTCTCCGGACATAAGACCTCAAATGCAGCTTGGGACAAGAGACACCATCATAAACTACGAAAGTAGGAACCTTGAAACCAATGGGTATAACCACCCCAGATATCAAACTCAGGTCTTCAAAATCCAGCCCAGAAGACTTTTGCAATTCCATAGCATCCATTCTATCCACCAACATCTTAAACTTATCTTCATTAGGCTCATGATAGTAGTTAGCTTCAGAATCAGAGTCCCCCATAGTATTATGGAGACTTCCTCCCTCTTTATCAGACTCTTCAGACTCATAATCTTCAACCTGTTATTTGGTCTTGACAGGACCTCTGAACCTTCTTCCCATGTTGATCAGGCCACCCGACCTTCTAGTCTTCTTAGTCTTCTTGGCCAGCAGTGTCTTCAATTCATCCCGCCCCTTGGACAAGTTCAGGATCAACTCTTGGAACTGTGCATTTTGTGCCTGGAGATCTTTGACTGTTTGTTCAAGAGCCATTGCTGAAATAAACAGCGAGCAGATAAGAAACCTGTGCACAAGAAACATGTGATGCAGTGATATGATATGTAAATGCGTATGCAATGTTTTCAAGGACCGTAGGATTTAAATTTGCTTAAACAACCAAGGAAGTAAATTTTTATTAGTAATAAATTTGTTTGCCCCTTGGGCTTACAAAATGAAATGAAATAAACACAAAAGATGGGGTTTTAAGTCTCCCATGGACGTTTCCTCTTTGTGTTGAGGTATGAGTTGAGATTCCGCTCCTCGTGAAGTTGCTTTGTTAGCTCCAGGATTCTTTCTTGACTGGCTTTGTAATGAGTCTCAAAAGTATCCCTTTGCTCCTTCAACTGGATCCAGGACCTTTGTAAGTCTTCCATGTCAGTGGGCATGTCTGGATGGAGGATGGTATAAGAAGTATCCCCTTCAGCAACAGGCTCCATAGTAACTGGCAGGATGGCAGGATATGGCATCATAAGAGTCTGAGCACGAGCTCGTACCCATCTGAGGTAAGCTTCCATAGGAATAATGTACTTGGGCTCCAGAGTCTTGCTGTCAACCTTGTTTACTTTACCCCAAGCTCGCATGAACCTTTGACGGTAACCTTGCAGATCGTTGTCGTAGTCAAACACAATACCCTGAATCAACATGTCATGTGGACCATCACTCCGAGCGTAACCAAACTGTCATAAAGCTAAAGAAGGGTTGTAAGTAATTCCTCCTCTTATGCCTAGAAGTGGCACATTAGGAAACTCCCCATAACGGTCAATGATAGTGACATTCTCCATAGATCTGGAGCACCAATGAATATCTGAATGCGAGAGTGACATGATCCTTTTGGACCACCTGAACCCTTGCTCATTCTTCATCACTGAGCGAGGAAGGTGAGAAATAAACCACCTAGATAGCAAAGGTATGCAACACATCAAAGTTCTTCGTGCCCTTGTAGTACGAGTATGAAGAGAATGCAGGATATCCCCAAGTAATGTAGGCACTGGATTGTGACTCAGAAATATGTTGATGGCATGAACGTCTATGAACTGATCAGGATTGGGGAACAACACTAAGCCATAAATCAACAAGGCTAAGATCTCCTCAAAAGCATCATAGCTCATAGCCTTCAAGAACACTTGAGCCTTCTCTATCAACACCTTAGCAAGAATACCCTTAACTCCGCTTCTCGTTTCTAGAACAATGTCAAACTTCTTCAGATGTAGAGCTGCAGCAATAACCTCAGGTTTAGGCTCTTTTTCCAAGCCTGTGAATGGTTTCTGATCAAGTACAAGTATACCCAGAAGTTTAGAGAACTCTTCCATTGTAGGAACCAGCTGGTAGTCAGTGAATGTGAAGCAATGGTGCTTAGGATCAAAGAACTGAAACAGAACACTCATCATGTCTTCATTGAACCCTGAAGTGACTAGATCCAGTAGGTGACCATGTCTCTTGATGAACTGGGAGTTTTCAGACACTTGAGAAACCAACTCTTTAAGCTTAGGAGGTATGCCTACAAAGTTGATCCTGATAGTGTTTCTATGAGCAGAAGCCATGACCTGCAACAAAGAACAAAGATAAATCCTTTGGTCCTTGAAATGGTTAGTGAAAATGCTATGCTTATGATGCATGATGATGCTATGATGTTATGCTCAATCACAAACATGTGGCACACACAAACAAGTCACACAATAGCCCTAGGTTTGAAGGCTTGCATGAGGTTCAAAGGTAAGTACCCTCCCCTGAAGTTTAGTTGGTTCATCCTGTCTTACAAAAGTAACCAGGTTCTAAGGGATCTCAATATCATTGATCCTTCACAAAGGTGGTTGTTCAGTAGGCAACTTACTTGCCAACCAAAACCCTCCAAGTTTAGAATCTCAATGAGCGTAGTATCGAGTATCAACCAACTTAAGTCTTCACCAAAGCCGGTTATCTCACTACTTTCTAAAGGCCAAGATGAGATAACTAGGGTTCTAAAAGTTAGTTAGTGCATTGACAACGTATGGCAGCCTCATATTATCCTCAACTTGACTTAAGGAACATAAGCACCAACCAAGAAGTCACACTAACTATGGCCACCAGATCAACCATATCGGTATACGCCGTACAGTTTCCTTGGTCTATTGCCATTTACCTAAGGTACACTAGATCCGGGTTAGGATCTTTCACACATAAGAGCACCCAACAAGTAAAGTAAAGCAAACAAAGCAAACAAGTTTAAAGTGATCTAATTCCTAAGGGTACCCCTCTTTTATTAAATCCCCAGCAGAGTCGCCAGTTCTGTAACACGGTGGGAGAACTGACTTTAGTTATATTGCGGATAGCAAGAGTCGCCACCGACTTTTATTTTATCCAAAGGAAAGGCATAAAAGAACAGGAAAGACCTTTTAAAAGATTTTTGGGTTCGGGGGGTAGGTTATGTAAAGGGAAGGTGTTAGCACCCTTTACATCCATGGTTATCCATGGGCTCTTAGTTACTTAGCTCACTTTAAATTGTTTTGAAAAGTGTAGTGTGTGAATAAAATTTCCTTTAAGTACTTTATAATGATCCATGTACGGATATATATAGAATCTTTGTTTTGAAAATTTGTTTGAAAAAATGTGAAGTGTTTGAAATGTTTTTGAAAAGTGAGCAAGTACATAAGAGGAACCTATCCTAAGTTAAGTCTTTTCTATTCTTAAATATCCTTTAAATGGTAAGACTATCCCTATTATTAAGGAATAGGTAGTCATTACCTTGGATGTATGAGGGACAAGTGAAGGGACAACTGTTATTTAGGCAACTGTAAGGTGTATAAGCAATCTGGAGGGACTTATCATCTTTATTCGAAAGGGACAAGATCATTACAAAGGCAACCATGAAGGGACTTGATCTTTTTATCTGTTAAGGGACTAGATGATATGAGACGAGGGACTTTGCTTTACACCTTACTTGACCTTTTGTTTAGGCAACTTGAGAGGTGACCCTTAAGAAGTGAGATGGCGATCAAAGATCGACTTACGTGTGTGAGTGTACCAATTCAAACATTTATCTTGAGATTTAATGATCTAAATTCAATTTTATATACAAACATGTTTTACACTCCCTATTTTACTAACCATAGCATTTAAAATTAAATATTAAAAATTACTACAACTATTACATATTGGATACAATTACATAATAATAATAATTAAAATAACTTAAATAAGCAAATAAATGAATAATTAAGTGGGTTAGTAACAATAATAATAATAATAAAATAAACAATCATATAATATATAAATAAATAAATAAAGGGGGTTAGTAGTAATAAAATAAATAAGAATAAGATGAAAGAATTAGCATAATGAAAATAAATAAATTTAAAGTTCAAAATTAGATAAATAATATTTTTTAAGAGAATTTAATAAAAGAAATAAATAACAAGTATTATATACTAAATTATAATGATTTAAATTTATATACATATTATAAAAATATTGGTTAATTATAATTAAATAAACATATTATAAAAATAAATTATATTTATAAGATCAAATTAGGATTTTTAATTGTTTTAAACATAAACTAGGGTTTACTATTTTATTGAATTATTTAAGTAATATAAACAAATCATAAAAATAAATATACATAATTAGGATTTATATACAAATATAATAAAATAATTAGGTTTTATGAAATATTATTAGGGTTTTATAAAATATTAGGGTTTTAGAAAATATTAGGATTTAATATAATTAATTTATTTATACAAAATAATATAATATATATAATAAGATAAATATTAAGTAATTTTAATAAAGTTTAAATTTAAGAAAACAAAATATGAATTTGAAATCATACAAAATAATATAAACATTTTATTTTTAATTATTTATCATTTAATTAAATCAATTATAATATATATTAAACAAAAATAAAATGGAAAAAATATGAACAAAACATACCTGGGGCTGGGATTCGAACCCAGGCCCTAGGCATTGCACCCTCCAAGACCAGCATACCATCCACTAGGCCAGCGCGCGTCTGGTGTTAACAAACTATCCTCATATGTTTTTGTACGTATCCTGGAGAAATCAAAATAAAACAACAAAGCAAAAAAGGCCTGGGGGATTCGAACCCAGGACCTTAAACATCACACATACGCGCATCAACCAACTGAGCCAGGCTATATCAATTGAAATAATATCAACACTAAATCATAAAATATTATAACAAATTTTTGAACACAAATTTTGGCGCGCTGACTTCATCTTCAACCTTGGAATTTCGCAGGTTTTCCTGCAAAATTTACTGGGAAATTTCCTGCGAATCTTCTTGCGTTCTTGAACCTGCGAATTTCATACACGGCCAAATACACATGATTTTATCAAATTGTTAGCACAAATATGATTCATACACTTCCCTGAATTGATCTATGGTTTCAAAATGAATTAAAATCCATTAAATTAGAAAACCCTAAATCATAAGGTATGAACCCTAAGATGGCATCTAACGATTTATCCACGGTTTCTCCAAGATTTTTGCCCAGAATCCATCACAAGCTTCAAATAATCATGAATCAATAAACAAAATTAGTTTGTAATGCATAAATAATGAGAATCGAAAATTTCAAAACCAAGAACAAAAACGATTCGGTTTAAGCAATATGCAATGATTTGGATGCTGCAAATGGTTCAAATAGGTTCAATGATCATCTAGGAAGTTATTGCAACCTTCAAAATCTCTTGATATGGCCTCTATGTAAGAATCCAAATTGAGGTTTTTGGTGAATTTTTGAAAACTTGAAACTTACTCTTGAGGCAGCAAATTCGTGTCCTTTGTGTTTGGATGAGTTATGTATATATAGTAGAACATAATTAGGTCAAAACATTGTAAGATTATTTGGACTTTTTGATCATTGAAGATTGAAAAAGATCAAGTCTTAAATTTCAAATATTCTTGGATACAACCTTTCTATTTTAAGACAATCACCATAATTCTCATATCAATCTGATCCATTTAGCTTTCATGACTTTCTAGAATCAAAATATTTTTAAATCTTCATATTTTTATATTTTATTTGAATTTAAAATGATTTTTAATATAAAAAATAATTATAAATAAAATAAAATGAATAAAATTATGAAAATATTAAATAAATTTCGTGCATGATGTCATGGAACACATTGGGTCACAAAAAGTTCAGCCCATTTGAAGAATTATGGTTTTAAGACCCCATTTACTTCATAAACCACTCAAAAATTTCCCAAATTTGCAAGGGCACAAGTCCTTCAATTTTAATGCTATGAGGGTGTTCTTGGACATTTTGGAAAGCTTAAAGATTCCTATAATCAACTCCATTGGTTTCATGTCCATATCTTTTACCATTCTCAAGTTATGCTCTTTTGAAGTTGTTGACTTTTTGTTGACTTTTAAAAGGACCTATAATGTCTTAGCTCATACCTTCCAAATGAAGCATTTTTGGGCTTGGCTTGTGAGACACAAAGTTGTAGAGAATTCAATTTCCTTCAAAATGAGATTTGGATGGGAAAAATTTGATGAAGCATGTGAAAGTTATGACTAGTCAAAGTTCAGTTGACTTTTCCTAAGGAAACCCTAATTTAGAAACTCCTGATTCTTGATGATCTGAAATCTCCTTGATGAATCATGATCAACCCTTGATCAAATGATGAATTTTACTTCATATACTTGATGTTGGCAAAAAAATCCTGAAGTTTGACTTTGGTTTGACCACAATTGACCTCAGTTTGACTTTTTAACTGTTTTGACTGATTTTAACCTATCTGATCATCTGACTGAGCAAACCTTTGGGAAAAGTCTTGAAACTTGACATGGGGATTCTTAAACACATATAAGATGTTATGAAGCTCACTTGAAGCCTTAGAAGTCCATTTAACCTGATTAAAGTCAAAACCCTAGTTTAGGATGCAGTGCTTAGGAGGATGCATTGTCTGAGGGAATTGTCAAACTTTCTGACTAATTGTGGACTTTGTGAACCTTGTGAACCTCATAAGATGTCTTGTGAACTTTGTGAACCTCATGGGAGGTCTTGTGAACCTTGTGAACCTCATGGGAGGTCTTGTGAACCTTGTGAACCTCATGAGAGGTCTTGTGAACCTTGTGAACCTCTTAGTACACAAAGTCTTGTCTTGTGAGGGCAAATTTTGGGGTGCAACACATATCACTTTGGAATGTAAAGGTGTTGTACTTTCTCATGTCCTTGTTGATACTGGATCATCACTCAATGTGCTACCAAAGAAGGCTTTAGTCAAGCTGGAGTATGATGGTCTTGCACTCCGTCCAAGCAACCTAGTTGTCAGAGCTTTCGATGGCTCTAAAAGATCGGTTCTCAGAGAAATTGAGCTACCTGTGATAATTGGCCCACAAGTTTTCAAAACTACCTTCTATGTGATGGACATACAACCTGCTTACAGCTGGTTGTTGGGTCGAACCTGGATTAATGCCGCTGGCGCAGTAACGTCAACCCTTCACCAGAAGTTAAAATATGAGTGGGAAGGCCAAATTATCACCATTTGTGGAGAAGAGGACATCTTTGTCAGTCACCTGGCTACGTACAAGTACATAGAGATGGATGGGGAGATCCATGAAACCATGAGTCAAGGTTTTGAAGCCTTAAACATCAGCGAGGCTACAACTGAGGTGTCTGCTGCATCCCAAGAGGAAAGGATGGGCACCTCAATTGCTTCCTACAAACAGGCTCGGAAGGTTGTGGAAGAAGGGAATGCCCAAGGCTGGGGCAAGTTGCTAGAGGTTCAGATGAAAGAAGACAAATTCGGTTTGGGTTACAGACCATCCCGACAAGTTCCAGAGGAGGCTACTGAAGCTCCCAAGTTCATAAGTGGGGGAATGTTGACCCCGAATGCTGTCAACACTTTGGAAGACGGGGCTGAGAGCGACTACAACCTAGAAAGTTAGATCCGTCCAAGTGTCCCGGGCCAACAAGTCCTCAACTGGTCTTCCCAGGAAATTTTAAGTGTTACTGCTGCAGAGTAATTATTATTTCCTGTTTTAAGCATGCATCAAAGACCTGCATCTTGCCCAAACTGTCGGGACTCATTTTGTAATAGGGCCATATGTATTTTGTGCAAATTGAATATTAATGAACAATGGAAAACTTTTTGCAAACGATCTTCTTTTTCTCTCACTGTCTTTTCATTTTTGTTATTTTCGCACAAAACAATAAATGGCAATGTTTTTCTCAACAATAACTTCATTCACTTTTTCTAAATAAGATAAAATCAATCACTAAAATGAACCAAATCTCAACCCTTGCAGAGATAGCCCTCCAGATTGCACCGACAACAACACTGCTATGACCTCGTATGACTTCGATAATCCGATTAATCAAGCAGATGAATGGGTTGAAGAAGACTACGATTTACCTGAAGAGCTAGCCGGATTATTGAGACAAGAGGAAAAGGTGATTTCTCCTCATCAGGAGGAGGTTGAGACTATTAATCTTGTTACCAAGGAAGATGTGAAAGAGGTAAAGATTGGATCCAGCCTGCAAGCTCTAGTGAAAGAACAACTTATCAGTATGCTGCGAGAATATGTCGATGTGTTTGCTTGGTCCTATCAAGATATGCCGGGTTTGGATACAAATATTGTCATGCACAAGCTGCCATTGAAAGAGGATTGTCCGCCAGTTAAACAGAAGTTGCGCCGTACTCGCCCAGACATGGCCATGAAAATCAAAGAGGAAGTACAAAAGCAGTGGGATGCCTGTTTTCTTGCTGTAACTAGTTACCCGCCGTGGGTTGCTAACATTGTACCCATTCCTAAGAAGTATGGAAAGGTGTGTATGTGTGTCGATTACTGGGATCTGAACAGAGCAAGTTGTCGCTCCCACCAAAATGACACACAGGGTCATAAGGGGTACAGACGCGAACGGTCGGCGAAAAGATGGAATGAGAACACACAGGAGTGAACTCAAGAGAAAGAAAGAGTCGCCAGCTAGGCATTTTTATCCCGGAGGAAAGGTAATGCTGCATAGACCTGAGAAAAGATATGGATAAGACGGTTGCGAACCAGAGAGACTGAGAAAGGGGGTTGGTTACAACCTGGGAAGGTATTAGCACCCAGATTGTCCGCCGTACTCGACGGGATCCACGCTTAAAAGATTTATGTTTTAAAGGGGTAGTGTCAGTGCAATTTGTGTATCAAAGCTGGAAAGAATGCAAGTGTCAGTGTAAGAGAAATGTGAAGTGTATAAGAGAAGTGTCAGTGTAAGAATAAGAATGAGATGCTCAAGACCATGAGGCTTAAAGAATGATACAGGAAGGAGGGGGAATAGACAGAGACTTTTGTTCGATAACTGTTAAGTTATGCCTACGTATCCTCTTGTGCAATGAGGAAGTCAGAACACCGTAGTTCGACCCAAAGAGACTGAAAGATAAATTGACTTGTGAACTGCTTGCTTGTCTATGCTCAAGTGTATGACCTGTCTGGCTCAGGTGCAAACTGTCTTGCATTAGACGGAAGAAGCAAGTTCTCGTTTGTGAATGAATGAGATGGGAAAAGAATCCCGGAGGAGACGATTATTGTTTGTTTTTGAGTTTTCAGTCTTTTATTGTTTTTGGACATTTGTCATAAGTTAATGAGCTTAAGCCTAAACCAATGGGCTAGTAAACTCATCACATCTTCCCTCTGATTAGGGGTAATGAGAATACCTTAAGTGTGAAGTCAGCATCTCACACTTAATCACCATGGTATAGGATTAAGATCATTGACCTACTTGTGATTAATTAGATGTTTTTGGTGTTTTTGTTTAGTGTTAAGTAATGAGATTAAGCCATAATCAAGGATTAAACAGACTCATTACACCATCCTAATAGAAGGATAATAGATGAGAATGTTTAAGCTGAGAAAGACTCCTCAACTTAATCCATGATTAGGGATTAACATCATGACAAAACAAAGCCTTTATTAAGTGGATTTTAGCTAATGGTATGATGAAGAAGTGATTTTTATGGTTTGTAAGACAACTTGAGGGGGACTTGTCCATTAACACTAGGGTTAGTCCTTCTTAACCAGTTAAGGAAGAATTAGAACCCTAATGCAAGGTCCAAGTTACAAGCTTGATGTCTTGATGATTATTAGATGGATTGATTAAAGGAAATTAAACACATTAAGGGTTTAACACTTAGGATTAAAGTTATACACTCCATCCTAATAGAAGGATGCAGGCATAAGCTTAATCACAAAGCCTTAAAGCCTTTAGGGTTTAGTCCCTGATTATGAGATGAGAAGAGAAGACTCAATGATGACACAAAGGTAAAAGCTAAATGGGGGACTAAACAATCCTAAAAAGTTATCATGCTTGGAAGTCCTAGGGTTTGTGAGGTTTAAGAGAAAGATCTTCAAAGAACCACCAAGGAGAGAAGCAGATGAGAGGAGCAAAGAGAAGCAAAATAACTTGCTTCACTTAAGAAGACAAGTTGCTTGAAGAAAGAAGGTAAGATGAACAAGAATGAGCAAGCTCAAACCCAAACACATACAAAATGCAGCAAGTGAATTATGAAAGAGGTGAAAAGAGAATATGAGAAGTGAAGGCAAATTCACTTCTCAAACAACTTACCACCTGAAATGTTAGCAAAGAAATGAAATGCAATGCAAATGAGATGAAATGTGATGATGCAAACCAAAACCAGAAGCATAAGTATGATGTTAATGATGCTAAGAGATGATGCAAACATGAGGCAAGGCCTGAGAATGATCATACAAACATATGGATACAAAAGAAGCATGCTTTGAACCATGAATGTTCATGAAAAGTTATGAAATGCAAATGACATACAACATGGCAAATGAAAGATGCAATGATCAAACATGATTCTAATATTTCCTAAGATGTGTTATGAATCAAATGGATGCACAAAATGTCATGGCAAGTCATGGTATGCAAGCAAATGGAAGATGGATGCAAAGGAAAGCATGAATTAGGGTTTATGATCAATACACAAAACAAAATTCAAAAACAGAAGCAAACATCATGATAAAAATTTGAAAATGCAATCAAAGGGACCCTAAACCTATACAAACTCACTGCCCAAAGGAGGGGATCCAACTCTTAACCTAGTGAGAGTTATGAATTTCCTAAGATTGCTAGGGTTTTAAGGTACCTTGACAAGAAAAATGCAAAACAAATTGAAAATGCAAGATCAATTCATGCTAATTTTATCTTATAAACTACATGCTATGCAAGATGCAATGCAAAAAGAATCATTGTCCAACTCTCAATGGTTAGGCAGAAATGAATTTTTGAAGTTTGAAACAAAATAATGCCTTGAAATGAAATTAAATCCAAAGAAAATTATCAAAAGGCATCAAGAACATAAAATAAATTTGGTTTGAGAGTTGGACAATGTTTCTAAATGTTTTTGAAGGTTACATGAATTTTTTTGTGATTTTTAAATACCTAAAAGTATTTTTAATTAATTAATTTTCATTAACTAATTAAAAATAAACTTTTAAATGATTTAAAAATAAATTTTAATGCAAAAAATAAAAATAAAAATATTTTTGTGTTCTGAAAAATAATGAAAACCTTGACAAAAATTTTCATAATTTTTAAACATTTTTTGCTATTTTAATTAATTCGTGCAAAATAAATCAAAACAAATGAAAATAAAATGAATTTTTAATGAAAAATGAGAAAGTCAGCAGATCTAAGGGCCAGGATTCAAATTCCAGGGGGCGGGAGTTGACTACGCGCGCTAATGGACGGCCCACATTCAAATCTCACTAATTACACTTAAACCCTAATCCTGTGCCCTAATCACTTTCAGATGACCGGAACAGTGTTCCGGTCATCTTCTCCGGCAAGGTGTTCATGCTATCTCACTCCCTACGCATCAAAACTTCACTAAAATCTCCAGATTTCATCCTTAAACATCATTAAACCTAAACCCCACCCCAAAAACCATTTATTTTCACTGAATCATGAGAATCAAAGCAAAACTCATTTCACGGGCAAAGTTTCAGAACAAGCATACATGGCCATTTCTCACTCATTTTCAAAAATAAAAGGTTCAGTGAACTCAGGGAAGCATGTAGATCATTTTAGAAACAAGAAATAAGAGTTCTAGAAAAATGAATTTCCATGGCTACCTGCATTGAAGCTTTCAACCCAAGAGCTTTCTGCTTGCCTCTTTGCCTCAAAATGATCCCAATGGTCCTCCTGATGAAGTTATGAAGCTTGGTTGGAGTTTATAATGGTTGGTTTGTGAGTTTGCAGAAGTTATGTTCAGTGAGGGGTGAGGATCGTGTTTCTGATTGAGGATGTTTCAGGGATGAATGAGGGCAGGGAAATGATCAGGGGAGTGTGCTGAGATGTTTTGTGAAGTTTGTTTGAATGTTTGATGCTTGTGGAGTGTATTTCAAAGTAAAATGCAAGAGAGGCATAAACTTGGAACTATGGATTGGAGAGAGTTTTAGCATGAGTTGTGTGTTCAAATGGCCAGCTTGAGGTCCACATAACATGTTCTGATTGGGCAGAGAGTTGTTGTGGAGCAGTGTGATTGGTATGGCTCAAGTTGCAAAAAGTCAAGAAAGTTGTACTTGGAGGTATGGGCAAGTGGCAGGCTGAGATAGGGGCATGGCTATGCGCAGCAAAGATCAAGGGGTGTCATGAAATCAGATTTTGTGAGCTGGCTCAAGTGGATGAAGAGTTATGGATCATTTTGCAAATTTGTGAACTTTTGGCCCTTTTGGAATTTCTTGATCCACAAGCCATGAAAATGAGTGAACTTTTGATGCAATCTGATCTTTAGGCCTTGGTTTATGTTTGCGTGAATTTTAGAAGTCCATTTGAAAGCTCAATTTGCCTTGGCAAGGGATTTTGCAACTTTGCCTCTTTGGTGGAAAACTTGAAATTATGTGATTTTTCCTAACTTTGACAAGCCATAACCTTTGATCCAAAATGAATTAGAATGATTTCTTGTACTTTTTGAAAAGGGAATGATCCATTCTACAACTTTCATGACCAAAGTTTTTCCATTTGAAGCATTTTTGAATCAAAAAGCAAGGGTTGAAAAAGTTTCCCAAAATGGCAAGTTTCCATTACAAGTCAATTTCCCAAAAAGTCAACTTTGCAAATGGCTTGAAATTCTTCAATTTTGTGAACTTCTAACATCTTCTATGATCAAATAAAGATCATACATAATCGAAATGATGAAGAACACCCTTTGGTTGGGTCATTGGGGGCCTCAGATACCCTGATTTTGCACTGACTTGCTCAAAAAGTCAACTCTTGATCAGATGACTTCCCCATTAAATTTCTTCATGAAAATTGGTATGTATGATCCCTATACCATATAGAGACCAATAGAAACAAGAATGACCAAAAAATTTGGAGTTATGGCCTTTGAAACCAAAACCCTAATACTAGGTCATCTGTGCAGTCAAACCTGGCTCTGCTTCCATGCCTTTCTCAGTTCTTATGATTCTTTGACTTTCTTGACTTTGTGGGGATATAATATGATGCTTGAACATACATGGACCCCTTTGAAGGGATTTATAACCTTTGGAGTGGCTCAAGAAGCTCTTGGATGGCTCAGATCACAAACCCTAGATGCAGATGACTTAGAATCAATGCAGTGAATCAAAAATGCAATATGAGATGCTATGATTGAGTTTATGCATATGAAGAGATCACAAGCCATGGTGTGAATGAGTGAGGGAAAATTTGGGGTGTTTACAGCTGCCCCTATTCAAGCATGAGTTAGCTGTGCAGGATGTAAGCAACGGCTTAACAGGCAAACAAGATAACTTGTGGTTGAATACCAAAGACAGTCCAAAATTTGCAATCACAGAATGAAGAAGAAAAGGGATATAGATTGCAAAAGAAAATAAAGTGTTTTATAAAGTGCGGGCGACGGAGGACGACCGCCGAGCAGAGGACGACTGCTGGGGAGAAGCAATGACGGGGACGGCCGACATGCTAGGGATATAAGAGATTATGATGGGGACGGCCATCAAGTAAAGCTATAAGACTCTCTGGGGATTAGAGGTAAATGAAATAAATGATGAGGTACGGTCATCAAAGGTGAAGGACGATCACCTAGCAGGGGACGGCTGCTCTGTTGGGGATAAGATGAGGGACGGTCATCTAAGGTGAAGGACGATCACCCGGCAGGGTACGGCTGCCGAAAGTATCGCGACATAGGACGAATGCCGGATAAAAAGGTCGACGATGGGGACGGCCATCAGATAAGCATGATGAAGGACGATCATCAAGAGGTGAAGGACGATCACCTAGCAGGGTACGGCTGCTCTCAGGGTTTATCATGACATAGGACGAATGTCGGATAACAAGATCAACGATGGGGACGGCCATCGGATAAAATGATGAAGGACGATCATCAGGCGGTGAAGGACGATCACCTAGCAGGGGACGGCTGCTAAAAGTATCACGACATAGGACGAATGCCGGATAGAAAAGGGGTTCTGATGAAATAGAGACTCCGCTGGGGAAAGGATGAGGGACGATCATCCAAAGGTGAAGGACGATCACCTGGCAGGGTACGGCTGCCGAAAAGGTATCATGACATAGGACGAATGCCAGATAAAAAAGGAAATAGTTCAACAAGCTTTGTTGGGGACTTCGCTGGGGAAAAGTAAACACGGATGAGCGTCTACATCCAAGAAATGAAAGGTATGAGTGTTTGGACATTGTGTATAGACTAAAGGTGCGGACGAGCATCCTTAAGACTATGATACGGACGAGTATCAGGTAGAAACAAAAACTGACACATGTTCAGAGATGATGATACGGACGAGTACCAACAAAGAACACGGACGAGTATTGATTCTGCGGGGACTCTTCTGGGGAATAGTAGACACAGACGAGTGTCTAAATTCAAGAAGACATAAGTGTTTGACATAATGTATGGATTAAAGATGCGGACGAGCATCCTTAAGACTACGATACGGACGAGCATCAGATAGAAACAAACGCTTGACGCGTGTTCTGAGATGATGATACAGACGAGTACCAACGGGTTAACAAAGAACACGGACGAGTGTCGAATCTGAGGGGATTTGAGTGGTGTATAGAAGATACGGACGAGTATCTGTATGAGTGAAAACAGGAGTAATAAGTATGAGCGGTGTACACAAGTGTTTAACCTGCTGGGGAGAGTATGACACGGACGAGTGTCGAAAAAAGTGTATTATAAACAAGTATATGATTTACAAAGTGTTCAGGTAACTATGCTGGGGAATGCGACACGGACGGGTGTCAGGGAAGTTGTATATATATATATATATGTATCTGTGAGTGTAAGGCCAGTGCTTTGGCTTTCTACTGGGGATATGACACGAACGAGTGTCAAGAAGTATCTGTAATACAAGTGGCCTGTTTGCTCGGGCGACTTTACTGGGGAATGATGACACGGACGGGTGCCAAAAGGAGTGTGTACTGGTATTTGTGAGTGTAAGGCAAAAGCTTTAGCTTTCTGCTAGGGATATGACACGGACGGGTGTCAAAAAGTATTTGTATTTGTGAGAGAAATGTCTGGGCTCTCTGCCGGGGAATTTTGGGGAGTTTTTTGTATATCGTCGATGGATTGCCAGTATTCACAAGTGTTTGATTCAGAACACGGCTTATGATTATGCAATATGTTTGATTTTTGCCGTAATGCTCCGTATTAGACGGAATGCTACGCTCTGCAGGGAGAACATGATGCGAATGCTATGATTATGCAAAGATACCGATCCGGGATTCGGATCCCACTGCTGCGAAGATCTCTGGCTGATCTGCTTGAAGTGGACATCCCAGCTGGGGATGAGATCATTGGTAGGTCTGTCATGTATGACTTTGCTTGGGGAATAGGTCATTGATAAACCTATCTCATTAATGAGGGACCCAGCTGGGGTTTGTAGAAGCTTTCTTCACTCTGTTGTGATTCCTTCATGCGTTGCTCTTCCGGGTAGAGGCTGACACTCTGTGGGGGGATGGTTCCCTGGCTTTTGTACTTGGCTGAGGAGGAATAATGGATGGCAACTCAGCTGGGGAGAAAACACCTCCGGTGCTAGGACTGAGTGGATTATGATTTGCCAGCTTGCTGGGATGAAGCTTACATGACCCATGTTGTGCTTTGAAATGCCTGCAATCCTGAAAAGATATAGAAATGCACAAGTAATCCCGAGGTATCCCTTACTGGATTCCATCATAGGAGTCTAGACACTCCCGGGAGTAAGTATATTTCCTGCAAGCACGTATTTTTAGAGAAGCATCTGTATTCATGCAATCGGTATCTTAGGGATATCAGACATTTTTGCAAACGAAAATAAAATGTACGAGACGAGACATGACTGAAAATCTGATTTTATTAATCTGTGTGCCCTGAATTGGCAAGATACAGTCAAAGAAACAAGTCCCCAAAAATGAGGAGATTGTTACAAATTGAGAAAAAAATATGTTGGCAATGTTGACGACGCTTCAAGGAGCTTCCCTTTGCTATGACTCGTATGACATTTGACGTTCTTCTCGTCTTGCTTTCTGAAGAAGGCTGATTCTGAAAGAAGCTTGATCCTTTCGAAGCTTACCAAGTTGTAAGTGATACAGACGAATTCAGAATGCAGTTGTTCGCTTATTCCCTTATTTTTGCATGGATCGCCCTTTCGGGTTTTCAATCCATCGGGATACCCATTTTTGCCTGGGTTGTCCAATGTGGCTTTTCAACTCAGCGGGTGTACATTTTTTTGTTTATTTTCCCTTATTTTTGCCCGAGTCTTTTATTCTGTTTTTGACTCGCCGGGATGCCCTATTTTTGCCTGGACTTACATTCTGTTTTTATGTCCAGCGGGTCATTTTATGCGAAGTATTTTTTAACTGCATCTGAATTCATAGGGGACGGGAAGTCTTCACCATCCATAGTGCTGAGCATCAGTGCTCCACCAGAGAATACTTTCTTTACTACAAATGGCCCTTCATAGTTCGGAGTCCACTTGCCCCTGTGGTCTGTATGAGGAGGGAGGAGTCTTTTTAGAACAAGATCTCCTACTTGGTACTCTCGGAGCCTGACTTTCTGATCGAAGGCTTTCTTCATTCTTTTCTGATATAGCTACCCATGGCAAATTGCAGCCAATCTCTTCTCTTCAATCAGATTCAGTTGCTCGTATCGGGATCGGACCCATTCTGCTTCGTTCAGCTTAACATCCATCAGTACCCGTAGAGAGGGTAATTCAACTTCAATAGGTAGGACTGCCTCCATACCATACACAAGTTGATACGGTGTTGCCCCAGTGGATGTTCTGATTGACGTACGGTACCCATGCAAGGCAAATGGTAGCATCTCATGCCAATCTTTATAGGTGACTACCATCTTCTGTACAATCTTCTTGATATTCTTATTAGCTGCCTCCACAGCGCCATTCATCTTTGGCCTGTAAGGAGAAGAATTGTGGTGTTGGATCTTGAAGTCCCGGCATAGCTCTGCCATCATTTTGTTGTTCAAGTTGGAACCATTATCAGTAATGATTCGCTCGGGCACTCCATACCGACAGATGATATCTCTCTTCAGAAATCGGGCTACGACTTGCCTTGTAACATTTGCATAGGAAGCTGCTTCAACCCACTTGGTAAAATAGTCAATAGCAACCAGGATGAATCTGTGGCCGTTTGAAGCAGTCGGTTCAATCTTGCCAATCATATCAATGCCCCACATAGCAAAGGGCCAAGGTGAAGACATCACACTCAGAGGATTGGGAGGCACATGCACCTTATCCGCATAAATCTGGCACTTATGGTATTTCCTGGCATAGGCACAACAGTCTGTGTCCATTGTGATCCAGTAATAACCTGATCTTAGCAACTTCTTGGCCATGGCATGCCCTCCTGCATGGGTACCAAAGGATCCTTCGTGCACCTCGTGCATCAACAAGTCTGCTTCTGTTCTATCAACGCATCTGAGGAGTACCATATCAAAGTTTCTCTTGTACAGGGAACCGTCAGCATTCAAAAAGAAACTACCAGCAAGCCTTCTTAAAGTCTTCTTATCATTGGAAGATGCCCCAGGTGGGTATGTTTGATCCTCCAAGAAGCATTTAATGTCATGGAACCAAGGCTTCTCATCTTTGACAGTTTCTGCTGTAAATACATATGCTGGTCTGTCAAGTCTGGACACTGAAATCCGAGGCACAAAGTTGGCAGCTTGAACTTTGATCATTGATGAAATGGTAGCCAGAGCATCTGCAAACTGATTCTCGTCCCGAGGGATGTACTCAAGCTTGACCGTTGTAAAGAAAGTCAATAACCTCCTTGTATAATACCTGTAAGGTATCAGATGATCCTGGTGTGTGTACCATTTGTCGTTGGTTTGATTAACTACCAGAGCTGAATCTCCGAATACAGTTAAAGTTTTGATCATGAGGTCAATGGCTTCCTCAAGACCCATAATGCAGGCTTCGTATTCGGCTTCGTTGTTAGTGCAGTTAAAGGTGAGTTTTGCCGAGAAAGGCATGTGAACTCCCTTAGGTGTAATGAGTACTGCACCAACACCACGACCATTCATATTAACTGCCCCATCAAACATCATAGTCCATTCTTCTTCCGGGTCAGGCCCTTCAGTGTGAATAGGCTCTTCATGCTCTTTTGCTTTTATGAACATGATGTCTTCATCAGGGAAGTCAAATCTCATAGGCTGGTAATCATCAATGGGTTGCTCAACAAGATAATCAGACAATACACTGCCCTTGATGGCTTTCTGAGATGTGTACTGGATGTCATATTCTGTGAGGATCATTTGCCATCTTGCAACCCGTCCGGTAAGTGCTGGCTTCTCAAAAATGTACTTAACCGGGTCCATCTTTGAGATCAATAAGGTAGTGTGGGTCAACATATACTGTCTCAGTCGGCGAGCAGCCCACGCTAAAGCACATCAAGTTTTCTCGAGCAGTGAATAACGTTGTTCACAGTCGGTAAACTTTTTGCTCAGGTAGTAAATTGCATGCTCTTTTCGACCAGACTCGTCATGCTGGACCAGCACACACCCCATTGACTCTTCTAATACTGTCAAGTACATGATTAGAGGTCTTCCTTCAATTGGAGGCATAAGGATTGAAGGCTCTTGCAAGTATTCTTTGATTTTGTCAAAAGCCCTTTGTCAGTCTTCATTCCACCTGACCGTTTGCTCTTTTCTCAATTGCTTGAACAAAGGTTCACAAGTTGTTGTAAGGTGAGATATGAACCGTGAAATGTAGTTCAATCTACCTAAGAAACCTCGAACTTCTTTTTCTGTCTTCGGTGCAGGCATTTCTTGAATGGCTTTGACTTTATCGGGGTCAACTTCAATCCCTTTCTCACTTACAATAAAGCCCAGCAGCTTACCAGATCGCACCCCGAATGTGCACTTGTTGGGGTTCAACTTCAGTTGGTACTTCCTCAGACGCTTAAATAACTTCAACAGATTTACCAGGTGGTCTTCTTCTGTGAGGGACTTGGCAATCATGTCATCCACATAACATTCGATTTCTTTATGGATCATGTCGTGGAATAATGTTACCATAGCCCGTTGATAGGTTGCACCAGCATTCTTCAGTCCGAATGGCATCACCTTGTAACAGAATGTGCCCCAGGGTGTGATGAAAGTTGTCTTCTCCATGTCTTCAGGTGACATTTTGATCTGATTATATCCTGAAAATCCGTCCATGAAGGAGAACACCGAGAACTGAGCCGTATTATCAACCAGTACATCAATGTGAGGTAATGGGAAGTCATCTTTCGGGCTGGCTCTGTTCAGATCCCAGTAATCCACACACATCCTCACCTTGCCGTCTTTCTTAGGTACATGTACAATATTAGCAACCCACGGCGGATAACTAGTCACAACAAGGAACCCGGCGTCCCACTGCTTTTGTACCTCTTCCTTTATCTTCATTGCCATATCTGGGCGAGTACGGCGCAACTTCTGTTTAACCGGCGGGCAGTCTTCTCTCAAAGGCAGCTTGTGCATAACAATATCGGTGTCCAACCCTGGCATATCCTGATAAGACCAAGCAAAGACATCCACATACTCCCGAAGCATATCAATCAATTGTTCTTTCACTGAGTCTTGTAGGCATGCCCCGATCTTAACCTCTTTCACGTCTTCTTCCGTACCAAGATTAACCGTTTCGACCTCCTCCTGATGAGGAGTGATAACCTTCTCCTCTTGCCTTAACAACCTGGCTATCTCTTCAGGAAGCTCATAATCTTCTTCAACCCCTTCATCAGCTTGATTGATTGGATTGTCAAACTCATACGAAGTCATAGCAGTGTTGTTGTCGGTGCAGTCTGAAAGGCACTCTCTACAAGGGTTTAGATTGTTCATTTTAGTGATCGATTTTAATCTTTGTTTAGAAAAAGTGAAGTGAAGTTTATCATTTTGGAAAACATTGCCATTTTATTTTTGTACAAAAAGAAAAATGAAAAACAGTGAGCGGAAAAGAAAAAAAAGACTCATTTGCAAAAGATGTCCGATATTCATTGATTAATCTGTTTGCACAAAATTACAAGATGGCCCGATTACAAAATGAGTCTTGTCATCTTGGACAAGATGCAAGACTTGATGCATGCTTAAAATATACAGGAAATAATAATTACTCTGCAGGAGTAACCCTTATAATTTCCTGGGAAGACCAGTTAAGGACTTGGCTCCCCGGGATCCTTGGACGTATCCAGCTCTCCAGGTTGCGGTCGCTTTCATCCTCGTCTTCCAAGTTGTTTACTGCATCCGGGGTGAGCATTCCCCCGCTGACAAAACTGGGCTTCTTGGCAGCCTCTGATTGATCTTGTTGAGTTGGTTTGTAACCCAACCCAAATCTGTCCTCCTTCTTCTCCACGGGCAGCAACTTGCCCCAGCCTTGGGCAGTACCCTCTTCAACAACCTTCCTGGCTTGCTGATAAGATGTCATGGAGGTTCCCATTACAGCAGACGCTTCATTTATGTTCAGGGCCTCAAACCCCTGGCTCATGGTTTCATGGATCTCTCCATCCATTTCTATGTATTTGTACGTAGCCAGATGGCTAACAAAGATGTCTTCTTCACCACAGATGGTGATGATCTGGCATTCCCACTCGAATTTCAGATTCTGGTGAAGGGTAGACGTAACAGCGCCAGCGGCATGGATCCAAGGTCTACCCAACAAACAGCTGTAGGTCGGCTGAATGTCCATCACATAGAAGGTAATTTTAAAAGTCTGCGGGCCAATCATCACAGGCAGATCAATCTCCCCTAGCACTGATCTCTTAGAGCCATGAAATGCTCTCACCACCAAATTACTTGGACGTAGTGCCAAGCCATCATACTCCAGCTTCACTAAGGCTTTCTTTGGCAAGACATTGAGTGAAGACCCGGTGTCTACCAGCACATGAGATAGCACAACACCTTTGCATTCCAAGGTGATATGTAAAGCCTTGTTGTGGTTACGTCCCTCAGTTGTTAAGTCAGCATTAGTAAAGCCCAGTCCATGACTGGTGTTGACATTTGCCACCACAATTTCTAGCTGATTAACAGTGATCTCCTCTGGCACGTATGCTGCGTGCAAGACTTTCAATAATGTGTTCCTGTGAGCTTCAGAACACATCAGCAGGGATAATATGGAGATCTTTGAGGGAGTTTGGTGAAGCTGATCCACCACTTTGTAATCACTTCTCTTTATAATTCTCATGAACTCGTCTACATCTTGCTCAAAAGATGTCTTCTGAGTTTCTTTGACAGTTGGCTCTTCAAATACCACACTCTTTCCTTTTGCTTTGGCAGCAGCTTCTGCTTCGGCATTAGGTCTTTGTAATTGTGAGGCAAAAAGGCGTCCACTTCTGGTGAAGCCTCCGCCTCCCCCAACATTATCAATCTGTGGAGAAGAGGTTGAAGAGTCTAAAGTGATTTTCTCTCCGTTGCAGTAGAGGTCAGAGCCATAATGCCAAGGGATGGCATTACTGCTTTCATATGGAACTGGTCCAGGTACCGTGATGGTAACTGGACTGACTGCTGCAGAGGAGGGTACCGTAATGGTGTGCGGATCGTAGTAGATGGTGACTGGTGACCTGGCAGGAGGTGCCACTGTTTGTTGCTGAAAGTTGTTGTTGGGAGGAACACTTGACGGATCATAGTAGATAGTAACTGCTGAGATATCTTCATTAATTGTTGTTGGCGTTGTAGAAGATCCTGCTGAATAAATGGATGTTGATGTTGTAGAGGATTCTGCAGAATGAAAGGATGCTGATGTTGTAGAAGAAATGGTTGTTGACATCTGATTTGTTGAAGTGATGGATGAAGTCATTGTTGATGATATTGATGAATTGGTCGGAATGATCGTTGTTGCAGTTGTAGGAGAGTCAGGAATTGTTGTCAAAGGAATTGCTGGATTTGTAGGCGCCGTTGTTGAGATCTGAAGTATGCCACTTTTGATAAGACCATCTATGTCGCTTCTCAAATTATCACACCCGTTGACTGAGATGTTGCAGTACTCACAACCGAGCTCACACCCGGGGAACATCTGGCATTCTAGGAGCTGAGCTTTAATTTCTACCAGAGGTGTCCGAATCTGCCCTACACTGGTGATTAAGAAAGATGGCTTGTCTTCCTCAATGGCATTAATTCTTGGTCCTCCATGATTGGGCATGGGATTCTTGTTGACATTTGGCGGGGGTGCAAAGTTGAGGGCTTTAGAATCCACCAGGTCTTGTACCTTCATTTGCAAAGCCCTGCATTTTTCCGTATTGTGGCCAGGTGCATTGGAATGGAAAGCACATCTGGCATTGACATCATAATTTCTTGGAAGATTGGAGGGATCTGGTGGTGCCAATGTCCTTAATTCAACCAAGTTGAGTTTCAGGAGTTGTGGCAATAAAGCGGCATAAGGCATAGGGATTGGATCAATCACCCTATTGGCCTGTGATGGTTTTTGCTGAAAAGGTCTTTACTGTTGATTGTTGTTATTGTTGTTGTAGGTCCTCTGTGGCGGATACTGAACTTGTTGTTGGTAATGAGGTTGTTGTTGTGGTTGTTGATATGTTGGTTGTTGAGGAATCGGAGCTGGGATTGTGACAGCTGCTATTGATCTATGGACATACTGAGGTCTGCCCCTGCTGTCATGGATGGCATTTGTCTCACCAATTCTTCTTGGTCCCACAAAGGGCTTCCTGGGGTTACTAGACGAACTTGCACCATTATCAGAAATTTTACCCATCTTCAGAAGGCTCTCAATTCTTTCTCCAGCTATAACTACGTCAGCGAAGCTGGTGGAAGAAAAGGCAGCTAGCCTATCAATATATGTTCCTTGCAGCGTATTCATGAACATGTCAGCCATTTCTCTTTCCGACATGGGTGGTTGGACAGCAGCAGCAAGTTGTCTCCACCTCTGGGCATATTCCCTGATGCTTTCTCTGGAGGATTGAGACATTCCCATCAGGAGGGTCCTGTTAGGGGCCATGTCCAGATTGTATTGGTACTGTCTGATGAAAGCTTCAGCTAAGTCCTTCCAGCACCTAATAGTAGCTCTGGTCAAGTGAGAGTACCATTCCCTTGAAGCCCCTGTCAAACTATCTTCAAAATAGAACATCCACAGTTTTTCATCCATGGTGTATGCCTTAAGTCTCCCCAGAAAGGATTGTAAGTGAGTTCGTGGACAGGAAGTTCCATTGTACTTCTCGAAGCACGGGGGTTTAAACTTATGGGGAATCCTTACCCCATACACTAACCCCATATCCATGACATCAAAACCCAAGGAATTTTGAGACTCTAGAGATCTCAACTTCTCAGCAATTTCATCAAGTCTTCTATCATATACTTCATCCCCAACTCCCATTACAGTGAATTGCTCCTCCCGGGGGTCTTCTTGTAAGATTCTGCCTGCAGTGGTATTCCCTTGCACATTAGTCGGGATGTTGACTTCCGGATGTAGATGAGGCCCATATACTGGTGGGTTAACATGAGGCTGACCCCTCTCACTGTTACTCGTTCCTCCAGTTCCCATATGGGGTTCCTCTGGGGTCTGTCTTTCTACCAATGCCCTCAATCTTTCTTGACTTTGAGCCAAGCCATTCATTACTTCCATGAACTGGGTCATTTGGTTTCTCATCTCCAGCCTTTAATTAGCCATCTGAGTCCTGACTTCTGTCAGATCTTGCTGTACTTGGTCTATCTGGATACCGGGAAGATTGTTGCGAGTAGGATATCTGTGCGGACGGTTGAGAGGGAACACCCGACGGTGAGCAATAATTCATGAACCACAACAGAGTTAGTAACAAACAAAACAAAAACCTACAAAACAAAACAAAAGTTAGTATGCAATGCAGTATGCTTATTTGTTTCCAAGGTATCCGGCTTGGCACTTGGTTTTGACCTTTCCAGACCCTGAGGAAGATGCTTTGATGTTGCTTGAGAAAAGAAACTCGAATAAACTGACAAATACATTACAAAAGGTGCATATCACATAGTCTGTTTTTACAACACATGCCCTCTGAGGGGTCAAAATACAACAAAAGAAAAGTACATGAAATGGAAATAACAACAAGCAAAATAGTCAAACATCTAAGCCAAACTCATCCTCCTTAACCTCCTTCAGAAGTGCTTCAGTTATAGGACCGGCCGGATGCTCTGTAATGTTTCTGATAAGAAGGTTTCTGGTGGCAATAGCAGTGGCCAGCTTCTTGTGCCTGTCTTGGTCCTTTGACCTCTTCACACCAACCCTAAGCTTCAACTCTGAAATCTCCTTCTGGGCTGCTAGCAAAGCCTCTTGTTGTTTCTTTTCATTGGCCTCCAACTGCTCAATCCTGTCCTGAGTTCTCTTATCTTCTTGAGTGCGAGCTTCAGTGATTTTGACCCACCTAGCTTGACTTTCTTTCAGATAGAGATCAGTCCTAGCCTTCTGAAACTGGGCCTCTTGCTGATAAACTTGGGCTCATCTGCAAATAATATCACCCCATATATACTGAGGGCCAATAATGCACAAACTGCCCTCCAATCTCCCAAAGAGGCCTTCAGGATGGCCTGAGAAGTCAGAAAGTCCAAGTGTAAGCCAGGGATTCCAGCCTTTGTTGTCATGTTCTGCTCAATCAAAATAGGTTCCAGGTACAGTGCTTTTGCCACTTCTTTATTGTTGGGAGAAGTCATTTCAGGGTTGAAGGGGATACCACCCCTGACAGGTACTCCAATCAATGATGAGAACTCCTCCATCAAAGGTCCTAGCTGAAAGTTCTGGAAAGTGAAACATCTCAAAGGAGGGTCATAGAACTGTAAGCAGGTGTGAATCAAACTCCTCTGAGAAGGGTCTAAGTCCATAACCATATCAAGGATGCCTCCATAATGCTCTCTGAATAATGGGATGTGGTCTGGAGTGATAAGTGCCTGGATCTGCCTGATGCCAGTCAGCACAGGCTCAAAGAAATGATATGAAATGTTGCTCTTCTTGGGTGCCATGACTGCTGATGAAGGGCTGAAACAAATGCTGATGAAGAGCTAAAGACAGGTGCTGATGAAGATCAAAAATCAATATTGGAGATGAGCCACTGATAGGCTGAGGCTGGTGATGAAGGTAACTGGAGCAGGTAGCTGATGAAGATAGCTAAAGCGGATAACTGATGAACAGGGGTCTATGCAGATGAAGGGGTCAAAACCAAGCCAGATAATATGGATACCCTGAAAAACAAATAAACAAATGTTAAATGATGCAAATGATGAGTATGCAAATGATATGAAAGGGTTTGTGATCAAGCTGGATCTGATTACTGCCTTAGTATAAGTCCATGTATGTCTAAGAAGTCCAGATGGAGGTTCAAAAGTCCAGTAACCAAGGTAGGGGACTCAAATAAAGAGTCACATGTCCAGGGTTAAAATCACAAGAACTGTCCCAAAATGGAGTACTCTTATTCAAAAGTAAAATATCAGGGTATGCTGTGGTCAAGGGTACCTGCAAACCTGTAAACAGCCCAACCCCCTCACAGGTGGTGTTCTAAAACAAGGATCCTCAGACTTGGATATGTTATGAGAAGTGTAAACACTTCTAACCCGGAGGTACAATGTTTACAATAACCATAAAGGATCCTCCTCTAATTCACCTCAGTTTCTGAAGGTCATAATAAAGGTCATCCAGACTTAGCAGGCTTCCCAGATAGCCCTAGCACTACAGGAGATCTGTAGCACAGAGTTTTCAAGAAGAAACCCATATCTGAACCGTGTTTCATATTCCCGCACCAGAACGAAATGGAATGGGAAAGAACATGAACCACTCTAGCCTAGGTGTCACTCAGGTCCCAGGTATAGGACCTAAAACTCTCAATAGAACCCCACCCACCAAAGCAACAAAACCAGATCCAGCCAGATAACAGTATGACAGTATGATGATATAAAGCTGTAAAGAAAGCAATAAACAACTGTACATAAAGCAAAAATAAATACAAATATACAAAAACAAATAGCACATAACACCCCAGTAAATACAAATCAAACAAGCGCTAGGAGGAACCCACAAAAAGAACCAGAAGCCCCGGTTGCAGTATAAGGGTCCCCAGCAGAGTCGCCAAGCTGTCGCTCCCACCAAAATGACACACAGGGTCATAAGGGGTACATACGCGAACGATCGGCGAAAAGATGGAATGAGAACACACAGGAGTGAACTCAAGAGAAAGAAAGAGTCTCCAGCTAGGCATTTTTATCCCGGAGGAAAGGTAATGCTGCATAGACCTGAGAAAAGATATGGATAAGACGGTTGCGAACCAGAGAGACTGAGAAAGGGGGTTGGTTACAACCTGGGAAGGTATTAGCACCCAGATTGTCCGCCGTACTCGACGGGATACACGCTTAAAAGATTTGTGTTTTAAAGGGGTAGTGTCAGTGCAATTTGTGTATCAAAGCTGGAAAGAATGCAAGTGTTAGTGTAAGAGAAATGTGAAGTGTATAAGAGAAGTGTCAGTGTAAGAATAAGAATGAGATGCTCAAGACCATGAGGCTTAAAGAATGATACAGGAAGGAGGGGGAATAGACAGAGACTTTTGTTCGATAACTGTTAAGTTATGCCTACGTATCCTCTCGTGCAATGAGGAAGTCAGAACACCGTAGTTCGACCCAAAGAGACTGAAAGATAAATTGACTTGTGAACTGCTTGCTTGTCTATGCTCAAGTGTATGACCTGTCTGGCTCAGGTGCAAACTGTCTTGCATTAGACGGAAGAAGCAAGTTCTCGTTTGTGAATGAATGAGATGGGAAAAGAATCCTGGAGGAGACGATTATTGTTTGTTTTTGAGTTTTCAGTCTTTTATTGTTTTTGGACATTTGTCATAAGTTAATGAGCTTAAGCCTAAACCAATGGGCTAGTAAACTCATCACATCTTCCCTCTGATTAGGGGTAATGAGAATACCTTAAGTGTGAAGTCAGAATCTCACACTTAATCACCATGGTATAGGATTAAGATCATTGACCTACTTGTGATTAATTAGATGTTTTTGGTGTTTTTGTTTAGTGTTAAGTAATGAGATTAAGCCATAATCAAGGATTAAACAGACTCATTACACCATCCTAATAGAAGGATAATAGATGAGAATGTTTAAGCTGAGAAAGACTCCTCAACTTAATCCATGATTAGGGATTAACCTCATGACAAAACAAAGCCTTTATTAAGTGGATTTTAGCTAATGGTATGATGAAGAAGTGATTTTTATGGTTTGTAAGACAACTTGAGGGGGACTTGTCCATTAACACTAGGGTTAGTCCTTCTTAACCAGTTAAGGAAGAATTAGAACCCTAATGCAAGGCCCAAGTTACAAGCTTGATGTCTTGATGATTATTAGATGGATTGATTAAAGGAAATTAAACACATTAAGGGTTTAACACTTAGGATTAAAGTTATACACTCCATCCTAATAGAAGGATGCAGGCATAAGCTTAATCACAAAGCCTTAAAGCCTTTAGGGTTTAGTCCCTGATTATGAGATGAGAAGATAAGACTCAATGATGACACAAAGGTAAAAGCTAAATGGGGGACTAAACAATCCTAAAAAGTTATCATGCTTGGAAGTCCTAGGGTTTGTGAGGTTTAAGAGAAAGATCTTCAAAGAACCACCAAGGAGAGAAGCAGATGAGAGGAGCAAAGAGAAGCAAAACAACTTGCTTCACTTAAGAAGACAAGTTGCTTGAAGAAAGAAGGTAAGATGAACAAGAATGAGCAAGCTCAAACCCAAACACATACAAAATGCAGCAAGTGAATTATGAAAGAGGTGAAAAGAGAATATGAGAAGTGAAGGCAAATTCACTTCTCAAACAACTTACCACCTGAAATGTTAGCAAAGAAATGAAATGCAATGCAAATGAGATGAAATGTGATGATGCAAACCAAAACCAGAAGCATAAGTATGATGTTAATGATTCTAAGATATGATGCAAACATGAGGCAAGGACTGAGAATGATCATACAAACATATGGATACAAAAGAAGCATGCTTTGAACCATGAATGTTCATGAAAAGTTATGAAATGCAAATGACATACAACATGGCAAATGAAAGATGCAATGATCAAACATGATTCTAATATGTCCTAAGATGTGTTATGAATCAAATGGATGCACAAAATGTCATGGCAAGTCATGGTATGCAAGCAAATGGAAGATGGATGCAAAGGAAAGCATGAATTAGGGTTTATGATCAATACACAAAACAAAATTCAAAACCAGAAGCAAACATCATGATAAAAATTTGAAAATGCAATCAAAGGGACCCTAAACCTATACAAACTCACTGCCCAAAGGAGGGGATCCAACTCTTAACCTAGTGAGAGTTATGAATTTCCTAAGATTGTTAGGGTTTTAAGGTACCTTGACAAGAAAAATGCAAAACAAATTGAAAATGCAAGATCAATTCATGCCAATTTTATCTTATAAACTACATGCTATGCAAGATGCAATGCAAAAAGAATCATTGTCCAACTCTCAATGGTTAGGCAGAAATGAATTTTTGAAGTTTGAAACAAAATAATGCCTTGAAATGAAATTAAATCCAAAGAAAATTATCAAAAGGCATCAAGAACAAAAAATAAATTTGGTTTGAGAGTTGGACAATGTTTCTAAATGTTTTTGAAGGTTACATGAATTTTTTTGTGATTTTTAAATACCTAAAAGTATTTTTAATTAATTAATTTTCAGTAACTAATTAAAAATAAACTTTTAAATGATTTAAAAATAAATTTTAATGCAAAAAATAAAAATAAATATAATTTTGTGTTCTGAAAAATAATGAAAACCTTGACAAAAATTTTCATAATTTTTAAACATTTTTTGCTATTTTAATTAATTCGTGCAAAATAAATCAAAACAAATGAAAATAAAATGAATTTTTAATGAAAAATGAGAAAGTCAGCAGATCTAAGGGCCAGGATTCAAATTCCAGGGGGCGGGAGTTGACTACGCGCGCTAATGGACGACCCACATTCAAATCTCACTAATTACACTTAAACCCTAATCTTGTGCCCTAATCACTTTCAGATGACCGGAACAGTGTTCCGGTCATCTTCTCCGGCAAGGTGTTCATGCTATCTCACTCCCTACGCATCAAAACTTCACTAATATATCTAGATTTCATCCTTAAACATCATTAAACCTAAACCCCACCCCAAAAACCATTTATTTTCACTGAATCATGAGAATTAAAGCAAAACTCATTTCACGGGCAAAGTTTCAAAACAAGCATACATGGCCATTTCTCACTCATTTTCAAAAATAAAAGGTTCAGTGAACTCAGGGAAGCATGTAGATCATTTTAGTAACAAGAAATAAGAGTTCTGGAAAAATGAATTTCCATGGCTACCTGAATTGAAGCTTTCAACCCAAGAGCTTTCTGCTTGCCTCTTTGCCTCAAAATGATCCCAATGGTCCTCCTGATGAAGTTATGAAGCTTGGTTGCAGTTTATAATGGTTGGTTTGTGAGTTTGCAGAAGTTATGTTCAGTGAGGGGTGAGGATCGTGTTTCTGATTGAGGATGTTTCAGGGATGAATGAGGGCAGGGAAATGATCAGGGGAGTGTGCTGAGATGTTTTGTGAAGTTTGTTTGAATGTTTGATGCTTGTGGAGTGTGTTTCGAAGCAAAATGCAAGAGAGGCATAAACTTGGAACTATGGCTTGGAGAGAGTTTTAGCATGAGTTGTGTGTTCAAATGGCCAGCTTGAGGTCCACATAACATGTTCTGATTGGGCAGAGAGTTGTTGTGGAGCAGTGTGATTGGTATGGCTCAAGTTGCAAAAAGTCAAGAAAGTTGTACTTGGAGGTATGGGCAAGTGGCAGGCTGAGATAGGGGCATGGCTATGCGCAGCAAAGATCAAGGGGTGTCATGAAATCAGATTTTGTGAGCTGGCTCAAGTGGATGAAGAGTTATGGATCATTTTGCAAATTTGTGAACTTTTGGCCCTTTTGGAATTTCTTGATCCACAAGCCATGAAAATGAGTGAACTTTTGATGCAATCTGATCTTTAGGCCTTGGTTTATGTTTGTGTGAAGTTTAGAAGTCCATTTGAAAGCTCAATTTGCCTTGGCAAGGGATTTTGCAACTTTGCCTCTTTGGTGGAAAACTTGAAATTATGTGATTTTTCCCAACTTTGACAAGCCATAACCTTTGATCCAAAATGAATTAGAATGAGTTCTTGTACTTTTTGAAAAGGGAATTATCCATTCTACAACTTTCATGACCAAAGTGTTTCCATTTGAAGCATTTTTGAATCAAAAAGCAAGGGTTGAAAAAGTTTCCCAAAATGGCAAGTTTCCATTACAAGTCAATTTCCCAAAAAGTCAACTTTGCAAATGGCTTGAAATTCTTCAATTTTGTGAACTTCTAACATCTTCTATGATCAAATAAAGATCATACATAATCGAAATGATGAAGAACACCCTTTGGTTGGGTCATTGGGGGCCTCAGATACCCTGATTTTGCACTGACTTGCTCAAAAAGTCAACTCTTGATCAAATGACTTCCCCATTAAATTTCTTCATGAAAATTGGTATGTATGATACCTATACCATATAGAGACCAATAGAAACAAGAATGACCAAAAATTTTGGAGTTATGGCCTTTGAAACCAAAACCCTAATTCTAGGTCATCTGTGCAGTCAAACCTGGCTCTACTTCCATGCCTTTCTCAGTTCTTATGATTCTTTGACTTTCTTGACTTTGTGGGGGATATAATATGATTCTTGAACATACATGGACCCCTTTGAAGTGATTGATAACCTTTGGAGTGGCTCAAGAAGCTCTTGGGTGGCTCAGATCACAAACCCTAGATGCAGATGACTTAGAATCAATGCAGTGAATCAAAAATGCAATATGAGATGCTATGATTGAGTTTATGCATATGAAGAGATCACAAGCCATGGTGTGAATGAGTGAGGGAAAATTTGGGGTGTTTACACAAGCCCGAAAGATGACTTCCCATTACCTCACATTGATGTATTGGTGGATAACACAACTTAGTTCTCGGTATTTTCCTTCATGGACGGATTTTATGGATACAATCAAATCAAGATGTCACCTGAAGACATGGAGAAGACAACCTTCATCACACCCTGGGGCACGTTCTGCTACAAAGTAATGTCGTTTGGTCTGAAGAACGCCGGTGCAACATATCAACGGGCTATGGTAACATTATTCCACGATATGATCCATAAAGAAATTGAGTGCTACATGGATGACATGATTGCCAAGTCCCTAGCAGAAGAAGACCATTTGATAAACCTGTTGAAGTTGTTCAAACGACTGAGGAAGTATCAGTTAAGGTTGAACCCCAACAAATGCACATTCGGGGTACGTTCTGGTAAGTTGATGGGTTTTATTGTAAGTGGAAAAGGAATTCAGGTTGATCCTGAAAAAGTCAAAGCAATTCAGGAAATGCCTGCACCTAAGACTGAGAAAGAAGTTCGAGGGTTCTTAGGAAGATTGAACTACATTTCAAGGTTCATATCTCATCTCACTGCAAACTGCGAGCCTTTATTTAAACTACTAAGAAAGGAACAAACGGTCAGGTGGAATGATGATTGTCAAAGAGCTTTTGACAAGATCAAAGAGTATTTACAAGAACCTCCAATTATCATGCCTCCAGTTGAAGGAAGACCTCTAATAATGTACCTGACAGTATTAGATGAATCAATGGGGTGTGTATTAGGCCAGCATGACGAGTCTGGTCGAAAAGGGTATACAATATACTACCTAAGCAAAACGTTTACCGACTATGAACAACGTTATTCACTGCTCGAGAAAACTTGATGTGCTTTAGAGTGGGCTGCTCGCCGACTAAGACAATATATGTTGACTTATACTACCTTGTTGATCTCAAAGATGGACCCAGTCAAGTACATATTTGAGAAGCCAGCACTTACCGGAAGGCTTGCAAGGTGGAAAATGATTCTAACAGAATATGATATTCAGTACACCTCTCAGAAAGCCATCAAGGGCAGTGTATTGTTTGACTATCTGGCCGAGCAACCCATTGATGACTACCAGCCTATGAGATTTGATTTCCCTGATGAAGACATCATGTTTTTGAAGTCAAAAGATTGTGAAGAGCCTATTCACACTGAAGGGCCTGATTCAGAAGAAGCATGGACTATGATGTTTGATGGGGAAATTAATTGTAATGGTCACGAAGTTGGTGCAGTGCTTATTACACCCAAAAGAGTCCATCTGCCTTTTTTAGAAAGGCTCACCTTTGCCTGCACTAACAATGAAGCAGAGTATGAAGCTTGTATCATGGGTCTTGAGGAAGCCATTGACCTCAAGATCAAAACCTTGAATGTATTCGGAGATTCAGCTTTGGTGATCAACCAAACTAATGGCAAATGGTATACTCATCAAGAGCATCTGGTTCCCTACCGTGACTATACGAGGATATTGTTAACTTTCTTCACAACAGTCAAGCTTGAATACATCCCTCGAGATGAGAATCAGTTTGCAGACGCCTTGGCCACCATTTCATTTATGACCAATGTACAGGCTGCCAACTATGTGCCTCGGATTTTAGTATCCAGACTGGACCGACCGACATATGTCTTCTTTGTAGACACGGTTACTGACAACAAACCTTGGTTCCACGACATCAAATGCTTCTTGGAGACTCAGACATACCCGCCTGGGGCATTGTCTAATGATAAGAAAACATTGAGAAGGTTAGTCGGCAGTTTCTTCCTCAATACGGATGGCTCCTTATACAAACGAAACTTCGACATTGTCTTGCTCAGATTCGTTGACAAGAAGGAAGCAGACCTACTGATGCATGAAGTACATGAAGGTTCTTTCGGTACCCATGCCAGAGGACATGCAATGGCAAAGAAATTGTTGAGATCAGGTTACTATTGGATCATAATGGATGCAGACTGTTGTGCCTATGCCAGAAAGTGCCATAAATGCCAGATCTACGCAGACAAAGTGTATGTGCCTCCCAATCCTTTGAATGTATTGTCATCACCATGGCCCTTCGCCATGTGGGGCATTGATATGATTGGAAAGATTGAGCCAACTACTTCAAATGGTCACAGATTCATCCTGGTAGCCATTGATTACTTCACCAAATGGGTTGAAGCAGCTTCGTACGCAAACGTCACCAGGTAAGTGGTAGCCCGATTTTTGAAAAGGGATATCATTTGTCAATATGGAGTTCCCGAGCGAATCATTATTGATAATGGTTCAAACCTTAACAACAAAATGATGACAGAGCTATGCCGGGATTTCAAGATCCAACATCACAACTCTTCTCGTTACAGGCCAAAGATGAATGGCGTTGTTGAGGCGGCTAACAAGAACATTAAGAAGATTGTGCAAAAGATGGTAGTCACGTACAAAGACTGGCACAAAATGTTACCATTCGCCTTGCATGGGTACCGAACTTCCATCAGAACATCTACCGGGGCAACGCCTTATCAGCGTGTGTATGGTATGGAAGCAGTCCTACCTGTTGAAGTTGAATTACCCTCCTTGTGGGTAATAATGGATGTGAAACTGGACGAAGCAGAATGGGTCCGATCTCGTTATAACCAACTGAGCCTGATTGAAGAAAAGAGATTAGCAGCTACCAGTCATGGTCAGTTATATCAGAAACGTATGAAGAAGGCCTTCGATCAAAAAGTCAGACCTCGGGTATATCAAGTGGGAGAGCTTGTACTGAAAAGACTCCTTCCTCCTCATACAGACCACATGGGCAAGTGGACGCCAAACTATGTAGGTCCCTACGTGATAACTAAAGTCTTCTCAGGAAGAGCACTGATGCTCACAACCATGGATGGTGAAATGTTCCTGTCTCCTGTGAATTCAGATGCAGTTAAGAAATACTTTGCATAAATGACCCGCTGGACATAAAGACAAAATGTAACTCCAGGAAAAAATAGGGCATCCCGGCGAGTCAAAAACAAAATAAAAAAAACTCGGGCAAAAATAAGGGAAAAATCGAAGAAAAAAAAAGTACACCCGCTGAGTTGAAAAGCCACATCGGACAGCTCAGGCAAAAAAGGGTATCCTGGTGGATTGAAAACCCGAAAGGGCGATCCACGCAAAATCAGGGAATAAGCGAACAACTGCATTCTGAATTCGTCTGTTTCACTCAACATGGAAAGCTTCAAAAGGGCAAAGCGTCGGTCAGAATCAACTTTCTTCAGAAAGCAAGATAAGAAGAGCGTTCAGGTCATACAGGTCATAGCAAAAGGTAGCTCATTGAAGCAACAACTTCAGCATTGCCGAATAGGACTTTTATTTTCTCAATTTGTAGCAATCTCCTCATTTCAGGGATTAGCTTCTCCAAATGTACTTGCCTATTAAGGGCACACAAATCAATAAAAGTCAAATTTTCATTCACGCTTTGTTTTGTACCTTTTTGTTTCGTTTGCAAAAATGTCCAAAGTTTGTAATACAAAGTTTGCATGAAAACATATGAGCCATTTTCAATAAATGCCTGCAGGAAATATGTACTCTTAAGAAAATCTAACTCCTATGATGGAATTCGGTTGAGGATGCCTCAAGACACTTGTGCGTTTCCTTTGTTTAACAGGTTGCAGGTACTCAAGGCGGACAACTTTTCACAACATGGGGCATATCAGGCACTATATCCCCAGCCAAACTGGCAGTCACCTCATTAGAAGAACTACTCGACGAAAGTATTCCCCCACAGAGATTTTTATCCCCTCGGAGTATCCCCCGCGAAGCTGATCCTCCGACAGATTACTTCCCAGAAGTTCTCTCCTCCCTGAGAAAGATCTCCAAAGAAATGTCGAGATCACTTTTCCCCAGCGAGTTTCCAGATCTTCTCATCCCCAACATTGGATCCCCACAAAGTTCTTCCCCCAGAGTTCTCCAGAAAGATCGTGCAGTGATCCTTTCTCCCCACAGATCGCCCAGTGATCCGTTCTCCCAACAAATTTCAGATCTCAGATCTTGTTTCTCTCATTTGCATAATCATAGCATTCACATCATTCCTCCCCAAACAGAGCGTAGCATTCCGTCTAAAACGGAGAATTACGGCAAAAATCAAACATTTGCATGATCATGAGCCAGGTTCGAGCCAGTCACCTACAAATACCAAAATCACTCCTACAACAATATGCAAAAAAAACTTATCCCTTACAGATGAAAGCCAAAATATCCTTTTGCACTCTCAATACAAATACTTGTACATACTTATACACAATCCTTATGATACTCTTCCGTATCCTACTTATACATAGTTCTTTGATACTCGTCCGTATCTTACGCATCTCCCCAGCAGAATAACACTCGTCCGTATTCCTTATTCAAATAGTTGATGCTCGTCCGTATCATCCATAAACACGCGTCGGCGTTTGTTTCTATCGATACTAGTCTGTATCGTGGGTCAAAGGATACTCGTCCGTATCTTTAATCTATACACACTTCCAAAACACTTACCATTTTATTTTAGGGTTTAAACACTCGTCCGTGTTTATTTGTCCCCAGAAGTCGCCAACAAAACAACTTTCTATCCGACATTCATCCTATGTCGTGATATCTTTTAGGTGATCGTCCTTCACCTTTTGATGACCGTACCTCATCATTCCTCTGATGGCCATCCCTATCGTCGATCTTTTTATCCGGCATTCATCTTATGTCGAGATAATCCCCAAACAAAGAAGCTGTCCTCTGCTAGGTGATCATCCTTCACCTCTTGATGACCGCCCCTCATCATTTATTTTGATGACCATCCCTCATCATGTTATCCGATCGTCGTCCCCATCATTTATCTTTCTATCCGACATTCGTCCTATGTCATGATATTTTTTATGTGAATGTCCTTCACCTTTTGATGACTGTACCTCATCATTCATCCGGTGGCCGTCCCCATCGTCGATCTTTTTTATCCGACATCCGTCCTATGTCGCGATAACTCTCAGCAACCGTACCCTGCTCGGTGATCATCCTTCACCTTTTGATGACCGTCCCTCATCATTGATTTATTTACTCTTCATCCGATGGTCGTCCCCGTCGCGGTTTCTTTATTCTTCAGCCTGACGGTCGTCCCTGTTAGTGCTTTTAAATCCCCAGTAAAGTCACCTTTCTTTACCTAATGGCCGTCCCCGTCGCGAATTCTTTATTCCCCAACATGATGGTCGTCCCCGTCAGTGCGTTTCTCACTGTATCTTTCCCCAGAAGTCGTCCTCTACTCAATGGTCATCCTCCGTCTCTATCATTTGATATTTAGTTTATACTGTCTATTACAATTTATACCCCTTTTCTTCTTATGATAAAGAGTGTAAATTTTGGACTGTCTTGGTATTCAACCACAAGTTATCTTGTTTGTCTGTTAAGCCAGGCGCTTACATACTACACAGCTAACTCATGCTTGAATAGGGGCAGTTGTAAACACCCCAAATTTTCCCTCTCTCTCTAACACACACCTTGGCTTGTGATCCTTCATATTGCATTGCATAAGCATTCCATCTTACACTGCATAGTTTTATTTCACTGCATAGCTGCATAGCTAGGGTTTGTGATCAGATGAATTTTAGAAGTGGTTTGAACTATCTCAAAGGCCTTGAAGCATGCCAAGAGAGTCCTTGAGTGGTATATGATCATCTTATGCCCCCATGGGTCCATTGAAATCAAGAAATGTAAAAGCATTGCAGAGGTATTGAAGCTAAGCTGATGATTCCTACACAGATGACCTGAAATTAGGGTTTTGGTTTTGAAGGCCTTACACCCAATTTTTTTGGTAATTCTTGTTGCTATTGGTCCATATATGTTATAAGGAGCATGTGTATCAAATTTCATGGAAAAATTCAATGTGGAAGTCATCTGGTCAAATGGTAACTTCTTGAGCAAGAAAAGTCAGATTCTGGGCATCTGAGGCCCCCAACAATGGTTCCAAAGGGTCATCATCACCATTTTGAAGTCATATGGTCTTTATTTTTTCATTGGAATGCTTGGAAGTTCACAAAGTTGAAGAAAAATGAGCAAAGCCAAAACTTGCCAAAATTGGAAATGACTTGTAAGGTAAACTTTCTATTTTGGGAAAGATTTTCAACCTCCTCTTTCTTGATCAAAAAGGTTTCAAATGAAATTTCTTCAAACATGAAAGTTGTAGATTGGATCCTCCCATTTTCAAAAAGTACAAGAATTCATTCTAATTCATCCTAGAACTCAAGTTATGGCCTTTCAAAGTTGGCAAAAATCACACAATTTCAAGGTTCGTGTCAAAAAGGGAAATGTGCATTTTTGGTTTCTAAGCATTCAAATGACTTCTAATGTGCCCAAATGTGACATAACATGGCAATGCTACTTCAAAACATCAGAATTGGCCCAAGAATTCAAGGATTTCATGGCTTGATGCATGAGAAATTCCAAAATGGCAAAGTTGCATAAACATTGTAAACTCTTCATCCAAGCATTACAACGGTATTTTATCAATCCAAGGGCCATCCATGATCCAAGCTGAGGCAATCCATGCTCAGAAATCACCTCTGTCCCAAACCATGATGCAAGTACACATAAACTTAACCTTTTCATTTTCCTCCCATACAAATCACACAGTGCCACACCAACTATCCTGACCAATGGTATGGCTCATACAAACCCTAATGGCTATAAATAAACAAGCATGAAAGCTTGAAACAAGACACAAGCTCATATTGCCAAAATTACCTTGAAACGTTGTCTCTTCGAAACACACAATCCAGCCAACAAAAACCAAAATTTCTTTCACCATTCAACTCCTTATAACCTAAGGAACAAATCCCACCCATCACCATAGCCTGAAACAAGCCCAAACACAAACACGATTTCTTCTTTGTCAGAACTGAAACTCATAAACCAACCATTATAAACTCCATTCAAGCATCACAATAGCACAAGGGGGACCAAAGAAGGTGGATTGCACAAAGGAGAGGCCCAGAAAGCTGCAATTTGAAGGATTCCATCTCAGGTAACCTTCATGAACTTTTTTTCCAGAAGCATGATTTTAAGTTCTAAAATGATTCTCCATGCTTCCCTGATGATCCTGATATGATTAGAATTGAAAATAGGTTAGAAATGAGGATTTCATGATGTTCTGAAATTTTTGACCTAGAATTTGTTTGCTTCGATTCAGCTTAATGATGCATGATAAATGAATTTTGTTTGGTAATTAGTGATGTATGATGTTAGGAGAGTGTTTTTTGGCAAGAAAATTGAAGTTTAGAAGCCTAAATAGGAAGTTGGCATTTTGGTTCACCGGAGAAGATGACCGGAGTTCATCTCCGGTCACCTGAAAGTAATTAGGGCTAATCACAATTAGTTGCCCAAATTCATTTGTGGCCCTCAAATCATGATTAGGTTAAGTGCATGGACGACTTAGATTAGGTCATTAAACCCTAATTATATTTAATTAATTAAAACAAAATTAAAAAGCTCATAAAAAACCATGGCCCTTGGATTGTACGCGCGTTTTCCATTTGAATGTGGTTTCTTTGATCTGAATACCTCTGGTCAACTTGACTTCCATCCTGGCACGTTGATCTTCCCCCAAACCAATTTGGACCTTCCATTTGAATTACTTTTCCTTTTATTTAAATTTATTTCAGTTTTATTTTGTTTTCTTTTCTAAAAATCACAAAAAATAGTAAGAATCATTTAAAAATTCTGGAAATTTTTGTCAACACTTGAAATAATTTTCAGAACCCAAAAACATTTTTATTTTTACTTTTTCATTAAAAATTGAATTTTTAAATAATTTAATTGTATATTTTAATTAATTAAGTCCATTTAATTAATTAAAAATACTTCAAAGTATTTAAAAATCACCAAAAAAAATTCAGAGAGGTTTCTTAAACATTTACAAACATTTACAAACTCATCCCACAAATTTCTTTTTGGTGTTGATCAAACTTTGCAATTTTCTTTACATTAGGGTTTCTAAATTTCTTATTTTTCAACCCTAACTTCAAAAATTCATAACTTTCAAACCAAGATGAGTTTGCATTTGATTATTTTTGCAATCTTTCACACTTGACCTCTAGTTTATAAATATATTTTTGTCGCATTTTTATCTTGAATTTTCAAATTAATGTGCATTTTCCCTTTGAGAAGTATCCAAAACCCTAGCAAAATTTTGGATGACCATAACTTGAACATGGTAAACCTTTAGACCCCCCCCCCTTTGGATGGTGATGTCATGAGTGCTTAGGGTCCCCTTGGATGCATTTTCAATTTTTTATCTCTTGATTTGTTTATGCTTTTGAATTTGTACATATCTTGCTTTCAAAACTAACCATTTCAGGTGCATTTGGTAAGTTAATCAGGATGTGGATGTGCACCCACATCCAACCTCTCTTTCTCTCTTTATTTTTATGCACTTTGTTTGTGTTTGAAGTGAATATCATTCACTTATGTTCTCTCTTGTTCCTAGGTTACTTAGCTTCTTCATGAAGTAAGTAACCCAATCTCTCTCTCTCTCTCTCTCTCTCTCTCTCTCTCTCTCTCTCTCTTTTCATCTTCTTCTCTTCCTTGGTGGCCATCTGAAGACTTCTCTTGATGGCTCACAAACCATAGGAACATCCAAGCATGATAACTTTAGGGTTGTACATAGTCCCCCCTAGTTTTTACCTTTTGAGTCTCCTTGAGTCTCTCTCTCTCTCTCATCTCATAATCAAGGCTAAACAGTTAAAATTTTGGGACTCTGAATTAGGGTTATGCCTATATCCTTATCTTAGGATGGAGTGTATAACTTTGATCCTTAGTGCTAAACCTTTAAGTTGTTTTCACCTTCAATCAAAAATACCTAATAATCATTGAAGACTTAAGCTTGTAACTTGGGCCTTATATTAGGGTTACATCTCTGCCTGGTGGTTCAGAGGGACTAACCCTAGTGTTCAATGGATAAGTCCCCCTCATGCTAAAGTCTTGCAAACATAAAAAACACTTCTTCATCCAATATTTAATCTTAATAAAGGCTTGTTATTTAATGAATTTAATCCCTAACCATGGATTAAGTTGAGGTACCTTCCTCATCTTAAGTGTTCTCATCTATCTTCCTTCTCTTAGGATGGTGTAATGAGTTCACTAATCCCTGATTAGAGATTAAAATCATTACTTAACACAAAACAAAAATCCAAAAAACACTTAATTACCACAAGTAGGTTAATGATCTTAATCCTATATCATCATGGTAATTAAGTTGGGATCTTCATCTGATACTTAAGTAGGCTCATTATCCCTAATCAGGGGTGATACAGTGAGTTTACAAACCCTTGATTAAGGCTTAAGCTCATTATTCCTATGCAAAACACCAAAAACAATAAAAAACTTAAAACACAAAAACAAACAATAAACGTCTCCTCCAGGATTCTTTTCTCATCACACTCACTCTAAAAACGAGAACTCGCTTCTCCCGTCCAATGCAAGACAGTTAGCACTCGAGCCAGATGAGTCATACACTTGAGCATAGACAAGTAAGTAGTTCACAAAAAATCATCCCAGTCTCTTTGAGTCGAACTACGGTGTTCTGACTTCCTTATTGCACGAGAGGATACGTAGGCATAACTTAACCGTTATCGAACAAAAGTCTTTTTGTCTCCCCCCTCTCCTCCTCCTAGTTTCTCTTCGCTAGCCTCAATTTTGAGCACTCACTTTCCTTTGCACTAACACTCTGTACATCCTTTTCTCCCTAGCTTTTCATACACAGTTTAGTACATACACTATCCCCTTTTAAATACAATCAAGTAAGCGTGGATCCCGTCGAATACGACGGACGGTCTGGGTGCTAATACCTTCCCAGGTCGTAACCTACCCCCTTACTCACTCTCTTTGGTTCGCAACCGTCTTATCCATATCTTTCTAGGTTTATGCAGCATTACCTTTCCTTAGGGATAAAAATGCCTAGATGGCGACTCTATTCAACCTCAACCTCCAACATCACCGACAGTTCGCGTTTGCACCGGGACGAAAGTCCGGGGAGCGACAGGAGGTCCTAATGGTTAGTGTGGTTTTCTAATCCTAATGAGAAAGGGAAAAGAAAAAAGGAGAAATAAAATACAACTTACTTCCTATCGAAGTTAAGTCGATTCCAAAGGGGAATTAGCATGAAGTTGTGAATCTATGATCAAAAGTAAATGTTAAAGCATACACACTTTGAAAACATGAAAAATGTAAAAGAGATTAAGACTTGTGAACTTACCTCCACCTCCCTACAAAACAAGGGTTAGCATGATAAAACATGATAAGAAATGTGGTAAACAATTACCAAACAATTCCTAAGGGATCTAGGACCTAAACTAGACTCAATTCTAGGTTTAAGGGACCTAAAATAATGCAAAGCAAAATCCAGCAGCCTATTACAACTCCTAAATGCACAAACAACAATGAAATGCAATGTACAAACAACTTTTTACAGCCAACAAACAACATACAAAACAGGTGTAAAAAGTGAGAAAATGCAACAATCAACATACATTTTAGAGCTACTGTATCAAAAAACAGCTATGAAATGCAAAAGGAAGATTTGCTTATTTTCATTTTTTATGCACAAAACCAATGGTAAATGCACAATTAACTTGCAACATGGTTAAATGGAATCAATATACATGATTAAGTGAACATGCTTATGAATAATAAGTGCTTATGGAAGAATACACCAAAACATTAACATATGCAACAAGTATGCATTTCCAATTAATAGCATATGAGCACAAAGGTGTATATTAGGATCATGCATCAACAATCAACACAATGAATCATGCAACTTGATGCAAACATCAGAATTGGAATCATTTGCAAAACATGCAAACAAAATGCAAGAACATGCATGGTTGTGTATTTTCAAGAATGCAACACAAAAATGCCATGCAATTATGCATACAAATTAATAAACCATGCAAGGATCATGCAAGGGACGCGAAAACAAAGTATGGAACAATCACTTACATGCTAAATGATGTATTTGAACATGGCAACAACATGCACTAAACACTTTATGTACTAATGAACAAATAAGCACAAAATATACAAAAGTAACGGAAACATGTTGAAACGACTCGAAACGGCGAAATGTGGTACCAAAAATGGTTCTAAAAATTCCCTAAAATCATGATCTATCACTATATGAACTATCAAGACACAATGCAATACAAACACACAATGAAACAAAACATTTTTCTCTTTTTGAACAACGTTAACCGGTTAACGCCCTAAAATTTTCAATTCCAAGAGCATCTTTAACGTGTTAACCGATTAACCAAATGCGTTAACCGGTTAACACTGAACAAAATGGAGAAAAAAGTGAAGAAATAAGCACTTATGATCATGAACTTACTTCTAGGAACCCCTAACACCCACATGAATATGTTAACACAAATTTTCTACTTAAAAGAGGTTTTCTAACACCTATTAGGACCTAGGTTAAGCTAAAAATCTAGCTTCTAACAACCAAAATACGCAAATCGCAATGAACGTAATTGAACGGTAAAACGCAAACACATTCAATGAACATGCAAAGAATATCGTTACGGCGAGATGAAGAGAATAAGTTAAAGCGAAAAGCGGTTTTAGATCACTAACCTACAAAGCGGAGGATTGCTTCGGTGTGTATTGCAGTGTAGATCGAAGTGCAAGCGAAGAAGAAAACCGAAGATCCGCGAACGCGCAAAATAAATGCGGTTGATGATGCTTCTTGATGAACACTTGATTAATTCCTTCCAATAAACTCAACACCAATCCAAAAACAGAATTTATTTCTTTAAATAAGCTCCATAATTGATTATTGATGAAGGTTTAGCTTCAAGTTCTTCAAATTCCAATGAAGAATTTGAAGAGCTTCTATGAAGAAGCTTTGAGAAATTTGGTGATAAAAGTGGGAGAATTGAGAGAAAAATGAGAGATTGAAGATGAAAATGGTGAAAAATGAAGTTGGGAACTTGAAAAAAAAATGAAGTGGGACCTTTTACTTTGGGGTTATTTGAGCTTATATATAGATTAGGCATGGCATGAGGTTTGGGAATGGAGCTTACTTGGGCTTTAGGTTAGGTTTGGAGTTAGGGTTGGAGGTAGTTGGAGTTCTAGAATATTCCTTGGAATATGCTAGAAGAGTCTAAAAGATAGTAGAAAACTCCAATGTGAAGGGAGTGTAGTGAAGTGTGAAAACAAAATGAAAAATGAGAAGGAAAAGGAAATGGAGGGAATGGTGAACAAACTAATTTTTGAAGTATTTGCCCATTTTTCGCGCCTGTTAACCAGTTAGCCATATGCGTTAACCAGTTAACGGGAGGAAAATTTGAATTTTTCCTTTTCTTTGATTGCACCTTATGGAATTGTCTTGGATTATTTTTGTAGTGTCATTTTTCTTCTCTTGAGCTCCAAATATTGACAAGCCTCGCTCGATCACATGCCTCATGCACATGCAAATTATCATGATTTATCTATTCTTTTTATTATTATTTATGGATGCAATGGGATGCTTGGACGATCATGCAAGATGACGAAGAATAAACCACTTGAGGTTGGCGATAAATAAGAGGGAAAATTTTAGGATATTACACGGGGTCGTCTCTTAATATGTTGCCTAAGAAAGCTTTGATGAAACTAGATGTTGAGGGGATTGTACTAAGGCCCAATGACTTGGTTGTGCGAGCGTTCGACGGTTCCAAAAGATCAGTTTTCGGGGAGGTTGAGCTACCTGTGAAGTTTGGGTCACAAATTTTCAAGAGTAATTTCTATGTAATTGACATATAGCCCGCCTATAAAAAGAGACTATCATAACATGGATGATAACTCAAACACACGAGACCGATCGTGGCGGCATCGACAAGAATTTATCCCACGTGGGAGATAAAACCTGAAAAAGAGAATATCATAATGTGGATGATAGCTCGAACAAACGAGACCGAATGTGGCGACATCGACAAGAATTTATCCCACGTGGGAGATAAAACCCTAAAAAAGAGACTATCATAACGTGTATGATAGCTCGAACAAACGAGACCGATCGTGGCGGCATCGAGAATTTATCTCGCGTGAGATATAAAGACCTAAAAAATAAACTATCATAACGTGGATGATAACTCAAATAAACGAGACCGATCATGGCGGCATCGACACGAATTTATCCCACGTGGGAGATAAAACCTGAAAAGAGACTATCATAACATGGATGATAGCTCGAACAAACGAGACCGAACGTGGCGACATCAACAAGAATTTATACCACGTGGGAGATAAAACCCTGAAAAAGAGACTACCATAACATGGATGATAGCTCAAACAAACGAGACCGAACGTGGCAGAATCGACAAGAATTTATCCCACGTGGGAGATAAAACCCTGAAAAAGAGACTATCATAACGTGGATGATAGCTCAAACAAACGAGACCGAACGTGGCGGAATCGACAAGAATTTATCTCACGTGGGAGATAAAACCCTGAAAAAGAGACTATCATAACGTGGATGATAACTCAAACAAACGAGACAGAACGTGGAGGAATCGACAAGAATTTATCCCATGTGGGAGATAAAACCTTGAAAAAGAGACTATCATAACGTGGATGATAGCTCAGCTGAGGATAACAAGCACTGACTTGTAAAAACAATAGTGAGAAAGAATGATCGTGGCATTCTCTGTGGGGATATTTCAATCTGATTGGAGAAAAGATGTTTCGGGCTTTGGTGCGAGGTACCCAAAAATGACTTATGCTCCGTATGAATATGTTTGAATTTTTCCATGGCATAATTCTCCATATAGATGGAAATGCTATGCTTTTTGAGGATGCAAATGTAATGATGATTATTAAATGCAAATGCAAAGAGATCTCCTGATAAGGAAAAAACAGGCATCCTTGGTAGCTTCACTGGAGAAGAAGCAAATACTGCATTGATTATGGTGAGTCCTTCCCTGTGAGGGGAAACAACTTTGCAGGGAGATAGTGGTAATGATCCACCGGTTCTGAACTGCCACCATTGCCAAAAATAAATAAGACTTTGAGATTGGATAGCCAAGACCCTGTTAAGGATGAACTTGATCTGCTGAGAGGTACGCTACCCGCCAAACTCCGTTAGGGAACCGACATCCTTCCGAACCTATTGGGGGATCAGATGTGTTGGTACTCTGTAGAGGAAGGGACTTGCTGGGGATTCCTCAGACACACAATCTTCTGCTTGGGGAAGGGATGCCAACGAGGACTGTCTTTTGCTTGGCAACACTGCTGGGGGAAACGGCGAACACTGCTGGGCAAGGAGGAGAACTCTCGAGCTCTTATGTATCTCCATCTCTGCTAGGAAATGAAAAGCCTTGTTTCACTAATGGGGACGAGGAGACTCCGGTGGGGAAGTCATCAGTCTTCTACTACTCCGTCGGAGAAAGTTTGAATTCTGACTCTACTAGGGAAAACACCACTGGGAGTACTTCCTGTTGGATATAGCAGTTTTGAACACCTCTCTCTAGGATGATAGCGTCTCATGCTGCTTTGTTAGGGAAAACTTCCATTTCCAATCCTGTTGGGGATGATGGTGAACTCAGTTGGGGATATTCCTTCGCGAAGGAGAAAATCTCTGCTTAGGGAGAATGCTTTCCTTTTCCCAATTCTGACTCTACTGAGGATAATGGAGAATGAAGTCTCACATTGGGGATGTTTCTTACTGGAAATAAGAATTTGATCACCCCTCGCTGGGAGTGAGAGGTAGGACGTGTCTCATGCTAGAGATGAGAAGTGGGAAGCATCCTCCGCTGGGGATGAGGAATAATGATATTCTTCTGCTCCTGAAGTATCATTCTCTTTGATGTTGTTCTGCTGGAGAGGCGATAATCTGACGAGACTTGCTAAGGAGTCACGCTTCAAGATCTGCTGAGGAAAAGGCTTCTCGAAGCTCTGTGCTGGAGATGGCTTTTGTTGGCAACACTTGTACTTGCATGTTAACGAACACAACTGATAGTACCTGCGAAATAGAGAGTTAGTTTGGCCTACATGCCCCAGGGTCATGGTCTGAATCCATCCTAGTCACTCAACACATCATGTATGCGCCAAATGTTTTTACTCTCCTGCACGTGTTATAAGACATTCATGCATTCAAAAATCAATATTTATCATAGTTTGTTGGACGTTTTCGCAATCAATCAATGGTAGATGAAAAAACGAAAACTTGTAGAAACAATTTTGAGTGAAATTGCATTTTATTGATGAAAGAAAGGCCATGAATAGGCATACATCAGGAAGAAATCCCTGGAAAGAGGAAATTGCACAAAAGGAAAATAATTTATCCTAATGTAAACGTGGAAAAAGTCAAGTCTCATCAAGCTCCGACCCGGCTATGACTTGCATGTCCTCAAGACTTCTCTGCTTGCTTTGCTTTGAGGAAAATGATTGAATTGATCTTCAACCCTTGGATCACCTTTGATTGCAAATGACGAATCACTGATTTTGCAGATCGAAGTCGTTCGTTTTAGTCCCTCTTTTGTGTGGACCGCCCTTTCGAGTTTTCAGTCCACCGGGATACTCCTTTTGCTTGAGTTGTCCAATGCGGCTTTTCAGCTCAGCGGGTGTGTATCGGTAAAAACATGAGTGTAAGCTATTGGTTAACTTAACTCAAAGTAAACAGAGTCGCCACCGCGGTTTTAATTTTATTCCAAGAGGAAAAGGAAAAAAGAGCGAATAAATCCTAATGAATCTAAAAGCAAAAAGCTAAAGAAACATACCAGAGAAATAGGTAAGGGGATAGGTTACACAATGGGAAGGTTTTACGCACCCAAAGTGTATGTGGTACTCCACGGGAGCCCTTTGAAAAATTTACTACTTTTGGTTTGAAAATGGTTTGCAAAAATGAGAGTGGAGAGATGAGAGAAAGAATTATTTTTTTAATATTTTTGTGTTTGGAGAGGTTTAACGCCTCATGCCTACGTACCCACAAAGTGCAATGCAAGATCAAAACCCCGTAATTTATGGTACAAATAGTGAAAAGGGTGGATTATGATTAATTTTATTAGGTGAAGAGAATTTGTCATCTTCAAGTGGATGGCCAAACAAACTACCATGAGAATGAGGGCATGGACTCATACATCATTATGGGGAGGGCGCCAACTCGGATAAAATCAACGAGCATGCCACTAAAACCCCACAAATGACAAAAGACTCCATTACATCAAACTACAACCATGGAGATTGAATGACTAGCACCCGACTAAAGAATAATGACTCATAATCGGCACTTTTCAAAGAAAACAAACAAAAGTGCACAAAGGCACAAAAATATTGAATGAGTTTGATTCTTTTTATTTTTGAATTAAGGTCAACATGATTAGATTCGTTGATTTTAAGAAAAGAGGAAAAAAGTAAAAGCCACTTGACAAAAGTCAATTTGGTTTGTTAAAGAGGTGACGATTTAAAAATAAAGAATCCTTTGAAAAAGATAGAAAATTTTGAAAATTAAAGAATGGGAGGAGATGAAGGGACTATCCTAAAAAAAGAAAATACAGAGATAAGGGAAGAAAGATCTAACCAAACTTGATGAAATTCCAAATTATGAGCATAAGAGTTCCATCCTTATAAGCTAGCAAATGGCCAAATAAAGGATAAATCCAACTTCATGAAGATCAAAGCAAGGGGAAGGGATCCTAAAATCTAAGTCCAAAATCTCCATTCCAATGCCAAGGATAGTAACCAAAAGTCCACAAATTAAAGTCACAAGTCTTTTAGAAGTTTAATCCTTTATTAATGTTTTTGTGTCCAAATGAACAAAAGGAAAATAACAACAAAACAAGAGCAAATAATAAACATGATATGGATGAATAAAGCAAAATAGAATAAAGCAATAAAAGTGCAAGAAATTAAATGTTAGTAACAAAAGAAATTAAAGTGAAAGAATCTAAACATTCACAATAAAAGTATAATAATATTCACATAATAATGGTATGGTGAACTTAATCAACCACAACCAAAAAAGAAAGAGTAACCAAAATCGAAGGCAACCGGATCCGCTTAGCATTTTACACTATAGCAATTAATCAAGGCAAACCGAACCGAATTCAATAAAATTTCAAAGGCGATTGGGAGACCCAAAGCACCTACGCATCAAACATTCATAAGTCTCGATTCTTAATGCAATATGATTAACCACTTTGGGATTACGCGATCAACAAGAGATCCGGTCCACAAAAGTGCAAGTACCCAATTAGATTTTTATTCCAAAGTCGGGACACATTTAGGTCTATGTTAAGCAATCACCGAGTAATTTACGAAGTAATTACCCTACAAATGAGGTCGGCCACCACCAATTAGGTGTATAATGTTAGTGTTAATCCATGCGAGATAAACAATATTAAATCGCTATCCGGATGCAATACCGTACGAAAATAAAGTTGAATGCCAAATTGAATCACACTCATAGTATCCTTCCATCCTTAAGTTCAATCACTCATCTTGATGGATTCAAGCATGAAAATGTATCACTAATGCAAAGTACCTTAAATGAATTGAACAATCCACTTAAAGGTAGTTTTGAATTAATGAACATTAACTACTCTAATCTACACCCAAAGTTCATTGATGATGGAGAAATCATTCCCAAAAGTGCTTCCCAAGGTAAAAATAAAAAGGAGGAAGAAGAAGAAAGAGGAACCAAAAAGGGGCTTGAAACAAGCCAAAAAATTCAATTCTGACTTGCGTTAACCGGTTAACGCATATGGTTAACCGGTTAACGCTGAAGCAGTAGCAGAAAAATGTGCAGAAATTCAGCATTGATCCATTTCCAAAACTCTTTCAAAACATTTAATGATCATGATCTGAATTTGCACGAATTTTAAAACCAAAATATAGTGGAATCCCTGCAATCAAACAACAAATAAAGATCTAAAGGATCTAGAATCAAAGGAACCAAAGATCTACATCTTGAATAGTTGATGGTGAGTATGGGTTTGTGGAAGGAGAGGAATTACCAAAATCACTTCTTCAAATTGAACTAAGCCAAGCTAGATCTACTGCAATTGATGAACAAGAGAATGAAAAGATGAAGGTTTAGCTCAAGTTAATCAATAATTCAATGTGAATTCTTGATAACTTCAAAAGAAAGAAAGTGAGCTTTTGAGAATTTTGGTGTTGGGGAAGTAATTTGCAAGAGGTTTTGTGGCTATCAAAAGCTTGTAGAAATTTTTGCAAGGTGAATTTGTCTCTCTAAAGCTTATGGAATGAATGAAATTGCGATCCTATTTAAAGGCATTAGGTATGGAAATTTGGTGGGATGGAGCTTGCTTTGGTAATTTGAATTTAGGTTTGGTAATTGAAAATTTGGTGGGAAATGGAAAAGAGTGGTGATTAGTGAGGGTTTATGGTAGGAAATGATCAAAGTGATGTGGAGAAATCAGAAACCAATGGATCTAGAATATTCCAATTAAATCAATGATCTAAGGGTGCTGAATTTGAATAAAAAAATTCAAATTTCACACTGGTTAACCGGTTAACGCATTTGGTTAACCGATTAACCGAGCCGAAATTTGAATTTTTTTATTCAAACATGGTTGCTTGGTTGTTTCGGCCCGATTCTTGTTGTACGTCGAAGAAGTAAACACATGATCCTTGGAAATCCTTTGATTGAATCAATTAACTTGGGAAATCTTCGATTAGATAAATTTGAATTATTTGCGGATCAACTTCGACTTTTGTCTGCCAAATTTCGCTCGAGCTGCAGGATTGCTATTTTTGGCATTTCCAATGGTTCCTCTTCCTGAAAAAGGTTAGCAAAAGGAAACAAAATATTTTTTTGATTTTGATTAATGGTTAGTAAACATAAACAAATAAAGTAATTAAAGGCAACAGTGATCCCCTGCAAGGCATAAACCTAACCCGAGAAGAATCGTGCAACCAGTGCGATCTTGTCTGTATGCAAGATGCAGATGAAAATGCAAAGAAAAAACTTAGGGCAAAAATTAGGGTGTTACAGCTGCCCCTATTTAAGTTTCTTTAATTTGAAGATATGAAGATTGACATCTTCGTCTCTGCAAGATGGGAGAGACTTAAATACAGAAAACCCAAATTTTTGTCCTACGAGAACACGATATGATATGAATATGAGATGCAAACCCAAGATCTCTGTGGGAAAGATATGACCACCAGAGGAAAGCAAAAGCTTGGGGACACAGAAGAAAATCCCGTTGGGGAAACAACAGACATCAAAATAGTTACCAGGAAAATAAATCCCTGGATAACCGACTCCACATGGGGAAAGAAAATATGACATAATCAAGGTAAAAGATTCACCGAGGGGAGTAAACACTCTGTCAGGGAAATTCCATCCAGAAAATAAACTAGGGAGGAAACTGAATCAAAATCATCCACGAGAAACAAAACTCAGTGGGGAAATAGAAAGGATAAACACTTTCTGCTTAATGGTCGACACTCTAAACTTGAGAGGAAGACAACACACACACACTATGTGGGGAAAGATCACACCAAAGAGCGGGGAACAAAGATACATGCAAGAATGCAAGCAAACCATGTTATGTGTCGTACCTCGAAAAAATATGATCCTCGCGATGGGACGCGAAAAGAAAACAACAGAGTCGCCACCTAATTCTATTTATTCTACGAGAGAAAAGGGAGATATAGATACAACCTAAAGTAAGGATAAGAAATGGTTTACGAAACCAAATTCTAAGTTCGGGAGTCGGTTACGCAAGGGGAAGGTATTAGCACCCCTCATGTCCATTGTACTCAACGGGAGCCTCTTAGCTAACTGCAATTAAATGTTTGATCTTAGTCTTTGTCTTCTTAATGTCTGTTAATATGTTTGTTCTAAGGAAAAGGAAAGTATTTTAATTATTATTAATATTACGGGGAAAAGATTAAATTTTTTTATTATTGTGACGGAAAAAGATTGAACTTTTTTAATAGGGTGCTCGCGAAGGATTAAAATCCTCGTGCCTACGTATTCCCTTGTGCAATGGGAAAGTCAGAGCTTCGTAGTTCGTGCAACTACGGTTTGTGTTTTTTATTGAACGGTTGTTTAAAACGCATTCTACTGCTAAGCGTTGGCTTATACTCGCGGTGGAGGCTGAAGCGCTAACTTGTTTGCAAGATAGAAAGATTTAAATAATGTTCATTTTAGACAAAAGTGTTTGACTTTTGTTAAGGTGTTTTAAACGAAAGAGCGAATGAACCACGTCGCATGGGGCTAGCCCATGAGTGATTGCATTCCAGAACGTGTGGAGTGCTAGACTCCGGAGCTCTGTTCTTTCGTCGATTAATTATGAAAATGATTTAAATTGGTTGGTAAGTTTTAAATTGTTTTTAAGTAAGAAAGATGAATGAACCACGTCGCGTGGGGCTAGCCCAGGAGCAATTCATTCTAGAACGTGCGGAATGCTAGACTTCGGAGCTCTATTCTTTCGCGAATTAATTTGTACGATTAAGATATTTCGAAATACGAAAAAGGTGAATGAAGCACGTCGCGTGGGGCTAGCCCTGGAGCGATCCATTCTAGAACGTGCGGAGTGCTAGACTCCGGAGCTCTTTTCTTTCGTATTTAAAATTTATACGATAAGTTGGATATTTGTTTTTAAACGTTATAGGATTAACGTATTTTAATAACGAAGGAGTAAACGAAACACTACGCGTGGGGCTAGCCCAGGTGTGGTTCGTTCCAGAACGTGCGGAATGCTAGACTCCGGAGCTCTGTTCCTTGTTAAATTAATTAAGACGCGTAAAAGTTGTGCAGACGGTGATCACATAAGTGACCGACTTACGTGTGTGCAAGTGTAGGTGAGATTGTTTTTAATTAATTATATGAAATGGATTTGAATCCTAATTCCTATGGATAATCCTAGCAAAGTCGAAACCGGTAAAATAAATGCGGAAGAAATGAATTGCGTTAAAAATAAACGGGAGAGGGATACTTAATAATTTACACGAAATTGCGAAGAAATAAATGGTATAGTTGTAGTTTGCCCAAGAGGAAGCGTGTGTGTAGTGTACAAATTAATCGGAACCGTTAGAATCTAATATAGTATAAAAAGTGAGAGAAATAAATAACTAAATAAATAGACTAAATAAAGTGAAATAAAATTGTAAAATAGAATAAATTAAATAGAATGAAAATAAAAATAAATAAATGGCCTCATATTGGTTACGATTAATCGGAAACGGTTTATCGCGACTTTGTTATATCATCTGCCATAAAATAAAATATAAAAAAATAAAATATAAAAAAATTATTTGACAAAACTTTAAGACAGATAAATTCTAAGATATCTTATTTCTAAAAACAAGTTTAAGAAAATATTTGTCATAAATAAATTATAGATTTATTTCAAAATATCTTGGCAAAACCTTATTATTAAAAAAAACTCTTTGAACCCTTTTTTTTATTAATAGAACTTGGACCAAAAAAGATATAGGCCTCAAACAAAACAAAACAAAATTTTGGGTCGACTGGGTGTGTGGGTCAGAAGGGACCCGGTCCACCTCTGGGCCCAAAGCCCAACAGAAGATATCCTAAAAAAAAATCTAACCTAGCCACATAGGAAAAGTGAAGAGTCAATAACATTATGCCATTACTGCTGCTGCCATCCGTCAAAAGAGAAAGAAAATCCCGCATTGGAAAAAACAAAAATAAAACAGCAGCTTATTGAAAAGGGGAAAGCCAATAAATAGATTTAAAAAGCAAAATAGAAAAAAATGAAACAAAATAAAAAAAGATATATAAAATGCCATCAAATAAGTATCAAAACAAACTCTACTCTTGATTATCACGATCTAAAAAAAAACAGAAAGAGGGAACCACCTTCACACGATTTCGGCGACGGTGTTTCCACTCTTCAGATTTCAATCGATCCGGCCTTCTCTCAGGGTCACTCCGTCTCAGCCTTGGTTTGTTTTGCGGCCGGCGGTTTTGGTGTGTCTCGGGTCGATTCAAATTCTTCGTCTCTCTCGCTCGCCTCTTTCTCTGCGGTTAAGGTCTTGCGATGTTTGGCTTGGTTCGTGGGTTTTGGTCGCGGATCCTCAACTCTCTATGTTCGTTGGTTTAGGAGAGTGTTTTGTGGTCGCGAAGACAAGTTGTTGAAGGTGGTGATGGAGCAGAGGAAACGATGGAGATGGTTTTGTGTCCCTCAGGCTCTACATATTCTGTTTCCGGATTTGGGGTTGGATCGATTAAGTGGGGAAGGTTTATGGTTATTGGCGGTTTGCAGGGAAAAGGTTTTGATGGCGGAGCATGCGGTGGTTTTGTGTTGTTTGAAAGTTTGAAGTTGGAGGATGATTTCAAAGGTTTGGTGATTCGAAGGGTCCTTTGTTCTTGCGGTTTTTTTTGAAGCGTTTCAGACCCTTCAGTTTTGCGGTGCACGACTCTGAATCTCGCTGATTTCACGAATTTGCATCTTTCATCTCTTTTTTGTTTTTCCAATTTTTCTGAGTTTGAGTAAGTTGATTCGGTTTTTGCTGTTGGAGGGTCAATGAAGAAGGTTGGTGGTTCAGGCGTTTGTTGGTTTGATTGATGGTGGATTTTGGTTCCTCCTAGACCGATTTCGATTTTCTTTTTTTATTTACAGGTTTGTGGATTTTTTTTTGTTTAGAAATGGAATGGTTTGTGTGGTTATTCCGTGTATGTGAAAGTAGGGTAGTAGCGAGGTTATTGGTTGAAATAACTGAGTGTTTTGAAGATTTTTTTTTAAGATTGAAAAAGTTTTTGTTGTTGTTTTCAGGTTTCTTTTTTGAAAGGAAAAAAATTAATAAATCTCTTGTATGACCATCGATCATGGATGCTTATAAAAGATTGGATTTTTTTTTTCCGAATAATCCTCCAACCCTCTACTTTATTGATTTTTTTTGTTTTCTTCTCTTAAGCTTACACAGAAGTACTTTTATTGTTGCAGGAAATGTTTTGCTGAAAATGGTGTAGGTATGCAGATGGTGGCAGTTTTTCTTTTTATACATCAGTAGCATTAATCTTGGAAATGATATGGAGTGTGGACTAAGAGAGTAAAGCTGGTGGGGACATATTAGTGTAAAGGGATTAATAGCAGACTGGTTTGGAAGTTTGTGGTTGACAGAAAGTACACATTGGTGTGGGAGATTTGGTCAAAATCTGATGAGCAAGTTAGGAGACTTAGTTAGAAATCTCATGAGCAAGTTGGAGACTTGGTTAGAACCTAATGAACAAATTGGGTTTGTGTGTAAATGATATAAACTAAACAAATTAAAAATAATAAAAATAATAATAACAATAATAATAATAATAACAGTAATAATAATAATAATAATAATAATAAATAAGAATAACAATAATAATAATGATAATAATAATAACAATAAAATAACAGTAATAATAAATAATAATAACAATAATAATAATAATAATAATAATAATAATAATAATAATAATAATAATAATAAATGAATAAACCTAATTATAACTAGAAAACAAAAAATCTTAAAATTTGATTACAAAATTTTTAAAAAATGAATTAAACTTATATTAAAATCAAAATTAACTTGAAATGATCACTAAATTAAAATTGAGGTTAAACTTAAATTACAAATTAAACTAAAGATATATTTTTGAATTTGTTTTAAATGAAGAAAATAAACGAATAACTAATCTAACCTAAGAAGAAGAAAATTAATAGGAACTAAATTAAATTAAAAACTAAATTTAAAATATCTAATGTAAATTGAACTCAAATAATAGAAAATACAAATGATTCATGAGATGCCTTGACTGAGGATGCAAAGAATGATTGAATATCGATAAAATGCGTCAGATGAAAAAGTCCAGTCAAAATTTAGGGTGTGACAGTTGCCCCTATTTAATCATCTCGAACCTGAATGTATGAATAACAAAGTTTTTTGGACATTCTAGGTAGAAGAGGATTAAATATGAAAATACCTAAAATTTTGACCGAATGCAGATGAAATGTGACGATATGCAATGTTATGAGCTTATGAGAGACTCTTCCGATTTTGCTGGGGATATGTCATGCGAGGTGCAATAAACCCTAGCATGCTGATTTTTTTTTAATGATGAATATGCTCAGCGAAGCGATGAAGATTCATGCTAATGGTGATCCACGAAACAAACTGAAGGTGAAAACTCACTAGGGATGACAAGACGAAAACAGGATGTATTCAAAGTGATAGATCAGCAAGTTCAAGTGTAACTGCTAGCACTAAGAATAACAAAAGACGAGAAACCAAACAGAAATCCGGAGCATAAGATTAAAGACAGACTGACACCCTATAATAGCAAGAAAATGGTTCGAAGTGAAAATGTAATGGCTTGATGCGAGCAAAAAACATACTATCTGAAGTGATGAGTTAGCAAGTTCAAGGTGGCTGCTGGGGATCCCAATACAACAATCCAACAGTTGAGAAAGGAAGTTAAAATGACATCGACACAGCGGTCGGGAAAGCAGTTCAACACGGCGGTCGGGAAATAACAAACATCGACACGACAGTCGGAAAATAACAAACATCGACACGGCGGTCGGGGAATAATATAACAGGCATTGACACGGTGGTCTGGAAAATAAAATAACAGACATCGACATGGTGGTCGGGAAATAAAATAACAGACATCGACACGGTGGTCTGGAAAATAAAATAACAGACATCGACACGGTGGTCGGGATATAAAAATAATTGACATCAACACGGTGGTCGGGAAATAAAATAATAGCCATCGACACGGTGGTCGGAATATATAAAATAACAGGCGTCGACACAGTGGTCGGGAAAACAAAATAACAGGCATCGACACAGCGGTCGGGAAATAAAATAGCAGGCGTCGACATAGCGGTCGGGAAATAAAATAACAGGCGTCGACACGGTGGTCGGGAAATAAAATAACAGACATCGACACGGTGGTCGGGAAATATAAAATAACAGGCGTCGACATGGTGGTCGGGATATATAAAATAACAGGCGTCGACACGGTGGTCGGGAAAACAAAATAACAGGCATCGACACGGTGGTCGGGAAATAAAATAACAGGAGTTGACACGGTGGTCGGGAAATAAAATAACAGACATCGACATGGTGGTCGGAAAATAAAATAACAGACATTGACATGGTGGTCGGGAAATAAAATAACAAACATCGACACAGTGGTCGGGAAATAAAATAAAAGACATCGACACGGTGGCCGGGATATAAATTTCAACATGGCGGTTGAGGAAATAAATAACAGACAAATAATCCAAAGTGATAAATCAACAGGTTCAAGTGGAACTATTGATACTGAGGACAAAGAAAATGAACACAATGTTTGGGTAGTGGCTCTGTGCAACCAACTGATACTAGGAGTAGAATGCGAAGCATTTAAAAATTAAACGGCTCCAAGCGACCGTCTGGCAACAAGAATAAATGCGAGAATGTTGGAGTTTTCAGCAAGATAAAACATCCAACCTCTAGAAATTCCTTAAACGAAGAGTTTAAAGAAAACCTTCAGGAACCATCAAGAAACACAGGTATGTGCCAAATCAAATGGACTTAGACTGCAAGTAAAGGGTTTCACGACCAGCTTAACAGATTCGTGCCAATGACAATTGGACTTAAAAGGTTGCGTGTCATAGGAGACTTATTTTGCAAGATATGACTCTTTTCTACTGCGAGTAGATGGTCAATGAACAAGATAGCAACAAGGCTTACCGCTAAGAGCGAAGCGACATGACTAACACCTGAGAATGACTTATGCACTGACTCAAAGGTTCCCGAATATGCCCCTGGATGGGTATTGGATGAAAAAGTTCTTGGAAGACGACTCTTTTAAAGGAGACAAAAATGATTCCCGACACCCATCTTGAACTCGAAGTTTGTTGTCGCATAAGGCCTGCTTGATCAACTTGAAGGCATGGAGAGGATTTGCCCTGTGTGATTCATCTTGCACCTGAATCAATGTTTTTTTTTGAAATTTTCCCTTTGCGAAGGCTTGGACCAACCTGTCATGACATGGCTTTGAAATGGTTGCCCCAGTGCTTGAATGTTTGAGATTTGCCCCAAGTTACCCAATTCCTGGGATGGGAAACTTTTGATTTGACTGGCAATTGAACTCTTGAACCGTTTGTGATAGCTCACTCTAGTCTGAGTCTTGAGAAAAGGTTCAACCTTTGGGTAGCTTACTCTTGAAGAGATTGATTTAGATTGACTAATTCTTGAAGTGGTTGCCCTTGGCTGGGCTTTTCTTACCAAGTCGAATTCCCTAACTGGCTGCATTCGTTGGGATTTCCTTGATGCTGAATTGACTTGCAAACAAACATTATTCATTTAAAAATTGGCAATTTTAATGTAACATTTATGCAAGTTTTGAAATCATAATTTATTGGTATGATAGTGATACAATGGAGTTGATTAAAATAAAAATAGATCTAGCCATTTATGGAATGGCAGATGAAATGATCAATACAAATGATTAGCAAAGATCATTAGGAGTTAGGTTAACACAACCTTGTCGTAGTATGCTCTCAAAATAAACACTGCCTCAATTAGGTCTTTTAAGGGTTGTAACGTGGTTTGGTTTACGGTTAATGAAACAAAGGATAAAGGCTCAAAATTTATTTGTACCTACCCATCTTCGTGATGAACTCCAATCCTACGTTCAGTTAATTTGACATACGCACTCAGACCTTGAAAATCTTTGACGGTGTAAGGATCAGGATTTAAAAGTGATGGCAGCCACCTTGCTTTATCCTTGCTTTATTGAGGATTTGATGACTTCATTAATTTTCTCCTAAGTCATCTTTTTCTGTTTTTTGACTTAGCAAACTTTTTCTTTGTATTTCTTTTCCTTTCTTCATTCTTTTGTTGAACGATTGTGACTGCCATTTTGTTGGAGAATAAGAAACGAATACTACAAACTTTTTTACCCTTCACGACTTCTTTGATGCGCGGAGGAAAGTATATAGCTAATCCTTCTTGAATGATGGACTGAATCTCTTAAAGATTGAATGCAACCAGATTAACTGAACCGACTACTCTGCCCCAGGTTTGAAATTAAGGGTTTTTGCATTTTTTTTGAAAAAGAAAACTCCTACTTCGAGGCTCAACGTGGTTAGCGAGGGATTATCATCCTTATTTCACCAGTGTTTGGGAATTTGAAACAATGCCTGTACATCATTGGCAAGGTTTTAATTGAGAGCATACAAATGGAGAATTCAGGTATCTAGTTTTATATCATCCTCCCTCCAATCTTTGCTAAAATAAAAGTTTGATAAAAATGAGTAAATGGGAGAAATATATCTTTGTTTTTTTGTTTTTTTTAACAATAAAAGAAAATGAGTGAATACGAATGGATTAATTCAAAATATGCGTAAATATTTCATTAATTTTGCTAATTCAAAAACAACAATGCTAACAAGCAAATACAAAATCAACATGCAAAGAAAATAACAACAATGCTGAAACAAACAGGTGATTGCCGGCTTTAGGGAATTGAAGATGTCTTGATTTACTGTCTTCAAGAGAAGCACAAAAACGTCTCTACACTCACTCAGGCGAGAGGTTGACATGCACCAACAAGTTTCCTTCTGAAAAGGATATGTACCTCTTGTCGATCAATTATTGTACCTTGCCTTGAAAGGTTTTGTAGTCTTCAGTTGAATGCCCTATTGATCCAGCATGATATCCACATTGCTCATGTGGATTATACTCAGACGGGTATGGATCTGGCAATGTCTTGAGAAACTTGGGAACCACTAATGAGCTTTGAATCAAAGGTTGCAGAAGCTGAGTGTATGATAAAGGTACTGGATTAAGAGGAGCACACCTTCTTTCCATATTGTTGCGAGGCTTATGTTGACTCTGATGCTGATTCAAATATCCTCGACTTTGGGCTTGCTGACTTGGACGAGAATTGTCCCTGATAACCGAAGTAGTGTCTTCAAAAGAAAGAATGTTCTTCTCAATTAAATCTTTCACAATGTGTTTTAAGGCATAACAACCTTCCAAATCGTGCCCTGAAGCACCATCATGGAATAAACAATGGACATTTGGGTTGTAGTTTGCCGGGAGTGGATCTGGTGGAGGACCCAAAGGCCTTGGAACAACCAATCCTTTATTCAACAATGAAGGATATAATTATGTGTAGGTCATGTGGATTTGAGGGACTGGAGGTCTTCCCCTTTGTCTCTTATTTTGATTTGAGACACCCTCCGGGCAAGAATCCTGAGCTTTCAATCATTGACAAGCTGGCACTACTGGCACTCTAGGTACTGCTAGTCGCTTGATGTGATGACTTTTAAGTTCCTCACACTCAATGTTGGACGTCACCTCTTTCGATCCACCTCCTACTTCTCTTTTGCTTCCGCCAGCAGGAGTGGCGACATTGAAATTCCAAGATGGTGTCCTGATACTCTTGTGAGAAAGCAAAGATGATCCATCAGTCATGCGTGTGACATGTTCTTTGTGGTACGAAACCTTAAGAACCTTCATAGGTCTCTTTCCTTTCTTATCTCCTGGCTCAACAATCAAATTCTCTGCATTTGGCCTTCCTTCTTGGGGTACTAGTGATTTAATCACACTTTGTAACTTGAGCTCAAAATTCTGGCATTCTTCGATAGGGTGCCCCATGGCTCAAGTGCAGTATCCACATTCAACCTCTGGATGGTCCTCTTCAAGGATTAACTTTTTGTTATGGATCAACCTTTGTACCGAGATTTTCAATTCAGGGCAAGTATCCAAATCATGTCCTACCACCCCTTTATGGAATTCACACATCACATTCGTATCAGGGTTGTACCATGTATTTGGCGATGGCACATGTGCGTAAGGAGTTATCAATGAGTTTTGGATTAGTAGCGGGTAGAGCTTGTTGAGTGGCACAGGAATGGGTTCATAGTGAGCTTCACTCCCTTTGTTCTGACCCAGCCCCTTGTTTCGCTTTTGCTTCTTTTTCCGACCTTGAGAAGAAACTACCAGAGGATATTGAGGTACTGATTTGAACATCAGAAGTTGACTTTGACCTAGTAGGGGAGAGCCATGAGTTGGCAGACAAGGAGTTGCCACAGGGAAACACTCTTGACTCAACGCGGTATCAAATGGAGGTAGGACATTAGCTCCCTCTGCTGCGGCCATGGGCACAGGGTGACCCTCCTTCTTCAACAGAGCTTGCAAAGTTTCCAAGACCCATTCCATCTGTTTCTTCAAGGAATTAATCTCTTCTTTCAACAATTCTTGACCTTTCCTTAGTTCATCTACTGTTTCTTGAGACATAGTTCTTAGTTCTGGACACGTGTCGAGAATCAAACTGCTGACCCAAGACAAAGGATAGAATGAGCTTACTCTGAGGGAAGAAAATGATATGCAATGTAGATGGAATGGTATGCGAATGGATGCAATGCAAGGATGGTTTCAAGGAACTCAAAAAGAAATTGCAAACATCCAATTATAAAAACTTTTCCAAAAGGGATTATAAGCTGAAGTTTGTCTTTGGTTAAACTTGTGATGTTTGCGATAGACGTCTCTTTGCTCCTTGAAGACCTTGTTAAAATGATGCGTATGATGCTGAGATGTAAAGATGCATGGATGCAAGGATGCAAGGTGTCACAAGTAAATCCAAAACCTTCTTAATATGTGGGCTGTAAGAGATTGGTTCTACATTTTTCTACCCATAAATCCCACTCACATGATGGTTTCTACAGTGATGGTTTAAGGAAACTCAAGGTCACGAACGTTTATCATACTAACGCCCCGCTGCAGGCTAGCTGCATTGTGACGATAATAACGATAAGGTCTACCTTGAGTGGAGTTCTCATGCTAGGCTGACAAAGGGGCGAGCCCTCAGAGCCTAACATTACACAACTACCAAAATTGAAATAGGTCCTAGGGGGTCCCAGAATCACAGCCCTTTCGTGAATCATGTCACGCGACAGGCTAGCTGCGTTGCGACAAGATCTACGAAAAGTCTAACTGTCTGGGGGAGCTTTCATGCTAGGCTTGCAAGGATAGAGTCCTTGGAGACTAACACTAATAACATCTAATTCTAACTTAGGTGTCCCCTCTTCTTTTTCCACAACTCATATTTTACTTGTGATGTACCCTCAGATCCCACAGTCAAATATACTAAGTAATTAAAGAAAGCGAATAAAAGAACAAATAAACAAGACATGAATAGAAAACATAGAGAAGCAAAAGACAAAATCAAACATATAAATACACAAAGCTAAGTTAGGCTCGACCCTCTCTAGCATGGAGCTAGTCCCCAGCAGAGTCGCCAACTGTCGTACCTCGAAAAAATACGATCCTCGCGATGGGACGCGGAAAGAAAACAACAGAGTCGCCACCTAATTCTATTTATTCTACGAGAGAAAAGGGAGATATAGATACAACCTAAAGTAAGGATACAAAATGGTTTACGAAACCAAATTCTAAGTTTGGGAGTCGGTTACGACCTGGGAAGGTATTAGCACCCCAAATCGTCTGTCGTATCCGACGGGATCCACGTTTGTTTGCTTGTTTCAAAGGGTGAGAAATAAGATGCTTCTGAACGAAGAACTGCTAATGGAACTGGAACTAAAATGAGAAATGGAACAAAAAGAGAACAAAAAGAAATAATGGGGAAAATGTAGGGAAAATAAAGAATGTGCTCAAACGGGCCCTACCCCGCTGCCTACGTACCTCATCGGGAAAATGAGGATCAGAGTCGACGTAGTTCGCCTAACCAGGCGGGAACTTTGTTTGTGTTTTTTATGCACTGCAACTGCGTATGTCTATGCTCAGGTGTTGCAGGCTCGTCTGGTACGAGTGCATTTATCGTCTTGCATGCGAGACAAGTCGTCGCGAGTTCGTGTTCAGAATGAATGAGATGAGAAAGAGAAGTTCCCGCATGATATTCGCTTATTGTTTGTTTTTTTCTTTTATGAGAAATATTTTGAATTTGTTTGTGAACATTCCCATACTAAGACCTATCCATCGTGGTAAATACTTACACCTCGCCCCGAAACAGGACGCGTATAAGCATTCCGCAACAAAGTCTCATGGCATATAAGAACGTTCGATTTTTATTAAGTATTTTTATTATTTTCTTTGTGAGGTGAGAAAGAAGGACTCAAGTGGAAAAAGGGGAAAAACTAAGGGGGACTAAGACACAACCCTAAGTTATCTTATTATGGGATGTCCTATGGTTAGTGTGGTTTTCTAATCCTAAGGAAGAAAAGGAAAAGAAGAAAAGAGAGTTAGAACTCAACTTACTTCCTAAGGAAGTTAAGTTATCTCTAAAGAAAGGGAAAACCTAAGAGAAAAGCACAAGGTGCTAAGGAAAACACAAATATAATGCATACGAGATAGGAATGAAGTGAGGCTTACCTCAATCTTCCCTCTACAAAACAAAAGTTAGCATGACAATGCATATTGAAAGTAAAATCAAAGCATAAAAGCAATAAAGTACCATAAACGTCCTAGAATGGAACTAGGGTTCTAAATAAGACCTAAGTCTAAAGGTGAAGGTACATAAAGGTTATATGACTTTTAAAGTAAGTAGCTGCATGATATAGGTCCCTAAGTATGCTAAGATACCTCACAAGATCAAACTATCTCAAACTATGTACAAAAGGTTCACCTAAGTTCACCTAAATGCAAGTTAGGGTTTATGGATGAAGTATGAATGCATATGGCTTACAAACATGAATTAATACATGAAATGAGTATCAAAGTCAGTATTGAATGCTTATGAATGTGGATTAATGAATACACCATCATAGATGCAATGGTTTAGCATATGGAGCAAGGAGAAGAATATGTGAGAAGAAAGGGAGCAAACATCGCATAAGATCACAAATGATGCAAGTTAAGAACGAATGACATGTAAAATGTGCATGAGATGATTATGGGTCAGTAGCATACAAGGTATGATATTCAAATACAAATCATGGTTTTGCATTTATGGTTCCCACATAATTCATGTTAACAATTAGAGGAGAAGAGAAACTAGTTTAAGTTAAACATATTCAAATAAGTATGCACTTTGAAACACAAAAACAAACCAAATGGGTATGGTTCAAAAAGTGACCTATAACTGGAATTAAGGACATAAAAATGACCTATAATAAACTCCTAAAATTTACCAAAAATTACCTCAAGCAAATGGCATAAATGCCTTTCTAATATCTAGGTTATGGAGCAAATAAACACATGAATCAGACCTATAATCTAGGTGACATGAAAAATAGAAAAAAGGCTTAAAAAATTATGAAATTAAATCACTAACATGGTATAGTCGGTATCTAACATGTTCTAAAAGTATTTCACAAAATTATGCACCAAAGTGCCAAAACAATTACTTGATGAGCAAGGTAACAAGGCATGATCGCTGAAAAACAACTCCACAGAGTGGATAAAAAATGGCACTAAAAATTATGAAAAAAATTCCTAATGAGCATAAAAATGTCACAAATTCCAGTGGTTAATCACACACAAAAAATAGGTCTCAAACCTATGGGGGGAAATGGTTTTGGTCTCTTATGTCAATACCATTCCTTTTGGGGCAGCTTGTGATCAAAAATCCAAATTAATTACTAAAACTACTCAAACCTGGAATAAAAAAATATGACAAATTAATTAAGAGGATGATGATCATTCATGAATTTTTCCAGAATTTTATCACACCCGAAACTATTTTTAATAATTGCGACAAAACGAGCAAAAAATGATGTTTTAAGGGAAAGCGAGAGGAAGTGAATTCTACAATCCGTAACCTAATCCCTAAGCTCCGAAATCGACACATATAATAAAAAATCATAAATAAATCCAGTGCCTCAGGTGGGAGGGCTCAATATGCACCTTAAGTTATATGATCCTAAGCCGCATACAACTAGAATGATGCGTAAAAGTGGAGCATCGAGATTACTTGATCGAAGTACCGATTCTTCATATAAAAGAAATCCAAAAACTTCTTGCCAAGTCTTGTAATCTCCTATGAGCAAAATAAATGCTTATCTTCCATATTAGCTTTGTGAAGATCCACCATAATCGAAACAAAAACAACGGCACAACGTATCATTTGAATCCAAAGGTATCCCAAAAATAAAGTGGAATACCAACCAAACGACCGTCGTTAAGATCTTTGCGAGAACCTTGCATGAACTCAACAAATGCATTAGAAACCAAAAAGAGGTGCAACCGGAAGTTGCACCTATGCCTCACAACTCAAAATCAAGTAGAAAGATGAATATATGAGTCATGGACATGCATTGAAATTTACGTTTCAAAACGGGGCAGCACTTATGCTCTAACATAAACAACATGCAAACTCAAATCGAAATCGAACAAATTTACATTCAATGAATGGAAAATGATCAACAAACATAAGTACAAGTCAAAACAAGATCAATGCATCAAAATCGCACCAAACCGAACTTAAAAAGCCTTAAAACGGAAAAAAGGCGTCAAAAATCACCGACTCGGAATTGAACGAAAATCGCATGGTAACTAGCAAACGTGCCAACGGATTCAAATATGCAATCAGTTTTTGAAAATTCCGCTTGGAAGTGATACTTTTTTGCCGATTTCGTCGTCTTGCAGTAGCGAAATAGCCGAAAAAAATTGTCTGGAATCGACTAAAAAGCTTACCAATGGCTCCGGAATAATCAACAAAGTCAATTTACACTATTCACATTCGCGAAAACGCGCTACGGTTAGGAAGTTACGACCAAAACATATTCTCGACACGCGATACATTTACAATATCATCGATTAGACATCAATCTATCCTATTCCGGATTTGCACATTGAAACAAGCATTCAAAAGTCAAGCACTTCAATCAATATCAAGTCACAATAATTAACTCTCCTAAGAATTTTGTCAAACACCTAACATGCACCGATTATCCTATGTCAATTTTAACAATCATTTCCAATTATGCACCACAACAATTATTAGGATCAATTAATCAAGCATCAATCAACAATCAAATCATGAATCAATGCACATCATCTCCACAAGATTAATTCAACTTGAAAATTCAATTCAAGAAACAATGCAACAATTATTCATGAATTAATGTTTAAGAAGCTTAGCGAATGAAGAATCGACGAAGAAATTGCGAATCCGAAGGAAGTGAGACGTGATCGTGAATGGAGGATAGGGGAAGAGGTCGCGTGGCTGCCGACGGCAGAAGATGGTGGTTGCACGGTGGTGAAGTTGACCGGAGGTGGTGGTTCGTGGCGGCTCGGCTACCGGAAGCTTGATCGGAATTGTTATGTTCTTGAGTTCTTGATGAAGTTGTTGTTGTGTTCTTGAGAAAGAGTTAAGAGAATGAACTTCGATCCTTTAGAGAGAGGTTGTGAGAGTGTTTTTGGTGTTTGTAAATTATGATTGAAGTTACGACGGAGAAGAATATTCAATATGGAGTCGAAGAAACACCCTAGCGCTATCAACCTTTATTGAAGAACTTTTACCCAGTCCAAACACAGAATAGAAATCATACTTCCTTTTCTCTTGATATGCTGACAAATGGTCAAACCCTAATTTAAAACTTTCTCAGCTTGACAATCGATGATTTTGAGACACCTTGGAGAAGGTAAACTTGATATTTCGATAAAAAGATATTTATGATATTGGGAACTCAACCTTCGTCTCGATAGTCCGATAAATCACCTCCGAATAGGAAAAATCAAATCAATGGAGAATACTTCAATCCCATGTCTTAGGAGTTCAATGCAAATGTGTGAATGCAAAGGTTATGACCTAGTGAGAAGATGCAGATGAATATGAAGCGTAAGCCAGTGAAGGGAATAAATTATGAGGGCAAATTTTGAGGTATTACACCCGAAAAACATCACTTTCACCTTGGGCAGAGTGAAAGGGTTTTTGAAAGAAAATAAAACAAATTACTTTGAAGCATGAACAATAAAAGGAACTTCAACAGCAATCCAGTTCTTGCAAATCTTTCTGTGCATAACAAAGTTAGGCATTTCTTCATCTTCAACATCTTCAATGATGGCAGCAGTGGAATGATCATTGATAAACCCAGCACTTTGGAATCCTTCCTAAATAGTCTTCGGGTCATTGAGAACCACACCTGGTGTAAAACCAATACCAAATCCTTCTTTGTTGTCGACAACATCAATAACTCGTCCCCAACCGTCAGATCGACCAGTTTCCAGCACGCGCAGAGCATCCTTGAGAGAAGACATAAGCATAACATTTTTCTTAGCAGCATTATCAACAACAGAAAGAACCTGAAATGAAGTTCCCACCTCTTCTCCAGCATCAATATAGGAGAAAGATGACAAATTGCTCACTAGCATCGCCTGTTCACCGCCAATAGTCACTAATTTCCCATCTTTCACAAACTTCAGCTTCTGATGAAGAGTAGATGTCACAACTCCTGCCTCATGAATCCAGGGTCTTCCAAGGAGACAACTGTAAGCGGGACGTATATCCATTACTTGAAAAGTAATTTGGAATATAAACGGTCCAATCAGAATAGGAAAATCAAATTCACCAATCATTGTCTTCTTTGATCCGTCAAAAGCTTTCACAATAACGCAACCTATCGTCAACTTCACTAATCACTCATCTCTTTTTGTTGTCACCTCTATCAACTTATCGTCCATCATCTTTTGAATGTCTCTCTTAACAATCACGCAACCTCGAGGGTTCACCGAGCAAATGCAACAACCAGCATAATCGTGATCAATGTCATGATATTCACTTAAGAAAGCATGCATCTCAACCAAAGACCTTCGAATATGGCGGACTTCAAAAATCTTAAACAAACCAGGACAACCATCAACCATATTCACAGACGTATTACCATGCTTCGGAAGCGGATTTGTCTTCACATTTGAATTAACATCATTGAAGGACAAAACATTGCTCCTTATCAATTTCCGCACTTCAAACTTCAATGGATAACAGTTCTCAACATCGTGCCCCGGGGCACCTTGATGAAAAGCACAGTGAGCCTCTAGCTTATACCACCATGGGATAGTCTCTGGAACTGGAGGTGGAGAACGTGTTTGCACAAGATTCTTTGCAATCAAAGATGGAAGCAAATCTGCATACAACATTGGAATAGGATCAAAATTCGGCTTAGTACGAACCTGTTGATTACCACCTTGTTGCACAAAAGGTTGTTGATAAAGAGACTGGTACTTTGGAGCTACTGGTACAGTGGGAGTCACATTAATCACCGGAGTTACAGAAGCTACATGCTGCTGATGACAATTCTCACGACCACGAGGTCTTCTGTAACTTTCACGAGACACAACATTAGTCTCACTCTCTTTCTTCTTACCAAAGTTGAATCTCCTAGAGCTCGAACCATTTCCACTCTCTTGGCTCAACCGTCCCTCCCGGACACCTTCTTCTAATTGCATCCCCATACTCACCATTTCAGTGAAATCAGAAGGAGCACTAGCTATCATCTTCTCATGGTAGAAAGAACCTAAAGTCTTCAAGAAGATCTTTGTCATCTCTTTCTCTTCTAGAGGAGGGACAATATGAGCTGCTAGCTCGTGCCATCTCTGCGCATATTCTTTGAAAGTCTCTTTGTCCTTCTGGGACATAGCACAAAGCTGATCTCTATCTGGTGCTATATCAACATTATACTTGTATTGCCTAACAAAAGCCTCTCCCAGATCATTGAAATTCTTGATTTGGCTATTATCCAAACTAAGGTACCATCTCATGGCTGCACCAGTCAAACTATCCTGGAAATAATGAATCAACAACTGATCATTGTCTGTCTGAGCAGACATCTTCCTAGCATACATAGTCAAATGACTCAGAGGACAAGTGTTGCCTTTATACTTCTCGAACTTAGGAAACCTGAACTTGTACGGAACTTTGACATTAGGAACCAGACAGAGATCATAAGCATATTTTCCGAACAGATCCTTATGCTTCAAGGCTCTCATCTCCTTCTATATCTCAGCAAAACGACCTTGAAAATCATCAAGTCTTTCAATCACACCAGCGCCTTCACTGGGCTCAGCATGGTAAATCACTTCATCATGGTGTGGAATAGTATGCATCACAGGTGGTGCAGTAGTTATCACTGGCGGAAGAGTATTAAATGCAGCTGTCTCAGGAGGATGAGGATGATAACCAGCAGGAATGAAATCAACCGGCATGCCCCCACAGTGTACTAGCAGGCATACGATAGCAAGGAGAAAGAACTGTCTCAGCAGGAATTGATGCAGTAACAATTTCAGAGATGACTGTATTCTGAACAGGAGAATTAGGAGGAGGTGGCTGATTCTGAGCAGCCACCAAGCTTTCCATCATGGCAGTAACTCTTTCCAAGCTTTCCCTCAGATATGTAACTTCCTCGTGCAGCTCGCGATTCTCTTGTTGTAAGGTTTCCGACATCTTCTTCTGATTAACTCGAGTATCAACCTTGTGAGTCAGCTTGACAGGAGAACTGAATGAAGACCAAGAAACAACATAAGATCCCTGGACAACACTCGAAAATCAAGACAAATACGGGTATGATGCATGGTATGTGTATGCAAATGCAAAGATTTCAAACGACTATAAGATAAATTGCAATATTTATAAAGATACACTATTTGAAGTACTTAAAAACTCATTCTCATTAAAATCAAAGTAAGGATTACAAGTGAAGTACAAGCCTCAACAATCCTAATACATGAGAGAAAAAGTAAACTAGGCCTAGGGGATCACATCCGAAGAAGATCTGAATCCCGACTGGTACTTCATGCGAATCCTCTTAATCTCTTTCTTGTACAAATTCTCCATGTCTTCCTTATCCTTCACCAACTGGTCAACAATGGCCTTCCAAGCACCGGATGTAGGAGGAATGGTAGATGGAGTACTAGAGGAAGATAAATTCTCTCTTGGCCTCTTCGTAACACGTTGCTCAAGTAACTCAATGAGATCATCCTTCTCCTTCAGTTGTTGTTGCATTGTCGTCTTCTCAAATAGCCATTCTTCTTTCTCTTTCTTCATCTTGTCCAACTCTTCTTGAAGAGCAACCTTCTCATCAACGGGAGGAAGAAAAGCAGACACTGGTAGTATAGGAAACAAAGACTCCTCGAGTGGATAAGGCATCTTGAGCTTGGAAGCCCTAGATCGAACCCACTGGATGTAACACTCGGAGGGAGCAAGGTGTTGTCTTCCCAATTGACCCTTCTCTTTCCGATGAACCGCATGCCAAGAATGACCAATCCTTTTCTTCATTTCTACATGATCTGCACCATTAAGAAAGAAGAAACGGGATAAGGAAAGGTTGTTTGGTATGTCCTTCAAACAATATCCCAACTGTCGTCTAGCAAGAATAGGGTTGTAACTAATTCCCCCGAGGGTACCAAGAAGAGGTACGTTAGGAAATTCTCCACAATTGTCAATAAGCACTCCAGTATCATAATGGTAACAATACCAAGTCATATCCTTATGAGAAAGAGACATAATCCTTTGAGACCATCTTCGCTTCTCTCTATTATCCTTGAAGATATCGAACTTTGGTAGGTGTGAAATAAACCACCTATAGAGAAGAGGCGCACAACACACAATCTCTCCATCACCTTTGGAGGTCCTATAATGAAAAGCATGATACATGTCTCCAAGTAAAGTATGTACCATATTCTTCTTCAAAAAAATCTGAATGGCATTCTCATCCACAATACCATCTAAGTTAGGAAACAAGACAATCCCATAAATGAGCAAAGCAAGAATATCCTCAAATGCATCCTTATGACCCAAAGTAAGTGAAGTAGAAGCTTTTCCCATCAAAAACTTGGCATTAATACCACATACACTCTCTTTTGGAAGAAACTTCCCATTAAGATCGGACTCCTTGAGAAAAAGGGCTTTGGCGATGACTTTGATTGTAAGCTCCTTCTCTAAACCACTGAAAAGAATTTCCTTGTCCAAACTAGGTAGACCCATCCAATGAGAGTACTCCTCCAAAGTCAGCATAAGCTGATAATCCGGAAAGGTGAAACAATGATGCAACAGATCATAAAACTGAGCTAAGGTAGGGAGAATCCCCTCTGGTACATCGGTATCCAAAATAAACAAGAGCTTTCCATAATATTTCCGGAACTCCTGGGTGTCGACCACCAATGCTCCTAGCTTTCTCAGCTCTACTAAATTAGGATTCTTGAAGGTGTACTTCTTTGTGTTCCTTCTTTCAAAATTCATAACCATAAACATCTGAAATTTTGCAAAAGTTCCTTATGAGTCCCTTGAAATCTCAAAAACAATGCTCATGAATGTATGATGGCATGTATGCAACAACCATAAACAAGATCACACAAAGCACATAGGTTTAGGTTCCGAGTCACGAGCATGAAGTCAATGTAACAAAACACCAACCCACATCAGTAAGTACTAAGGTTTTATCTTCATTGTACCTGCAGAAAACCAAAAGGGTGCTAATAGAGGTGCCCGAAGTTAACAGCCATCTTTAGAATATTATCGTTACATTGGATTACTCCCCAACCGATAACATTCTTAAAATAGACCTTGTCCGAGTGTAGTATCGCGTGACAACCACCTTAGGTTTACACCCAAATAGTTTCCGCACTACGTTCCTAAATTAGCTTGGATGGGTTAAGGGTTCTACGGTCCTCAGTATGATCAGCTCAAGGTCGAAAAATAATGCCACGTATGATTACTCATCATGACATTGATAATCCAAGAGAGCCTAACCGAGTGGAGATTATCAAATTGATATAGCTTTGGACTACTCCATCGCTTATCGCTTCGAATATCGTCATCCTATCATAAGTTCAACTCAGATCCGGGTTAGAATCTATCTCACTCATAGAGGATCACCAAAACCGAAACAGAACAAACAAATAACAAACAAATCAAACCAAAGCAGTAAATAAATCAAAGTAGGCCGAATCCACTTAGAGATTACTCCCCAGCAGAGTCGCCACTTTTCTGTAGCAGTAAAAACATGAGTGTAAGCTATTGGTTAACTTAACTCAAAGTAAACAGAGTCGCCACCGCGCTTTTATTTTATTCCAAGAGGAAAAGGAAAAAAGAGCGAATAAATCCTAATGAATCTAAAAGCAAAAAGCTAAAGAAACATAATAGAGAAACAGGTAAGGGGATAGGTTACACAATGGGAAGGTTTTACGCACCCAAAATGTCTGTGGTACTCCATGGGAGCGCTTTGAAAAATTTATTGCTTTTGGTTTGAAAATGGTTTGTGTAAACACCCCAAATTTTCCCTCACCCATTCACACCATGCCTTGTGGTCTTTTCATATGCATAAATTCAATCATAGCATCTCATATTGCATTTTTGATTCACTGCATTGCTTCTAAGTCATCTGCATCTAGGGTTTGTGATCTGAGCTATCCAAGAGCCATTTGAGCCACTCCCAAGGTCTTCAATCACTTCAAAGGAGTCCATGTATGTTCAAGCATTATATTATATCCTCACAAAGACCAAAGAAGTCAAAGAATCACAAGAACTGAGAAAGGCATGGAAGCAGAGCCAGGTTTAACTGCACAGATGACCTAGAATTAGGGTTTTGGTTTCAGAGGCCATAACTCCAAATTTTTTGGTCATTATTGTTTCTATTGGTCTCTATATGTTATAAGGATCATGCATATCAAGTTTCATGAAGAAATTCCATGGGGAAGGCATCTAATCAAGAGTTGACTTCTTGAGCAAGTCAGTGCAAAATCAGGGCATCTGAGGCCCCCATTGACCCAACCATAGGGCATTCTCCATCAAGAACTTGTCCTAATTCATTTTGGATCAAAAGTTATGGCTTGTCAAAGTTGGTAAAAATCACATAATTTCAAGTTTTGCACCAAAGAGGCAAAGTTGCAAAACCTCTTGCCAAGGCAAAGTGTGACTTCAAATGGACTTCTAACCTTTGCACAAACATAAACCAATGCCTAAAAATCAGAATGCACCAAAGGTTTGTCCATTTTCATGACTTATGCTTCAAGTAATCACAAAAGGGCCAAAAGATCACAAAATTGCAAAACCTCTCACAAACCCTAATCCACTTGCTAATTGGCCTCAAGACTGATTCCATGGCTCTCCTCAATCCTTGCTGCGCAGGACACCCCTTTGTCCTTGGCCTGCCATTGACCCATACCTCTCTTACACAAAAAGTTGACTTTATGCAAAATGGCCCATACCAATCAAGCTAGGCCACACCAACTCCACAGACCTATCACAGTGTGATACATGGACAAAATGGGACTCAACACATAACACAACTCATCCTGATCTCTCCCACAAGCCAGCATTCTCCAAACTCACCTCTTATGCATTTTCATTCGAATCTCCTCACACAAGCATCAAACATCAAAACAAACTTCATAGGATCACTCAACATGTTCCCCTGATCATTTCCCAACCCTCATTTGCCCCTGAAAAGCCCTGAAACTCAAACACGATTTCCCTCCCTCTCTGAACAGAACTCCATCAAACTCACAAACCAGCCAAAATAAACTCCATACAAGCTTTGAAAACTCCTTAGGAGGTTCATTGGATTCATTTTGAAGCAAGGAAGCAGTCAAAAAGCTCCTGGACTGAAAGCTTCATCTTAGGTAGCCACTGGAATTCATTTTTCCAGAACCCTATTTTAATGTTACAATATGATAAAGCATGCTCCACTGATCACACTGAACTTTGAAATTTTGAAAATGGTGTAGAAATGAGCTTGTATTGATTGACTGAAATTTCTGCCATTTTGTTCTTCCTTTCGAATCTTGAGTTTGGGTGAGAATAAATTTGTTTTGAGTGTGGATTTGGATTCAGGGAGGTGAGAGGAAGTGATCTGGAGCTTTAGAGCTCCAGAAATAACCTAGGGAGTGAGTTTGGAATTTTCAGGTGAGGGGGTCACCGGAGAAGACGACCGGAGCTCTTCTCCGGTGACCTGAAAGTCATTAAAGTGTAATTAGGGTTAGGGCTTCAAGTTTGAATCTGGGCGCTTGGATTGGCTTTCCCGCGTGTGAGTGTGTGGCTGAGATCATGTCATTAATAATTAATCAGGATTAATTAATATTTTAATTAGGTTTAGTTCAGTTTAAATTCTGTCCCTTGGATTTGGCGCGTGGTCAAAGCTTTCAAACCCAGTTCCAATCTGGTCCATCCATTGTGCATACTTTCATTTATTTTAATTTTTATTTCATTTAATTTGATTTATCTTTTACGAATTATTTAAAATAGTAAAATACATTAAAAAATTCTGAGAATTTTTATTAAATCTTTTATTAATTTTCAGAACCCAAAAATATTTTTATTTTTATCTTTTGCATTAAAAATCATTTTTAAATCATTTAAATGTTTATTTTTAATTAGTTAATGAAAATTAATTAGTTAAAAATACATTTAGGTATTTAAAAATCACCAAAAAATTCACATTGCATTTAGAAACATTTAGAAACATTATCAGTCTCTCAAACCAAATTTATTTTTTGTTCTTGATGCCTTTTGATCATTTTCAATGGAATTAAAATCATTTTGAGGAAATATTTTTGTGCAAACTTTGAAAAATCCTTTCTGCCTAACCCTTGAGAGTTTGATGATGGTTCTTTTTGCATTGCATCCTCCATATCATTTAGTTTATAGGGTAAAATTGGTTTGATTTGATCTTGCATTTTCAATTTGTTTGGTATTTTTCTTTGTGAGGCACCCCAAAACCCTAGCAAACTTGAGAAAATCATAACCCCCATTAGTTTAAGAGTTAGGTCCCCTCCTTTGGGCAGTGAACTTGTGTAGGGTTAGGGTTCCTTTAATCCCATTTTCAATTTTTTATCATGTCATTTGCTTCTGGTTTTGAATTTGGTATGGCATGTTGTGTATAAACCCTAATTCTTGCTTTCATTTGCATTCATCTCTCATATGCTTGCATTCATGAACTTACCATGACATTTTGTGCATCCACATGACATACAAGACATCTTAGGACATATTGAAATCATGTTTGATCATTGCATCATTCATTTTCCATGATATGCATTCATACCATTCCATAAACTTTCATGAACTTTCATGGTTCAAAGCATGCTTCATTTGCATCCATATCTTTGTATGATCATCCACAACTCTTGACATGTGTTTGTATCATCTCTTAGCATCATTAACATCATGTTTTTACTTCTGACTTTGGTTTGCATCTTTGCATTTCAATTCATTTCCATTTCATTTCATTTCCTTTTACTAACTTTTCAGGTGGTAAGTGTTTTGAGAAGTGAATTTGCCTTCACTTCTCACAATCTCTTCTCATCTCTCTTATACTTTCTTTGCTTCATTTTGTATGTGTTTTAGAGTGAGCTTGCCCATTCATGTTCATCTCTTACTTTCTTTCTTCAAGCAACTTGTCTTCTTAAATGAAGCAAGTTGTTTTGCTTCTCTCTGTTTCTTCCTCCTTTCATCTGCTTCTCTTCCTGGTGGTTTCTCTCTTGAAGATCTTCTTGCAAGCTTCATAAACCCTAGGAACAACCAAGCATGATAACAATTAGGGTTTGATTAGTCCCCCCATTTAGTTTTACCTTTGTGTCATCCTTGAGTCTTCTCCTCTCATCTCATAATCAAGGACTAAACCCTAAAGGCTTTAAGGCTTTGTGATTAAGCTTATGCCTGCATCCTTCTATTAGGATGGAGTGTATAACTTTAATCCTAAGTGTTAAACCCTTAATGTGTTTAAATCCTTTAATAAATCCATCTAATAATCATCAAGACATCAAACTTGTAACTTGGGCCTTGCATTAGGGTTCTAATTCTTCCTTAATTGGTTAAGAAGGACTAACCCTAGTGTTAATGGACAAGTCCTCCTCAAGTTGTCTTACAAACCATAAAGGTCACTTCTTCATCTTGCCATTAACTAAAATCCACCTAATAAAGGCTTTGTTTTGTCATGAGGCTAATCCCTAATCATGGATTAAGTTGAGGAGTCTTCCTCAGCTTTAATGTTCTCATCTATTATCCTTCTATTAGGATGGTGTAATGAGTCCATTAAATCCTTGATTATGGCTTAAACTCATTACTCAACACTAAACAAAAACAACAAAAACATCTAAATAATCATAAGTAGGTTAATGATCTTAATCCTACATCATGGTGATTAAGTGTGAGGTGTTTACTTCATACTTAAGGTATTCTCATTACCCCTAATCAGAGGGAAGATGTGATGAGTTTGCTAACCCTTGGTTTAGTCTTAAGCTCATTTTCCTATGACAAACTCCAAAAAGCAATAAAAGACTGAAAACTCAAAAACAAACAATGATCGTCTCCTCCGGGATTCTTTTCTCATCTCATTCAGTCATAAACGAGAACCAACTTCTTTCGTCTAATGCAAGACAGTTTGCACCTGAGCCAGACAGGTCATACACTTGAGCATAGACAAGTAAGCAGTTCACAAGTCAATTTATCTTTCAGTCTCTTTGAGTCGAACTACGGTGTTCTGACTTCCTCATTGCACGAGAGGATACGTAGGCATAACTTAACAGTTATCGAACAAAAGGCTCTGTATATCCCCCCTCTTCCAGTATTATTCTTTAAGCCTCATAGTCTTGAGCTTTACATTCTTGTTCTTACACTGACACTTCTATTGTACACTTCACATCTCTTTTACACTGACACTTGCATTCTTTTCCAGCTTTGATACACAGATTGCACTGACACTACCCCTTTAAAACACAAATCTTTTAAGCGTGGATCCCGTCGAGTACGACGGACAATCTGGGTGCTAATACCTTCCCAGGTTGTAACCAACCCCCTTTCTCAGTTTCTCTGGTTCGCGATCGTCTTATCCATCTTTCCTAGGTCTATGCAGCATTACCTTTCCTCCGGGATAAAAATGCCTAGCTGGCGACTCTTGTCTTTCTGAGTTCACCCTTGTGTGTTCTCTTCCTCTTTCGCCGACCGTTCGCGTTTGTACCCCTCTTGGCCCTGTGCCTCATTAGGTGGGAGCGACAACTTGGCGACTCTGCTGGGGACCCTTATAATGTAACCAGGGCTTCTGGTTCTTTTTGTGGGTTCCTCCTAGCGCTTGTTTGATTTGTGTTTACTGGGGTGTTATGTGCTAATTATGTTTGTTTATATGCTTTATTTACTGCTTTATGTACAGCTTTATTTATTGCTTTCCTTTACAGTTTTTCATACTTTATACTGTCATGTTATCATTGTTGGATCTGGTTTCTGTTTGGTGGGTGGGGTTCTACTGAGAGTTTAAGGTCCTATACCTGGGACCTGAGTGACACCTAGGCTAGAGTGGTTCATGTTCTTTCCCATTCCATTTCGGTCTGGTGCGGGAATATGAAACACGGTTCAGATATGGGTTTCTTCTTGAGAACTCTGTGCTACAGATTTCCTGTAGTACTAGGGCTATCTAGGAAGCCTGCTAAGTCTGGATGACCTTTATTATGACCTTCAGAAACTGAGGTGAATTAGAGGAGGATCTTTTATGGTTATTGTAAACACTGTACCTCCGGGTTAGAAGTGTTTACACTTCTCATAACTAATCCAAGTCTGAGGATCCTTGTTTTAGAACATCACCTGTGAGGGGGGTTGGGCTGTTTACAGGTTTGCAGGTACCTTTGGCCACATCATACCCTGTTACTTGTTTGATTAAGAGTACCTCACTTTGGACATTTCTTGTGATTTAAACCTGGACATGTGACTCTTTATTTGAGTCCCCCACCTTGGTTACTGGACTTCTAAAACCTCCATCTGGATTTCTTGGACATACATGGGCTTTATATCAAGACAGATAAATCAGATCCAGCTTGATCACAAACCCTTGCATATCATTTACATACATCATCATTGCATCATTTGACATTTTTTTATTTGTTTTTCAGGGTATCCACATCATATCTGGCTTGGTTTTGACCCCTTCATCTGCATAGACCTCTGTTCCATCTGGTATCTGCTTCAACTACCTTCATCACCAGCATCAGCCTATTAGTGGCTCATCTCCAGTATTGATTTTGATCCTCATCAGCACTTGTCTTTAGCTCTTCATCAGCATACATGGCTCCACCCAGGAAGAGCAACATATCATATAATTTCTTTGAGCCTGTGCTGACTGATATCAGGCAGGTCCAGGCACTTATCACTCCAGACCACATCCCATTATTCAGAGAGCATCATGGAGGCATCCTTGATATGGTTATGGACCTGGACCCTTCTCAGAGGAGTATGATCCACACCTGCCTACAGTTTTATGACCCTCCTTTGAGATGTTTCACATTCCAAAACTTTTATCTAGGACCTCTTTTGGAGGAGTTTTCATCATTGATTGGAGTACCTGTCAGGGGTGGTGTCCCCTTCAACCCAGAGATGACTTCTCCCAGTAATGGAGAGGTGGCAAAAGCACTGTACCTGGAGCCTATTTTGATTGAGCAGAACATGACAACAAAGGCTGGGATCCCTGGTTTGCACTTAGACTTTCTGACTTCCCAGGCCATCCTGAAGGCCTCCTTGGGAGAATGGAGGGCAGTTTGTGCATTATTAGCCCTCAGTATATATGGGGTTATACTATTTGCAGATGAGCCCAAATTTATCAGCAAGAATTCCATTCATCTTTTCCTTCTGAGGAACCTAGTACCCACATTGCTGGGGGATTTCTATTATTCTGTTCATCAGAGGAATGAGAAGCAAAGAGGGAAGTTGGTAAGATGTTGTGCTCCTCTGTTTCATACTTGGCTGCTCAAACACTTACCTAAGACTGATGCCTTCTTGAATCCTCACCAACAGAAGAATTGGGCTAAGAGGCTCATTGCTTTGACTTCAGATGACATCAGATGATGCACCCAGAGCACCAAGGGCAAGGACATAATCACTAGCTGTGGGCAGTACCCCAATGTACCTCTAGTAGGAGTGAAGGGTTGCATCAACTAAAATCCTTTGTTGTTTAAGAGACAATTGGGTTATGCTTTGGTCCACCCTCCTAGAGTGCAAGATCTAGCTGAGACCATGTATTGTGAGATAAAGCCTAATCTAGCTGTTGTCAGACAAGCATCTTGGGCTTGGGACAACATCCAGACAAAGGGGATGGCTATTCTTGGAAGGTGCAATAATGTTGCTTCAGCCCAGTACTATGAATGGTCCTATGCTAGAGCTCAGATCACTGGAATGCCCTTTACCATTGAGGACACACCTGGACCTTCTACAGTACAGCCAGCAGCCACTGTCAGCCTGGAGGAATTTGAGAAGCTGAAGGAGAGGAATGAGAATCTGTCTCAAGCTCTGAAGAAGACCCTCTGGGAGAGGAGTGATGGTCGTCTAGACATTGAGAGGTTGGAGAAGCTTAGGGTGGAGCATCTGGCCAAGATTGAGAAGGCAGAGGACTATATCAAGAAATCAAGAGTTGGGGAGAAAATATTGAAGAATGCATGTAAGGAGGCCAAGCTTCAGAAGGCTAGGACTGATCTCTATCTGCAAGAAAGTCAGGCTAGGTGGGTCAGGATCACTGAAGCTCAGACACAAGAAGATAAGAGAACTCAAGCCAGGATTGAGCAGTTGGAGGCCAATGAAAAGAAACAACAGGAAGCTTTGCTGGCAGCCCAGAAGGAGATTTCAGAATTGAAGCTTAGGGCTGGTTTGAAGAGGTCAAAGGACCAAGACAGGCACAAGAAGTTGACCACTGCTATTTCCACTAGGAACCTCCTCAACAGGACTATTACGGAGCATCCAGCTAGTCCGGTGACTGAAGCACTTTTGAAGGAGGTTAAGGAGGATGAGTTTGGACTTGATGTCTGAATTTTTGTTTGTTGTTGCTTTCGTTTGATGTACTTTTCTTTTATGTTGTATTTTCACCCCTCAGGGGCATATGTTGTAAAAACAAACTATGTATGATCCACCATTTGTAATGTATTTGTTAGTTTGTTTCAATGAGTTTCTTTTCTCAAGCAACATCAAAGCATCTTCCTCGGGGTCTGGAAAGGTCAAAACCAAGAACCAAGCCGGATACCTTGGAAAACAAATAAGCATACTACATTGCATACTAACTTTTGTTTTGTTTTGTAGGTTTTGTTTTTATCTTGTTTGTTTCTAACTCTGTTGTGATTCAGGAAATATTGCTCGCAGAAGAGTGTTCCCCGTCAACCGTGCACACCGGTATCCTACACGCAACAACCTTCCGGGTATTATAATGGAGCAAGTACAACAAGACCTGACAGAGGTCAGAACCCAGATGGCTAATGAAAGGGTGGAGATGAGAAACCAAATGGCCCAATTCATGACAGTAATGACTGGCTTAGCCCAGAGTCAGGAAAGGCTAAGGGCATTAGTAGAAAGACAAACTCCCGAGGAACCTCATCCTGGGACTGGAGGCACCAGCAACAATGAGAGGGGTCAGCCTCATGTTAACCCACCTGTATTTGGACCTCATCTAGATCCGGAAGTCAACATCCCAGCTAATGTGCAAGGAAATACTACTGGGGGGAGGATCTTACAAGAAGACCCCCAAGAAGAGCAGTTCACTGTCATGGGAGCTGGTGATGAAGTCTATGATAGGAGGTTTGATGAAATTGCTGAGAAGTTGAGATCTCTGGAGTCTCAAAATTCCCTGGGTTTTGATGTCATGGATATGGGGTTAGTAGACGGGGTAAGAATTCCCCACAAGTTCAAACCTCCGTGCTTCGAGAAATACAATGGAACCTCCTGTCCACGAACTCACCTGCAGTCCTTTCTGGGAAGACTTAAAGCATACACCATGGATGAAAAACTATGGATGTTCTATTTTGAAGACAGTTTGGCTGGGACTTCAAGGGAGTGGTATTCACACTTGACCAGAGCTACTATCAGATGCTGGAAGGACCTAGCTGAGGCTTTCATCCGGCAGTACCAATACAATCTGGACATGACTCCTAACAGGACCCTCTTGATTGGAATGTCTCAATCCTCCAGGGAAAGCTTCAGGGAATATGCCCAAAGGTGGAGACAGCTTGCTGCTGCTGTCCAGCCACCCATGTCGGAAAGAGAAATGGCCAACATGTTCATGAATACCCTGCAAGGAACATACATTGATAGATTGGCTGCCTTTTCTTCTACTAGCTTCGCAGACGTAGTTATAGCCGGTGAAAGAATTGAAAGTCTGCTAAAAATGGGCAAAATTTCTGATAATGGTGCAAGTTCGTCTTGTAATCCCAGGAAGCCTTTTGTGGGACCTCGAAGGACCGGTGAGACAAATGCCATTCATACCAACAGGGGCAGACCTTAGTATGTCCACAGATCAGTAGCAGCTGTCACTATTCCAACTCCGATTCCTCAGCAACCAGCATATCAACAACCACAACAACCACATTATCAACATCAAGTTCAGTATCCGCCATAGAGAACATACAACAACAATAACAGCAATCAACAACAAAGACCCTTCCAGCAAAGACCATCACAGGAAAATAGGATGATTGATCCTATCCCTATGCCTTATGCTGCCTTATTGCCACAACTCCTGAAGCTTAACTTGGTTGAGCTAAGGACATTGGCACCTCCAGATCCCTCCAATCTCCCTAAGAATTACGATGTTAACGCCAGGTGTGCTTTCCATTCCAATGCACCTGGTCACAACACAGAGAAATGCAGGGCTTTGCAAATGAAAGTGCAGGATCTGGTGGATTCTAAGGCCCTCAACTTTGCACCGCCTCCAAATGTCAATAGAAATCCTATGCCTAACCATGGTGGGCCAAGGATTAATGCCATCGAGGAAGACAAACCATCTACTTTGATCACCAGTGTTGCACAAATTCGAACACCTCTGGTCGAAATTAAAGCTCAGCTTCTAGAGTGCCAGGTGTTTCCCGGGTGTGAGCTCGGTTGCGGGTATTGTAACATTGCAGTCAATGGGTGTGATAATTTGAGAAGCGGCATAGATGGTCTTATCAAGGATGGTATCCTTCAGATCTCAACAACGGCGCCTACAAATCCAGCAATCCCTTTGACAACAATTCTTGATTCTTCTACAACAGCAGCAACCATTATTCCTACCGATTCGTCAATATCATCAACAATGGCTCCATCCATCACTTCCACAAATCAAATGTCAACAACCATTTCTTCTACAACATCAACATCCTTTTTACCAGCAGGATCTTCTACAACGCCAACAGAAATTAATGAAGATGTCTCAGCAATCACCATTTACTATGATCCATCAGATGTTCCTCCAAGCAACAATTTTCAGCAACAAGTAGTGGCACCTCCTGCCAGATCACTAGTTACAATTTACTATGATCCGCACACCATTACGGTACCCTCCTCTGCAGCCGTAAGTCCAGTTACCATCACGGTACCTGGACCAGTTCCCTATGAAAGCAATAATGCCATACCTTGGCATTATGGCTCTGATCTCTACTGCAACGGGGAGAAAATCACTTTGGATTCTTCAACTTCTTCTCCACAAATTGATAATGTTGGGGGAGGCGGAGGCTTCACCAGAAGCGGATGCCTTTTTGCCTCACAAGTGCAAAGACCTAATGCTGAAGCAGAAGCTGCTGCTAAAGCAAAAGGAAAGAGTGTGGTATTTGAAGAGCCGGCTGCCAAAGAAACTCAGAAGACATCTTTTGAACAAGATGTAGACGAGTTTATGAGAATCATAAAGAGAAGTGATTACAAGGTGGTGGATCAGCTTCACCAAACTCCCTCAAAAATCTCCATATTATCCCTGTTGATGTGCTCTGAAGCTCACAGGAATGCATTATTGAAATTCCTGCACGCATCATACGTGCCATAGGAGATCACCGTTAATCAGCTAGAAACCGTTGTGGCGAATGTCAATACCAGTCATGGACTGGGCTTCACCAATGCTGACTTAACAACAGAGGGACGTAACCACAACAAGGCTTTACACATCACTCTAGAATGCAAGGGTGATGTTCTATCCCATGTACTGGTGGACACTGGGTCTTCACTCAATGTTCTACCAAAGAAGGCCTTGGTGAAGCTGGAGTATGATGGCTTGGCACTGCGTCCGAGTAATTTGGTGGTGAGAGCATTTGATGGCTCTAAATGATCAGTGCTTGGAGAGATTGATCTGCCCGTGATGATTGGCCCGCAGACCTTCAAAATTACCTTTTATGTGATGGACATTCAGCCGGCCTACAGCTGTTTGTTGGGTAGACCCTGGATCCATGCCGCTAGCGCTGTTACGTCTACCCTTCACCAGAAGCTGAAATTCGAGTGGGAAGGCCAGATCATCACCATCTGTGGGGAAGAAGACATCTTTGTTAGCCATCTGGCTACGTATAAATACATAGAAATGGATGGAGAGATCCATGAAACCATGAGCCAAGGGTTTGAAGCCCTGAACATAAATGAAGCATCTGCTGTACTGGGAACCTCCATAACGTCTTATCAGCAAGCCCGGAGGGTTGTTGAAGAGGGTACCGCCCAGGGCTGGGGCAAGCTGTTGCCCGTGGAAAAGAAAGAAGACAGATTTGGGTTGGGTTACAGACCAACTCAACAAGATCAATCAGAGGCCGCCAAGAAGCCCAATTTTGTCAGCGGGGGAATGCTCACCCCGGATGCAGTGAACAACTTGGAAGACGAGGAGGAAAGCGACCGCAACCTGGAGAGCTGGATACGTCCAAGGATCTCGGGGAGCCAAGTCCTTAACTGGTCTTCCTAGGAAATTATAAGGGTTACTCCTGCAGAGTAATTATTATTTCCTGTATTTTTAAGGATGCATCAAGTCTGACATCTTGCCCAAGATGTCAAGACTCATTTTGTAATCGGGCCATCTTGTAATTTTGTGCAAATGGATTAATCAATGAATATCGGACATCTTTTGCAAATGAGTCTTTTCCTTTTCCGCTCACTATTTTTCATTTTTTTCTTTTTGTACAAAAAATAAAATGGCAATGCTTTCCAAAATGATAACTTCATTTCAGTTTTTCTAAACAAGATTAAAATCGATCACTAAAATAAACAATCTAAACCCTTGCAGAGAGTGCCTTTCAGACTGCACCGACAACAACACTGCTATGACTTTGTATGACTTTGACAATCCAATCAATCAAGCTGATGAAGGGGTTGAAGAAGATTATGAGCTACCTGAAGAGTTAGCCAGGTTGTTAAGGCAAGAGGAGAAGGTCATCACTCCTCATCAGGAGGAGGTCGAAACGGTTAATCTTGGTACGAATGAAGATGTGAAAGAGGTTAAGATCGGGGCCTGCCTACAAGACTCAGTGAAAGAGCAACTGATTGATATGCTTCGAGAGTATGTGGATGTGTTTGCTTGGTCTTATCAGGATATTCCAGGGTTGGACACCGATATTGTCATGCACAAGCTGCCTTTGAAAGAAGATTGCCCACCTGTTAAACAGAAGTTTCGCCGTACTCGCCCAGATATGGCAATGAAGATAAAGGAAGAGGTGCAAAAGCAGTGGGACGCCGGTTTCCTTGCTGTGACTAGCTATCCACCATGGGTTGCTAATATTGTACCTGTACCTAAGAAAGACAGCAAGGTGAGGATGTGTGTGGATTACCGGGATCTGAACAGAGCCAGCCCAAAAGATGACTTCCCATTACCTCACATTGATGTATTGGTTGATAATACGGCTCAGTTCTCGGTATTCTCCTTCATGGACGGATTTTCAGGATATAATCAGATCAAGATGTCACCTGAAGACATGGAGAAGACAACCTTCATCACACCCTGGGGCATGTTCTGTTATAAGGTGATGCCATTCGGATTAAAGAATGCTGGTGCGACTTATCAACGGGCTATGGTAACATTATTCCACGACATGATCCATAAAGAAATTGAATGTTATGTGGATGACATGATTGCCAAGTCCCTCACAAAAGAGGACCACCTGGTAAATCTGTTGAAGCTATTCAAGCGTCTGAGGAAGTACCAACTGAAGTTAAACCCCAACAAATGCACATTCGGGGTGCGATCCGGTAAGCTGCTGGGATTTATTGTAAGTGAGAAAGGGATTGAAGTGGACCCTGATAAAGTCAAAGCCATTCAAGAAATGCCTGCACCGAAGACAGAAAAAGAAGTTCGAGGTTTTCTAGGTAGATTGAACTACATTTCACGGTTCATATCTCATCTTACAGCAACCTGTGAACCCTTATTCAAATTGTTAAGAAAAGAACAAACGGTCAGGTGGAATGAAGACTGCCAGAGGGCTTTTGACAAAATCAAAGAATACTTACAAGAGCCACCAATCCTTATGCCTCCAGTTGAAGGAAGACCTCTAATTATGTACTTGACAGTATTAGAAGAGACAATGGGGTGTGTGCTGGGCCAGCATGACGAGTCTGGTCGAAAAGAGTATGCAATTTACTACCTAAGCAAAAAGTTTACCGACTGTGAACAACGTTATTCACTACTCGAGAAAACTTGTTGTGCTTTAGCGTGGGCTGCTCGCCGACTAAGGCAGTATATGTTGACCCACACTACCTTGTTGATATCAAAGATGGACCCAGTTAAGTACATTTTTGAGAAGCCAGCACTTACCGGACGGGTTGCAAGATGGCAAATGATCCTCACAGAATATGACATCCAGTACACATCTCAGAAAGCCATCAAGGGCAGTGTATTGTCTGATTATCTCGCTGAGCAACCCATTGATGATTACCAGCTAATGAGATTTGACTTCCCGGATGAAGACATCATGTTCATAAAAGCAAAAGATCATGAAGAGCCTGTTCACACTGAAGGGCCTGACCCAGAAGAAGAATGGACTATGATGTTTGACGGGGCTGTTAACATGAATGGTCGTGGTGTTGGTGCAGTACTCATTACACCCAAAGGAGTTCACATGCCTTTCTCGGAAAAACTCACCTTTAACTGCACTAACAACGAAGCTGAATATGAAGCTTGTATTATGGGTCTTGAGGAAGCCATTGACCTCAGGATCAAAACTTTGACTGTGTTCGGAGATTCAACTCTGGTAATTAATCAAACCAACGGCAAATGGTACACCCACCAAGATCATCTGATACCTTACAGGGATTATACAAGGAGGTTATTAACTTTCTTCACTACAGTCAAACTTGAGTATATCCCTCGAGACGAGAATCAGTTTACAGATGCTCTGGCTACCATTTCATCTATGATCAAAGTTCAAGCTGCCAACTTTGTACCTCGGATTTCAGTATCTAGACTTGACAGACCAACATACGTGTTCTCAGCAGATGTTGTCAAAGATGATAAGCCTTGGTTCCATGACATTAAGTGCTTCTTGGAGGATCAAACATACCCACCCGGGGCATCTTCCAATGATAAGAAGATCTTAAGAAGGCTAGCTGGTAGTTTCTTCCTGAATACTGACGGTTCCCTATACAAGAGAAACTTTGATATGGTACTTCTCAGATGCGTTGATAGGGAAGAAGCAGGCTTGTTAATGCACGAAGGATCCTTTGGTACCCATGCAGGAGGACATGCCATGGCTAAAAAGTTGCTAAGATCAGGCTATTACTGGATCACAATGGACGCAGACTGTTGTGCCTATGCCAGAAAATGCCATAAATGCCAGATTTACGCGGATAAGGTGCATGTGCCTCCCAATCATCTGAATGTGATGTCTTCACCCTGGCCCTTTGCCATGTGGGGAATTGATATGATTGGCAAGATTGAACCGACTGCTTCAAATGGCCACAGATTCATCCTGGTTGCCATTGACTATTTCACCAAGTGGGTTGAAGCAGCTTCTTATGCAAATGTTACAAGGCAAGTGGTAGCCCGGTTTCTGAAGAGGGACATCATCTGTCGGTATGGAGTGCCCGAGCGAATCATTACTGATAATGGTTCCAACTTAAACAACAAAATGATGGCAGAGCTATGCCGGGACTTCAAGATCCAACACCACAATTCTTCTCCTTACAGGCCAAAGATGAATGGTGTTGTAGAGGCAGCTAACAAGAATATCAAGAAGATTGTGCAGAAGATGGTGGTTACCTATAAAGATTGGCATGAAATGCTACCATTTGCCTTGCACGGGTACCGTACATCAACACCATATCAACTTGTGTATGGTATGGAGGCAGTCCTACCTGTTGAAGTTGAATTACCCTCCTTGCGGGTACTAATGGATGTTAAGCTAAACGAAGTAGAATGGGTCCAGTCCCGATACGAACAACTGAGTCTGATTGAAGAAAAGAGATTGGCTGCAATCTGTCATGGGCAGCTTTATCAGAAAAGAATGAAGAAAGACTTCGATCAGAAAGTCAGGCTCCGAGAGTACCAAGTAGGAGATCTGGTGCTGAAAAGACTCCTCCCTCCTCATACAGACCACAGGGGCAAGTGGACTCCGAACTATAAAGGGCCATTCGTAGTGAAGAAAGTTTTCTCCGGTGGAGCACTGATGCTCAGCACTATGGATGGTGAAGACTTCCTGTCCCCTGTGAATTCAGATGTAGTTAAAAAATACTTCGCATGAAAATGACCCGCTGGACATAAAAACAGAATGTAAGTCCAGGCAAAAATAGGGCATCCCGGCGAGTCAAAAACAGAATAAAAGACTCGGGCAAAAATAAGGGAAATAAATAAATAAAATGTACACCTGCTGAGTTGAAAAGCCGCATCGGATAGCTCAGGCAAAAATGGGTATCCCGGTGGATTGAAAACCCGAAAGGGCGATCCACGCAAAATAAGGGAATAAGCGAACAACTGCATTCTGAATTCATCTGTATCACTTACGACTTGGTAAGCTTCGAAAGGATCAAGCTTCTTTCAGAATCAGCCTTCTTCAGAAAGCAAGATGAGAAGAGCGTCGAATGTCATACGAGTCATAGCAAAGGGAAGCTCCTTGAAGCGTCATCAACATTGCCCGCATCTTTTGTTTCTCAATTTGTAACAATCTCCTCATTCCAGGAGATTTGTTTATATGACTGTATCTTGCCAATTCAGGGCACTCGAATTAATAAAATCAGATTTTCAGTCACACACTGTCGCGTACTCTTTCATATGCAAAAATGTCCAATGTCATTAATTTGTTGATCGCATAAATACGGATGCGTCTTTCTGAAACTACATGCTTACAGGAAATATACTTACTCCTGGGAGTGTCTAAACTCTCATGATGGAATCCAGTAGGGGATACCTCGGAGTACTTGTGCGTTTCTTTGTCTTTACAGGATTGCAGGTATTTAAAGCGTGACATGGGGCATGAAAGCTTTTCCCCAGCAAGCTGTCAAATCATTACCTATTCAGTTCGTCTTCCAGATTAGCACCGGAGGTGTTTTCTCCCCGGCTGAGTTGTCAAGTATCATCCTCAGCAGGATCCCTACAGAAATCTCCCGGAATATCTTCCAGTGATCTTTCTTCTTCCCCAGCCAAGTGCCGACCAGGGAACTACCTCCCCACAGAGTTTCAACCTCTATCCAGAAAAGCAACGCGTGAAGAAATCACAACAGAGTGAAGGAAACTTCTACAAACCCCAGCTGGGTCCTCCATTACAAGGATAGATCTATCATTGACCTATTTCCCCAAGCAGAGTCATACATCTTATCAGATCTACCAATGATATCATCCCCAGCTGGGATATTCTTTTAAAGCAGATCAATCAGAGATCTTCACAACAACGGGATCCGAATCCCGGACCGGTATCTTTGCATAATCATAGCATTCGCATCATATTTTTCCCACAGAGCGTAGCATTCCGTCTAATACGGAGCATTACGGCAAAAATCAAACATATTGCATAATCATAAGCCATGTTCTGAATACTGACAATTCATCAACAATATACAGAATACTCCCCAAATTCCCCGGCAGAGAGCCAAGGCATTTTCCCTAAAGAATACAGATACATGCTCCCTTCGGCACCCGTCCGTGTCATATCCCCAGTAGAAAGCCAAAGCATCCCCTTTGCACTCACCATACAAATACATATACATACAATCCCTTGACACCCGTCCGTATCACCTTCCCCAACATAGTTACCTAAACACTTTGTAAATCGTATATTTGTTTATAATACATTCTTCCAAACCTCTGTAAACACCCCAAATTTTCCCTCATCCATTCAAACCATGTCTTGTGATCATTTCATATGCATAAACACAATCATAAGATCTCATATCCCATTTTTAATTCACTGCATAGATTCAAAGTCATCTGCATCTAGGGTTTGTGATCTGAGCAATCCAGGAACTTCTTGAGCCACTCCAAAGGCCATCAATCACTTCAAAGGGGTCCATGTGTGTTCAAGTATCATTTTATATCCTCTCAAAGTCAAGAATGCCAAAGAATCACAAGAACTGGGATTGGTGTGGAAGCAGAGCCAGGCTTGACTGCACAGATGACCTAAAATTAGGGTTTTGGTTTCAGAGGCCATAACTCCAAATTTCTTGGTCATTCTTGTTTCTATTGGTTTCTACATGGTATAGGGAGTATGCATATCAATTTTCATGAAGAAATTCCATGGGGAAGTCATCTGATCAAGAGTTGACTTTTCAAGCAAGTCAGTGTAAAATCAGGGCATCTGAGGCCCCCAATGACCCAACCAAAGGGTGTTCTTCATCATTTTGATTGTATATGATATTTATTTGATCATAGAAGAGGTTGGAAGTTCACAAAATTGAGGAATTTCAAGTCTTTTGCAAAGTTGACTTTTTGGGCAAGTTTGACTTTTAAGGAAATGTCATTTTAGGCAACTTTTTCAACCCTTACTTTTTGATTCAAGAAAGATTCAAATGGAAAAACTTTGGTCATGAAAGTTGTATAATAGATCTTTCCCTTTTCAAAAAGTACAAGAACATGACCTAATTCATTTTGGATCAAAAGTTATGGTTTGTCAAAGTTGGCAAAAATCACTAAATTTCAAGTCATGCACCAAAGAGGCAAAGTTGCAAATTCTCTCCTCAAGGCCAATTAAGTCATCAAATGGGCTTCTAATCCACACAACATGATCACACAACATCTAAAGTTCAGAATGCACCCAAGGAATCACATGTTTCATGGCCCATGGATCAAGTTTCTTCCATAAGAACCAAAGTGAACCAAGTTGCAAAAGTCATCATAGCTCCTCACCCACTTGCTGGCTAGTTTGCTGAACCACCCTAGCCCTTTTCCCTCATCATGCTGCGCAGCACACCCTCCTTGTACTAGGCTAGCAAGTTGCCCATGCCCTTTTTACACAAAGTTGACATTTTAGCAAAAGCACCCATACCAATCAATAAAGGACATGTCACTTCATCTGACCAATAGCATTTGTTTATACAAAGAAAATGCAAGCCAAACACCACAAAAAAGCAAGCCTGAAACCAACCACAACTCAGCTTTCTCATTTTCACCCCCTTGAGCAAAAGCTTTCGAAACTCATCATGCAAGCCAAAAACACTCAAACAAACTTCACAAACTTTCTCACCATGTTTCACTGAACACAAACCAACCTCCAAAACAGCCTGAAAGCCATAGAATCACAAACACGATCCTCACCTGACCTTGAACAGAACTTGTTCAAACTTCCAAACCAGCCATCACAAACTCTTTCTAAGCATCAAGACTTCATCAGGGACCTAAAAGGAGTGGATTGCACAAAGAGAAGAGGTCAGAAAGTTGCAAACTGAAAAGCTTCAAACTCAGGTAGCTTCATGAACTTTTTTTACAGAAGCATGATTTTAAGTTCTAAATAGCTTCTATACATTCCCCTGATCATGAATATGTGCTTACTTTTGAAAATGGTTGAGAAACCAGGATGTATGATGTGTCTGAAATTTTTGCCCTAGAAATTGTTTGATTCGATTCTCTCTGTTTATGAATGATAAATGATGTTTGAATGAGGGGTTTGATTCGTGTTTGAGTGGGGATGAGTTCTGGATAGTTAGTTTTCATTTTCATTGCGTGTAGAATGTTTTAGCATTTTGGACTCGCCGGAGAAGATGACCGGAACCACTGTTCCGATCATCTGAAAGTCATTAGGGCTGGATTAGGGCTTAATCATTAATTAGTGAAATTTGAATTCCAGCCGTTGGATATGGCGCCAGGTCAAACGCGCGCGTGTTTCATTTGAATCTGGACCCTAGGATTTGATTACTTTCCATTTTTCAGCTTTATTTCATTTTATTTTTCATATTATTTCATTTAATTTGTACAATTTATTAAAAATAGCAAAATCATTTTAAAAATTCTGAAATTTTTTGTACACACTTTTATTTAATTTCAGAAACCAAAAATATTTTTATTTTTATTTTTAGCATATAAAAAAACATTTTTAAATATTTAAAGGTTTATTTTTAATTAATTAATGAGAATTAATTAATTAAAAATGCTTTTAGGTATTTAAAAATCACCAAAAAATTCATGAAACCTTTAAAAACATTTAGAAACATTGTCCAACCCTCAAACCAAATTTCTTTTTTGATCTTGATGCATTTTGAGAATTTTCCATGGAATTAATTCATTTTCAAGGCATTATTTTGATCCAAACCTCAAAAAATCATTTCTGCCTAACCATTGAGAGTTGGACTTTGATTCTTTTTGCATTGTGTTGTGCATATCATGTAGTTTGTGGGATTAATTTGGCATGAATTGATCTTACATTTTCCATTTGTTTGACATTTTTCTTGTTAAGGAACCCTAAAACCCTAGAAATTTTAGGAAATTCATAACTTTTATTAGGTTAAGAGTTGGAACTTCTCCTTTGGGCAGTGAGTTAGTGTAGGTTTAGGGTCCCTTTGAATGCATTTTCAATTTTTTATCTTGATGTTTGCTTCTGATTTTGGTTTTTGTTTGATGCATTGATCATAAACCCTAATTTGGGCTTCCATATGCATCCCTCTTGCATTTGCTTGCATACCTTGACTTGCCATAGCATTTTGTGCATCCATTTGGTTCATTGAGCATCTTAAGACATATTAGAAGCATGTTTGATCATTACATCTTGCATTTGCCATGTTGTATGCCATTTGCACTTCATAACTTTTCATGTTTGATCATGGTTCTAAGCATGCCTCTCTTGCATCCATATGCTTGTTTGATCATCTTCATGCCTTGACTCATGTGTGCATCATCCCATGGCATCATTAACATCATGTATGTGCTTCTGGTCTTGATTTGAATCATGTCATTTCATCTCATCTTGCATTGCATTGCATTTCTTTCACTAACTTTTCAGGTGGTAAGTCACTTTGAGAAGTGAATTTGCCTTCACTTCTCATAACTTCTTTTCATCTCTCTTATGCATCATTGCTGCATTTTATCTTGTGTTTGAGGTTGAGCTTTCTCATCCTCCTTCTTCTTACCTTCTTTCTTCAAGTGACTTGACTTCTTGAATGAAGCAAGTTACTTTGCTTCTCCTTGCTCCATTCATCTGCTTCCTGGTGGTTCCATTGAAGGCTTCTCTTGTAAAATTCACAAATCTTAGGAACAACCAAGCATGACAATAATTAGGGTTTTGATTAGTCCCCCACTTAGTTTTTACCTTTGTGTCTCATTGAGTCTTCTCTTCTCACCTCATAATCAGGGACTAAACCCTAAAGGCTTTAAGGCTTTGTGATTAAGCTTATGCCTGCATCCTTCTATTAGGATGGAGTGTATAACTTTAATCCTAAGTGTTAAACCCTTAATGTGTTTAAAATCCTTTAATCAATACATCTAATAATCACTAAGACATCAAGCTTGTAACTTGGGCCTTGCATTAGGGTTCTAATTCTTCCTTAACTGGTTAAGAAGGACTAACCCTAGTGTTAATGGACAAGTCCCCCTCAAGTTGTCTTACAAACCCTAAAAATCACTTCATCAACATATCATTAAATAAAATCCACTTAATCAAAGGCTTGTTATGTCATGAGTTTAATCCCTAATCATGGATTAAGTTGAGGAGTCTTCCTTAGCTTAAACACTCTCATCTATCATCCTTCTATTAGGATGGTGTAATGAGTCTGTTTAATCCCTGATTATGGCTTAATCTCATTACTCAACACTAAACAAAAACAACAAAAACATCTAAATAATCACAAGTAGGTTAATGATCTTAATCCTGCATCAAAGGTGATTAAGTGTGAGAAGCTGACTTCACACTTAAGGTATTCTCATTACCCCTAATCAGAGGGAAGATGTGATGAGTTTACTAAATCCATTAGTTTAGGCTTAAGCTCATTATCTTATGACAAACTTTCAAAAGCAATAAAAGATTGAAAACACAAAAAACAAACAATAATCGTCTCCTTCGGGATTCTTTTCTCATCTCATTCACTCACAAACGAGAACTTGCTTCTTCCGTCTAATGCAAGACAGTTTGCACCTGAGCCAGACAGGTCATACACTTGAGCATAGACAAGCAAGCAGTTCACAAGTCAATTCATATTTCAGTCTCTTTGGGTCGAACTACGGTGTTCTGACTTCCTCATTGCACGAGAGGATACGTAGGCATAACTTAACAGTTATCGAACAAAAGTCTCTGTATATTCCCCCTCTTCCAGCTTTATTCTTTTAGCCTCACGATCTTGAGCATTATATTCCAATTCTTACACTGACACTGTATATATCACACTTCATTTTCTTTTGCACTGACACCTGTACATTCTTTTCCAGCTCTTTATACACAAATTGCACTAACACCACCCCTTTAAAACACAAATCTTTTAAGCGTGGATCCCGTCGAGTACGACGGACAATCTGGGTGCTAACACCTTCCCAGGTTGTAACCAACCCCCTTTCTCAGTCTCTCTGGTTCGCGACCGTCTTATCCATTTCTTTCTAGGTCTATGCAGCATTGCCTTTCCTCCGGGATAAAAATGCCTAGCTGGCGACTCTATTCATTCCCCGTGAGTTCACTCCTGTGTGTTCTCACACCCTCTTTCGCCGACCGTTCGCGTCTGTACCTTTATCTGGGCCATTTCCCATTTATCGGGGAGCGACAGCTTGGCGACTCTGCTGGGGACCCTTATACTACGACCAGGGCTTCTGGTTCTTTTTGTGGGTTCCTCCTAGCGCTTGTTTGATTTGTGTTTACTGGGGTGTTATGTGCTATTTGTGCTTGTATTTGTATTTATTTTTGCTTTATGTACGACAGTTTTATTGCTTTCTTTATAGCTTTACATATATCATACTGTCATACTGTGCTGGCTGGATCTGTTTTGTTGCTTTGGTGGGTGGGTGTTTTACTGAGAGTTAAGGTCCTATACCTGGGACCTGAGTGACACCTAGGCTAGAGTGGTTCATGTTCTTTCCCATTCCATTTCGGTCTGGTGCGGGAATATGAAACACAGTTCAGATATGGGTTTCTTCTTGAGAACTCTGTGCTACAGATTTCCTGTAGTGCTAGGGCTATCTGGGAAGCCTGCTAAGTCTGGATGACCTTTAGTATTGACCTTCAGAAATTGAGGTGAATTAGAGGAGGATTTTTTATGGTTATTGTAAACACTGTACCTCCGGGTTGGAAGTGTTTACACTTCTCATAACTGATCCAAGTCTGAGGATCCTTGTTTTAAAACATCACCTGTGAGGGGGTTGGGCTGTTTACAGGTTTGCAGGTACCCTTGACCTCAGCATACCCTGTTACTTTGTTTGATTAAGAGTACTCCATGTTGGAACAGTTCTTGTGATTTTTAACCCTGGACATGTGACTCTTTATTTGAGTCCCCCACCTTGGTTACTGGACTTATGAACCTCCATCTGGATTTCTTGAGCATACATGGACATATATCAAGGCAGTTAATCAGATCCAGCTCAGTCACAAACCCTTGCATATCATTTGCATACATCCTCATTGCATCATTTTAACATGTGTTTATTTGTTTTTCAGGGTATCCATCCTACATTTTGGCTTGGTTTTGACCCCTTCTTCAGCATAGACCTATCTTCATCAGTGCTTACTTCAGCTATCAGCTACCTACTTCAGTCACCTGCATCACCAGTCTTAGCCTGTCAGTGGCCTATCTTCAGTGTTATTCTCAGCATCTGTCTCAGCAACATGGCACCTAAGAAGGGTAACATCTCTTATCACTTCTTTGAGCCTTAGTTGGCCAGCATCAGGAAGATTCAGACCCTGATTACTCCAGACCATATACCACTTTTCAGAGAACATTATGGAGGAATCCTTGATGTGGTTATGGATTTGGACCCTTCACAGAGGAGCTTGATTCATACTTGCCTGCAGTTCTATGATCCCCCTCTGAGGTGCTTCACCTTCCAGAATTTTCAGTTGGGACCCTTGTTAGAAGAGTATTCATCACTGATTGGTGTACCTATCAGGGGTGGAATCCCCTTCAACCCTGAGATGGCTTTCCCTAGTAATGAGGAGGTAGCAAGGGCATTATATCTGGAACCAGTTCTGATTGGGCAGAATATGACCACCAAAGCTGGAATCTCTGGTCTACATCTGGATTTCTTGATCTCTCAGGCTACCCTGAAGGCTTCTTTGGGAGAGTGGAAGGCAGTCTGTGCTTTGTTGGCCCTTAGCATATATGGGATCATACTTTTTGCAGATGAGCCTAAGTTTGTTAGCAAGAATGCAATCCATCTTTTCATCCTGAGGAACCCAGTGCCCACCTTGCTGGGGGATCTTTACTACTCTGTTCATCAAAGGAATGAAAAGCAAAGGGGAAGATTAGTGAGATGCTGTGCTCCTTTGTTCCATACTTGGCTGCTCAAACATTTGCCAAAGACTGATGCATTCTTGAACCCTCACCAGCAAAGGAATTGGTCCAGGAGGCTTGTTGCTCTAACCTCAGATGATATCAGGTGGTGCACTCAGAGTACCAAGGGCAGAGACATCATTACTAGTTGTGGGCAGTTTCCCAATGTGCCTCTGATAGGAGTGAAGGGTTGCATCAACTATAACCCTCTGCTACTCAAAAGACAACTGGGCTATGCATTAGTCCACCCTCCTAGGGCACAAGATCTGACTGAGACTCTTTATTGTGAAATCAAGCCTAATCTGGCTATTGTCAGGCAGGCATCCTGGGCCTGGGACAATGTGCAGACTAAGGGGGTAACCATTCTTGGGAGATGCAATAATGTGGCCTCAGCCCAGTACTATGAGTGGTCTCATGCCAGGGCTCAAATTACTGGAATGCCCTTCACTATTGAAGATGTGCCTGGACCCTCCACAGCACCACCTCCAGCAACTGTCAGCTTAGAGGAGTTTGAGAAATTGAAGGAGAGAAATGAGAAACTGACTCAGGCTTTACAGAAGACCCTCTGGGAGAGGAGTGATGGTCGCTTGGACATTGAGAGGTTAGAAAAGCTAAAGGTGGAGCATCTAGCCAGAATTGAGAAGTCAGAAGACTACATTAAGAAGTCCAGGGCAGGAGAGCAGATCTTGAAGAATGCCTACAAGGAAGCTCAGTTCCAGAAGGCCAGGACTGATTTGTATCTGAAGGAGAGTCAAGCTAGGTGGTTCAGAATCACCGAAACTCGTACTCAGGAGGATAAAAGGACTCAGGATAAGATTGAGCAGATGAGGGCTAATGCAAAAGAGCAACAGGAAGCCCTGGCAGCAGCCCAGAGAGAGATCTCAGAGTTGAAGATTAGAGCTGGTGTGAAGAGGTCAAAGGACCAGAGTCGACACAAGAAGCTAACTGCAGCTGTTACTACAAGGAATCTCCTTATCAGGAACCTCACAGAGCGTCCAGCTGATCCTGTGACTGAAGCACTTCTCAAGGAAGTTCAGGAGGATGAGTTTGGTCTTGGTGTTTGACTTTTGCTTGTTGTTGCTTTCATTTCATGTATTTTTCTTTATGTTGTATTTTTGACCCCTTAGAGGGCATGTATTGTAAAAAGGAACAACCTATGTACCATTTACTTTTTGTAATATATGTATGGTTTTGTTCATCTGAATTCTTCCAAAGCAACGTCACAAGCATCTTTCACAAAGGGTCTGGAAAGGTCAAAACCAAGTGCCAAGCCGGATACCTTGGATACAAATAAGCATACTGCATTGCATACTAACCTTTTGTTTTGTTTTGTAGGTTTTTGTTTTATTGTTACTAACTCTGTTGTGACTTCAGGAACTATTGCTCGACGTCGAGGGTTTCCACTCAACCGTCCACACAGATATCCCACCCGCAACTATCTTCCGGGCATACAAATGGACCAAGTACAGCAGGACCTTACAGAGGTCAGGAATCAAATGGCCAACGAGAGGCTAGAAATGAGGAATCAGATGACACAGTTTATGGAGGTGATGAATAACATGGATCAAAGCCAAGAAAGGTTAAGAGCACTGGTAGAGGGGAGGAATCAGGAAGACCCTCATCCAGGGACTGCTGGGACAAGCAATAATGAGAGAGTTCAACCCCATGTTAATCCTCCGGTCTATGGACCCCACCTTCATCCCGAGATCAACATTCCTGTTAATGTGCAAGGAACTGCCACTGCAGGTAGAGTGCTGCAAGAAGACCCCCAGGAAGATCAATTCACAGTGATGGGAGCTGGGGAGGAAGCCTATGACAGAAGGCTAGATGAGATTGCTGAAAAACTGAGATCCCTGGAGTCCCAGAATTCTTTGGGCTTTGATGTTATGGACATGGGCCTAGTGGACGGGGTCAGGATTCCCCAAAAATTTAAACCACCATGCTTTGAGAAGTATAACGGGACTTCCTGTCCCCGGACCCATTTACAGTCTTTTCTGGGGAGGCTGAAGGCATATACCATGGACGAAAAGCTATGGATGTTTTATTTTGAGGATAGCTTAACTGGAGCTTCAAGGGAATGGTACTCTCATCTGACCAGAGCAACCATTAGATGCTGGAAGGACCTGGCAGAAGCCTTTATCAGACAGTATCAGTACAACTTGGATATGGCTCCCAACAGGACCCTCCTGATGGGGATGTCTCAATCATCCAGGGAAAGCTTCCGAGAGTACGCTCAAAGGTGGAGACAGCTTGCTGCTGCTGTCCAGCCACCCATGTCGGAGAGGGAGATGGCTGATATGTTTATGAACACCCTCCAAGGGACATACATTGACAGGATGGCTGCCTTTTCTTCCACTAGCTTTGCTGATGTAGTCATAGCCGGGGAAAGAATTGAGAGCCTATTAAAAATGGGTAAGATTTCTGACAACGGTGCTAGCTCATCCAGCAACCCAAGAAAGCCTTTTGTGGGCCCAAGAAGAACTGGTGAAACCAATGCTATCCATACCAGCAGGGGCAGACCCCAATATGTTCATAGGTCTGTGGCAGCAGTCACAATTCCCGCTCCAATTCATCCTTAACCAGTTTATCAACCTCAGCAACAGAATTACCAGCAACAAACTCAGTATCCTCCTCAGAGAAATTATAACAACAGCAACACCAACAACAACAATCAGCAAAGACCATTTCAACAGAGACCCTCTCAGGCCAATAGGGTGATCGATCCGATCCCTATTCCCTATGCCACATTACTGCCACAACTCCTGAAACTCAACCTGGTTGAGCTAAGGACATTGGCACCTCCAGATCCTTCCAGTCTACCCAGAAATTATGACGCCAGCGCCAGATGTGCTTTTCACTCAAATGCACCTGGCCATAGTACGGAGAAGTGCAGAGCTTTGCACATGAAGGTACAAGACCTGGTAGACTCCAAAGCTCTAAACTTTGCACCACCACCAAATGTTAACAAGAACCCTATGCCACACCATGGTGGTCCCAGAATCAATGCTATTGAAGAAGACAAGCCGTCTTACTTGGTAACCAGTGTGGGTCAGATTCGGACACCCTTGGTGGAGATTAAAGCTCAACTCCTTGAATGTCAAATATTCCCGGGATGTGAGCTAGGGTGTGCTTATTGCAACATTTCCGTGAATGGTTGTGATAACTTGAAGGATGGCATAGATGGTCTCATCCAGAGTGGCCTGCTTCAAATCACAACATCAATACCTACCAATCCAGCAATCTCCCTAACAACAGTTCCAGAGTCTCCTACAACTGCAACAACCATTGTTCCAAACAACTTTTCAGTTTCATCAACAAATGCTTCATCTGTTACTTCAACGGACCAAATATCAGCAAACATCCCTTCTACAACTTCAGCACCCCTTCATTCCGAAACTCCTACAACAATAACACCCATCCTTCCAACAATGTCTCCTACAACATCAGCAACAACCAATGAAAGTGTCTCAATAGTTACAATTTATTATGATCCTGCCAATGATTCTGCCTACAACTCACAAAATGCCACTCCTGCCAGAGCACCAGTCACAATATATTATGATCCACAGACTATCATGATCCCTTTTGCAGCTGCCATCAGTCCAGTCACTGTCACAGTGCCTGGGCCAGTACCTTATGAAAGCAGTAATGCCATTCCTTGGCATTACGGCTCCGACCTATACTGCGAAGGATAGAAAATCACTTTTGAATCATCAACCTCTTCACCACAAATAGACAATGTGGGGGGAGGCGGAGGCTTCACTCAAAGCGGACGTCTCTTTGCCCCACAAATTCAAAGACCCACTGCTGAAGCAGAAGCTGCTGCCAAGGCAAAAGGGAAGAGCATGGTGCAGGAAGAGCAAGTTGTTAAAGAAGCTTTGAAAACACCCTTTGATCAAGAAGTTGATGAGTTCATGAGAATCATCAAGAAAAGTGATTACAAGATAGTGGACCAGCGTCACCAGACGCCTTCCAAGATCTCCATTCTATCATTGCTTATGTGCTCCGAGGCTCATCGGAACGCACTACTCAAAGTCTTGCACGCAACTTATGTGCCAGAAGAGATCACCGTCAATCAGTTGGAAGTTGTAGTTGGAAATGTTAATGCTAGTAATGGACTAGGATTTACCAACACTGATTTGACTACGGAAGGCCGCAATCACAACAAGGCTTTGCACATTACCATGGAATGTAAAGGTGCAGTTCTTTCACATGTACTGGTAGACACAGGATCATCCCTTAATGTCTTGCCTAAAAAAGCCCTTGTGAAGCTGGAATATGAAGGATTGGCATTACGACCCAGCAACTTAGTGGTGAGAGCCTTTGACGGCTCTAAGAGATCAGTTCTGGGGGAAATTGAGTTGCCTGTAACAATTGGCCCACAAACTTTCAAAACGACCTTCTACGTGATGGACATTCAGCCTGCCTACAGCTGTTTGTTGGGTAGACCATGGATTCATGCCGCTGGCGCAGTTACGTCTACCCTTCACCAGAAGCTAAAATTCGAGTGGGAGGGCCAAGTTGTTACTATTTGTGGAGAGGAGGATATTTTTGTTAGCCATCTGGCTACGTACAAATATATTGAGATGGATGGGGAGATCCACGAGACGATGAGTCAAGGGTTTGAGGCCCTGAATATTAATGAAACCTCTGCTGTACTTGGGACTTCCATGACATCCTACCAGCAGGCCCGGAAGGTGGTGGAAGAAGGAAACGCTCAAGGCTGGGGCAAATTGTTGCATGTGGAGAAGAAAGAAGATAGATTTGGGTTGGGTTACAAACCAACTCAACAAGATCAAGCAGAGGCTGCTAAGAATCCCAACTTTGTTAGTGGGGGGATGCTCACCCCTGATGTTGTCAACAACTTGGAAGATGAGTCGGAAGATGAACGCAACCTGGAGAGCTGGATACGTCCAAGGATCCCGGGGAGCCGTATCTCAAACTGGTCTTCCCAGGAAATTATAAGAGTTACTCCTGCAGAGTAATTATTATTTCCTGTATATTTTAATCATGCATAAAGTCTTGCATCTTGCCCAAGATGACAAGATTCATTTTGTAATCGGGCCATCTGTAATTTTTGTGCAACAAGATTAATCAATGAAATATCAGACATCTTTTGCAAATGAGTCTTTTCTTTTCCGCTCACTGTTTTTCCATTTTTCTTTTTGTACAAAAAATAAATGGCAATGTTTTAAAAATGACAACTTTATTTCACTTTTATAAACAAGATTAAAATCAATCACTAAAATGAACAAACTGAACCCTTGCAGAGAGTGCCTTCCAGACCGCACCGACAACAACACGGCTATGACTTCGTATGACTTTGACAATCCGATCAATCAAGCTGACGAAGGGGTTGAAGAAGATTACGAGCTTCCTGAAGAGCTAGCCAGGTTGTTAAGACAAGAGGAGAAGGTTATCAATCCTCATCAGAAGGAGGTCGAAACGATTAATCTTGGAACCGATGAAGATGTGAAAGAAGTCAAAATCGGGGCCTGCTTACAAAACTCAGTGAAGAAACAACTGATTGACCTGCTTCAAGAATATGTGGATGTGTTTGCTTGGTCTTATCAGGATATGCCAGGGTTGGACACCGACATTGTTATGCATAAGCTGCCTTTAAGAGAAGAATGCCCACCGGTCAAACAGAAACTGCGCCGCACTCGCCCAGACATGGCAATGAAGATCAAAGAAGAGGTACAAAAGCAGTGGGACGCCGGGTTCCTTGCTGTAACTAGCTATCCACCGTGGGTTGCTAATATTGTGCCTGTGCCTAAGAAAGACGGCAAAGTAAGGATGTGTGTTGACTACTGGGATCTGAACAGAGCCAGCCCGAAAGATGATTTTCCATTACCTCACATTGACGTATTGGTTAACAATACGACTCAGTTCTCGGTATTCTCCTTCGTGGACGGATTTTCAGGATACAACCAGATCAAAATGTCACCTGAAGACATGGAGAAGACAACCTTCATCACACCCTGGGGCACGTTCTGTTACAAGGTGATGCCATTCGGATTAAAGAATGCTGGTGCAACGTATCAACGGGCTATGGTAACATTATTCCACGATATGATCCACAAAGAAATCGAGTGTTATGTGGATGACATGATTGCCAAGTCCCTCACAGAAGAAGACCACCTGGTAAATCTGCTAAAGTTATTCAAGCGTCTGAGGAAGTACCAACTTTAGTTGAACCCCAACAAGTGCACATTCGGGGTACGATCTGGTAAGCTGCTGGGTTTTATCGTAAGCGAAAAAGGGATTGAGGTGGACCCTGATAAAGTCAAAGCCATTCAAGAAATGCCTGCACCGAAGTCTGAAAAAGAAGTTCGAGGGTTTCTAGGTAGATTGAACTACATCTCAAGGTTCATATCACACCTTACAGCAACCTGTAAACCCTTGTTCAAGCTGTTAAGAAAAGAACAGACGGTCAAGTGGAATGAAGACTGCCAAAGGGCTTTTGACAAGATCAAGGAATACCTGCAAGAACCACCAATCCTTATGCCTCCAGTTGAAGGAAGACCTCTGATAATGTACTTAACAGTATTAGAAGAGTCAATGGGGTGTGTGCTGGGCAAGCATGACGAGTCTGGTCGAAAAGAGTACGCAATTTACTACCTAAGCAAAAAGTTTACCGACTGTGAACAACGTTATTCACTGCTCGAGAAAACTTGCTGTGCTTTAGCGTGGGCTGCTCGCCGACTGAGACAATATATGTTGACCCACACTACTTTGTTGATATCAAAGATGGACCCAGTTAAGTACATTTTCGAGAAGCCAGCTCTTACCGGACGGGTTGCAAGATGGCAAATGATCCTCACAGAATATGACATCCAGTACACTTCTCAGAAAGCCATCAAGGGCAGTGTACTATCTGAATATCTTGTTGAGCAACCTATTGATGACTACCAGCCTATGAGATTTGACTTCCCTGATGAAGACATCATGTTCATAAAAGCAAAAGATCATGAAGAGCCTGTTCACACTGAAGGGCCTGACCCAGGAGAAGAATGGACTATGATGTTTGATGGGGCTGTTAATATGAATGGTCGTGGTGTTGGTGCAGTACTCATTATACCTAAGGGAGTTCACATGCCTTTCTCGGCAAAGCTCACCTTCAACTGCACTAACAACGAAGCTGAATACGAAGCTTGCATTATGGGTCTTGAGGAAGCCATTGACCTCAGGATCAAGACTTTAACTGTATTCGGAGATTCAGCTCTGGTAGTTAATCAAACCAACGGCAAATGGTACACCCACCAGGATCATCTGATACCTTACAGGGATTATACAAGGAGGTTATTGACTTTCTTCACAACGCTCAAGCTTGAGTATATCCCTCGGGACGAGAATCAGTTTGCAGATGCTCTAGCTACCATTTCATCTATGATCAAAGTTCAAGCTGCCAACTTTGTACCGCAGATTTCAGTGTCCAGACTTGACAGACCGCCATATGTGTTCACAGCAGATGTTGTCAAAGATGATAAGCCTTGGTTCCATGACATTAAGTGCTTCTTGGAGGGTCAAACATACCCACCTGGGGCATCTTCCAATGATAAGAAGACTTTGAGAAGGCTTGCTGGTAGTTTCTTCCTGAACACTGACGGTTCCCTGTACAAGAGAAACTTTGATATGGTACTCCTCAGATGCGTTGATAGAACAGAAGCGGACTTGTTGATGCACGAGGTGCACGAAGGATCCTTTGGTACCCATGCTGGAGGTCATGCCATGGCTAAGAAATTGCTAAGATCAGGTTATTACTGGATCACAATGGATGCCGACTGTTGTGCCTATGCCAGAAAATGCCATAAATGCCAGATCTATGCGGATAAGGTGCATGTGCCTCCTAATCCTTTGAATATAATGTCTTCACCATGGCCCTTTGCCATGTGGGGCATTGATATGATTGGCAAGATCGAACCGACTGCTTCAAATGGCCACAGATTCATCCTGGTAGCCATTGACTATTTCACCAAGTGGGTTGAAGCAGCTTCTTATGCAAATGTTACAAGGCAAGTGGTAGCCAGATTTCTGAAGAGAGATATCATCTGTCGATATGGAGTGCCCGAGCGAATCATTACTGATAATGGTTCTAACTTAAACAACAAAATGATGGCTGAGCTATGCCGGGACTTCAAGATCCAACACCACAATTCTTCTCCTTACAGGCCAAAGATGAACGGCGCTGTCGAGGCAGCTAATAAGAATATCAAGAAGATTGTGCAGAAGATGGTAGTCACGTACAAAGACTGGCATGAGATGTTTCCATTTTCCTTGCATGGGTACCGCACGTCAATCAGAACATCCACTGGGGCAACGCCTTATCAGCTTGTGTATGGTATGGAGGCAGTCCTACCTGTTGAAGTTGAATTACCCTCCTTGCGAGTACTGATGGATGTTAAGCTGAACGAAGCAGAGTGGGTCCGATCCCGATACGAACAACTGAGTTTGATTGAAGAGAAAAGATTGGCTGCAATCTGTCATGGGCAGTTGTATCAGAAAAGAATGAAGAGAGCCTTCGATCAGAAAGTCAGGCACCGAGAGTACCAAGTGGGAGATCTTGTGTTGAAAAGGATCCTCCCTCCTCATACAGACCACAGGGGCAAATGGACTCCAAATTATGAAGGACCATTCGTGGTAAAGAAAGTTTTCTCTGGTGGAGCACTGATGCTCAGCACCATGGATGGTGAAGACTTCCCGTCCCCTGCGAATTCGGATGCAGTTAAAAAATACTTCGCATAAAAATGACCCGCTGGACATAAAAGCAGAATGTAAGTCCAGGAAAAAATAGGGCATCCCGGCGAGTCAGAAACAGAATAAAAGACTCGGGCAAAAATAAGGGAAAATAAATAAAAAAATGTACACCCGCTGAGTTGAAAAGCCGCATTGGACAGCTCAGGCAAAAATGGGTATCCCGATGGATTGAAAACCCGAAAGGGCGATCCATGCAAAATAAGGGAATAAGCGAACAACTGCATTCTGAATTCGTCTGTATCACTTACAACTTGGTAAGCTTTGAAAAGGATCAAGCCTCTTTCCGAATCAGCCTTCTTCAGAAAGCAAGACGAGAAGAATGTCAAAAGTCATACGAGTCATAGCAAGAGGGGGAGCTCCTTGAAAGCGTCGACAACATTGCCGGATTGCAGGTATTCGAAAGCGCAACATGGGGCATAAAAGCTTCATCCCAGCAAGCTGGCAAGTCAACACTCACTCAGTCTTAGCACCCAAGTGCTTGCTCCCCAGCCGAGATGCCAATCATTCTTCCTCAGCCAAGTACAAAAGCCAGGGAACCACTTCCCCACAGAGTTTCAGCCTCTATCCAGAAGAGCAGCGCACGAAGGAATCACAACAGAGTGACGAAAGCTTCTACAGACCCCAGCTGGGTCCCTCATTGACAGGAATATGTCTATCATTGACCCATTTCCCCAAGCAGGAGCATTTCATCAGATCTACCAATGATCTCACCCCCACCTGGGATGTTCACTTCAAGCAAGATCGACCAGAGAGCTTCACAGCAATGGGATCCGAACCTCGGATTGGTATCTTTTGCATAATCATAGCATTCGCATCATATTCACCCTACAAAGCGTAGCATTCCGTTTAATACGGAGCATTACGGCAAAAATCAAACATGTGGCATAATCATAAGTCATGGTCTGAATCAAGCACCTGTGAACATTATCAATCCACCAACAATATACGGAACTCTCCCCAGATTCCCCAGCAAAAGCAGTTGCCTCACATTCACCAATACAAATACATACTCCTTGTGGCACCCGTCTGTGTCATATCCCCAGCAGAAAGCCAAAGCATCCCCTTTTGCACTCAACAGATACAGATATATATATAACTTTCTTGACATCCGTCCATGTCACTTTTCCCAGTACAATAATGTAAACACTTTGTATACCAGATACTTGTTTATACTATACTTTTCTCTTCTCGACACTCGTCCGTGTCACTCTCCCCAGCAAGTTAAACACTCATCTATACACCACTCATACTTATTTTACTTATACAGATACTCGTCCGTATCTTGTGTACACCATTTATATCCCCGCAGATTCGACACTCGTCCGTGTTCTTTGTTAACCAGTTGGTACTCGTCCGTATCATCATCTCGGAACATGCGTCAAGCGTTTGTTTCTACATGATACTCGTCCGTATCATAGTCTTAAGGATGCTCGTCCGCACCTTTAATCCATACACTGTGTCAAACACTTACGTCTTCTTGAATATAGACACTCGTCTGTGTCTACTATTTCCCAGAAGAGTCCTTTCAGATTCAACACTCGTCCGTGTTCTCCGTTAACCAGTTGATACTCGTCCGTATCATCATCTCTGAACACGTGTCAGTATTTGTTTCTACCTGATACTCGTCCGTATCATAGTCTTAAGGATGCTCGTCCGCATCTTTAATCTATACATAATACCAAACACTTATACCTTTAATTTCTTGGATTGTAAACACTCGTCCGTGTTTACTATTCCCCAGTAAAACAATTTTCTTCTTATCTGACATTCGTCCTATGTCATGATAAACCCTGAGAGCAGCCGTACCCTGCTAGGTGGTCGTCCTCCACCTCTTGATGATCGTCCTTCATCATTTTATCCAATGGCCGTCCCCATTGTTGATTGGTTATCTGGCGTTCGTCCTACGTCATGATAAACTTTGAGAGCAGCCGTCCCCTGCTAGGTGGTCGTCCTCCACCTTTTGATGATCGTCCTTCATCATGCTCATCCGATGGCCGTCCCCATCGTTGACCTTTTATCCGGCATTTGTCCTATGTCGCGATATTTTCGGCAGCCGTACCCTGCCTGGTGGTCGTCCTCCACCTTAGATGACCGTCCCTCATCTTAACCCCAACAGAGCAGCCGTCCCCTGCTAGGTGATCGTCCTTCACCTTTGATGACCGTACCTCATCATCTGTTTATTTCATTTATTCTTTAACCCGATGGCCGTCCCCGTCGCGGTCCCTTTTCTTTTTAGCCCGATGGCCGTCCCCATCGTCGGTAACTTTACTTTGTGAACTTGATGGCCGTCCCCATCATTTTTCATTAGTCCCCAGAGAATCTTACAGCTTTACTTGATGGCCGTCCCCATCATAATCCTTTTATCCTCAGCATGTCAGTCGTCCCCGTCATTGCTCTTTACCCAGCAGTCGTCCTCTGCTCGACGGTCGTCCTCCGTCGCCCATACTTTACAATATACTTTATTTTCCTTTACAATCTATATCCCTTTTCTTCTTCATTCTGTGAGTGCAAATTTTGGACTGTCTTTGGTATTCAACCACAAGTTATCTTGTTTGCCTGTTAAGCTGTCGCTTACATCCTGCACAGCTAACTCATGTTTGAATAGGGGCAGCTGTAAACACCCCAAATTTGCCCTCATCCATTCACACCATGGCTTGTGATCATTTCATATGCATAAACACAATCATAAGATCTCATATCCCATTTTTAATTCACTGCATAGATTCAAAGTCATCTGCATCTAGGGTTTGTGATCTGAGCAATCCAGGAACTTCTTGAGCCACTCCAAAGGCCATCAATCACTTCAAAGGGGTCCATGTGTGTTCAAGTATCATTTTATATCCTCTCAAAGTCAAGAATGCCAAAGAATCACAAGAACTGGGATTGGTGTGGAAGCAGAGCCAGGCTTGACTGCACAGATGACCTAAAATTAGGGTTTTGGTTTCAGAGGCCATAAATCCAAATTTCTTGGTCATTCTTGTTTCTATTGGTTTCTACATGGTATAGGGAGTATGCATATCAATTTTCATGAAGAAATTCCATGGGGAAGTCATCTGATCAAGAGTTGACTTTTCAAGCAAGTCAGTGCAAAATCAGGGCATCTGAGGCCCCCAATGACCCAACCAAAGGGTGTTCTTCATCATTTTGATTGTATATGATCTTTATTTGATCATATAAGAGGTTGTAAGTTCACAAAATTGAGGAATTTCAAGTCTTTTGCAAAGTTGACTTTTTGGGCAAGTTTGACTTTTAAGGAAATGTCATTTTAGGCAACTTTTTCAACCCTTACTTTTTGATTCAAGAAAGCTTCAAATGGAAAAACTTTGGTCATGAAAGTTGTAGAATAGATCTTTCCCTTTTCAAAAAGTACAAGAACATGACCTAATTCATTTTGGATCAAAAGTTATGGTTTGTCAAAGTTGGCAAAAATCACTAAATTTCAAGTCATGCACCAAAGAGGCAAAGTTGCAAATTCTCTCCTCAAGGCCAATTAATTCATCAAATGGGCTTCTAATCCACACAACATGATCACACAACATCTAAAGTTCAGAATGCACCCAAGGAATCACATGTTTCATGGCCCATGGATCAAGTTTCTTCCATAAGAACCAAAGTGAACCAAGTTGCAAAAGTCATCATAGCTCCTCACCCACTTGCTGGCTAGTTTGCTGAACCACCCTAGCCCTTTTCCCTCATCATGCTGCGCAGCACACCCTCCTTGTACTAGGCTAGCAAGTTTCCCATGCCCTTCTTACACAAAGTTGACATTTTAGCAAAAGCACCCATACCAATCAATAAAGGACATGTCACTTCATCTGACCAATAGCATTTGTTTATACAAAGAAAATGCAAGCCAAACACCACAAAAAAGCAAGCCTGAAACCAGCCACAACTCAGCTTTCTCATTTTCACCCCCTTGAGCAAAAGCTTTCGAAACTCATCATGCAAGCCAAAAACACTCAAACAAACTTCACAAACCTTCTCACCATGCTTCACTGAACACAAACCAACCTCCAAAACAGCCTGAAAGCCATAGAATCACAAACACGATCCTCACCTGACCTTGAACAGAACTTGTTCAAACTTCCAAACCAGCCATCACAAACTCTTTCTAAGCATCAAGACTTCATCAGGGACCTAAAAAGAGTGGATTGCACAAAGAGAAGAGGTCAGAAAGTTGCAAACTGAAAAGCTTCAAACTCAGGTAGCTTCATGAAATTTTTTTCCAGAAGCATGATTTTAAGTTCTAAATAGCTTCTATACATTCCCCTGATCATGAATATGTGCTTACTTTTGAAAATGGTTGAGAAACCAGGATGTATGATGTGTCTGAAATTTTTGCCCTAGAAATTGTTTGATTCGATTCTCTCTGTTTATGAATGATAAATGATGTTTGAATGAGGGGTTTGATTCGTGTTTGAGTGGGGATGAGTTCTGGATAGTTAGTTTTCATTTTCATTGCGTGTAGAATGTTTTAGCATTTTGGACTCGCCGGAGAAGATGACCGGAACCACTGTTCCGGTCATCTGAAAGTCATTAGGGCTGGATTAGGGCTTAATCATTAATTAGTGAAATTTGAATTCCAGCCGTTGGATATGGCGCCAGGTCAAACGCGCGCGTGTTTCATTTGAATCTGGACCCTAGGATTTGATTACTTTCCATTTTTCAGCTTTATTTCATTTTATTTTTCATATTATTTCATTTAATTTGTACAATTTATTAAAAATAGCAAAATCATTTTAAAAATTCTGAAATTTTTTGTACACACTTTTATTTAATTTTAGAAACCAAAAATATTTTTATTTTTATTTTTAGCATATAAAAAAACATTTTTAAATATTTAAAGGTTTATTTTTAATTAATTAATGAGAATTAATTAATTAAAAATGCTTTTAGGTATTTAAAAATCACCAAAAAATTCATGAAACCTTTAAAAACATTTAGAAACATTGTCCAACCCTCAAACCAAATTTCTTTTTTGATCTTGATGCATTTTGAGAATTTTCCATGGAATTAATTCATTTTCAAGGCATTATTTTGATCCAAACCTCAAAAAATCATTTCTGCCTAACCATTGAGAGTTGGACTTTGATTCTTTTTGCATTGTGTTGTGCATATCATGTAGTTTGTGGGATTAATTTGGCATGAATTGATCTTACATTTTCCATTTGTTTGACATTTTTCTTGTTAAGGAACCCTAAAACCCTAGAAATTTTAGGAAATTCATAACTTTTATTAGGTTAAGAGTTGGAACTTCTCCTTTGGGCAGTGAGTTAGTGTAGGTTTAGGGTCCCTTTGAATGCATTTTCAATTTTTTATCTTGATGTTTGCTTCTGATTTTGGTTTTTGTTTGATGCATTGATCATAAACCCTAATTTGGGCTTCCATATGCATCCCTCTTGCATTTGCTTGCATACCTTGACTTGCCATAGCATTTTGTGCATCCATTTGGTTCATTGAGCATCTTAAGACATATTAGAAGCATGTTTGATCATTACATCTTGCATTTGCCATGTTGTATGCCATTTGCACTTCATAACTTTTCATGTTTGATCATGGTTCTAAGCATGCCTCTCTTGCATCCATATGCTTGTTTGATCATCTTCATGCCTTGACTCATGTGTGCATCATCCCATGGAATCATTAACATCATGTATGTGCTTCTGGTCTTGATTTTAATCATGTCATTTCATCTCATCTTGCATTGCATTGCATTTCTTTCACTAACTTTTCAGGTGGTAAGTCACTTTGAGAAGTGAATTTGCCTTCACTTCTCATAACTTCTTTTCATCTCTCTTATGCATCATTGCTGCATTTTATCTTGTGTTTGAGGTTGAGCTTGATCATCCTCCTTCTTCTTACCTTCTTTCTTCAAGTGACTTGACTTCTTGAATGAAGCAAGTTACTTTGCTACTCCTTGCTCCATTCATCTGCTTCCTGGTGGTTCCATTGAAGGCTTCTCTTGTAAACTTCACAAACCTTAGGAACAACCAAGCATGACAATAATTAGGGTTTTGATTAGTCCCCCACTTAGTTTTTACCTTTGTGTCTCATTGAGTCTTCTCTTCTCACCTCATAATCAGGGACTAAACCCTAAAGGCTTTAAGGCTTTGTGATTAAGCTTATGCCTGCATCCTTCTATTAGGATGGAGTGTATAACTTTAATCCTAAGTGTTAAACCCTTAATGTGTTTAAAATCCTTTAATCAATCCATCTAATAATCACTAAGACATCAAGCTTGTAACTTGGGCCTTGCATTAGGGTTCTAATTCTTCCTTAACTGGTTAAGAAGGACTAACCCTAGTGTTAATGGACAAGTCCCCCTCAAGTTGTCTTACAAACCCTAAAAATCACTTCATCATCATATCATTAAATAAAATCCACTTAATCAAGGCTTGTTATGTCATGAGTTTAATCCCTAATCATGGATTAAGTTGAGGAGTCTTCCTCAGCTTAAACACTCTCATCTATCATCCTTCTATTAGGATGGTGTAATGAGTCTGTTTAATCCCTGATTATGGCTTAATCTCATTACTCAACACTAAACAAAAACAACAAAAACATCTAAATAATCACAAGTAGGTTAATGATCTTAATCCTGCATCAAAGGTGATTAAGTGTGAGAAGCTGACTTCACACTTAAGGTATTCTCATTACCCCTAATCAGAGGGAAGATGTGATGAGTTTACTAAATCCATTAGTTTAGGCTTAAGCTCATTATCTTATGACAAACTTTCAAAATCAATAAAAGATTGAAAACACAAAAAACAAACAATAATCGTTTCCTTCGGGATTCTTTTCTCATCTCATTCACTCACAAATGAGAACTTGCTTCTTCCATCTAATGCAAAACAATTTGCACCTGAGCCAGACAGGTCATACACTTGAGCATAGACAAGCAAGCAGTTCACAAGTCAATTCATCTTTCAGTCTCTTTGGGTCGAACTACGGTGTTCTGACTTCCTCATTGCACGAGAGGATACGTAGGCATAACTTAACAGTTATCGAACAAAAGTCTCTGTATATTCCCCCTCTTCCAGCTTTATTCTTTTAGCCTCACGATCTTGAGCATTATATTCCAATTCTTACACTGACACTGTATATATCACACTTCATTTTATTTTGCACTGACACCTGTACATTCTTTTCCAGCTCTTTATACACAAATTGCACTGACACCACCCCTTTAAAACACAAATCTTTTAAGCGTGGATCCCGTCGAGTACGACGGACAATCTGGGTGCTAACACCTTCCCAGGTTGTAACCAACCCCCTTTCTCAGTCTCTCTGGTTCGCGACCGTCTTATCCATTTCTTTCTAGGTCTATGCAGCATTGCCTTTCCTCCGGGATAAAAATGCCTAGCTGGCGACTCTATTCATTCCCCGTGAGTTCACTCCTGTGTGTTCTCACACCCTCTTTCGCCGACCGTTCGCGTCTGTACCTTTATCTTGGCCATTTCCCATTTATCGGGGAGCGACACACTCGTCCGTGTCGCACTCTCCCCAGCAAGGTAGACACTCATTCATGTCTTACCCATACTTGTTACTCATACTTTTTATTCATACAGATACTCGTCCGTATCTTGTATACACCATGTATCTTTCTTAGATTCGAAACTCGTCCGTGTTCTTTGTTAACTAGTTGATACTCGTCCGTATCATCATCTCTGAACATGTGTCAGCGTTTGTTTCTACTGATACTCGTCCGTATCATAATCTTAAGGATGCTCGTTCGCATCTTTAATCCATACGCAATATCAGATACTTTTGCCTTTCTTTTTAGAATTTAGACACTCGTCTGTGTCTATTATTCCCCAGAAGAGTCCCCTCAGATCCGACACTCGTCCGTGTTCTTTGTTAACCAGTTGATACTCGTCCGTATCATCATCTCTGAACACGTGTCAGTGTTTGTTTCTACCTGATACCCGTCCGTATCATAGTCTTAAGGATGCTCGTCCGCATCTTTAGTCTATACACAGTGCCCAAACACTTATACCTTTCATTTCTTGGATGTAGACACTCGTCCGTGTTTACCTTTTCCCAGCGAAGTCCCCAACAAAACTTGTTAAACTATTTCCTTTCTATCTGACATTCGTCCTATGTCATGATACCTTTGCGGCAGCCGTACCCTGCCAGGTGATCGTCCTTCACCTTTTTGATGATCGTCCTTCATCAACCCCCAGTGGAGTCTCTATTCATTAGAACCCCTTCTTATCCGACATTTGTCCTATGTCGTGATACCTTCAGCAGCCGTCCCCTGCTAGGTGATCGTCCTTCACCTCTTGATGATCATCCTTCATCATTTTATTCGATGGCCGTCCCCATCGTTGATTCTGTTATCTGACATTCGTCCTATGTCATGATAAACCAACAGAGAAGCCGTCCCCTGCTAGGTGATCGTCCTTCACCTCTTGATGATCGTCCTTCATCATACTTATCCGATGGCCGTCCACATCGTTGACCTTTTCGTCCGACATTCGTCCTATGTCGTGATACTTTTGGCAACCGTACCTTGCCAGGTGATCGTCCTTCACCTTAGATGACCGTCCCTCATCTTATCCCCAACAGAGCAGCCGTCCCCTTCTAGGTGATCTTCCTTCACCTTTGTTGACTGTACCTCATCATTTATTTCATTTACCTATAATCCCCAGAGAATCTTATAGCTTTACTTGATGGCCGTCCCCATCATAATCTCTTATATCCCCAGCATGTCGGTCGTCCCCGTCATTGCTTCATCCCCAGCAGTCGTCCTCTGCTCGACGGTCGTCCTCCGTCGCCCGCACTTTATAATCGTACTTTATTTTCCTTTACAATCTATATCCCTTTTCTTCTTCATTCTGTGAGTGCAAATTTTGGATTGTCTTTGGTATTCAACCACAAGTTATCTTGTTTGAATGTTAAGCCGTTGCTTACATCCTGCACAGCTAACTCATGCTTGAATAGGGGCAGCTGTAAACACCCCAAATTTTCCCTCACCCATTCACACCATGGCTTGTGGTCTTTTCATATTCATAAATTCAATCATAGCATCTCATATTGCATTTTTGATTCACTGCATTGCTTCTAAGTCATCTGCATCTAGGGTTTGTGATCTGAGCTATCCAAGAGCCATTTGAGCCACTCCCAAGGTCTTAAATCACTTCAAAGGAGTCCATGTATGTTCAAGCATTATATTATATCCTCACAAAGACCAAAGAAGTCAAAGAATCACAAGAACTGAGAAAGGCATGGAAGCAGAGCCAGGTTTAACTGCACAGATGACCTAGAATTAGGGTTTTGGTTTCAGAGGCCATAACTCCAAATTTTTTGGTCATTCTTGTTTCTATTGGTCTCTATATGTTATAAGGATCATGCATAGCAAGTTTCATGAATAAATTCCATGGGGAAGGCATCTAATCAAAAGTTGACTTCTTGAGCAAGTCAGTGCAAAATCAGGGCATTTGAGGCCCCCATTGACCCAACCAAAGGGCATTCTCCATCATTTTGAATGTGTATGATCTTTATTTGATCATAGAAGATGTTAGAAGTTCACAAAATTGAAGAATTTCAAGCCATTTGCAAAGTTGCCTTTTTGGGAAAGTGACTTGTATTGAAAACTTGCCATTTTGGGAAAGTTTTTCAACCCTTTCTTTTTGATTAAAAAATGCTTCAAATGAGAAAACTTTGGTCATGAAAGTTGTAGAATGGATCACTCCCTTTTCAAAAAGTACAAGAACTTGTCCTAATTCATTTTGGATCAAAAGTTATGGCTTGTCAAAGTTGGGAAAAATCACATAATTTCAAGTTTTGCACCAAAGAGGCAAAGTTGCAAAACCTCTTGCCAAGGCAAAGTGTGACTTCAAATGGACTTCTAACCGTTGCACAAACATAAACCAATGCCTAAAAATCAGAATGCACCAAAGGTTTGTCTATTTTCATGACTTATGCTTCAAGTAATCACAAAAGGGCCAAAAGATCACAAAATTGCAAAACCTCTCACAAACCCTAATCCACTTGCTAATTGGCCTCAAAACTGATTCCATGGCTCTCCTCAATCCTTGCTACGCAGGACACCCCTTTGTCCTTGGCCTGCCATTGACCCATACCTCTCTTACACAAAAAGTTGACTTTATGATAAATGGCCCATACCAATCAAGCTAGGTCACACCAACTCCACAGACCTATCACAATGTGATACATGGACAAAATGGGACTCAACACATAACACAACTCATCCTGATCTCTCCCACAAGCCAGCATTCTCCAAACTCACCTCTTATGCATTTTCATTCGAATCTCCTCACACAAGCATCAAACATCAAAACCAACTTCATAGGATCACTCAACATGTTCCCCTGATCATTTCCCAACCCTCATTTGCCCCTGAAAAGCCCTGAAACTCAAACACAATTTCCCTCCCTCTCTGAACAGAACTCCATCAAACTCACAAACCAGCCAAAATAAACTCCATACAAGCTTTGCAAACTCCTTAGGAGGTTCATTGGATTCATTTTGAAGCAAGGAAGCAGTCAAAAAGCTCCTGGACTGAAAGCTTCATCTCAGGTAGCCACTGAAATTCATTTTTCCAGAACCCTATTTTAATGTTACAATATGATAAAGCATGCTCCACTGATCACACTGAACTTTGAAATTTTGAAAATGGTGTAGAAATGAGCTTGTATTGATTGACTGAAATTTCTGCCATTTTTGTTCTTCCTTTCGAATCTTGAGTTTGGGTGAGAATAAATTTGTTTTGAGTGTGGATTTGGATTCAGGGAGGTGAGAGGAAGTGATCTGGAGCTTTAGAGCTCCAGAAATAACCTAGGGAGTGAGTTTGGAATTTTCAGGTGAGGGGGTCACCGGAGAAGACGACCGGAGCTCTTCTCCGGTGACCTGAAAGTCATTAAAGTGTAATTAGGGTTAGGGCTTCAAGTTTGAATCTGGGCGCTTGGATTGGCTTTCCCGCGTGTGAGTGTGTGGCTGAGATCATGTCATTAATAATTAATCAGGATTAATTAATATTTTAATTAGGTTTAGTTCAGTTTAAATTCTGTCCCTTGGATTTGGCGCGTGGTCAAAGCTTTCAAACCCAGTTCCAATCTGGTCCATCCATTGTGCATACTTTCATTTATTTTAATTTTTATTTCATTTAATTTGATTTATCTTTTACGAATTATTTAAAATAGTAAAATACATTAAAAAATTCTGAGAATTTTTATTAAATCTTTTATTAATTTTCAGAACCCAAAAATATTTTTATTTTTATCTTTTGCATTAAAAATCATTTTTAAATCATTTAAATGTTTATTTTTAATTAGTTAATGAAAATTAATTAGTTAAAAATACATTTAGGTATTTAAAAATCACAAAAAAATTCACATTGCATTTAGAAACATTTAGAAACATTATCAGTCTCTCAAACCAAATTTCTTTTTTGTTCTTGATGCCTTTTGATCATTTTCAATGGAATTAAAATCATTTTGAGGCAATATTTTTGTGCAAACTTTGAAAAATCCTTTCTGCCTAACCCTTGAGAGTTTGATGATGGTTCTTTTTGCATTGCATCCTCCATAGCATTTAGTTTATAGGGTAAAATTGGTTTGATTTGATCTTGCATTTTCAATTTGTTTGGTATTTTTCTTTGTGAGGCACCCCAAAACCCTAGCAAACTTGAGAAAATCATAACCCCCATTAGGTTAAGAGTTAGGTCCCCTCCTTTGGGCAGTGAACTTGTGTAGGGTTAGGGTTCCTTTAATCCCATTTTCAATTTTTTATCATGTCATTTGCTTCTGGTTTTGAATTTGGTATGGCATGTTGTGTATAAACCCTAATTCTTGCTTTCATTTGCATTCATCTCTCATATGCTTGCATTCATGAACTTACCATGACATTTTGTGCATCCACATGACATACAAGACATCTTAGGACATATTGAAATCATGTTTGATCATTGCATCATTCATTTTCCATGATATCATTGCATCCACATGACATACAAGACATCTTTCATGAACTTTCATGGTTCAAAGCATGCTTCATTTGCATCCATATCTTTGTATGATCATCCACAACTCTTGACATGTGTTTGTATCATCTCTTAGCATCATTAACATCATGTTTTTGCTTTTGACTTTGGTTTGCATCTTTTCATTTCAATTCATTTCCATTTCATTTCATTTCCTTTTACTAACTTTTCAGGTGGTAAGTGTTTTGAGAAGTGAATTTGCCTTCACTTCTCACAATCTCTTCTCATCTCTCTTATACTTTCTTTTCTGCATTTTGTATGTGTTTTAGAGTGAGCTTGCCCATTCATGTTCATCTCTTACTTTCTTTCTTCAAGCAACTTGTCTTCTTAAATGAAGCAAGTTGTTTTGCTTCTCTCTGTTTCTTCCTCCTTTCATCTGCTTCTCTTCCTGGTGGTTTCTCTCTTGAAGATCTTCTTGCAAGCTTCATAAACCCTAGGAACAACCAAGAATGATAACAATTAGGGTTTGATTAGTCCCCCCATTTAGTTTTACCTTTGTGTCATCCTTGAGTCTTCTCCTCTCATCTCATAATCAAGGACTAAACCCTAAAGGCTTTAAGGCTTTGTGATTAAGCTTATGCCTGCATCCTTCTATTAGGATGGAGTGTATAACTTTAATCCTAAGTGTTAAACCCTTAATGTGTTTAAATCCTTTAATAAATCCATCTAATAATCATCAAGACATCAAACTTGTAACTTGGGCCTTGCATTAGGGTTCTAATTCTTCCTTAATTGGTTAAGAAGGACTAACCCTAGTGTTAATGGACAAGTCCTCCTCAAGTTGTCTTACAAACCATAAAGGTCACTTCTTCATCTTGCCATTAACTAAAATCCACCTAATAAAGGCTTTGTTTTGTCATGAGACTAATCCCTAATCATGGATTAAGTTGAGGAGTCTTCCTCAGCTTAAATGTTCTCATCTATTATCCTTCTATTAGGATGGTGTAATGAGTCCATTAAATCCTTGATTATGGCTTAAACTCATTACTCAACACTAAACAAAAACAACAAAAACATCTAAATAATCACAAGTAGGTTAATGATCTTAATCCTACATCATGGTGATTAAGTGTGAGGTGTTTACTTCATACTTAAGGTATTCTCATTACCCCTAATCAGAGGGAAGATGTGATGAGTTTGCTAACCCTTGGTTTAGTCTTAAGCTCATTTTCCTATGACAAACTCCAAAAAGCAATAAAAGACTGAAAACTCAAAAACAAACAATGATCGTCTCCTCCGAGATTCTTTTCTCATCTCATTCACTCATAAACGAGAACCAACTTCTTCCGTCTAATGCAAGACAGTTTGCACCTGAGCCAGACAGGTCATACACTTGAGCATAGACAAGTAAGTAGTTCACAAGTCAATTTATCTTTCAGTCTCTTTGAGTCGAACTACGGTGTTCTGACTTCCTCATTGCACGAGAGGATACGTAGGCATAACTTAATAGTTATCGAACAAAAGTCTCTATATATCCCCCCTCTTCCAGTATTATTCTTTAAGCCTCATAGTCTTGAGCTTTACATTCTTGTTCTTACACTGACACTTCTATTGTACACTTCACATCTCTTTTACACTGACACTTGCATTCTTTTCCAGCTTTGATACACAGATTGCACTGACACTACCCCTTTAAAACACAAATCTTTTAAGCGTGGATCCCGTCGAGTACGACGGACAATCTGGGTGCTAATACCTTCCCAGGTTGTAACCAACCCCCTTTCTCAGTTTCTCTGGTTCGCGATCGTCTTATCCATCTTTCCTAGGTCTATGCAGCATTACCTTTCCTCCGGGATAAAAATGCCTAGCTGGCGACTCTTGTATTTCTGAGTTCACCCTTGTGTGTTCTCTTCCTCTTTCGCCGACCGTTCGCGTCTGTACCCCTCTTGGCCCTATGCCTCATTAGGTGGGAGCGACAGCTTGCAAAAATGAGAGTGGAGAGATGAGAGAAAGAATTATTTTTTTAATATTTTTGTGTTTGGAGAGGTTTAAAGTCTCATGCCTACGTACCCACAAAGTGCAATGCGAGATCAAAACCCCATAGTTTTTGGTACAAATAGTGAAAAGGATGGATTATGATTAATTTTATTAAGTGAAGAGAATTTGTCATCTTCAAGTGGATGGCCAAACAAACTACCATAAGAATGAGGGCATGGACTCATACATCATTATGGGGAGGGCGTCAACTCGGATAAAATCAATGAGTATGCCACTAAACCCCCACAAATGACAAGAGACTCAATTACATCAAACTATAACCATGGAGATTGAAAGACTAGCACCCGACTAAAGAATAATGACTCATAATCGGCACTTTTCAAAGAAAACAAACAAAAGTGCACAAAGGCACAAAACAAATTGAATGAGTTTGATTCTTTTTATTTTTGAATTAAGGTCAACATGATTAGATTCGTTGATTTTAAGAAAAGAGAAAAAAAGTAAAAGCCACTTGACAAAAGTCAATGTTTTGGTTTGTTAAAGAGGTGGCGATTTATAAAAAAAAAGAATCTTTTGAAAAAGAGAGAAAATTTTGAAAATTAAAGAATGGGAGGAGATGAAGGGACTATCCTAAAAAAGAAAATACGGAGATAATGGAAGAAAGATCTAACCAAACTTGATGACATTCCAAATTATGAGCATAAGAGTTTCATCCTTATAAGCTAGCAAATGGCCAAATAAAAGCTAGATCCAACTTCATGAAGATCAAAGCAATGGGAAGGGATCATAAAATCTAAGTCCAAAATCTCCATTCCAATGCCAAGGATAGTAACCAAAAGTCAACTAATTAATGTCACAAGTCTTTTAGAAGTTTAATCCTTTATTAATGTTTTTGTGTCCAAATGGACAAAAGGAAAATAACAACAAAACAAGAGCAAATAATAAACATGATATGGATGAATAAAGCAAAATAGAATAAAGCAATAAAAGTACAAGAAAAATAAATGTTAGTAACAAAAGAAATTAAAGTGAAAGAATCTAAACATTAACAATAAAAGTATAATAATATTCACATAATAATGGTATGGTGAACTTAATCAACCACAACCAAAAAAGAAAGAGTAACCAAAATCGAAGGCAACCAGATCCGCTTAGCATCTTACACTATAGCGATTAATCAAGGCAAACTGAACCGAATTCAATGAAATTTGAAAGGCGATTGGGAGACCCAAAGCACCTATGCATCAAACATTCATAAGTCTCGATTCTTAATGCAATATGATTAACCACTTTGGGATTACGCAATCAACAAGAGACCCGGTCCACGAAAGTGCAAGTACCCAATTAGATTTTTATTCCGAAGTCGGGACACATTTAGGTCTATGTTAAGCAATCTCCGAGTAATTTACAAAGTAATTACCCTACAAATGAGGCTGGCCACCACAAATTAAGGTGCATAATGTTAGTGCTAATGCATGCGAGATAAACGATATGTAAATCGCTATCCGGACGCAATACCGCACGAAAATAAAGGTGAATACCAAATTGAGTCATACGCATAATATTCATCCATCCTTAAGTTCAATCACTCATCTTGGTGGATTCAAGCATGAAAATGTATCACTAATGCAAAGTACCTTAAATGAATTGAACAATCCACTTAAAGGTAGTTTTGAATTAATGAACATTAACTACTCTAATCTACACCCAAAGTTCATTGAAATTAAGGAGAAATCATTCCCAAAAGTGCTTCCCAAGGTAAAAATAAAAAGGAGGAAGAAGAAGAAAGAGGAACCAAAAAGGGGGTTTGAAACAAGCCAAAAAATTCATTTCTGACTTGCGTTAATCGGTTAACGCTGAAGCAGTAGCAGAAAAATATGCAGAAATTCAGCATTGATCCATTTCCAAAACTCTTTCAAAACATTTAATGATCATGATCTGAATTTGCACGAATTTTAAAACCAAAATACAGTGGAATCCCTGCAAATGAGAAAAGTCGTTGCATGTTCACCACGTTGAGAGTGAGTGAGGTGAGAAAAGAATTCCCATAGGGAAAGACGATTCTTCTTTGTTGTTTTTCCTTTTAGAGAAATGTTTTCTATTTATTGTTTGTGAACCTTCTCATAATAAGACTTGTTCATTGTGGTAGACGCCTTACACCTTGCCCCGAAACATAATGCGTATAAGTAACCCACGACAAATTCTCGTGTCGTACGAGAAGACCAACCTTAAATAGATGTTTTTGTTATTTTCTTCATGAATGCACAAACAGCAATTACCTCCAACCTCCCTACCTCCCTACAAAATAAGGGTTAGCATGATAAAACATGATAAAACATTGGTTGTGAACTTACCTCCAACCTCCCTACAAAACAAGGGTTAGCATGATAAAACATGATAAGAAATGTGGTAAACAATTACCAAACAATTCCTAAGGGATCTAGGACCTAAACTAGACTCAATTATAGGTTTAAGGGACCTAAAATAATGTAAAGCAAATCCAGCGGTTTATTACAGCTCATAAATGCACAAACAGCAATGCAATGTACAAACAGCTTTTTACAGCCAGCAAACAGCATGCAAAACAGGTGTAGAAAGTGAGAAAATGCAACAATCAGCATACATTTTACAGCTACTGTATAAAAAACAGCTATGAAATGCAAAAGGCAAATTTGCTTATTTTCATTTTTTATGCACAAAACCAATGGTAATGCACAATTAACATGCATCGTGATTAAATGGAATCAATATACATGATTAAGTGAACATGATTATGAATAATGAGTGCTTATGAAAGAATACATCAAAACATTAACATATGCAACAAGTATGCATTTCCAATTATTAGCATATGAGCACAAAGGTGTATATTATGGTCATGCATCAACAATCAACATAATGAATCATGCAACTTGATGCAAAAATCAAAATTGGAATCATTTGCAAAACATGCAAACAAAATGCAAGAACATGCATGGTTGTGTATTTTCAAGAATGCAACACAAATATGCCATGCAATTATGCATACAAATTAATGAACCATGCAAGGATCATGCAAGAGATGCGAAAATAAAGTATGGAACAATCACTTATATGCTAAATGATGTATTTGAACATAGCAACAACATGCACTAAACACTTTATGCACTAATGAACAAGTAAGCACAAAATATGCAAAAGTAACGGAAACATGTCGGAACGACTCGAAACGGAGAAATGTGGTACCAAAAATGGTTCTAAAAATTCCCTAAAATCATGATCTATCACTACATGAACGATCAAGACACAATGCAATGAAAACACACAATGAAACAAAGCATTTTTCTCTTTTTGAACAGCGTTAACCGGTTAATGCTATAGGTTAATCGGTTAACGCCCTAAAATTTTCAATTCCAAGGCCATCTTTAACGTGTTAACCGGTTAACCAAATGCGTTAACCGGTTAACACTGAACAGAATGGAAAAAAGTGGAGAAATAAGCACTTATGGTCATGAACTTACTTCTAGGAACCCCTAACACCCACATGAATATGTTAACACGATTTTTCTACTTAAAAGAGGTTTTCTAACACCTATTAGGACCTAGATTAAGCTACAAATCTAGCTTCTAACAACCAAAATACGCAAATCGCAATCAAAACGTAATTGAACGGTAAAACGCAAACACAATGAATGAACATGAAAAGAATGCCATTATGGCGAGATGAAGAGAATAAGTTAAAACGAAAAGCGGTTTTAGATCACCAACCTACGAAGCGGAGGATTGCTTCGGTGAGTATTGCGGTGTAGATTGAAGTGCAAGAGAAGAAGAAAACCGAAGATCCACGAACGCGCAAAATAAATGTGGTTGATGATGCTTCCTTATGAACAATTGATTAATCCCTTCCAATAAACTCAACACCAATCCAAAAACAGAATTTCTTTCTTCAAATAAGCTCTATAATTGATTATTGATGAAGGTTTAGCTTCAAGTTCTTCAAATTCCAATGAAGAATTTGAAGAACTTCTATGAAGAAGCTTTGAGAAATTTGGTGAAAAAGTTGGAGAATTGAGAGAAAAATGAGAGATTGAAGATGAAAATGGTGAAAAATGAAGTTGGGAACTTGAAAAAAAATGAAGTAAGACCTTTTGCTTTGGGGTGATTTGAGCTTATATAGAGATTAAGCATGGCATGAGGTTTGGGAATGGAGCTTGCTTGGGCTTTAGGATAGGTTTGGAGTTAGGGTTGGAGGTAGTTGGAGTTAGTTGGAGTTCTAGAATATTCCGTGGAATATTCCAATATTCCTTGGAATATGCTAGAAGAGTCTAGAAGATGGTAGAAAACTCTAATGTGAAGGGAGTTTAGTGAAATGTGAAAACAAATTGAAAAATGAGAAGGAAAAGGAAATGGAGGGAATGGTGAACAAACTAATTTTTGAAGTATTTGCCCATTTTTCGCGCCCGTTAACAGGTTAACCATATGCGTTAACCGGTTAACGGAAGGAAAATTTGAATTTTTCCTTTTCTTTAATTGCACCTTATGGAATTGCCTTGGATTATTTTTGTAGAGTCATTTTTATTCTCTTGAGCTCCAAATATTGACAAGCCTCGCTCGATCACATGCCTCATGCACATGCAAATGCTCATGATTTATCTATTATTTTTATTATTATTTATGGATGCGATGCGATGCTTGGACAATCATGCAAGATGACGAAGCATAAACCACTTGAGGTTGGCGATAAATAAGAGGGAAAATTTTAGGGCATTACACGGGGTCGTCTCTAAATATGTTGCCTAAGAAAGCTTTGATGAAACTAGATGTTGAGGGGATTGTACTAAGGCCCAGTGACTTGGTTGTGCAAGCGTTCGACGATTCCAAAAGATCAGTCTTCGGGGAGGTTGAGCTACCTGTGAAGATTGGGTCACAGATTTTCAAGAGTAATTTCTATGTAATGGACATATAGCCCGCCTATAGTTGTCTTCTTAGTCGGCCCTGGATTCATGCTACTAGAACAGTGACATCCACGCTACACCAGAAGTTGAATTATATGGTAGATTGGCAGGTTGTTACAATTTGCGGTGAAGAAGATATGTTTGTGAGCCACCTGTCAATGTTTAAGTATGTGGATATGGACGGCAAAATCCATGAAATGTAATGTCAGGCCTTCGAGACAGTAAACATTCATGAAGTTTCTCCCAGTTCAAGGGGAAAGAGAAATGAAAAGGTGGGAACCTCCATAGCCTCGTACAGGCAAGCTTTGGAGGTGGTTCAATCTGGGAATGCCCAGGGTTGGGGCAAAGTTGTGGAGGTAGACAAGAAAGAGGACAAGTTCGGAATCGGGTATCAGCCAGGTCAATCATAGGTGTCCAAGAGCAAGGGGTTGATAAGCTTCTCGAGCGGGGGCGTTATTGATCAAAATCAAGTTTGTGCTGCTACGGGAGACGATGCTGACAGTGACTGCGACCTAGACAACTGGGTGCGTCCATGTGTCCCCGGAGAGGAACTCAAGAACTGGTTTGCAGAAGAGATTGTCCAAGTTACTCTCCAGACATAGTAATTTTTCTTGTTTTCCTCATTTCATTTGCATGTCAAAAATCTTGCACTCTGCCCAAGGTGCACGGATCCATTTGTAGGGCCACCTTGCATTAATTGCAATTTTAATTTACCATGAATAAAGGACATTTTTCACTCGAAACTGTGTTCACTTTCTATCATTTTTAAACCTTTTTCACAAAAAACAATAAATTGGAAATGTTTTATTTTGTTTTTCCTTTCATAAAACTGAACTCTAAAATAAGCACATCACTTGTGCAGACTTGATCACCCAGATTCCATTGTTAACGATTCTACTATGACTGAGTATGACTTTGATAATCCTATCTACCAAGATTATGAAGGGGTTGAGGAATATTGTGAACTCCCCGAAGAATTATCCAGGTTTATGAGACAAGAGGAAAGGGTTATTCAACCTCATCAGGAAGAGATTGAAGTTATCAACCTTGGGTCCGAGGATGCAAAGAAGGAAATCAAGATCGGGGCTAGTCTGAAAGCCAGTGTTAAAGAGGAACTGATTGGTATGCTATGTGAGTATGTTGATATCTTTTCTTGGTCGTATCAAGATATGCCAGGGTTAGATATCAACATTGTTATGCACAAGCTGCCATTGAGGGAGGATTGTCCTCCGGTCAAACAGAAGCTTCGACGAACTTGTCATGACATGGCCATGAAGATCAAATAGGAAGTTCAGAAGCAGTGGGACGTCGGTTTCCTTGCCGTAACTAGTTATCCACCTTGGGTAGCTAATATTGTACCCGTGCCAAAGAAGGACGGTAAGGTCCGGATGTGTGTTGATTGCCGAGACCTTAACAGAGCAAGTCCGAAAGACCACTTCCCATTGCATCACATTCATGTATTGGTTGATAACAAAACTCAGTTCTCAATATTTTCTTTCATGGATGGCTTCTCCGGGTATAATCAGATAAAGATGGCACTAGAAGACATGGAGAAAACAATGTTCAATACACCGTGGGGTACTTTGCCACGTATCAACGGGCTATGGTAAAATTATTCCACAACATGATTCACAAAGAGATAGAGTTCTATGTGGATGATATGGTTGCCAAGTCCCGAACAGAAGAGGAACATCCAGTTAATCTCAAAAAGTTGTTTGAGAGACTGAGGAAGTTTTGTTTGAGATTGAATCCTAACAAGTGCACTTTCGGAGTGCGGTCCGGGAAATTGTTGGGTTTCATCGTAAGCCAAAGAGGGATAGAGGTTGATCCTACCATAGTAAAAGCCATACAAGATATGCCTGCACCAAAAACAGAAAAAGAAGTATGTGGCTTCCTGGGTAGATTGAACTACATTGCAAGGTTCGTATCTCACCTCACAGCCACTTGTGAACCAATTTTCAAGTTGTTAAGAAAAGAACAAGCGGTCAGTTAGAATGAAGATTGCCAAAGGGCTTTTAAGAAAATAAAAGAATATTTGCAGGAACCTCCTATTCTAATGCCTCTGGTTCCAATGAGGCTACTCACAATGTATATAACGGCCCTTGAAGGATCCATGGGTTGTGTTCTCGGTCAACACGACAAGACAGGTAGGAAAGAGCACACCATCTACTACCTGAGCAAGAAATTTACTGATTGCGAATCAAGATACTCAATGCTCGAGAAGACATGTTATGCACTCGCATGGGCTACTAAGCGTTTGAGACAATATATGCTCACACACACAACTCTGTTGATTTCAAAGATGGATCATGTCAAGTATATTTTTAAGAAACCAGCATTGACCGGAAGGGTTGCCCGTTGGCAGATGGTGCTGACTGAATACGACATTCAATATACTTCACAAAAAGCCATCCAAGGAGGCGATCTTTCAGGCTATCTTGCACAGAAACCTCTTGAGGATTATCAACCCATGCATTTTTATTTCCCTGATGAGGATATCATGTACCTCAAAGCTAAAGACTACGAGGAACTACTCCTGGAGGAGGGGCTAGACCCTGAATCCAAATGGAGTATGACGTTTGATGGGGCCGTCAACATGAATGGACGCGGAGTTGGTGATATTCATATCACTCTTGAACGTGTTCATTTTCCCTTCGTTTCCAGATTAACATTTGATTGCACCAACAATGAAGCAGAATACGAGGCTTGTATCATGGGGATAGAGAAGGCTATTAATCTAAGGATTAAGACCCTCAATATATTTGGAGATTCAGCTCTCATGATTAACCAGATCACCTCCAAGTGGTATACACATCAACCTCATTTAATTCCATACCGGGATTATGTGAGAAGACTGTTAACGTTCTTCACAACAGTAAAGCTCCACTGTATACCACGTGACGAGAATCAGATTGTAGATGCGTTGGATACACTTTCATCAACAATCAAAGTGTTGTTTATAATTATATCCCCAAGATCGACATATCACGACTTAACATACCAGCATATGTGTTTGCTGCTGATGCAGTGTCTGATGACAAGTTGTGGTATCATGACATCAAGTGTTTCCTGAAGAGTAAGGAATATCCAGTGGGGGCATCTTCCAATGATAAAAAGACTTTGATACAACTTGCTACAAGTTTCTTCTTGAATGAAGATGGCATGCTGTATAAGAGAAACTTCAACATGGTTTTGCTTAGATGTGTGGATAAGCAGGAAGCAGACATGTTGATGCAAGAAGTTCATGAAGGATCTTGAAATTCTGTGATCAGGTATGAGATGTCCTAAGAGATGTCCCAACACTTAATAGGACATTTGACAAATTTAACCAAAACTTAAACAGCAGGAAAAGTAAACAACACAGAAGTTTGTTAACCCAGTTCAGTGTATAACCACACCTACATCTGGAGGCTACCAAGCCAGGAGGAAATCCACTATTAGTAATATTAATTCTAGACTTAAACCACCCTGTTTAATCTATCACTTAATACTTACCCAATGCAATTTCTACCTAAGACTCACTTAGATAAGAGTACCCTACTCACTCCCCCTCAATCACACAGTGATCAAGTTTACAAGTTTACTGAAATTGAAGACATCCTTCAAACAAAACAGCTTGATCTTACTTAACAGTTTCAATCAAGTCACAAATGCACTTTTGCTTAAAAGCTCATAAAGTGGTACATATAAAAACACCTGCTATTAAAAACACTAGACACCCTATTTGGTCTTCTGAAATTCGTACTCAATTCTATGAGTTTCTGTTGTTTAAATAGGTATCTGAATTTTGGGCTTTCTGTAGAATGATCCAGCCCTAATGTGCAGCAGCTGTCACCTTGAATTTAGGGTTTGTTACTTCCTATATTCTAGGTGCATTAGGTCTTCTGTTTTAATCTGAATCTTCAATATAAAACTCCCTACAGATGCGCCTTGTTCTGTTTTTGTCCATCATTAATTAATTCCAGATAACTCTCCTTAAATATCTCTGATCTGTTAATCAATAATTAATTCTGGAAGCAGGTCTGAGATGTCTCAACATCTGTTGGGACATCCTGGAAAACTGAACTTAAGTTATTTACATAATGTCCCAACATCTGGTAGGACATCCTGAAATAAGTTCACATACTCTGTTTGCTAATGTCCCAACATCTGATAGGACATTCTGAACTGAATTTAACATTTCTTGTTTGGTCAAAAATTCTGCCAATTCTTAAACATCTACAAACTCCCCCTTTGGATAATTTTTGGCTAACATCTTTTCTGGTTTTCAGAGTGCAGCAGAAGTTCTTTTTATCAGAGTATAGCATTACTTTTCTGTTGATTCTTATTTGAGATTACTCCCCCTCAAACATATATGTATCCAATTTTGTTGCAACAGAAGAAAAACACTAATCAGTTCAGAAGCAGACACACAAATATTTCATTCATACTAAAACAGCAATTACATTTGATGTTGTTCTCCCCCTTGGTAGACACAAAATTAGGGGCCAAAGACACTATTACTGTCATTACATTGCTGTCATTACATTTGCCTCACATACATTGATCACTCAGATTCATCACTCTCAGTTGCTTCCTCCACCTCAGTGTCTTCATCTTTATCAGCTTCACTTTCTTCATCAGCCTCACTGTCTTCACCAGATGCAGCATTCTGATCTTCTTCACTTTCCAACCTTTTGATGATTTCCTCAAGCTTCTGCTTTCTAGCTTCAAGCTCTTTGCAGGTGCTTTTGAGTTCAGCAATTAAAGTCTTCCTGGAGATTGGATTCTTAGCAGTGGATGGACCAGCAGATGTCCCAGAAGGTGCTTCAACATCTGCAGCATGGTGACTGAGAAATAATTTGTAGTGAAAAGCCAGGGGGCTTTCTCTTTTGCATGCTGTATCCTTGTCAGAGAGAATGCCAGGGTATTGATTGAGCACTATACCACACAGCAATGATGGAAAGGCTATTGGAAGCTTTGTTGCTGAGGAGCTGGCATGCTTCATGGTTTGATCAAAGATAAAAGCTCCATAGTCCAGCTTGGTTTGAGTTCCCACAGCATAGATGAATCTGGCCAGACCAGTTGAGATTGATGAAGTGTGGTTGGTAGGCACCCAGTTAGCAGTTCCAATCCTGTTAAGCATGGCATACTTTCTGGTAAGCATGCTCACAGAGAGCTTTCCCTTCACAGGCCAAGCTTTGACCTGGTTTGCAGTGATCACCTTACAGATTTGATTATCTGTCTTGCCTAGCTCATTGGGTCCATCTGTGTCCCTTCCTAGATACTGATTAATGATTTGGGGAGAAAACTCAACACACTTACCTCTCACAAATACCTTTCTGAACTCTGAGGACTTACCATTTGAGCAATCCTCCTGAAGATTCACAATGAACTCTTTGACAAGAAGTTCATAGCAGGGAAAGAACTCTGAGACTGTCTTGAATAGTCCTGCAGCAGAGATTAGGTCAATGAGTTCTGTGCACTCAAGTGCATTGCTGCTCAGTTCTCTTTCCAGGGCAACCCTTCTTTGGTACACATACTTCCATCTGTTGACACTAGAGACAAGATGGAATGATATGTTGTCCAAGGGAGCTTCTGGAACAGCAGTTGAAGCTCTTGCTGGTGTTGGTCTTTTCTTGGGAGGAGATGTTGGGACATCTGATTCAACATCTGAATCTGATGGTGTGGCAGCTTTTCTCTTCTGGGATTGGACTTTGCTCCAGGGTTTTGTTGGACCAAAGGTAGCTTTAGCTTTGCCTTTGTTTGGACTAGCCTTCTTCTTCTCAGGGATAACAGGTTCAGCTTGCATCTTTCCTTTCTTGGACCTTAGTCTTTTAGCAATGCTGGGTTTTACAGATGATATGATCTCTGCATCAGAGTCCTGCTCCAGATTGACCACTGGAGGAGATTGAGCAGCCTCCTCTTCAGCTGGTTGATCAGTAGGGATTTGATCTTCATTTGAGCCTTGAGCCTGTTCTTCAGAGACCTCTTCATCATTTTCTTTTGAGGCTTTGTCCTCAGTTTGTTCCAGATCAATATCAGATGAGTTCTTTTTCTTATCTTCAGATGTTCCAACATCTGTTGGGACATCTTGTTCTGCAGCAGTGTCCTCTGTATCTTGAGCTGGTTCTTCTTGAGGTGCAGGAATGGTGTTCAAAGGAACAGAGATCCCTCTCACCACTCTTTGTTCAGAGAAAACTTGGTTGACAATCTCCTTGATGGAATCATCAACATATTTGGAGTATTTTGAGGACATGTTAGCAGGAGAGGGAATGCCTTTAGCTTTGCTTCTGATTTGATCTTTACATCTCTTTGGAGTTCTTGCCCTTTTAGTGTGAGAGGCGCTTCCCCTGATCTCGTCCAATGGTGATGATGACATTGGCACAACAGAGATTGGAGTGGCATGAACCACGTCTTCCTTGTTGAGAATTTCCTCAGCTTCTTTAGGGTTTTGAGACATTGTAGAAGAATATGGATGAACAGCTTTAGGGTTTATGATTTCTAAAGGATTGAGAGTTAATGTGATTCGCTTGTGATGATATGATGAGAATCTTGATAGCTTCTTATAAGTAGTTACTAAATATGTAGCCGTTACAGTCCAAATGATTAGGGATGGAATTCCCAAGGATCTAGACCAGGCTAGCTTTGCCATCTGGAACTTATGCCATGCAATGTCATATGACATGTTGGCACATCTCATTAACTGCTAAATCTCACATAAACAGATTCCAAGTTTGCCCCTTAAATTCTCAAATTGAGTAGCATCCAATGCTTTGGTAAAGATATCAGCTAATTGCAAATCTGTAGCTACATGCTCCAATGAAATCACCTTTTCTTCTACAAGATCTCTGATGAAATGATGTCTGATATCAATATGCTTTGTCCTGCTATGTTGGATAGGATTCTTTGATATGTTGATTGCACTTAAGTTGTCACAGTACAATGTCATGACATCCTGTGGGACATTGTATTCAGTGAGCATCTGCTTCATCCAAACCAACTGAGAACAACTGCTACCTGCTGCTATATACTCAGCTTCAGCTGTAGATAAGGATACACAATTCTGTTTCTTACTGAACCAAGAAATCAGATTGTTTCCTAGAAAGAAGCATCCTCCTGAAGTGCTTTTTCTGTCATCAGCACTTCCTGTCCAATCAGCATCACAGAAGCCAGTGAGAATTGGTTTGCAACCATGAAAGTACATTATGCCATAGTCACAAGTACCATTAACATATTTAAGGATTCTCTTGACTTGATTGAGATGACTGACTTTTGGATCAGCTTGATATCTTGCACAAACTCCTACTGCAAAAGCAATGTCTGGTCTGCTAGCAGTCAAGTATAACAAGCTTCCAATCATGCTTCTGTATAAGCTTTGATCTACATTCTCACCCTTTTCATCTTTAGTCAGCTTTAAATGTGTGGGGGCAGGAGTTCTCTTGTGAGCAGCATTTTCCATTCCAAATTTCTTGATTATGTTCTTGGAATACTTGCTTTGTGAGATGAACATTGAGTCTTCCATTTGCTTTACTTGCAGACCAAGAAAGTAGGTTAATTCTCCTACTAGCCTCATTTCAAATTCAGATTCCATCTGCTTGACAAAATGTTTGACCATCCTGTCAGACATCCCACCAAAGACAATGTCATCAACATATATTTGTGCAATCATGACATTTCCTTCTTCATCTTTAACAAACAATGTTTTGTCAATTCCACCTTTTCTATATCCTTGCTTGATAAGAAATGTGGTCAGTCTTTCATACCATGCCCTTGGAGCTTGCTTCAGACCATAAAGAGCCTTCTTGAGTTTGTATACATGATTTGGACAGCTTGGATCAACAAATCCTTTAGGCTGTTCTACATATACCTCTTCATTGAGATAACCATTAAGAAAGGCACTTTTCACATCCATTTGAAATAGCTTGAACTTCAAGATACAAGCAATTCCCAACAGTAGTCTTATTGATTCAAGCCTTGCTACTGGTGCAAAGGTTTCATCAAAGTCTACCCCTTCAATTTGAGTGTATCCTTGAGCCACAAGTCTAGCTTTGTTCTTTGTAACAATTCCTTGTTCATTTGACTTGTTCTTATACACCCATTTTGTACCAATCACATTTATGTCATCAGGTCTAGGTACAAGATTCCACACTTCATTCCTTGTGAATTGACCTAATTCCTCTTGCATAGCACAAATCCAGTATTCATCAGTGAGAGCTTCCTTGACATTTTTAGGTTCTATTTTGGAAACAAAACAAGAACCTGAAATCACTTATCTTGATCTAGTGCTTACACCTCTGTTGGGATCACCAATTATTAAATCTTTGGGATGATCCTTTTGTATTCTGATGGAAGGAGGTTTGCTTGATTCTACTGTCCTTGTATCAGTTTGAGTGAAGTTATATTGATCATTCTTTTCTTCAGCTTCAATCTTGATATCAGCAGATGTTCCAACATCTTCTGGGACATCTGTAGGAGCATCATCAATTATCACATTTATGGATTCCATGATAACCTTGGTTCTAGAATTAAATACTCTATATGCTCTGCTGTTTATGGAGTATCCAAGGAAAATCCCTTCATCACTTTTAGGATCCATTTTTCTTCTTTGCTCCCTATCTGCCAGAATATAACAGATACTTCCAAAAACATGGAAGTACTTAACTGTGGGTTTTCTGCCCTTCCAGACTTCATATATTGTGGACAAAGTTCCTTTCCTTAAAGTAACTCTGTTATGGATGTAACAGGCAGTGTTCATAGCTTCAGCCCAAAAGTATAGAGGTAACTTTTTAGCATGGATCATAGCTCTTGCTGATTCTTGAATGGTTCTATTCTTCCTTTCAACAATCCCATTCTGTTGAGGAGTGATAGGTGAAGAATACTCATGATTGATTCCTTCTGAAGAGCAGAAATCTAAGAACTTTTGATTCTCAAATTCTTTTCCATGATCACTTCTTATTCTGATCACACAGCTGGATTTTTCCCTTTGCAATCTTTGACATAATTCTTTGAATACATCAAATACATCTGACTTTTCTTTGATGAAGTTTATCCATGTATATCTTGAAAAATCATCAACCATAACATAGGCATACCTCTTACCACCAAGACTTTCAACCTGCATAGGTCCCATAAGATCCATATGTAGAAGTTCCAAAACTTTGGAAGTTGTCAGATGTTGGAGCTTTGGATGGGACATCTTGGTTTGCTTGCCTATTTGACATTCACCACATATTTTGCCATCATCAATCTTCAGTTTAGGAATACCTCTTACAGCATCCATAGATATGATCTTCTTTATGCCTCTGAAATGAAGATGACCTAGTCTTTGATGCCACAGTTTCACTTCTTCTTCTTTAGCTAGAGAGCAGGTTGAAGTGAGACTGAGATTTTGGGATTCCCACATGTAACAGTTGTCTTTAGATCTGGCTCCTTTCATGACAACCTCTTGTTCTTTGTTAGTCACTATACATTCAGATTTGGTAAAGTTTACATTGTATCCTTGATCACATAGTTGACTTATGCTGATCAGGTTAGCAGTTAAACCTTTAACTAGCAGCACATCATCTAGTCTTGGAACATCTTGACAATCCAAGGTTCCAACTCCCTTGATTTCTCCTTTAGCTCCATCTCCAAAGGTAACATACCTGGATGAATGTAATTTTAAGTTTACTAGCAAATTTTTCAATCCAGTCATGTGTCTTGAGCATCCACTGTCAAAGTACCAGTCTTCTTTAGCTGATACTCTCAGAGATGTATGTGCTATGTATGCAGTACTTTTCTTTGACCAGATAAGTTGAGATTTCTTTTGATGCCTCTGCCCTGTGTGTTGTTCAACTGATCTCCAAGCTTGATTATTGATCTGGTTCTTGGGTATGTGGCTTTGATCAGTCTGAATGTCAGCTTTTGGTCTCCAAACCTTCTTGATGACCTCTGTCTTCTGCTTAGGAGGTTGCTGATTTCTTTGATGTCTATGCAGCACTTTCTTGGTACCTTCTACTTTCTGCTTGGAAGGTTGCTAATACATCTGATTTGGATATCCATGTAGCTTATAACAGTGAGGTTTGATATGCCCAAATCTTCCACAGTGATGGCATCTCCATCTTTGATACTTCTTCTTCATTTTGTTCTTTCCAGAATGTTGAGACATCTGTTGGAACATTATGTTTGTCTTTGTGTTCTGATGTTGAAGCATCTGTTGGGACATCTTGTTTGACTGTGTAGTTTTTGCAGTAGCTTTGCTAGAGCTGGCTTCATCTCTGTTATATCCCAGTCCACTTTTGTCCCCTGAATGTTTATTATTGCTGAGAATAACATCCAGTGTATTTGAGCTGCTGTTCAACATTTTAACAGATTTGGACATATGTTCCAACTTAGAGTTGAGAAGAGTTACTTCACTTTTCAAGGTATCAATGATTACTTGATCACTTGCTTTTTCATCTTCTAATACCTCATTCTGCTTCTTTAGCTTTATAACCTCACTGCATATTTCAATGCTTCTCTTGTATAGATCTTTGAAAGCTTGCTCAAGATCTGCATAAGTAAGCTCTCCACAACTGGAATCACTATCATATTCACACAGTCCAGCTAAAGCAGTAAAATGCTTAGCTGATTCTTCTTCTGAATCTCCTCCTGAGTCTTCATCAGACCAGGTTACAGATAGTCCCTTCTTTTGTCTTTTTAAGAAGGTAGGACATTCCTTCTTGATGTGTCCATATCCTTCACATCCATGGCACTTGATTCCTTCTTGACTGGTCTTTTCAGCATAATTTGACTTTTTATTAGCATCATAAGGTCTCCTGTTCTCAGAAGAGTTTGTGTATTTTCCATTGGATTTGGATTTGCCATCCATTCCTCTGAGAATCTGTTTGACTTGTCTTCCAAACATAGCTAGGTTTTCTGATAAGCTTTTACCATTTTCTGATTCATCATCTTCTTCTTCATCAGTATTTGACACCAATGCTATGCTTTTGTTCTTTTTAACATTTGTCTCATTCATTCCCATCTCAAAAGTTTGAAGGGAGCCAATGAGTTCTTCAACTTTCATGGAGCATATGTCTTGAGCTTCTTCTATTGCTGTGACTTTCATGTCAAATCTTTTTGGCAAAGATCTGAGAATCTTTCTTACCAGCTTTTCATCAGTCATCTTTTCTCCCAAAGCTCCAGAAGTATTGGCTATATCCAAGATGTTCATGTAGAACTCATGAATTGATTCATCTTCCTTCATCCTCAAGTTTTCAAACTTGGTGGTGAGAAGTTGAAGTCTTGACATTTTTACTTTTGATGTTCCTTCATGAGTTGTTTTGAGAGTGTCCCAAACATCTTTGGCCAGCTCTCAATGATGCACAAGTCTGAAAATATTCCTATCAATGCCATTGAATAAGGCATTTAAGGCTTTTGAGTTGCCTAGTGCTGAATCTTCTTCCTCCTTACTCCATTCTTCTTCAGGTTTCAGCACTTTTGATCCATCTTTGGTGTCTTGGACAGGATGATCCCATCCAACATTTACTGCTCTCCATGCCCTATTGTCAAGTGATCTTAAGAATGCAATCATTCTTGGCTTCCAGTAGTCATAATTAGATCCATCCAGTATAGGTGGTCTATTTACTGACCCTATATCTCTGTCCATGTTACAGAATTTGTTTTCCCTAGATCTCACCCAGTATAAACAGGCAGGGTGCCTGCTCTGATGCCAATTGAAATTCTGTGATCAGGTATGAGATGTCCTAAGAGATGTCCCAACACTTAATAGGACATTTGACAAATTTAACCAAAACTTAAACAGCAGGAAAAGTAAACAACACAGAAGTTTGTTAACCCAGTTCAGTGTATAACCACACCTACATCTGGAGGCTACCAAGCCAGGAGGAAATCCACTATTAGTAATATTAATTCTAGACTTAAACCACCCTGTTTAATCTATCACTTAATACTTACCCAATGCAATTTCTACCTAAGACTCACTTAGATAAGAGTACCCTACTCACTCCCCCTCAATCACACAGTGATCAAGTTTACAAGTTTACTGAAATTGAAGACATCCTTCAAACAAAACAACTTGATCTTACTTAACAGTTTCAATCAAGTCACAAATGCACTTTTGCTTAAAAGCTCATAAAGTGGTACATATAAAAACACCTGCTATTAAAAACACTAGACACCCTATTTGGTCTTCTGAAATTCGTACTCAATTCTATGAGTTTCTGTTGTTTAAATAGGTATCTGAATTTTGGGCTTTCTGTAGAATGATCCAGCCCTAATGTGCAGCAGCTGTCACCTTGAATTTAGGGTTTGTTACTTCCTATATTCTAGGTGCATTAGGTCTTCTATTTTAATCTGAATCTTCAATATAAAACTCCCTACAGATGCGCCTTGTTCTGTTTTTGTCCATCATTAATTAATTCCAGATAACTCTCCTTAAATATCTCTGATCTGTTAATCAATAATTAATTCTGGAAGCAGGTCTGAGATGTCTCAACATCTGTTGGGACATCCTGGAAAACTGAACTTAAGTTATTTACATAATGTCCCAACATCTGGTAGGACATCCTGAAATAAGTTCACATACTCTGTTTGCTAATGTCCCAACATCTGATAGGACATTCTGAACTGAATTTAACATTTCTTGTTTGGTCAAAAATTCTGCCAATTCTTAAACATCTACAGATCTTTTGGTATCCATGCCGGAGGACATACAATGGAAAAGAAATTACTGAGATTGGGGTATTACTGGTTAACAATGGATTCAGATTGTTGTTCGTACGCCCGAAAGTTCCACAAGTGCCAGGTTTACGCAGATAACGTGCATGTGCCTCCGAGCCTGCTGAACATCATGTTATCTCCTTGGCCTTTCTCTATGTAGGGCATTGACATGATCATAAAGATCGAGCCTACTTCTTCAAATGACCATAGTTTCATCTTGGTCGTAATTTACTACTTCACTAAATGAGTCGAAGCAGCATCTTATACTAATGTCACCAAGCAAGTGGTGGCCAAATTTCTGAAAAGAGACATCATATGCAGATACGGAGTGCCCCAAAGAATCGTTGCTGATAATGGTTTTAACCTTAACAACAAGATGATGGTTGAGTTATGTCGGGACTTCAAAATACAACATCACAATTCTTCTCCTTACCGGTCAAAGATGAATGGCACGGTTGAGGAAACTAATAAGAATATCAAGAAGATTGTGCAAAAGATGGTTGTCACTTACAAAAATTGGCATAAGATGTTACCATTTGCTTTGCATGGGTACCGAACGTTAGTAAGGACGTCTACTGGGGCAACACCTTTTTCACTCGTGTACGATATGGAAGTTGTCCTACCTGTTGAAGTTGAGATTCCTTCCTTAAGGGTAATGATAGACGTCGGGCTAGATGAGGCAAAATGGGTACGCTCCCGGTATAATCAGTTGTATTTGATCAAAGAGAAAAGGCTTGCAGCTCTCTGCAATGGCCAGTTGTATCATAGACAGATGAAAAAGGCATTTGATTAGAGGGTGCATCTTCGTGATCCATTTGTAGGGCCATCTTGAATTAATTGCAATTTTAATTTACCATGAATAAAGGACATTTTTCACTCAAAATTATGTTCACTTCTTTCATTTTTAAAACTTTTTCAGAAAAAACAATAAAATGGCAATGCTTTATTTTGTTTTTACTTTCATAAAACTGAACTCTAAAATAAGCACATCACTTGTGCAGACTTGATCACCCATATTCCATTGATAACGATTCTGCTATGACTGAGTATGACTTTGATAATCCTATCTACCAAGTTGATGAAGGGGTTGAGGAAGACTGTGAACTCCCCGAAGAATTAGCCAGGTTGTTGAGATAAGAGGAAAGGGTTATTTAACCTCATCAGGAGGAGATTGAAGTTATCAACCTTGGGTCCGAGGATGCAAAGAGGGAAATCAAGATCGGGGCTAGTCTGCAAGCCAGTGTTAAAGAGGAACTGATTGTTATGTGTAACACGGTGGGAGAACTGACTTTCTATAAATGTTGCGGATAGTAAGAGTCGCCACCGACTTTTATTTTATCCAAGTGGAAAGGACATAAAAGAACAGGAAAGACCTATTTTTAAAAGACTTGAGTTCGGGGGGTAGGCTATATAAAGGGAAGGTGTTAGCACCCTTTATATCCATGGTTATCCATGGGTTCTTAGTTACTTAGCTCACTTTAATTGTTTTTAGAAAGTGTAGTGTGTGATTAGAAATTTCCTAAGTACTTTGTAATGATCCTCGTATGTATGTATACAAAGCCTTTGTTTTGAAAATGTTTGAAAATTGTGAGGTGTGAAAAGTATTTTCCTTTTGAAGAGTGAGCAAGTAACTATGAGGTACCTACCCTAGATTAAGTCATTCGTGTTCTTATATGTTCTTTCAAGGGTAAGATTGTCCCTATTATTAAGGAATAGGTAGTCATTACCTTGGATTTGTTAAGGTACGAGCGTAGGGTCATCGTACGGTCAACGAAGGCAACTGTAAGGTGTCTTTAGCAATTAGGAGGGACTATCATCTTTTAAACCGAAGGGACAAGATCATTTATCGTAGGCAACATCGTAGGGACTTGATCTTTTAAACCGGGGAGGGACAAGATGATATATTTTCCTGGAGGGACTTTGTTTAAGACACCCTACTTTCGAGGGACTTGACCGTTTAAATAAGGCAACCAAGAGGGATAACCCTAGGAGATGCAGATAGCGATCTTAGATCGACTTACGTGTGTGAGTGTTTATTTTCAGATATTTTATCTTTTTAATTAGCTTTCTAAGTCCTTTTAATTTCAATTAAGTTTTCACTCCCTATTTACTAACCAAGCAATTAAATAAATTAAATTAAATGCGGAAATATAAAACCTACAATATTACATGGCTTTTGGGCAGTTACAAAATAATCGAACTGTAAAATAAATTACAATAATAGTAAACCTATACAATTTTTTCTAATAAGATAATAAAGCATAAAAATAAATAAATAGAATAATAAAGCGAAGATATATAAATAAATAAAATAATAATAATGAAAATAAGGATTATGGTTAGTATTTAAAATTAGGGTTAATTAGGATTTTAAGAAAATCAGGGTTATTAAGAGTTTTTTTTAGAAAAATATTAATTATTAATTAATTAAAGAAGTTATCAATTATAATATACAAAACTTAAATATATACAAAATTAATATTAATTTGTGAAAATATAAAGACAATTTAATTATGTTCATAATTATTATTAAAGAAACAAATATAGATATAGTTAAAACAATATTAAGAGTTTTTGTTAGAAAAATATTAATTTATTCACAAACTAAAAAAAATGTAAGAAAACTAATATAAACAATAATTAATGGAAGTGTATTTTTTAAGAAAATGTTTTATGATTAATCTAATAGTTAATTATTAGTTTATTTTTAATTAATTAGAAAATTTTAATTTGAAATAATAATAATAATAATAATAAAGAAACAAGAAAAAATTAGAGAATAAACAAAACAAAGGGACCTGGGATTCGAACCCAGGTCCTTGTACCTCCCAGATCACATCTCCAACCATCTGTGCTAAGCCGCGCGTGTGATAACTATATAGACCAATAGAAAAAAATATTAAACCTACAAAAATTAATAAACGTTAAAAAAATGCATGAACCTGGGAATCGAACCCAGGTTTGTTGGTTCGTATGTGCGTCTACGTTCCACTGGGCTGACAATCATCTTTGCTATAACACAGAAACAAAAAAATAAATATTAAAATTAAAATTCAAAAAATCAGAATGGCGCCAAGGTCCTCTTCAACCTTGGGATTTCGCAGGTTTCCTGCGAAATTTCCTGCGATTTTTCATACGTTCTTTGCTGCGAATTTTTTCATAGGTAACCTGCGTTTTTCACATATATCAAACCATGCCAAATTAATTCACAATAATAATATCAAATGATTACCCATAGCTCATATAACCATAATACATTGTTAATAAGGATTTATATGCCCTAAATCGAAAGCCCCCAAATCGTGACCTTAAACCCTAACCATGGCATAACTTGATCCAGACTACGAAACTCCAATCTAATTATCCAGAAAGCTTCACCACATCAAAACAAGTCAGGTTAGATAATCAAAATCAACAAACAACACACGAATTCATGGAATCGAAAAAAAGCTAAACATGACGTAAAACCAATTCGGTTTGAGGTTTATGTTATGCTTTAGTCAATGATGATGATGGCAATGCGTTCAGGAGGTTCTCAAGAACATGTTTGAAACTTTAAAGTGCTTAAGGGACTTGTGGAAAGGCAAAACCGAAATTCAATTTTTTGGAAAAAATTTGAAGTTGATTGTCACAAATGATCTTCAGAAAAACCTCCCCTTGTCTTGGTTCATGTTTATATATATATAGTGAACAAATTTAGGTCAAGAAAGTGGTAGGTTATTGGGCTTTTGGGATTACTTGATGGTGAAGGAAGATACAACCAAAAATATTCAAAAATTTAAATATATCCTTGCTATTTTGGTTGTGCACGATTTTGGAGAGTCTCAATCAGTCTTAAATATTTTTTAAGAGCTTCTAGAACAAGAATCACATCCAAATATTGAGTTTTATATTTTATTTTGATTTAAATTGAATTTTAATGAATAAAATCCAAATAAATTATAAATAAATTATAAAAATCAGAAATAATTGGAATTGGGTCGTGCTTGATGTTATTATGAAGATTGGATTGCAATTTCATAAGCCCACTTGGGAAAAATTGGATTTGAGACCCTTTTTGCTCAATGCACCCCTTGAAAATTTCCCAACTTTTCTAAGGTATAAATCCCTCAATTTTAAGGCTATGAGAGTGATCTTGGACTTTTTGGAAAGCTTAAAGAGTCCTATAACAAAACTCTTTGGTCTCATGTCCATATTGTTTACCATTTTCAAATTATGCTCTTTGGGAAAAGTTGACTTTTTGTTGACTTTTGAAATGACCTATAATGTCTTAGCTCATACCTTCCAAATGAAGCATTTTTAGGCTTGGCTTGGTAGACACAAAGTTGTAGAGAATTCAATTTCCTTCAAAATGAGATTTGGATGGGAAATTTTTGATGAAGCATGTGAAAGTTATGGCTGGTCAAAGTTCAGTTGACTTTTCCTAGGAAACCCTAATTTAGAAACTTCCTGATTCTTGATGGTCTTAGATCTCCTTGATGAATCATGATCAACCCTTGATAAAATGATGAACTTTACTTCATAATCTTGATTTTGGAAAAAAATCTTGAAGCTTGACTTTAATTTGACCACAGTTGACCACAGTTTGACTTTTTAACCACTTTGACTGATTTTTGCATATCTGATCATTTGACTGGTCAAACTTATTAGGAAAGCTATGAAACTTGACATAGGGATTCTTGAAGTCACATGGGATTTTATGAAGCTCACTTCAAGTCTTGGAAGTCCACTTTTCTTGGAGAAATCAAAACCATAGTTCTGGATCCTTTGCTTAGGAGGAGGCTTTGTCTGAGGAAACTCTCACACTTTCTGACCAATTGGGGACCTTGAGAATCTTATGATCATTGAGAAATATTGAGAGACCTTGCCTTGATTGTAGGAGTGCAAATTTTGGGGTACAACATCTGCCCCTATTCAATTTTCTGAAACCTGAGGAGTTAGATTATCATGCACGCCATTCGTGACTGGAAGGTTGAAGGGGATTGAACACAAAAGCCCAAATATTTGCACTCGCCGGTGCGTAGAATAATATTTTTGGTTGGTTGTATTGCTTGAATGGGCTTAAAGATGTCATTCGTAGAAAATATTGTATTGCTTGAATGGGCTTAAAGATTCCATTCGGAGAAAAGTTCTTCAAATATATTTCATGGAGAATAATGTAGTCCAAAATATGAAGATGTAGCTTTTGGGAAGATAAACAACGCCCCAAGGTAGCCTTTGGGAAGATAAACAATGGCCCAAAGTGATGATATAGCTTTCGGGAGGATAAATAACGTCCCGAGTTAATTAAATAGTTTTTGGGAAGATAAACAACGTCCCAACATAACCTTTGGGAAGATAAACAATGGCCCAATGTAACGGAATAGCTTTTGGGAGAATAAACAGCGTCTCGAGATAATGATAGGGTACTTTGGAAGATAAACAACATCCCAAGGTAACCTTTGGGAAGATAAACAACGGCCCAAGGTATGGGTATAACGTTTGGGAAGATGAACGACGGCCCAAAGTCATAACAGGGTACTTGGGAAGATAAACAACGGCCCAAGGTAAGGGTATAACTTTTGGGAAGATAAACGACGGCCCAAAGTCATAATAGGGTACTCTGGAAGATAAACAACGGCCCAAGGTAAGGGTATAACTTTTGGGAAGATAAACGACAACCCAAAGTCATAATAGGGTACTCGGGAAGATAAACAATGGCCCAAGGTAAGCCTATAACTTTTGGGACGATAAACGACGGCCCAAAGTCATAATAGGATACTTGGGAAGATAAACAACGGCCCAAGGTAAATTGTTGATGAAGTTTGTCTGCTGGAGAATTAACCTGAAAAACAAGGTTAGTTCTATGTAAATATCATAACGTATATAACATTTTGCAAAATAATATTTCATGATAATGTTGTATGCATATGATATGATATGATGATGTATGTATGAATTATGTAGTCGAAGCGTATAAGTAGATTCGTAAGACAACTGCTGGCTGGGGAAAATAAATCCCGATTCGTTATTCAGAAATATGAAGACTTCGTCCCCGTCTTATTTAAGAATATCTTACTTAGAACATCCCATTTTCGTTCTTCGTATTTCTTACTGAAGGATTAAGTTCCTGAATATCCTGACTAAGGATAAAAGATATGGATATAGATCCGAGAGATTTATTTGGTTAAGTATCAATTCTTCGGAAGATATGAAACTGCTTGAGGACTTCATAGTGTTGGAAATACAAAATATTACTTGAGGTATTCTATAAGAATATCCGTAAAGATTAATCTGTGGGGATGAACGGGCGAAGATTCGTTGAATTCCTACCTCTGTTCGTTCTTAGTAAATGCTATTATTGTATTTTATGCATTTATGGTAAACATCAATCATATTCAAAAGCATATACACATTCAAACATAATCAACAGACATTTTTCGCTTTAGTAAAAGGGGAAAAGTAAACCTGAATACGAAAAATGGAATTTTATTTATTTAGAAAGTGGCCTATAAACAGGCGAGTTTTAACACGGAGACGGAAATCCTAGTAAGAGGAATTCGTCGAAGAAATTTTAAAAGAATACAAAAACAAAGAAAGATAGCTATGTGTAACTAATCTTATTGAGTTTCAATTCTGCTATTGCGATTGTGGGAAACCCTCACCATCCATAGTTGTAAGCATCATGGAACCTCAAGAAAATACTCTCTTAACAACAAATGGCCCTTCATAGGAGGGGGTCCATTTTCCTCTGGGATCACCCTGTGATGATATGATACGCTTGATCACCAAATCACCAGCCTGATATACTTGCTGCTTAACTTTCTTATTGAAGGCTTTGATTATACGTTTCTGATACATCTGACCATGACAAACAACTGCTAACCTTTTCTCATCAATCAAGTTTATCTGGTCAAGTCGAGTCTGAATCCATTCATCTTCATCTAAGCCTGCATCCTTCATGATCCTCAATGAAGGAATCTGAACTTCAATGGGTAGAACTGCTTCCATACCATAGACAAGGGAGAAAGGAGTTTCCCCTATTGAAGTACGTATTGTGGTACGATAACCATGAAGAGCAAATGGTAACATCTCATGCCAATCCTTATATGTAACTATCATCTTTTGCAAGATCTTCTTAATATTCTTGTTGGCGGCTTCCACTGTGCCATTCATCTTTGGACGATATGGAGAGGAATTGTGATGTTTAATCTTGAATTGCGTGCAGAGGTCAGTAATCATAGTATTGTTCAAATTAGTACCATTATATGTGATAATCCTTTCGGGGATGCCATACCTACATATAAGATTATACTTGATGAATCGAGCCATAACATTCTTGGTAACAGAAGCAAATGAAGCTGCCTCTACCCACTTTGTGAAGTAATCAATAGCAACAAGGATGAAACGATGCTCGTTGGAAGTTGTAGGTTTGATCTCACCAATCATATAAATGCCCCACATGGCAAAAGGCCAAGGAGCAGTCAGAACATTCAACGGAACTGGAGGCACATGAACTTTATCAACATAAATCTGGCATTTATGACAAGTTTTGGAATGCTGATAACAATCAGCTTCCATGGTAGACCAATAGTAACCTGCTCTCAGAATCTTCTTAGCCATAGTATGCCCACTAGAATGAGTACCAAAGATCCCATCATTCATGTCTTTCATAATCTCTACTACTTCTTTCTTATCCATACAGCGAAGCAAAGTTGAATCATAATTGTGCTTGTACAAAATTCCATTACTCAGGAAGAACTTAGCAGAAAATCTCTTCAGAAACTTTTTATCATTGACAAATTCCCCTTCAGGGAACTCTTGAGCTTCAAGATACATTTTCACTTCATAGAACCAAGGCTTTTCCTCTACTCCTTCAGTACCCACCTCATTGCAGTATGCAGGTTTATCAAATCGATCAATAGTAATTCTGGGAGCTTCATCATCCCAACTGATTTCAAACATAGATGCCATGGTGGCTAATGTGTCTGCCAACTGATTCTCTTCAATATGTCCAAAGGTGGTCTCTTTAAAGTATGGGATCAAAGACAACACATGCTCTCTGTAAGGGATGAGATTAGGCTGCTTGGTGTCCCAATCTCCTTTAACTTGACTAACTACCAGGGCTGAATCCCCATACATATTTAAAAACTTAATTTTCATCTCAATGGCAACCTTGATACCCATTATGCACGCTTCATACTTAGCCATATTATTGGTACAATTAAAACAAAGTCTTGCAGTTATTGGTGTATAACAACCCTTAGGAGAGATAATCACAACACCAACACCATTACCAAGCGCATTAGAAGCTCCATCAAAAACCATAGTCCATCGGGATCCTTGTTCAGGTCCTTCATATTGTCTAGGTTCTTTACTAACAATCATAATATCCTCATCCACAAACTCAAAGTTCATAGACTGATAATCATCCACTGCTTGATGAGCCAAATGATCAGCTACTACACTTCCTTTAATTGCTTTCTGAGTAGTATATTGTATGTCATATTCTGTCAAGATCATTTGCCATCTTGCTATTCGTCCGGAGAGAGAAGGTTTCTCGAATATGTACTTGATTGGATCCATTTTTGAAATCAATAAAGTGGTATGAGTCAACATATATTGTCTTAGTCGGCGAGTAGCCCATGCCAAATCGCAGCAAGTTTTCTCGAGCAGTGAGTATCTTGTTTCACAATCGGTAAACTTTTTTCTAAGGTAGTATATTTCCTGCTCTTTTCGACCAGACTCGTCATGTTGCCCCAACATATGCCCCATTGAGTTATTCAATACTGTTAGGTACATAATCAAGGGTCTTCCTTCAACTGGTGGCATCAATATAAGAGGTTCCTGTAGGTACTTTTTAATCTCATCAAAAGCTACCTGGCATTCGTCATTTCATTCCATTACTTGATCTTTCTTCAACAACTTGAAGATTGGTTCATAAGTAGCAGTCAACTGGAAAATAAATCTTGCAATGTAATTCAGTCGTCCCAGGAAACCTCTAACATCTTTCTCAGTACAGGGAGCTGGCATCTCTTGTATATCTTTTACCTTTGCAGGATCAACTTCAATACCCTTACCACTGAAAATGAAACTAAAACTTTACCAGATCTAAATCCAAAGGTACACTTGTTTTGATTTAATCTCAACTTGTATTTCGTTAACCTCTCAAACAACTTGTGCAGATGATCAAGATGTTCTTCTTCAGTCTGAGATCTGGCTATCATATCATCCACATATACCTCTATCTTATGGTGAATCATATCATGGAACAAAGCTACCATAGCACGCTGATATGTTGCCCCAGCATTCTTCAAACCAAATGGTATCACCTTATAACAGAAAGTGCCCCATTGTGTAACAAATGTAGTCTTCTCCATATCTTCAGGTGCCATCTTAATCTGATTGTAACTAGAGAAACCATCCATAAAAGAGAATACCTTATGTTGAGTAGTGTTGTCTACCAGAACATCAATATGTGGAAGTGGAAAGTCATCCTTGGGGCTGGCTTTGTGCAAATCCCTGTAATCTACACACATGTGTACTTTACCATCTTTCTTAGGCACTGGTACAACATTTGCAACCCACTGAGGATAAGAAGTAACAGCTAGAAACCCTGCATTGAATTGTTTCATCACCTCTGCCTTAATCTTTTCTGACATTTCAGGATGCATACGACGAACTTTCTGTTTTATAGGGCGACAATCTTCTTTCACTGGTAGACGGTGAACCATAATATCAATATCCAACCCTGGCATATCTTCATAAGACCAAGCAAAAATTTCCATATAGTCACGTAACATCTGAATCAATATGTTCTTAACAACATCTTCCAATTCAGCACCTATCTTGCCCTCTTTCCTGTTTTCCTCAGTCCCCAGATTCACAACTTCAATTGGTTCCTCATGTGGCTGTATAGATTTCTCTTCTTGCTGTAGCAATCTAGCCAGCTCTATAGGTACTTCACAATCTTCCTCCTTTCCATCCTCGACTTGATAGATCAGATTCTCAAAGTCATAATTGGCAATAGCAGAATTGTTATCAATAGGATCCAGAGTGGATGAGGATCTTCATTTTAGTGATGTGGGTGTGTGTAAGAACACATAGCTTTTTTATAAAAGGAAAAAGTAAAAGAAAGACAAAGAGTGCAATATTTACGAAAGCGAGAAACGTCCATTAATTTTATTGAATGAAAATATGCAAATGAAATGACAACCCTAACAAGCACACCACTATACCCCGGGCAAGGCACAAGACTTAAAAGTATTTAATTGTTCAAAGTTACAAAAATTAAATTTAGAAAAACAAAATAGCATTTACTCCTGACAAAAGGAGATAGGAATAACGTCTTCAGCCTTCTAGTTATTGAGTCCATCACCAATGGTAGGAAAGATCCAATCAACCAGGTTGTAATCTTCATCATAATCTCCCACAACATTGACTTGGTCATTTATGATTCCTTTATCAGTGATACGAACAACACGAGCACGACGAACAGCCTTCTGAGATTCTGCAGTAAAACCCCAAACCAAACTTGTCAGACTTGTAAGGAATGTCAGGAAGCTGACCCCAAATAGTACAACCACCTTCTTTAACCACAACTTTAGCATCCTTGAGAGAGGCCATTATAGGAGGTACTCTGGTAATCACAGGAACTCTTTTAGCAGCAAGGATGGATTCAGTAGCAGGAACAGCTTGAGGAACCACTTCAAATGTCTGGCAAGGAGTCTCAACAAATTCACCCTCCATCTCAACATATTTGAAAGTATTCACATGACTGATCATGTATTCTTCTTCACCATAAACAGTGACAATCTTTCCTTTCACTGGATACTTCAATTTCTAATGTAAAGTGGAAGTTACAGCACCTGCCCCATGGATCCAGGGGCGCCCAAGCAAACAGGAGTACGCAGGACGAATATCCATCACATAGAAAGTGGAATCAAATACTTGAGAGCCTACTTTGATTGGGAGATCCACCTCTCCATGTACCATTCTTCTTGAACCATCAAAGGCTTTCACCACTACATTACTTGGCCTTAACACCACATCCTCAAGGATAGTTTTTCCAGAACTTCCTTGGGTAACACATTCAATGATGAGCCATTATCCACCAACACATGAGACAAAGTAGTGCCCCTACACTCAATGGAGACGTGTAGAGCTCTATTATGGTTTCTTTTAGCAGGAGTCAGATCAGCATCAAAAAAACTCAAACCATTGTCACTAGTCAGATGAGCAACACAATTCTCAAGCTGATCCACCAAGATTTCATGTGGCACATGAGCAGTATTCAGGAACTTGTTTAAAGCCTTGGCATGGGCTTTAGAACATAATAGCAGAGATAACATGGAGATTTTAGAGGGAGTATGCCCCAACTGGTCAACAATATCATAATCACTCTTGCGGATGATTTTCAATACTTCTTCCATCTACTTAGAGAGATCTTCACTAGATGGTGCCTCAGCTTAAATAGGTTCAATCATTGGTCCTTTGCCCCGAGCCTTAGTACTTGGCCCAGAATTAGAGATATGGATTGGAGTAGCAGCAGTCTTTGAGGTGTCTTCTGGAGAGAAAATTCTTCCACTCCTGGTAACCTTACTGGACCCAACAATATTGTCAACATCAAGATTAACATCAGTAACAGGTGTATCAGTCAAAGGCTCTTGTTTGACACCATGGATATAAACATCAGAACCATAATTCCAGGGTATAGCCTTATCAGAAGTATATGGGATAGGACCAGGAGTGGTAATAATCATTAGAGCCACCTTTGGCTCAACAGTAATCTTCACAGGACCCTTAGAAGTGATCCTCACTGGACCTTTGGAAGTAATCTTCACAGGAATCTTATCAACCATAGCCACCTCTTCAATCTTCACATCTTGAGCCAGACCTCCACATAAACTCTCTATAGAAGGGGTCTTCTCAAATAATATAGTATAGTTGTCTATCAATCGTTGAATACCTGATCTTAGCTTCCAACAGCTATCAGGTTTGTAGGCACAGTAAAAACAATCTTCATTGCAACCCGAAAATAAACCGGCTTGCACAAGTTTCTTCTTGACAATAGATAGAGGAGTAGTTATTTCAGCCACAGTACGAACATAAGAAACCTCATCAACAGTATTAACAATCTTCTCATGTTTAGCATAGGACCAGTAATCACATTAGGAGTTTCAGGAGGATCAAACTCAATTTCTCCATTCTCAATCATATCCTGAATTTTGTTCTTCAGTGCCCAGCAACTGTTAGTATCATGGCCAGGACTATTAGAATGATATGCACACCTTGTATTGGGATTATAACGAGGAGACGAAGTATTGGTATTTTAAGGAGGGTCCTTCAAAGTAATCAACTCTCCTTTCAACATGTGTTGCAAAGCCTGAGCCAACGACATATTGATCTTTGTAAATTGCCTCCTAGGCTTGGGCTGACTATTTTGTTGCTGCTCTTGTGGTGTAGGTGTAGGATTAGAAATCAGAACAACTCCCACATATTGGTTACGATTATTACAACCCTGATGGCCATATACAACATTGGATTCTTTCTTCCCATTAGAAGGCTTCTTGGTGGCACTTGAAGAAGCAGTCATTTGAATCTTTCCACTTCGTATCCCACTCTCCACACGTTCTCCAGTCATTATCATCTCAGTGAATCCAGAGGATGAACTCCCAATGAGATGACTACAGAAAGGACCAGTCAACGTACTCATAAACATATCAACCAATTCCCTGTCAGTCAAAGGGGGTTGAACTCTACTTGCCAGATCTCTCCACTTCTGAGCATACTCCTTGAAGCTTTCTTTAGAACCCATGGACATGCTCTGGAGTTGCATGCGAGTTGGTGCTAAATCAGATTTATATTGGTACTTATTGCACCCTAATTTTTTCCCTAAGTTTTCTTTGCATTTTCATCTGCATCTTGCATACAAATAAGATCGCACTGGTTGCAAGGTTCTTCTTGGGTCAGGTTTATGCCTCGCAGGGGATCACCGTTGTCTTTAATTACTTTATTTGTTTATGTTTACTAACCATAAATCAAAATCCAAAAATATTTTGTTTCCTTTTACTAACCTTTTTTCAGGAAGAGGAACCATTGAAAATGTCAAAAATAGCAATCCTGCAGCTCGAGTAAATTTCACAAACAAAAGTCGAAGTTGATCCGCAAATAATTCAAATTTTTATCTGATCAAGGATTTCCCAAGTTAATTGATTCATTCAAAGGATTTCCAAGGTTCATGTGTTTATTTCCATGCCTTCTTCGACGTAAATAAGAATCGAGACGAAACAACCAAGCAACCATGTTTGAATAAAAAAATTCAAATTTCAGCTTGGTTAACCGGTTAACCAGTGCGAAATTTGAATATTTTATTCAAATTCAACACCCTTAGATCATTGATTTAATTGGAATATTCTAGATCCATTGGTTTCTGATTTCTCTACATCACTTTGATCATTTCCTACCATAAACCTTCACTAATCACCACTCTTTTCTATTTCCCACCAATTTTTCAATTACTAAACCTAATTTGAATTACCAAAGCAAACTTCATTCCACCAAATTCCCATACCTAAATTCTTTAAATAGGACTCTAATTTCATTCATTCACCAAGCTTTTGATAGCCACAAAACCTCTTGCAAAATACTCCCCCAACACCAAAATTCTCTAAAGCTCACTTTCTTTCTTTTGAAGTTATCAAGAATTCACATTGAATTCTTGACTAACTTGAGCTAAACCTTCATCCTTTCCTTCTTTTGTTCATCAATTTCAGTAGATCTAAGCTTGCTTTGGTTCAATTTGAAGAAGAGCTTTTGGTAATTCATCTTTCTCCATAAACCCATATTCACCATCAATATTCAAGATGTAGATCTTTGGTTCCTTTGATTCTAGATCCTTTGGATCTTTATTTGTTGTTTGATTGCAGGGATTCCACTGTATTTTGGTTTTAAAATTCGTTCAAATTGAGGTCATGATCATCAAATGTTTGAGAAAAGGTTTCAAAATGGATCATGCTGAATTTTTTGCATTTTTCAGCTTCTGGTACAATGTTAACCGGTTAACCATTTGGTTAACTGGTTAACCATCTTCAAAACAGCACAAATATTCAAAATCTGCTTGCGTTAATCGGTTAACCATTGGTTAACCGGTTAACAGAAGACAGAATGGTGTTTTTGGCTTGTTTCAAGCCCCTTTTTGGTACCTCTTTCTTCTTCTTCTTCCTCCTTTTTATTTTTACCCTGGGAAGCATTTTTGGGAGGGATTTCTCCTTAATTTCAATGAACTTTGGGTGTAGATTAGAGTAGTTAATGTTCATTAATTCAAAACTACCTTTAAGTGGATTATTCAATTCATTTAAGGTACTTTGCGTTAGTGATACATTTTCATTCTTGAATCCACCAAGATGAGTGATTGAACTTAAGGATGGAAGAATACCATGAGTGCGGCTCAATTCGGTATTCACCTTTAGTTTTGTGCGGTATTGCGTCCGGATAACGATTTATATATCGTTTATCTCGCATGCATTAGCACTAACATTATACACCTTAATTGGTGGTGGCCGGCCTCATTTGTAGGGTAATTACTTCGTAAATTACTCGGCGATTGCTTAACATAGACCCAAATGTGTCCCGACTTCGAAATAAAAATCTAATTGGGTACTTTCACTTTCGTGGACCGGATCTCTTGTTGATCGCGTAATCCCAAAGTGGTTAATCATATTGCATTAAGAATCGAGACTTATGAATTTTTGATGCGTAGGTGCTTTGGGTCTCCCAATCGCCTTTCAAATTTCATTGAATTCGGTTCGGTTTGCCTTGATTAATTGCTATAGTGTAAGATGCTAACGGATCCGGTTGCCTTTCGGTTTTGGTTACTTTGTGGTTGTGGTTGATTAAGTTCACCATACCATTATTATGTGAATATTATTATACTTTTATTATTGTTAATATTTAGATTCTTACACTTTAATTTCTTTTGTTATTAACATTTAATTTCTTGCACTTTTATTGCTTCTATTTTATTATGCTTTATTATGTTTTATTCATCCATATCATGTTTATTATTTGCTCTTATTATTTTGTTGATTTTCCTTTTGTCCATTTGGACACACAAAAATTAATAAAGGATTAAACCTCTCTAAAAAACTCGTGACTTTAATTTGAAGACTATTGGTTACTATCCTTGGCTTTTGGAATGAAGATTTGGACTTAGATTCTTAGGACACTTCATTTGCCTTGATCTTCATGGAGTTGGAATTAGCCTTTATTTGGCCATTTGATAGCTTATAAGGATGGAACTCTTATGCTCATAATTTGTAATGTCCTCAAGTTTGGTTAGATCTTTCTTCCTTTATCTCATTATTTTCTTTTTTAGGATAGTCCATTGATCTCCTCCCATTCTTTAATTTTCAAAACCTTCTCCCTTTTTCAAAGGATTCTTTCTCTTTAAATCATCACCTCTTTAATAAATAAAACCTTGACTTTTATCAAGTGGCTTTTACTCTTTTTCTTTTCTTTTAAAATCAATGAATCTAATCATGTTGACCCTAATTCAAAAATAAAAATAATCAAACTCATTCAAGTTGTTTTGTGCCTTTGTGCACTTTTGTTTATTTTCTTTTAAAGAGTGTCGATTATGAGTCATTATTCTTTAGTCGGGTGCAAGTCTCTAAATCTCCATGGTTGTAGTTTGAAGTAATTGAGTCTCTTGTCATTTGTGGGGGCTTAGTGGCATACTCGTTGATTTTATCCGAGTTGACGTCCTCCCCATAATGATGTATGAGTCCATGCCTTCATTCTCATGGTAGTTTGTTTGGTCATCCACTTGAAGATGACAAATTCTCTTCACTTAATAAAATTAATTACAACCCACTCTTTTCCCCATTTGTACCACGAACTACGGGGTTTTGATCTTGCATTGCACTTTATGGGTACGTAGGCATGAGGTGGTAAACCTCTCCAAACACAAAAATATTTAAAAAATGATTCTTTCTCTTACCTCTCCACTCTCATTTTTGCAAACCATTTTCAAATCAAAAGCAGTAAATTTTTCAAAGGGCTCCCGTGGAGTACCACGGAGATTTTGGGTGCGTAAAACCTTCCCATTGTGTAACCTATCTCCTTACCTGTTTCTCTATTGTGTTTCTTTAGCTTTTTGCTTTTAGATTCATTAGGATTTATTCGCTCTTTTTTCCTTTTCCTCTTGGAATAAAAATAAAGCACGGTGGCGACTCTGTTTACTTTGAGTTAAGTTAATTAATAGCTTATACTCATGTTTTTACCGCTACAGAAAATTGGCGACTCTGCTGGGGAGTAATCTCTAAGTGGATTCGGCCTACTTTGATTTATTTACTGCTTTGGTTTGATTTGTTTGTTATTTGTTTGTTCTGTTTCGGTTTTGGTGATCCTTTGTGAGTGAGATTGATTCTAACCCGGATCTGAGTTGAACTTATGATAGGACGGCGATATTCAAAGCGATAAGCGATGGAGTAGTCCAAAGCTATATCAATTTGATAATCTCCACTTGGTTAGGCTCTCTTTGATTATCAATGTCATGATGAGTAATCATATGTGGCATTATTTTCCAACTTTGATCTGATCATACTGAGGACCGTAGAACCCTTAACCCATCCAAGCTAATTTAGGAACGTAGTGCGGAAACCATTCGGGTGTAAACCTAAGGTGGTTGTCACGCGATACTACACTCGGACGAGGTCTATTTTAAGAATTTTATCGGTTGGGGAGTAATCCAACGTACCGATGATATTCTAAAGATGGTTGTTAACTCTGGGCACCTCTGTTAGCACCCTTTTGGTTTTCTGCAGGTACAATGAAGACAAAACCTTAGCACTTACCTGTTTGGGTTGGTGTTCTATTACCTTGACTTCATGCTCGTGACTCGGAACCTAAACCCGTGTGCTTTGTGTGATCTTGTTTGTGGTTGTCGCATACATGCACTCATGCATTCATGAGCATTGTTTTTGAGATTTCAAGGGACTCATATGGAACTTTTGCAAAATTTCAGATGTCTATGGTTATGAATTTTGAAAGGAGGAACACAAAGAAGTACAACTTCAAGAATCCTAATTTAGTAGAGCTGAGAAAGCTAGGAGCATTGGTGGTTGACACCCAGGAGTTTCGGAAGTGTTATGGAAAGCTCTTGTTTATTTTGGATACCGATGTACCAGAGGGGATTCTCCCTACCTTAGCTCAGTTTTATGATCCGTTGCATCATTGTTTCACCTTTCCTGATTATCAGCTTGTGCCGACTTTGGAGGAGTACTCTCATTGGATGGGTTTACCTATTTTGGACAAGGAATTTCTTTTCAGTGGTTTAGAGAAGGAGCTTACGACCAAAGTCATCGCCAAAGCCCTTTTTCTCAAGGAGTCCGATCTTAGTGGGAAGTTTCTTCCAAAAGGGAGTGTCTGTGGTATTAATGCTAAGTTCTTGATGGTAAAAGCTTCTACTTCTATTACTTTGAGTCATAAGGATGCATTTGAGGCTATTCTTGCTTTGCTCATTTATGGGATTGTTTTGTTTCCTAACTTAGGTGGTATTGTGGATGAGAATGCCATTCATATTTTCTTGAAGAAGAATTCGGTACCTACTTTGCTTGGAGACATGTATCATGCTTTTCATTATAGGACCTCCAAAGGTGATGGAGAGATTGTGTGTTGTGCGCCTCTTCTCTATAGGTGGTTTATTTCGCACCTACCAAAGTCCGACGTCTTCAAGGATAATAGAGAGAAGAAGATGGTCTCAAAGGATTATGTCTCTTTCTCATAAGGATATGACTTAATATTATTCCCATTATGATACTGGAGTGCTTATTGACAGTTGTAGAAAGTTTCCTAACGTTCCTCTTCTTTGTACACGTGGGGGAATTAGTTACAACCCTGTTCTTGATAGGCGGAAGTTGGGATATTGTTTGAAGGACATACCAAACAACCTTTCCTTATCCAGTTTCTTCTTTCTTAATGGTGCAGATCATGTAGAGATGAAGAAAAGGATTGCTCATTCTTGGCATGCGGTTCATCGGAAAAAGAAGGGTTAATTGGGAAGACAACACCTTGCTCCCTCCAAGTGTTACATCCAGTGGGTTCAATCTAGGGCTTCCAAGCTCAAGATGCCTTATCCACCCGAGGAGCCTTTGTTTCCTATACTACCATTGTCCTCTTTTTTCCTCCCATTGATGAGAAGGTTGCTCTTCAAGGAGAGTTGGACAAGATGAAGAGAGAGAAAGAAGAATGGCTATTTGAGAAGACGACAATGCAAGAGCAGCTGAAGGAGAAAGATGATCTCATTGAGTTACTTGAGCGGCGTGTTACGAAGAGGCTAATAGAGGATTTATATTCCTTTAGTAATCCATCTACCATTCCCACTACATCTGGCGCTTGGAAGGCCATTTTTGACCAGTTAGTGAAGGATAAGGAAGACATGGAGAATAGGTACAAGAAAGAGATTAAGAGGATTTGCATGAAATACCAGTCGGATTCGGATATTCTTCGGATGTGATCCCCTAGGCCTAGTTTAATTTTTCTCTCATGTATTAGGATTGTTGAGGCTTGTACTTCACTTGTAATCCTTACTTTGATTTTAATGAGAATCAGTTTTTAAGTACTTCAAAAAGTGTTTCTTTATAAATATTGCAATTTATCTTATAGTCCTTTGAAATCTTTGCATTTGCATACGCATACCATGCATCATACCCGCATTTGTCTTGCTTTTTGAGTGTTCTCCAGGGATCTTATGTTGTTTCTTGGCCTTCATTCAGTTCTCTTGTCAAGCTGACTCACAAAGATGACACTCGAGCTAATCGGAAAAAGATGTCGGAAACCATACAACAAGAGAAACGCGAGTTGCGCGAATAAGTTGCATATCTGAGGGAAAGCTTGGAAAGAGTTACTACCATGATGTAAAGCTTAGTGGCTGCTCAGAATCAACCACCTCCTCCTAATTCTCCTGTTCAGAATATAGTCATCTCTGAGATTGTCACTGCATCAATTCCTAATGAAGCTGTCATTTATCCTCACTACCGCATGCCTTCTAGCACACCATGGGGTATGCCGGTTGATTTCATTCCTGCTGATTATCATCCTCCTCCTCCTTAGACTATTGCATTTAATACTCTTCCGCCAATGATAACTACCCTTCCGCCAGTGATGACTACTACATCGCCTGTGATGCACACTATTCTGCACCATGATGAAGTAATTTACCATGTTGAGCCCAGTGAAGGCGCTGGTGTGATTGAAAGACTTGATGATTTTCAAGGCCGTTTTGCTGAGATACAGAAGGAGATGAGAGCCTTGAAGCATAAAGATTTGTTCGTAAAAGATGCTTATGATCCTTGTCTGGTCCCTAATGTCAAAGATTCGTACAAGTTCAGATTGCCTGAGTTCGAGAAGTATAAGGGCAACACTTGTCCTCTGAGCCATTTGACTATGTATGCTAGAAAGATGTCTGCTCAGGCAGACAATGATCAACTGCTGATTAATTATTTCCAGGATAGTTTGACTGGTGCCTCCATGAGATGGTATATGAGTTTGGATAATAGCCAATTCAAGACTTTCAATGATTTGGGAGAGGCTTTATTTAGGCAATACAATTATAATGTTGATATGGTGTAAACACCCCAAATTTTCCCTCACTAAGTTCACACCATGGCTTGTGATCTTTCATATTTGCATTAGTTTAAGCATATCATCTCATATTGCATTTTTGTTTCATCTGCATAGTTCAAGTTCATCTGCATCTAGGGTTTATGATCTGAGCAATCCAAGGATTCATCTGAGCCACTCCAAAGGTCTTCAATCGTCTCAAGATGGTTCATGTATGTTCATTCATCATATTATATCCCTCAAAGATCAAGGAAGTCAAGAAATCACTAGAACTTGCAAAGCATGGAAGCAGAGCCAAGGTTTAACTGCACAGATGACCTAAAATTAGGGTTTTGGTTTCAGAGGCCATAACTCCAATTTATTTTGGTCATTCTTGTTTCTATTGGTCTCAATATGTTATAAGGATCATGTATACTAAGTTTGATGAAGGAATTCATTGTGGAAGTCATCTGATCACTGGGTAACTTCTTGAGCAAGTCAGAGCAAAATCAGGGCATCTGAGGCCCCTCAACATGGAACCAAAGTGGATTTTCCATCAAATTGAAGTTATATGATCTTTATTTGATAATTGAAGTGCTTGGAAGTTCACAAAATTGAAGAAAAGTGAGCTAAACCAAAAGTTGTCAAAAATGGAAATGACTTGTAAAGTAAACTTTCCATTTTGGGAAAGTTTTTCAACCTCCTCTTTCTCAACCAAAAATGCTTCAAATGAAAAATTGTTGGTCATTAAAGTTGTAGATTGGATCATTCCCTTTTCAAAAAGTACAAGAACAAGATCTAATTCATTTTGGAACTCAAGTTATGGCTTGTCAAAGTTGGCAAAAATCACATAATTTTTAAGAATGCACCAAAGAGGGATTTTTGCAAAACCTCTTGCCAATTCATTTTATGACTTCAAACACACTTCTAATCATCATACAAACATTATGCATTGCCTAAAACTCAGAATTTCCCAAAGGATTGCAAGATTTCATGCCTTGAACATCAAGAAATGACAAAGGGGCCAAAACTTCACATATTTGCAAAACACCACATAACTTTGCTCCCACTTGCTAAATTGCCTCAAGACTGATTTTGTGGACATCCTTGAACTCAGCTGCGTATGGACAAGCCAATGAGCCAGCTACACCATTGCCCATACCTCAAGTACAACACTTTTGACTTTTTGGCAAAAACATTCATACCAATAACAACAGTCAACCACCCACTCTCTGCCCAATCCAGACTTTACAAGCATCCTCCAAGGGTTCATTTTCATAACACACACAAGCCTAACTCTCCAAGAACTCAGCATCCCCAAAAATCATCCCTCTTGCAAAAACCATCGAATCTCTCAGCTTACTCATTCAAACTTCAAACCAATTTCACCATTGATCTCAAAATCACTCACTGACCACAAACCAACCATTAAAAGAGCCAAGAACACCCCATATACAAAACACGATTCTCAGCCAGTTGAAGTGTAATCTCACAAACCAGCCACTCTCAAGGCCTTTCAAGCATCAAAGCTTCATCAGGAGGTTCAAGGGAAGCTTTTTGCACAAAGGAAGTGGCCAAAAAGCTCAAGTTTGGAAAGCTTCATCTCAGGTAGTCATCTGAAATCATTTTTCCAGAACTCCCTTTTTATGTTACAATGTGAAAAAGCATGCTTCGCTGATCATTCTGAACTTTTTATTTTTGAAAATGGTGGAGAGATGAGTATTTACTAAGCTTCTGAAATTTTTTCCATTTTTGATGTTTCCTTCGAATCTTGTGTTTGAGCAATTATAAATTTGTTTTGAGGGTGGATTCGAGTTCAGGGAGATGAGGGGAGTTGATCTGGAGCTTTAGAGCTCCAGAAATAACCTAGAGATGAAGATTTGAGTTTGCTCAGGGAGGGTGTGGCCGGAGAAGATGACCGGAGGTCTTCTCCGGCCATCTGAAAGTGATTAGCAGTTTTAATTAGGGTTAGGGCATCTTTTGAATCTGAGCCGTTAGATTAGGGTTTCCCGCGTGTGTTGTGTGGCCAAGATCTTTTCATTAACATTTAATCTGGATTATTTAAATAATTAATTGAGATTAGGTCAGTTTGAATTAGGGCCATCAGATTGCGCGCCAATCAACCCTGGAATCCCCAAAACCAATCTCAGCCACTGGATCATCATACTTCTGTTTATTTTAATTTCTATTTCAATTTTTCTCATTTATTTTGTACCATTTATTTAAAATAGCTAAAAAATTCCAAAAAATATTTTGTTCGGCATTTTCACTTCAAATAATTTTCTTAACCCAAAAATATTTTTATTTTTATTTTTCATATTAAAAAATCATTTTTAAAACATTTAAATGTTTATTTTAATTAATTAATGGAAATTAATTAATTAAAATATCATTTAGGTTTCTAAAAATCCCAAAAAAATTCATGTTGCATCTTAAAACATTTAGAGACATTATCATACCATCCACACAAATTTATTTTGGGGTTTGAACAACCTTTGACATTTTTCTTGGATTTAGGGTTCATAAAATTCCTATTTTTGAACCCTAACTTCAAGAATTCTTTTCTGCCTAACTAAGAATGGTATGACATTGATTCTTTTTTCATTGATCTTCATTTGACATGTAGTTTCTAACATAATTTTTTCACAAATTTCTTCTGCATTTTTTATTTGATTTGCATTTTTTCCCTTTAGGTTCCTTAAAACCCTAGATAACTTAGAAAAATCATAACTTCCTTAGGGCTAAGAGTTAGGTCTCCTCCTTTGGGGTGTGATATCATATGGGGTTAGGGTTCCTTTGATTGCATTTTCAATTTTTATCTTATGATTTGCTTCTGTTTTTGACTTTTGCATCTCATGTTGCATTAAAACCCTAATTTCCCATCTTCCTTTGCATACATCTTGCATAAGCATTCATATAAGAACTTTCCATGACATTTCTTGCATCCACGTGACTTCTAAGACATCATAGGACACATTAGAATCATGCTTGATCTTTTCTTCATCCATTTGACATGTTATGCATTCATTACATTCCATAAACATTCATGTACTTTCATGCTTCTTCCATGCTTCAATTGCACTCCCATCCCTTGTATGATCATCCATTGAACATGATATGCATTTGCATCATCTCTTAGCATCATTAACATCATGAACATGCTTCTGGTTTTGGTTTGCATCCTTGCATACATCTCATTTTCACCTCATTCTTTCTCTCATGCTAACCATTTCAGGTGGTAAGTACTTTGAGAAGTGAATTTGCCTTCACTTCTCACATTCTCTTCTCATTTCTCTTATGAATTCATTGCTGCATTTTGCTTTTGTTTAGAGTGAGCTTGCTCGTTCATGTTCCTCCTTCACTTTCTTTCATCAAGTAACTTATCTTCTTAAGTGAAGTAAGTTAGCTTGTTTCTTCTACTTCTCCTCCTTTCATATGCTTCTTCCTTGGTGGATTTTCTTGAAGATCTCTTGCAAGCCTCATAAACCCAAGGAACACTAAGCATGATAAAAATTAGGATTTTGATTAGTCCCCCATTAGTTTTACCTTTGTGTCTTCTTTTGTGTCTCTTTTCCCATCTCCTAATCAGAGACTAAACCTTTAAGGTTTTAAGGCTTTGTGATTAAGGGTATGCATGCATCCTTCTCTTAGGATGGAGTGTATAACTTTAATCCTAAGTGTTAAACCCTTAATGTGTTTAGATCTCTTAATAAATCCATCTAATAATCACTAAGACAATAAGCTTGTAACTTGGGCCTTGCATTAGGGTTCTAATTCTTCCTTAATTGGTTAAGAAGGACTAACCCTAGTGTTAATGGACAAGTCCCCCTCAAGTTGTCTTACAAACAATAAAATCCACTTCTTAATCTTACCATTAACTAAAATCCATTTTAATAAAGGCTTTGTTTTGTCATGAGGTTAATCCCTAATCATGGATTAAGTTGAGGTATCTTCCTCAGCTTTAATGTTCTCATCTATTATCCTTCTATTTGGATGGTGTAATGAGTTCATTAAATCCTTGATTATGGCTTAAACTCATTACTTAACACTAAACAAAAACTCCAAAAACATCTAAATAACTACAAGTAGGTTAATGATCTTAATCCTACATCATGGTGATTAAGTGTGAGGTGCTTACTTCATACTTAAAGTATTCTCATTACCCCTAATCAGAGGGAGGATGTGATGAGTTTACTAACCCTTGGTTTAGGCTTAAGCTCATTATCTTATGACAAACACAAAAAGAAATAAAAGACTGAAAATACAAAAACAAACAATAATCGTCTCCTTCGGGATTCTTTTCTCATCGTCTTCACTCACAAACGAGAACTTGCTTCTTCCGTCTAATGCAAGACAGTTAGCACTCAAGCCAGACGAGTCATACACTTGAGAATAGACAAGCAAGCAGTTCATCAGTCAATTTATTTTCCAGTCTCTTTGAGTCGAACTACGGTGTTCTGACTTCCTCATTGCACGAGAGGATACGTAGGCATAACTTAACGGTTATCGAACAAAAGTCTCTATATATTCCCCCTTTTTTTCCAGCACTATTCTTTTAAGCCTCATTCCTAAGCAATTTCACTTCACATCTCTTTTGCACTGACACTTGTACATTCTTTTTCAGCTTTTGCACACAGATAGCACTGACACTACCCCTTTAAACACAAATCTCTTAATCGTGGATCCCGTCGAGTACGACGGACAATCTGGGTGTTAATACCTTCCCAGGTTGTAACCAACCCCCTTTCTCAGTTTCTCTGGTTCGCAACCGTCTTATCCATTTCTTTTCAGGTTTATGCAGCATTACCTTTCCTTTGGGATAAAAATGCCTAGCTGGCGACTCTTTTCAGTTCATCTTCATGTTCTCCTTTCGCCGACCGTTCGCGTCTGTACCCCTTCTGGCACGGTGTCATTTGGTGGGAGCGACATATGGCACCAGACAGAGATCAACTTCGTGTTATGTCCCAGAAGGACAAAGAAACTTTCAAAGAATATGTGCAGAGATGGCGCGAGCTAGCAGCCCAAATTGTTCCTCCTCTGGAAGAGAAAGAGATGACAAAGATCTTTTGAAGACTTTAGGTGCTTTCGACTATGAGAAGATAATATCTAGTTCTCCTTTTGATTTCACTGAAATGGTGAGTATGGGGATGCGACTAGAAGAAGGTGTCCGTGAGGGACATTTGAATCAAGAGAGTGGTAATGGCTCGAGCTCTAGGAGGTTCAACTTTGGTAAAAAGAAAGAAGGTGAGACTAATGTTGTGTCTCGTGAAAGTTACAGAAGACCTCGTGGTCGTGAGAATCGTCATCAGCAACATGTAGCTTCTGTAACTCCGATGATTAATGTGACTCCAACTGTGCCAGCAGCTCCAAAGTATCAGTCTCGTTATCAACAACCTTCTGTGCAACAGAGTGGTAATCAACAAGGTCGTGCTAAGCCAAGTTTTGATCCCATTCCAATGTTGTATGCAGATTTACTTCCATCTATGATTGCAAAGAATCTTGTGCAAACACGTTCTCCGCCTCCAGTTCCGGAATCTATTCCATGGTGGTATAAGCCAGAAGCTCACTGTGCTTTTCATCAAGGTTCCCCGGGGCACGATGTTGAGAATTGTTATCCATTGAAGTTTGAAGTACAGAAATTGGTAAGGAGCAATGTTCTGTCTTTCAATGATGTTAATCCAAATGTGAAGACAAATCCGCTTCTGAAGCATGGTAATACGTCTGTGAATATGGTTGATGGTTGTCCGGGTTTTTTCAAGATTTATGAGATCCGCCATATTCGAAGGTCTTTGGTTGAGATGCATGCTTTCTTAAGTGAATATCATGATATTGATCACGATTATGTTGGTTGTTGCATTTGCTCGGTGAAACCTCGTGGTTGCGTGATTGTTAAGAGAGACATTCAAAAGATGATGGATGATAAGTTTATTGAAGTGACAACGAAAAGAGATGAGTATGACAATGAAATGAATGTTATTGTGCCTAAGTTCAATATTCCTGAGAAGGTGGTTATTTCTTTTGATAGCCGCAAATATGTTGTTACTCCATTGGTGATCAATTTGCCTGGTCCAATGCCATATGAGTCTGATAAAGCTGTTTTGTATCGATATAATGCTATGATGATAGAAAATGATAAGGAAGTTCCTATTACTTCTCTAAGGTTTGTGGTTAGCATTGCTGGTGTGACAAAGGTTACTCGAAGTGGTAGAGTTTATGCTTTAGATCCTCTGAAGAGAGCTAAAGATACAAGTGCGAGTAAAAAAATTATGGATGATGTTGCTCGATCAAGCCAATTTGGTGATAATGAAGATGAGGTGTTAAAATTGATAAAGAAGAGCGAGTACAAAGTTATTGAGCAGTTGTTGCATACTCCTTCAAAGATATCCATTTTATCACTCTTGATGTGCTCTGAGGCTCATAGACAGTCTTTGCATAAGATTCTTGATCAAGCTTATGTTGACCATGATATGACTGTTGATCAGTTTGATAGTATTGTGGCTAATATCACATCGTGCAACAATTTGACTTTTTGTGATGATGATTTTCCTGAAGAAGGAAGGAACCATAATTTGGCTCTACATATCTCAGTGAATTGTCAGGAAGATGTTATGTCTAAAGTGCTGGTTGATATTGGGTCTTCTCTGAATGTGATGCCGAAGTCGACTTTGTCAAGGCTTGCTTACCAAGGTGCTCCCATGAGGCATAGTGGAATTATTATGAAAGCTTTTGACGGATCGAAGAAGACTGTGATTGGTGAAGTTGATCTTCCTATTCTGATTGGACCATTTATATTCTAAATTACTTTTCAAGTAATGGATATACGTCTCGCTTAAAGTTGTCTTCTTGGAAGACCCTGGATTCATGAGGCAGGAGCTGTGACATCTACTCTCCATCAGAAGCTGAAGTTTGTGAAAGATGGGAAATTAGTGACTATTGGCGGTGAACAGACGATGCTAGTGAGAAATTTGTCATCTTTCTCCTATATTGATGCTGAAGAAGAGGTGGGAACTTCATTCCAGGCTCTTTCTGTTGATGATAATGCTGCTAAGAAGAATGTTATGCATGTGTCCTCTCTCAAGGATGCTCTACGCGTGCTGGAAATTGGTCGATCTGACGGTTGGGGACGAGTTATTGATGATGTCGACAATAAAGAAGGATTTGGTACTGGTTTTACACCAGGTTCGGCTCTCCATGACCCGAAGACTATTCAGGAAGGATTCCGAAGTGCTAGGTTCATCAACGTTCATTCTGCTGTTGCTATCATTGAAGAGGATGAAGATGAAAAATTGCTTGACTTTGTAATGCACAGAAAGATTTGCAAGAACTGGATTTCCGTTGATGTTCCTTCTATTGTTCATACTTCAAAGTAATTTGTTTTATTTTCTTTCAAAAAATACTTTCACTCTGCCCAAGGTGAAAGTGAGGTTTGTCGGGCTTTGTTTCAAATTTTTTCATCATCAATAAATTGTTATTTTGTTATTTCCATATGTGTTTTTCCTTTTTGCTTTATTCTGAAAAATGGTAACATAAAAAAAACCCAAAATAAAAATCATTGTTTATCTGCATAATGTTTGCACTTTTGTTCATACTCTAAAATAAAAATAAAATCATTGTGCAGATTGATTGATAAACCCATTGAAAACAATGATCCTATGCCCAATCCCAACTTTGAATTCCATGTGTTCGAAGCTGAGGAAGAGGATGTTGAAGAGATTCCTGATGAGATTTCTCAGTTGCTTGAGCATGAGGAGAAGGTTATTCAGCCTCATGGAGAGTCTATAGAGATGGTCAACTTGGGTTCTGAAGATGATAAGAAAGAAGTCAAAGTTGGAGCATTGATTGGTCCTAATGTTAAGAAGAGGTTTGTAGAGCTTCTTAGAGAGTATGTTGATGTATTTGCTTGGTCTTATCAAGACATGTCAGGTCTTGATATTGATATTGTGGAGCATAGATTGCCGTTGAAGCCTGAATGTCCACCTGTGAAGCAAAAGTTGAGAAGAACTCATCCTGATATGGAAGTAAAGATCAAAGAGGAGGTTCAAAAGAAGATTGATGCAGGTTTTCTTGTGACATCTAATTATCCTTAATGGGTGGCCAATATTATGCCTGTTCCAAAGAAAGACGGAAAAGTCTGAATGTGTGTTGATTACAGAGATTTGAATAAAGCCAGTCCAAAAGATGATTTTCCATTGCCACACATTGATGTGTTGGTAGATAATACGGCTAAGTTTGATGTGTTCTCTTTTATGGACGGATTTTCCAATTATAATCAAATAAAGATGGCACCCGAGGACATGGAAAAGACCACATTTATTACACCATGGGGAACATTCTGCTACAGAGTGATGCTCTTTGGATTGAAGAATGCTGGTGCGACAAACCAAAGAGCTATGACCACACTTTTCCATGATATGATGCACAAAGAAATTGAGGTATATGTTGATGATATGATTGCTAAGTCGAGGACTGAAGAGGATCATGTTGAACATTTGCTGAAGTTGTTTCAGAGGTTAATGAAGTTTAAGCTTCTGGAAAGTTTTTAGGTTTCATTGTCAGCCAAAGAGGCATTGAAGTTGATCCTTATAAAGTGAAAGCTATTCGGGAAATGCCTGCTCCAAGAACTGAAAAGCAAGTAAGAGGATTCTTGGGTCGTTTGAATTATATTTCGAGGTTTATCTCTCACATGACTGCCACATGTGCTCAAATATTCAAGTTGCTCCGGAAAGACAAAGGTTGTGTCTGGAAAGATGATTGTCAGAAGGTGTTTGAAAGTATCAAAGAATATATTCTTGAACCTCCTATCTTGTCTCCTCCGGTGGAAGGTAGACCGTTGATCATGTACTTGACTGTGTTGGAAGATTCCATGGGTTGTATGCTTGGTCAGCAAGATGAATTTGGAAGAAAAGAATATGCAATTTACTACTTGAGTAAGAAATTTACTGATTGTGAGTCTCGGTACTCCATGCTTGAAAAAACTTGTTGTGCCTTAGCTTGGGCTGCAAAGCATCTTCGCCAGTATATGTTGAATCATACAACTTGGTTGATCTCTAAAATGGATCTGATCAAGTATATATTTGAAAAGCCTGCTTTGACTTGGAGGATTGCTCGTTGGCAAATGTTGTTGTAAGAATATGATATTGAGTACCGAGCTCAAAAAGCTATAAAAGGTAGTATCTTGGCTGACCATTTGGTACATCAACCAATTGATGATTACCAGCCTATCAAGTTTGATTTCCCAGATGAGGATGTGATGTATTTGAAAATGAAAGATTGCGATGAACCTTTGATTGAGGAAGGGTCGGAGCTTGGATCTCGATGGGGTTTAGTTTTTGATGGTGCTGTAAATGCACGCGGAAGAGGAATTGGGGCAATGATCATTACTCCCCATGGTTCACATATTCCTTTTGCTGCGAGGTTAACTTTTCCTTGTACCAATAATGAAGCTGAGTATGAAGCTTGTATTATGGGTCTTGAGGAAGCTATTGATCTGAGGATTAAGCATCTTGATGTGTATGGAGATTCTGCCTTTGTAATCAATCAAATCAAGGGTAAGTGGGTAACTCATCAACCTCACTTGATCCCTTATAGAGATTATGCCAGGAGGATATCAACTTTTTTCACTAAAGTTGAGTTTCATTATGTGCCTCGTGATGAAAATCAGATGGCATATGCTTTGGCAACTATAGCTTCTATGATAAAGGTGAACCAGTGGAATGATGTTCCCATGATCAGAGTGATGCGGCTTGAAAGACCAGCTCATGTGTTCGCAGTTGAAGAGGTCCATGATGACAAGCCTTGGTATCATGATATTAAATGTTTTCTCCAGAGTCAGGAATACCCACTTGTGGCATCCGATAAAGATAAGAGGACTTTGAGGAGATTGGAAGGCAATTTCTTCCTGAATGGAAATGTGCTTTATAAGAGGAATTTTGACATGGTCTTGCTCAAATGCGTGGATAGACACGAAGCAGACATGTTAATGAAAGAAATTCATGAAGGATCTTTTGGTACTCATGTTAATGGGCATACAATGGCTAAAAAGATGTTGAGAGCAGGTTACTATTGGCTGACAATGGAATATGATTGTTGCAAGTATGTGAAAAAGGGTCATAAGTGCCAAGTGTATGCTAATAAGATTCATGTGCCACCAACTCATCTCAATGTAATTTCTTCCCCGTGGCCTTTCTCTATGTGGGGAATTGATATGATTGGTATGATTGAACCCAAGGCATTGAATGGACATCGTTTCATTCTTGTGGCAATTGACTACTTCACCAAGTGGGTGGAAGCGGCATCGTATGATAATGTGACCAAGCAAATTGTGATTTGGTTTATCATGAATAACATTATCTGCAGATATGGTGTTCCGAATAGAATCATTACTGATAATGGTTCAAACTTGAATAATAAGATGATGAAAGAGCTTTGTGAAGAATTCAAGATTCAACACCATAATTCTTCTCCTTATAGACCGAAGATGAATGGGGCTGTTGAAGCTGCGAATAAGAACATTAAGAAGATCATTCAGAAGATGGTTGTGACATACAAGGACTGGAATGAGATGCTCCCTTTTGCTTTGCATGGATATCGTACATCTGTCCGCACTTCAACAAGGGTAACCCCTTTCTCACTTGTTTATGGTACAGAAGCAGTGCTCCCTGTCAAGGTTGAGATCCCATCAATGAGAGTTCTGATGGAAGCCATGTTGACTGAGACTGAATGGTGTCAGAGTAGATTTGATCAGTTGAATTTGATTGAGGAAAAGAGAATAACAACTTTGTGTCATGGTCGATTGTACCAGCAAAGAATGAAGAAGGCTTTTGACAAGAAGGTCAAACCTCGTGTATTCAGAGAAGGCAACCTCGTGCTCAAAAAGATCCAATCTTTCATTACAGATTCTCGGGGCAAGTGGACTCCGAACTATGATGGCCCATATTTTGTCAAGAAAGCCTTCTCGAGCGGTTCATTAATTCATGCAACTATGGATGGTGAGGAGATCACTCGTCCTGTGAATGCGGATGCAGTCAAGAAATACTTCGCCTAAAAAAAAGAACAACTCGCTAAGTTGAAAACCCGAAAGGGAGGCTTAGGCAAAAATGAGCGTCTCGGTGGATTGAAAACCCGAAATGGAGGTCCAGGCAAAAATTAGAGACATAAACAGAAATAATTATCTCGGTAGATTGAAAACCCGAAAGGGCAATCTAGGAAAAAGTTAGGGATCATGGCAAGTAACTGCATCGACAGACTGGATCACTTATAACGACCGAGGATTTCAGATTCTATTCTTCAGAAGAATTTCCCGTCAAAGATTCTTATTCACTCATCCTTGACTGATGTTTCATACACAATGGAGTTCAAAGTTGATAGGGAGAATAGTGATCATTGTATTTCAATGTAGCCCTTTTTCCATGTATTTACCATTTTTTCAAACTTGTAATGATCCATGGAGTCACGCCATTTGCTGACTACCATTCTATCAATGAATTTGAGCTTTTATCCAATTGTTTGAAACTCTTTATATTGTTTCTGTTTACAAAATTTCAATTTATTGTTGATGATGATTTTTGAAACAAATTTAATTTTTGAAGATTATAAAAACATTTTTCTTTTGATATATGAACAAAGAAAGGATATCAATAGTGATTCTAGGGATGGTAAAGTCTGGATGTTTGTAACTTGTCTCTCCCAAAGTAGGGTTTGATCCGTTTGTGTCCTTATGGAATTCCTGATTGGTCCTGGCATGTTGATATTAATGGTGTTTTGTGCCCCACCAGCATGAGCAAGGATTGTAAATACTCTTAATTCTATTCCCTTCCCCCAGAAGAGTTGTTGGAAGGTATATCCTAGAAAATCCCCAGCTGAGTTTTGATCTCTTCCTCAACAGTTTACCCTTGACTTGAAAGGTTTTGGAAATCCCCAGCCGAATCTTTGCTCCTCAGCATAAGTTGGTTGCATCCCTTAGCAGAAGTATTGGTATATCAATCAGTTTAGAGGTTTTCTTTCGCCTATTGGTGATTATTGATTTAAAATCCCTCGTAACTGTGATTTACTATGATGTTAACTTCTGGTATCCCCACATGGGTCGAAAAGTCCAAACGTTTAGTGATGAATGATCTCCATAGATCCCCAGTAGGTCTGCGTGTGATGGTTTCCAACAGATTTCTATTTGATCTTTGGCAAGTTTTGCACACTTTCCCCAAGCAGAGTGATAGTGGTATAACTCTTCCCCCGAATAGAGCAGGAATAGTATGATGATTATTCCATGTAGGAGTTTGATTAAGAACACTTTTGTCTTCAGCAAGGATCGTGGAAGTTTTCTCCATCCCAGGCAGATCATTACCTTTCCTCAGTAGGGTGGTATCTCTATGCAGAGTTGATGTTTGATACTCTAGTAGGCTATGCTTTATTTGCATCACTGGTAGATCTTTATCTTGTTTCCCCAAACAAAGTTATGAAGATATTTGTCCCCATCAGTGTTTAACAGGGACATTTCCCTCTTCCCCCAGAGTATGGAAGATTTTGTGTTGTTGAGATATCTCCGACATGTTATCCTCTCAGAGTGGAATTTCTGAGGATATCCTTTTACGGATTTTTGAAGATTGCTTTGTGGATTGGATCCCTAGCATTTGTTTTCCCCTGTCTGAGTTATGCCTTGTAGCAGGATTTTATTCCTTTGATGACTTTTGATATTCCCCTGCAGGATTTCGAATCGAACCTCCAGCATGTTTCCTGGCCTTGTTGCCCTGATTAGCCGAGTATCCGGTTGTTATGGTGTTTATGTCACCCGTTGCTTATCTTTATGTCTGTTTTGTCAGCATATTCATACGCACATTCATACGCATAAGCATAGCATGGTTTGCTTGCATTCTTGCATTTATCTTTGTTCCCCACTCTTTGGTGTGATCTTTCCCCACAGAGTGTGTGTGTGTTGTCTTCCTCTCAAGTTTAAAGCATCGACCCTTAAGCAGAAAGTGTTTATCCTTTCTATTTCCCTACTAAGTTTGTTTCTCGTGGATGATTTTGATTCAGTTTCCTCCCCAGTTTATTATCTGGATGGAATTTCCCCAATTGAGATATTTCCTCCTCAGGATGAGTCTTGTTTGACCATTTCTCTCCAATTTATTCTTGGATTGAACTTTGGTCCTTTTGGTGAGTCAATGTTTACTTTGGAATTAAGCTATCATTGTTTGATAGTGGGCAATATTTCCCCTACTTGAGTATATTACTTTGGAATTAAGCTATCAGTTATTCGATAGTGGGTAATATTACCAAATTAATCAAGCTCTTTTGCTTGTACTCCTACCTAGTAAATCCGGTAGTCGAGGGTTCTTCTTCCTACCTAGTAAAAAGGTAATAGGAGTTGTTTCCCTTTGCTTATACTCCTACCCAGTAAATCCAATAGTTGAGAATTTTCTCAACCCAGTAAAAAGGTAGTGGAGGTTATCCCTCTTTGTTTTGCTCATATCCAGTCAATCGATAGTTGAGTCTATTATTTCCATGTCTTCTACCCAGTAATTCGGTAGTTAATGATTCTTTTCCAACTCGGTATTCCTCCATTTGTTGGACTCGAATACTTTGTTTGGTTGTTATTCCCTGGTAGAGTGTTTACTCCCCTCGGTGAATCTTTTACCTTGATTATATCATTGAGCTTCTCCTCATGTAGAGTCGGTTATCCAGTGATTTATTTTCCTGGTAACTCTTCTGGTGTCTTTCGTTTTCCCCGGTGAGTTCTTTCTTCAGTGTCCCCAGGCTTTTGCTTTCCTCGGGTGGTCGTTTTTTCCCCACAGAGATCTTGGGTTTGCATATCATCTCATATTCATATCATATCATGTTCTCTTAGGACAAAATTTGGGTTTTCTATATTTAAGTCTCTCCCATCTTGCAGAGACGAAGATGTCAATCTTCATATCTTCAGATTGAAGAAACTTAAATAGGGGCAGCTGTTGCACCCTAGTTTTTGCCCTAATTTTTCTTCGCATTTTCATCTACATCTTGCATACAAACAAGATCGCACTAGTTGCACGGTTCTTCTTGGGTCAGGTTTATGCCTCGTAGAGGATCACCGTTGTCTTTAATTACTTTATTTGTTTATGTTTACTAACCATTAATCAAAATCCAAAAATATTTTGTTTCCTTTTACTAACCTTTTTTCAGGAAGAGGAACCATTGAAAATGCCAAAAATAGCAGTTCTGCTGCTCGAGTAAATTTCACAGACACAAGTCGAAGTTGATCCGTAAATAATTCAAATTTTTATCTGATCAAGGATTTCCCAAGTTAATTGATTCATTCAAAGGATTTCCAAGGTTCATGTGTTTATTTCCATGCCTTCTTCGACGTACAATAAGAATCGGGCCGAAACAACCAAGCAACCATGTTTGAATAAAAAAAATTCAAATTTCAGCTTGGTTAACCGATTAACCAAATGGTTAACCGGTTAACCAAATGGTTAACCGGTTAACCAGTGCGAAATTTGAATATTTTATTCAAATTCAGCACCCTTAGATCATTGATTTAATTGGAATATTCTAGATCCATTGTGTAATACCTCAAAATTTTCCCTCATTATTTATTACCTTAGTTGGCTTATCGCTTCGCATTCATCTGCATGTCTCACTGGGTCATAATATTCACAATCATGCATTTGCATTGGGTTCCTCAGGCATGGGACCAGTGCACTCTGAAGAATCAGGTAATTCCCTTGGTTTGAGGTTACTACTCTACTGGGGTTGGAATTAGAACTTCATGCCCTATCTACAGCCATGAGATAAATTCAAGGTTTTGGGCCATGTGGCTAATAGCATCTGCTTGTACTCCCAGTTCCTGATTAGGGTTGTATTTCCCTAATTAAGAAAATACTCGATAAAGTTCATCTGCAGAATAGTTTCATAGATGGTCTTGTCGTTCAAGGAATTCCATCATTATTTGAAACACAATGCGTTGAAGATCATGATGCATACAGAACTGATTAGGGTTTCATGGCAAAGGAAATGTTGGTTGGTGGTATAAGAGATCAAGCTACAGATCTTTGTGATGATCAGGGTATTGTGGTCCTCTTTTCAATGTGGTGTTTGTAATACGAGTGAATGAGTTGGAGATCTGAAAGTTGGATTGGGAGTTTAAGTTGGATTAAATGTGTTAAGATGGGTCGCATAAACTACTAGGACTTCAATGATCTTCCCTTTCGCGTTAATATTCACATTTTTTGTCCACTATCCAAATTAAACCTGTAAACCTTGTTTTGGTTCATTATCCATGGTAAATATAATCCAAGCATAAACTCCATTTTGAATCCTTTCTAAGGTCCATTTGTTTAATTTCCAAATGTCCATCTCCATTTTCAATAGGCGCCCTATCTTATTCCGATTTTACTTGTCCATTTTTATATCTGATTCATAACCGTACCCAAAAGTCACAAATCCATTCAAAGTTCGTAGAAGTCATGTTCATCTAATCGCAAAATCATGGTCATGGATAGATTAGAGTTGCTTAAAGTTTAAACCATATTCGTTATCCAAATTTTTATTATATATCCAATTTTCATTAGAACCATTGTATAATGTTACCCATTTTAATCCCAAATTAGGTCCCTAAACTATTTTTCTTTCCAATTTTTTCCATACCATTTTTGTATGCAATCTTAGTCTTGTTTTTTAACCATAATTAAGGTTCATTACCATATTCAAACTTCAATTCAAATCCATAAATGATCCATTCAAGAATATTTCAAACTTCAATTCAAATCCATAAATGATCCATTCAAGAATATCCGTTTGAATATCACGCCCGATTTCATTCATTTTTAGTCATCTCTTAAAGTCACAATCATTTTTCCATTCTTTTAGGAAGTCAAGTAGGTCATTCTTTTAAAAAAGTAGAAGGGAAAACCAAATTACAAGAAATAATTCCAATATATTGATGGAAGGAAAATCAGTTATTCAATAAAAATACTATTAGAAAAAATCACAAAATGGATACAGAGTACAATTACATGAAAAAAAACTAATTACTCCCCCACTGAATTCTACTCTAAGAAACCAATACAAAAAAAGAACTCCTCAACAGTTCATAACAGAAAAAGAATATGCCCTTGGAAGGGATTTTCATTGAACCAACAAATCCAACATCAACCCAAACTCAACCTGATCTTTCTCTTCACATAAGTCCACCAAGTACTTCTTCTTCTTTGATTTCCAACAACATAGACACATCTTATTTACTCAATTATGAGCCTCGCAATTCGTCAAGAACTTCAGACTCAAGCTCAAGCTCACACTGAACTTTCTTTCGGAAGAAATTTTAGTGGCGGTGTTCAAGAACTACATCAGCGGCAATAACAACAACAACCTCATAACCCGTATTATCAAACCCAACAAGCTCATTTCCCTAATATTCAACATCACCACAACACAACAACAAAAACTCTTCAACTCATCAGTCTCCTCCCTCTCCCAATTCACAGAACCTACAAGTTGATTACAATAACAACAAATCAGAAAAACGCAAGAAGAAAAAAATCAGTCCTAGACATTTGTTGTTGGCTATTAGGGATGATGAAGAGCTTGGAAAATTGTTAGTCGGTGTTACCATTGCTCATGGTGGTGTTTTTCCTAACCTCAACTCTGTGCTTTTGCCCAAGAAAAATGAAAATCCTGCAGCAGTGGAAACGAAAGTTCTATAGTCACGGACCCTGCACACAAAAGCAATCCATTGGCAAGAAAAGTCAGCCACATCGACAACAAAAGGGCAATAACCGAACTGAGATAAAAAAATTCAGACTCAAAGAAATTCACATAGAGTATTCAGAGATGAAGAACTCAATTACAGATGATATTAACAAACTCACAACAAAATCCTAACTAAAGCTTAACATAATTCTAACTGAAAAATTAACTAACTCTTAACTGATTTTGTTCCAGAAGCTTCATCCAAACATCTTCTATAAACCAGAATTCCAATCTTCTCTCAAGCTTCTTCAATCCTTTTTTCTTCTTTGACAACCTCACTTCTTCTTCTCCCTCAATCCGAATCTCTCTCTTCTCACAGCTCCTTCGATTCTCCTTCTTCCCTCAATCAATCATTCATCATTCTTCTCATCCTCTCTTCATAGGCTTCAGCTTGTTGATTTTCAGTTTCAACCAAGCCTTCATCAACCTCTGTTCTTGCATCTCCTATAATCCTCATTCATCCCTCTTCATCACGCTTTCAATGAAGCTAAGAGTCTAAGAATGATTCCATGGAACCTGCATAAAACTCGACAATGCAAATTCAATAGAGGGTTGTTCAAGCAATAACAGAGTGCGATCATTTCAGGACGAGGATCGATTGGAATATATTTCAGAATTACAAGAAAAGGGGAAGCGGAGGAATAACTCAGAGTTTTATACCTGAAGCATTCACCACCACCACGTCGACACAGCAACGACAACTCGCACAGATCCAAGAAGAGGAATTTGTGGAGTGAATCGGTACGAACAAGTTTCTAAATCGCAGTAGCTTCGAAGCAACAAAATCATTTTCATCACTGACATTTCGCGTCGTCTTCGTCGAGGCTTCAGTTCAAGGTACGCGTTCGAATCTTTGATGTATAAGAGATTGCACTCGCATTTTCGAACATTGTTGAGCTTTCGATTCTGAACAAAAAGTTAGGGTTTAGCATTATGGTGAATGTTGATGGTTCCGCTATGCATTCACGACGACACTGGTTGGCCAGAATAGGAAGAGGTTGCGGCGGAGAGTGAGAGACTTTGCAGGATAGAGTTGAGAGAGAGGGGAAATGCGGTTGTGTTAGAGGTTTGGTTTAGAGGACGGGGGGATGATGAAGGGGAAAGGGACGACGGTAGGTTGACGATGGCGTGAAGGAGCGGAGAAGAGGATGGAAGGGAAGGGTGGTGGCGGCGGAGTGTGTAGAAGAATTAGGGTTTCGTTTGGTTCTTCAGCCCTTTTGTGTTTATGTTGTTCTTATTTATTTATCATCATAAATAAAACATTAATTCAATTTAATAAGTTAATTGAAGAATTTCTTAAGAATTTAAAGAAAAAAGATTATGAGATTAATTAGGATTAATTGGAATAAACAACCATAAAGACCATTTTAAGTTACCGTTTCGTTTCCCCAAGGGATAAGATAGGATATTTTTGGGATTCTTGGCCATATCTGCGGTGACACGTGTCACCATCCGGTTGGCTTTTGCTGCGGCAGATCATATGTGCGTATCATTATCGTAAAGTTTCATGCTCCTACGTCCAGATCCACACGATTAGAATACCATAAATGAAGACTTGATCAAACGGTTGTTGTAGGGTCAACAAAGTTGACTGAAATTCCACAATATACCCCTTCAAGGCCTGCGCCAAATGGGCTTAGCACATTGCTTTTAACACCCTCTTTTAAGGCCCATTTAGAAAAGAACTATAAAGAAATACTCCTTGCACCTCCCCATTATTTTCTTTTAGTTTTTTTTAGTTTTAGTTAATATAGATTAGAATTAAATCAAATAAAAATAGGAAAATTCATCATAAAATTCCATAAAAAATCCAGTAGGTTAATAATCCATTTTAGAAATTTGTGACACTTTTATTTTCTGAATTTTGATTATTTTTTTTTTAATTTTGATTTTTCTTTTAGTTAGCTTTTATTGAATTTCTTTTAACTGCACTTTATTTTGTTCATTTTATTTTGTCCCCTTCCAGTAGGATTTTTGACCCATTCTTTTTGCTATGGTTAGAGGACTAATAAGAGAACTTAGAATAATTTTGGTAGAATCTTTAGGCCATTTTATCCCCTGTTTTGGGTAGCTTAATCCATAGAAAATTATAGTTAATCCTTAAGTAGGTTTACATGATTTTTAGACATAGTTAACTTCTGATTTTTTAGGATGTTTTTTGGCACAATGTAATAGTTAGTTTTAGGACCCTATAGGATTAATTTCATATTTTTTCCAGGACTTTTAATATTTTTTGGGTATTAATCTTTAGGCTAGTTATACATGTAAAATTCACCTAGTTTAGTTTAGAATATTAAGATCCATTAAGAACTAGTTTAATTAGGTTTAATATTAGGATTTAAAAAATGACTTAGCATAGTTTAATTACTGATTTTTAGGGTGATAGTATTAGATAGTTCCCTTAGTTTTAGGACTTAGGCTTAGCATTTCTAATAAATAGACTTAGAAAAAGTTTAGGCTTGTTTTTAGCTTTATACCTTTAAATGTTTTTTTAGAATTTTATTCTTTATTGAATTTCTAATGCTTTGCCTTATTATTTGAATTTTTTTCACTTGTATAGGCTTCCCCATTGTTCTTAGAATCAACTTAACTTCCTTAGGAAGTAAGTTGAATTCTAGTAGTTTCTAGTTCATTTCTTCATTAGGTTTAGAAAACCACACAAACCATTAGGACCACTTGTGAATAAAAAAAAAAAAATAGGATTGAGTCTTAGTCCCTTAGATTTTTCCTTTTGCAATTTGAGTCCTTCTTTCTCATCTCATAAAGAAAAGCAATAAAACACTTAATAAAAAAACCGAACGTTCTTAAACGCCATGAGACTTTGTTGCGGAGTACTTATACGCGTCCTGTTTCGGGGCGAGGTGTAAGTATTTACCACGATGGATAGGTCTTAGTATGAGAATGTTCACAAACAAATTCAAACATTTCTCATAAAAGACAAAAACAAACAATAAGCGACTATCCTACGAGAACTTCTCTTTCTCATCTCATTCATTCTG